>OX381715.1:28070800-28670800 GCA_947462335.1 Harmothoe impar
TGCATATAAGGATCCTTGCTTCTTCCTTAACCCCCCCCCCCCCCCCCAATTGATGGTGCTCTGTTGAGGTCTCCCCCCCCCCCGGAAAAAGGCACATTTGATAAGTATTGGTGTGAATTTGTTGTCAGAATGTGCCCGGATGAATCTACCGAATACTAGCTATGTATGTGTGTCTTACTGCAGGTGCATCTACCCTTTGTTGACTGTTTCCAAGAGTGGCTGACTGTAGGTGAATCTACCCTATTCTGACTGTTTGTGTGGCCGATCAACTGTAGCTGAATCTACCTGACTGCTGATATTGGCATCTAAAGGTCAGTAATAGGAGGAGATGGCACATGCTCAGGCTCATATTCAGCCGAACGTGGCAGATGTATACGGTACTGTGTTAGCATGTGTGGTACTTGGTTTGTTCATTATTGCTTGCTGATACAGCCACTTTTGTGTAAAAGGAGCATTCTCACCACTCGCACTTAACCACATAGTAGACTAGGATAGTACTAGAATTGTGAATGGGAGACGCTCGGTAATTATGCCACTTTAAACTTAAATCATAATGACATCCATATATAAACTGTACCCCTCCCCCAGCGACATATTGCTACTATGTGTTTGACAACCTAATTTGTTTTTATTAATATTACCCTGACGACTGCTACTACGTTTTGTAGTGGTGTTGCCATAGCGAATCGGTTCTAAAGCAAACGGAATAAGGTTTGCTTTCAGAGGGCCCTTTTAACCACACACATAAGTACGCTATTGCCAGGTCCGGGAAATGGAGGAAAACCCTCCCCAGAGCCGTTATTTATACCAGTGTCAATTTTCACAACGCAGGTAGGTGTGAAAAAACTGCAGGGGTCATTGCCTACTGGGTGAAATGGAGGAGCACAGAGGGAAAAACTATAGAAAAAGCTTATTTATATGTGATTTCATGGCAATCACCTGTATGATTCACTATTCCCCATGTATGATTCAAGAGCATACACTAATCTATCTTATGGGATATATACATTTAACAGCAAATTGATAGAAAATTCAGCAAATGGGTTAAAAGAAAACCATTGCTAATTTTAGCCCTGCAGTGTTTATGCTACAAGCAAAACCGTTGCTAATTCTAGCCCTGTAGTGTTTTCACACCTACCTGCGTTGTGAAAATTAACACTGGTGTAAATAACGGCTCTGGGGAGGGTTTTCCTCCATTTACTGGACCTGATTGCAGTGCTAACCCATTAAACAGAATCTGTCATACACTGATATAACGTTTCTCTATGGCTCCTAACTGTGGCAAAACGTTACACAACGTTAAAAACGTTTTTTTGACGTAAAATATTTTTGTTAGCTGGGAAGGGGCTCAAGCGGCATCTGTGTTCGCTCAAATTTGATCCACTGACATAATTTCTAAATAACTTAAGATTATGTTATTGTTTTATGTATATGCTGATGTAATGAAAACAAAAACAATATTGCTGCTTGATAGAACTTGATCAGATTTTAATGTATTGAAATTTGAAGATAGGGCAACCTCTAATATGGACATCTAAGGAAGCCGGCTTTTTTCTTCAACATTCTTCCACTTTTTGCGGGATCGACCAATAATATGCTACCCAATTAAATCTCTCGTCCTTCAGATAAATATGTGTAACATATTGGTATATCATCTACAATATGATGCAGTTGAACTGCAACTCGATGAGGGTACCTTGTCCTTGCCCCACTGTCTTGCATCACTGCCTGCCATCCATAAGGAGCTCATTAACCACATGAGCCCCTGCAAATAGCCCCTATATTTAGTAAACATTACAGCAATGAAATTATTCCTGCATCATCGTCACAGTCTATATGAAAACCTGCTGGACACCGGCCATAGCCGCCAAAAGGTCTGCCGGTCCGGCAGAAAAAGGGCCACTGCAGGCCCAAATGACTGACGGTATTCCAGAGATTCTTGCCTATATGCCATTTTTTACGGCTTGTAAATCGGACCATTATTAAGGTTTCTACAGCGTAAACTAGAAAGTGTGAATATTTTCTGTAATGTTCTTCAGTTATCTACATATTAAAATGGTTGATATAATTGTAACATGTAGGGGGAACCCTATTTATTATAATTGCCAGTACAAATACTTGCTATATATTTCATTTTTGAATAGCAAGATTGTACTCCAATATCCGGGCCTGAAAAAATTGAGCCGGGCCTCCATAGCCAAAAAATCTGCAGGACCGAATGTCCTGCATGGTGAAACAGTTTTCCTATAGACTGCGTCGTCATTGCCGTCCATTATCTGCCTAATCAGTGGGCAACGTAGTCAGAAAGAGACATAAAAACAAGTGTACCATATTACAATATGGTTATGACTATCATTACCATTAATGTATGTGATTCTAACTACTGATTTTAAATTATGTGCATTAAGGCATAATGGGCCACCTAAGAAGAATAGCCAGAAATAGGGAGGTGATAAGTCCTGCAGTGAATTGAACCAACATTACCTAACCCCCCGCTGGGTCATGTGACCAGACCTGTGAGATCACAGAGGCTTCCTGCTATATGCCGAGCTATGTGATTCCCATCTAAATGTTTCAGTTGCTGTGCTCACCTACCTCCCAGAATGCCTTAGTGTGCTTCCCAGAATGCCTCAGTCAGTCTCAACCTGTCTCATCCAATTTCCTGTTTGTCACAGTAAGTGGGGTGCCTGCCAGCAGGGGGTCGTTACATCAGCTCGGTTTGAGAAAGTCTAGGTAGAAAGATTTTAATTGGCATCAGGGCAAACCTCTGTTGCATAACCAGTCTCAGGAGTGGCAACTAACCAAGGCATGTGATTGCCTAGAACCTGTAAAATCGTTTGGTTGTTTCAGTTAGGCCTATCTATGTAGGGGTGTGTAAAGGAGGACAAGCTTGTGTGTGATATCACCTCCAGCTATGTGACCACCCATCAAGATTGCTGCCAGTCCAGAGACTGTATATTCATTTTATATGTCATATGGCTATGATACTGGGTTATTTTGCTTTTCATTTCACATGGTGATTTTCTAAAGTTTATCAGCTGCTATATCTCAGATTAGCCTTTATTAATATATTGTAGCCATCAGTTCATAATTTCACAATAAGTTAGTTAAAGATAGGTAAGGTTGGGGAAAGAATAAAGGAAACTGATTTTGAACATTGTTCTCCAAATAGAAATTTGTGTATGTACATGGATTTATTTTCATCCAGTTAAAAAAACTTCCTCTGGATCAGGCTACATGTTTTGTTGTACATTTACTTCACTGGAAACGTTATCATCTGTGTCATTGCAGCCATACCAAGTGATGTGTGCCGTTGTATAGTTTTAATTATTACTTATTTGATCAACAGCACCCCAAATGGAAGAGGACGTAGATAATGGCAGCTACAGTAGAAGGTGCCAACAGGTGTCACCTGCAGAAACCTGCTAAGTACAAACAGCATGCGCTGCAGAGGGGGGGGGGGTGGAGGCATGGAGGCATGGAGGCATGGAGGCAGGCAGGGTACAGAGAGGGCAGGTAGTGGTGAGGGAGGGAGAGGAGCAGGCATGGAAACAGGTAGCCAGACGCGTCTAACGCTACGTCCTCCTCTTACCCTTACGAGATATATCTCCCTGCCTTATATGACTAGGAAACGCAGGGTGGGTGGGGTGGGGGTAGTTGGTGCGGGGGGCAGGTATAGTCGGGGCACAGGAGAGACATGGCCAGGATGTGGAGAGGGGCCAGGTGGGGGGCGTAGAGGCAGTCAGGCAGGCAGGCAGGCAGGCAGGCAGGTAGGTCAATGAAGAAATATTAATGTGAAAAAATATTCAGGATCTACTGTATAATCATCTCGACATCCATATTGCCACAATTCTCTGCCACTCTGCAAAGGCATATCAGGACATAGACTACAGACTTAATGCTCCATGAAGTGTGTTGCATGTTCTGCAGTACTCATTTTCTCAGTCCAACATCTTTACTGCATTAGGCATTTATGGACAGAATAGTACTTTAATACAATGTGTCATTGCATCGTCCTAATGCATAATGCAGCCCTAGCCGGTAACTCCCCAGAGCAGCATCAATGCATTTTACCAACCTATGAGATTGATGCACTCCCGATGTACCAATGCAGCACCAGCAAATAACTTGCAAGGATTAAGTCAGTGCATCATGACAAGAAATATATATATATGATTATGCATCCTCATAGGGTTAAAGAAGAGACTATGCTATGTGTCAGGACCAGTCCCTACCTGAGAGAGTGAAACACTAAAATGTGTTTTTACTTCATCCATGTCTTCTGCACTTCTAATAGCAAACTCTACAGGTCCAAATTGATATAATAGTCCACCATTTCTCGAGCTTTGCTCAGCAGAATCCAGTCCACTTTCCATATTTTACCAAACACTAATATGAAAAAAGTCTGACCCATTTTTTGTCCGATTTTGATTTTTTTCAAAGCACAAACATTCTAAAATAACATTGTTTATGTCTAGGGCCTGTTCTTTGGCTGAAAAATACAATGATATACTTTTTTATTTTTTCGAAATACAAGAGTTACCATGCTTAAGTACTGGAAGGGCCGAATTCAATGCCCCCCCCCTCCATCGAATACAATGTGGCCGTATTCAATGGTCTAAGAAAAAGTAGTTTTTCCTTCATTGAATGGCTTCAAATTAAAAAAAAAAAAGAAGCCAATTACATTGATACCACTATGCTGTATTTCAGTCTTGGAGGCTGGCGCTTCATGGGATACTGCCCCAGCCCCCACTCGTGAAATACAGCAGATACGGTAACAATGGGCGTTGGCATTTGTCTATTTATGTCATATGGCTGTGACACTGGGTTAAAGAAGGAATGACATATTTTGATAAGCTATTGAATACCCAGTGCCTGTATTTTACAGCTATATGATGTCATCAAAATGGTAGTCTGTGAAAATTTGTATGACAGAACAAGCTATTTTAGCTCACCCAACCCCATCGCAATGCACAAATTGCTATAGCTTCACCAGCATTGGGGAAAGAACATGAGCTGCCGAAAATAGGTGGAGCCTTACAAGCTCAGAACAGGCATTCACATACCAGTTGTAAATGAGGAAGCACTCGCTGATAAATACCTACCCCCATAGCTTAGCCACAAGCCAAGCAATTTGGCACACATTGAGATCACCTATTAAACCTGCTGAGTGCAAGGCATTCTATATAATTATCTAGACTAGCCTGACCCAGGCCTCTAGAGTATCAAGTTACATTGGTTAATTGTCATTCCTAATTGGAATGATTGTGTAACAGTGCTGTTCCAAGGGTCATTTACAGCCTTACTCACTAAAGCTAAGAACGCTGACCAATACTCTGCAGCCCCAGGATTAGGGAAATCGATGGTGCTATTTGGTATTGTATGGTAGTGGATTTATCAGGGCGTGGCTGCAATTCTATCTTTGGCTGCAATTCTATCTCTTCTTGATTTGACAGTGGACAGGGTGAATACAAAGATGATAAAATAAATGATGATGCAGACTGAAATCTGACACTAACTAACATTGGCCAAAGTTTGCAGGCAATTTCATCCCTGTAACTCAAATAACCTCCACAGATCAGGTCTTTTTTCATAACTCAATTATTGTCAAGCTCCAATGCCTGAACAGTGACTGTAGAGGGTTGTACAAATTGGCCAATGGAAAAAATCCTAGGTTGAAGTCTGCTCTGAGGATGAAGACATATTACACTTAAGGTGTTGTTAGCCTAGCCCTTCTTAAAGCACATGGTACCAAATTCAAGCAAGTTGATAACAACATGTTGATAACAAAGCCCACCAAAAGGTGCATCCAAATGTGTGAAAATGAATTGGGAATAGGAGGTGGGATCAATGGGGCTTAAGAGGCCTATATATCGTCCGTGTATACCCTCCCTATTACAAACTGAAGATATTTAAAGACAAGATGCTACCTGTGGTAAGTTCCACTGCTCAGAATCAGGTTCAGGAATTTGACTCCTGTCTCTATTCCTAAAGTATCTCAATACACATTTTCCTATATCAGATTTCCATGATGCTTACAAAATATTAGTTTCTCTGTCTTACGGATTGCTGCGATGTGTAAGGATAATGACTCTGAAGCTTTCATTACTACATCGCAGTAAGGTAAAACGCAGAAATATGCACAGTAATCAGAATTTGCCATGATATTGCCTTGCTATTTGATAAAAACTTTGGGATTTAGTGAACAAGTCCTTGCTGATAAACTCCTTTAATAAGGTGACAAAAACACAGCAGATTCCTGCATTTTCTTGCACATGTAACATAATTATTTTTACAAATCCAAATTCCCCCACATTAAGATGGGATTTGACTGTAACATAAAAATACTTGAGCGTAAGATTTCCCATCCTATCAAAAATTCATATCAATATTGTATTTCGATCATTTAAAAATAGGATTTTATTAAGTAAACACGAGATGCTGAAGCCGTATTTGGTCATGTTTTGACCCAATGCCCCTTTTACCTTATGTTGGGGAGCTAAGGTTTGCGAATTATATGTATTATAACATAGGGTCCTGACATATCCGGCCCCCCTCTTATGCTATTGGGGGGGGGGGGCTAGGCCCCCCAGCCCCCCCTCTTTTTCCTACGCCAATGATACTGTAGCTGCCATTATCTATGTCCTCTCTCCATCTGGGGTGGCATCCATAAATGGTTGACTACCGATACAACATGTTAACATGCTTCTTCTGTCTGTAAGGTCACAGATCTATGCTGTTCCAGTCAATTGAATGTACGGCAGAACATTTAGTTTGATTAGTAGATCAACTTTCTCCATTAAAGAAAGAGAGAAACAAAATCCACATAGAAACACAGTTTGCATTCAGAAGATAATGAACAAAGTCAACCTCTCATTTCTTTTTTATGGGGCCCAACCTGATTGATCTGGAACTAAATAAATTGCAAAAGTTAAATGTATCATTTAAATGGATACAATATATCTGTGTGAATATATATGATCAGCTGGAACAGGTTGGTTGGCTTTATTTTGAAAGGCTCCATTGCAGAGATGAAACTCAAACCTAGTCTTTACAATCATAGTACAAACAATAACTTCCAGATGGAAATTACATCACGTATATATATATCCGCAAGAATATATATAAAGCAAGAAGTGTGCAAGGAGGCCCAGTATATATACTGGGCCTCCTTGCACACTTCTTGCTAGACTTGCACTGACCCTGCACAGTGAAATGTATTCCCAACCTAGAAGCCTGGACCAATCACTTCCGACTGGTTATGCAGCAATGGTGTACCCTGATGTCACTTACAGTATTTCTACCTCAGACAAAGTCAGACCAAGCTGGTGTAACTGACCCCTGCTGGCAGGCATCCCACGTACTGTGACAAACAGGAAATTGGATGAGACAGGTTGAGACACAGTGAGGCATTCTGGGAAGCACACTAAGGCATTCTGGGAGGTAGGTGAGCACAGCAACTGAAACATTTAGATGGGAAGCACGTAGCTCAGCATGTAGCAGGAAGCCTCTGTGATCTCACAGGGCTGGTCACATGACCCAGCGGGGGTTAGGTAATGTTGGTTCATATCACACCAGGACTTATCACCTCCCTATTTCTGGCTATTCTACTTAGGAGGCCCATTCTGCCTTTATTGTACATAATTGTAAATCAGTAGTTAGAATCATATACAGTAATAATAATGATACAGTAATGACCATAATTATTGTAAGATGATAAATTTTTTCATGCACTTATTATTATGTCCCTATTTCTGACTACTCCACGCCTCTGAGTAGTGGCAGGCAGTAACTAGAGATGGGCTGGTTATGTAAAGACATTCATCCAGGGAGGGGGGCTGCAGGCCAAGGACCAAAATAAGAAAATAATAATAAAACTAGAAAAGATGCACATTGAGAGGATTCAGGAGATATTTCTCTTCATGCATATTTCCCATCCTGTATGGTGCGTGCCATATAGCGATGATTCGGTTTTCTCCGTATGGGCGGCCATGTTAGTTCTGAGCTCGCAATTTATCGTGAGACTTAGGCAGTGACCAGCCACTCACACACCATAGCTTCCAGGGAACAGGCTGCAGTACGAGAGCAGAACCAAGGTCTCACGAGATTGCTGGTGTCAGTGTAAACAACGTGATCACTGGAACAATTCCACACCAGTTAGAGGCCTATACTATAACGCCGCCCACATACTAAATACTACATGACATATCTCATACGTATTGCATGTTCTGCAGTACTGTAGTCAGACTTTCACGATTAATCCAACATCTATGCTGTATTACGTATTATTGACAGCATAGTGCTTTAATGTGTTATGCCCTTGTGTTGACATGACACATGAATGTAGTCCTAGCGAGCGACTTGTCAGAGCAGGACTCATGCATCATAGCAACCGTATTAGATTGATGCACTCCTGGTGGGTCTTGCCAGGGTTGCGTCAGTGCATCATGACGGCATATGAACATAAGTCTACAGGATTATGCCATCCTTGAAGAGGTAAACAAAGGACCACATGTCAGCACCACTCACCATCTGATATAAACCATGTTTTACCTCATCCATATCTACTACAATGTAACAGTAGACTCTGCAGGTCCAGAATAATATAAGAGTCCACCCATTTTCCCATCTTTCCTCAGAATCATATTATTCAGATTTTATACAGAAAACTGGGCCTTTGAAAAAACATCAATTTAAAAAGGGTCTGCCCATTTATTGCCAGATTTCTATTTCTCTCAAGGAATTGACCTTTTTATTTTCTATTCTATATGTCTGGAATCTGATCTGGGGGCGAAGTAAAAATGGGACGATTGATATCAAATTTGATGGAGTTCTGTAGATAAAGTAAAGGTCACATGCCCATGTCCTGGATCACCAAGCTGGACACTTCCATGGGAGAGGTGCAATGTTGTCACCGGCACCGGCAACAGAACATGGGCCGCTCACACAGAATGCTTTAGTTAATGGTTTGGCATGCGAGACAGAGCCTTACAATATCAGGTACAGTGTATAGATCGGCAGCCATCTTGGTGGGTGTTAACCTACCTGGAAGTGACATCTAGCATACACTGACCCTCTGTGCACACCTCCTCCTACAACCAGGTTATCTAGACCTGCCAGACAGTTTGTGTCTCCTAGGGTTCTAGGCAATCCAATGCCTTGGTTAATTGCCACTCCTAATTAGACTGATTATGCAAGAGTTGTGTAACGCTGTCTCATTTAAGTCTTACTCGCTAAGACAGCCTGACCACTCACTACTAGGACCGGGACATTGATGGAGGTATATAGAAATTTAGTGCAGCTGAAATCTACTTGGATAAATACACAGTACCTTTTATGAGATTATACAGGGGTATTTTTCCTGCTATATATTTGCCATTTAGGTTCCTAAATAGAATCACCATTGATAAATGGCTAGTGTGGGGAAAAAATATACCCTTTTTTCATCAGAAAAGTTTATGATTTGTGTATTATCAGTAAAGGGCCAAGCTGATACTTCAGCAGTCATAAATGATCCTAAAATAGTTGCTTTATGGATGAATATGGTAGTGGATTTATCATGGCTTGGCTTCAATGTTATTCTTCTTGGTGGGACAGGTGACAGGGCTGATACAACTATTTCCATCACCACATACTTTACTGTTCTTTATTTAGTGTATGGAGGTTGCCAAGTGATGTTAAAACGCAACTAAGTAACATCAGCCAAAGTTGGCGTGGAATCTCTTCTCTGTAGCTTAAATAGTTTTCATAGATCGGGAGCCTTGTTTATTCAATATTACCGAGCCTCCACTGCACCTAATTAGGCAAATCCTTACAAAAGGAAGCATTACTCCATACTGACATGGTAACATTTGACGAGGTGATAGGCATCATACGTGAGATTAAAACCCATAAGTCCAGTGGGGTTGAGCATATATATCCTCCAATGTACTGAAGGACGCCCTATTAGTCATGACTCCACAGTAAACTGCACTAATAAACACCTGTCTGGGAGAGGTTGCTTTCCCTACAGCATGGTCTTGTGCAAAGGTTGTCCCCCTACCCAAATCTGGTAACTTACGTAAAATAGGTAACTGGCGCCCTGTCTCCCTGCTGCCAGTCCCCAGTAAGATCATGGAGCGTATTATCTACACTAGGGTGTACGGCTGGCTGGAAGCTAATAACAAACTAACGCCCCATCAATATGGCTTCCGATCGTCCAGGGGGACGGCAGATGCGGTCTTCTCTGTGGTAAATGACCTGTATAAGGCACGTGACAGGGGGGAGATCGGTGAGGAAAGCATTCGATTCAATACACCATGGTGAGTTATTATCACGCCTAAAATCACTGGGCATTCCTACTTTATATACTATTGGTTCCACGCGTATTTGGAAAACAGGAGCCAAAGTGTCATATGTAATAATTCACAATCTACCAATAATAAGATATCCTTTGGTGTCCCGCAAGGGTCTATTCTAGGCCCTCTTCTATTCATATGTTTCATTAATAGCCTACCTTCCGTCGTTAAACACTGTTCAATATCCATGTATGCTGATGATGTGGTATTTTATGTCAATCACAAATCTTCTGTCATAGCCGAAAATCTCCTGCAATACGACTCTAACCGCATCTACCAATGGTTTAGTAAAAGTGGTCTTTGTATTAATACTGATAAAACTGAAATTGTCATGTTTAATTCTGATACAAATCATATCCCCCAAATATATATGGGCGGACACATCTTAAATGTTAAGGACCAATATGAATACCTTGGTATCATCATAGATAACCAACTTAATTTTCAAAAGAGCATAAACAAAAACATAAGCACTGCCTGTCACCGCATATATCTCCTCTGTAAGATACGCAAAATGATGCCCCAGAAAACAGCAATACTAATATACAAACAAACCGTACTCCCTGTTATTGAATACTGTAGCCTACTGTATAATGGCCTAACCTCGTCTCTGCTTAAAAAACTCCAACATGTCCAAAACAGGGGTCTAAGAGCCTGTCTACTAACTAACATGAAGCACCCGGTTGCGGGGCTCCATAAACTGTGTAACATAGACTACTTAGATGTAAGGTTTGACATTCAGCTCATGATGTTGGTGCATAAATACCTATACTCAGAGGTGTTATCAGCCAGCAGAATGGGCCTGCTACCCAAACCAGAAATTGCACACAGACGGGTGACTAGATCAGCTAACTCACTAGAGTTGATCTTTCCACCTGACATAAAAATGAGCTTTAGAAAAAGTCCAATATATCGAGCCGTAGCCTTATGGAATAGTCTGCCTCAAACCTGTAGGCTTACTGTCAATAAACTAGCGTTTAAGGCTGATGTGTTGAAGACATTACGCCTGAGGAGTGAGGCTAAGAGAAGCGGAGTGAGGCACTAAATTGTATGGCCGCGCCATATTTTATCTCTCAATACCTCCTACCAGTTATAACTGGCTCGTCTGAAATGTCCCCATACATACTTTCACACACATTGAATGCAGTCATACAAGCTACACATACACTTCCATTAACATCGCTTGTCATATGATTCTATGTATATGAGCCCATCTCCAAAAAAGCCACTTGTGCCGCCCAATACTCCCCAGCACTGGGGTATATAGTCTGTGTAATCTGATGTCAAGGAAAATTGGAAGAAAACTTAATCTTCTGCATACAAATATTATTTACTGCACCCTATTGGTAACTAATGTATTGATATACTGTGATACTTTTGATTACCTGTATTTGTGATGTTAAACATCACGCCTATGATTTACATTGTGACACCTGGTTATGTTACACTAGGATGTTCACAATCTTTGATTGTTTGTTGTATTTTGAAAAATCATTCCATGAATAAATACACATTGCAAAATCAAAAGAAGAGTGTGTGTCTCAGGTTACATAGTCTGAAAGTCTAGGTAGGGTAGGTCGGATTTTTTTTTCTTTTGCCTGAAAAATAACTAAAAGTTGACTGTCAAACTTCAGCGCCGACTCGCCAATAATGACATTGTCTTGTGGATTATCAAATTGACTCTGAAATAGCCACAGAATTACTTGAAATATAAACAAATTGGATGAAAATGTCTAGGGTCGGCCCTGGTTTGCTAAGTAGGGTCGGGTAAGCTAAAGCCGCGTCAAGACAATGCACATATTGAACCTCAGACAATAGGGAATAATGGAGACTTTTGTTCCGATAATGGCCAAGGTTGAACAATGAAGGAATGAAGCAGTGATAAACTAAAGGTGTGAGCCGATATGCTTTTAATTATAATTATGAAACCAAAGCCCAGCAACAGGATAACAAGCCAAAACCTGTGGTACATCCACATTTAAGATGAAGCAAGGGAATTGGCCCATACAGACACATAGAAAGTGTGTGGTCAGCTCAAGTCGACAATTGCCAATAAGAACTGTCACTACACTGGACAGTGAGATGAGGAATATTGTAACCCTGCCACTGCCTAGACCGCTAAACAGAGGCCTTATTCATAAGTTTTGAAGACAATAGCGGTTACTACAGGGAAGGGTGTCAGACCTCCCAGACCAATTAGAGAGGATTAGAATCACATTGTTATTGATTAAGACATTCCGCTCTTGGGCCTCTGAGCTTGTCTATTCCAAAGGTTTTGTTAACTTCAGTACTCCGACCCCTCCTCTTGTTCACCTCATAATGTTAACTGCTTTTGATAATATTTTTGCCCTTTACATCCCCCTGTCCCAAGAGCAAACAAAGCAGTCTGAAGCAACATGGAGAAGTGTATGATTTTTATTTAAATATTTGGTGGGGATACCCGCAATTTTTACATAAAAAATAAACAAATATTAAGTGCAGAATCATCCTGAGAAAACATTGTAGAATGCAATGGGTAATCAAAAGGGATAATGTATATATTTGGGATAACGATTTGTGGGTGGTTTGAGCCGTCAGCCTTTGTCAGATAAGTGTAAACGCTTGGTATCAAATGCAGCTCTCACTCATTCTTACATGAATTTTTGCTTCTTTCACTTTTATGATTTGACCCAATGAATGTGCATATTCCCATTTTCCAGGAGCTATAGCTCCAGTCATGAAGTATAGGTAAAAAGTTTTAAAGTTCATCTACATGTTTTAGTTAAATGGCATTTATTTAATGACCAAATGGCACACAAAAAACGTTTTGATACCAATTTAAAGCTAAGACATCATGGAATATGAATTTTTCATCAGAGAAAAAAAGTTTTGAAAAATTGTGGATTCTGTTGCCATGGCAACGAGGTTTCTAAAATGTTGAAATTTCAAATTTTTCACTCTTTTACAAGGCAAAGTTGCCATGACAACCAGAGTGACACCTTTTAGCTAAATGTTTCAAGAAGGGTAGTTCAGAAACTAAATTATCTTTCAAATGAGACCATTTAGGGCATTGTATTCAGTCTGGTCACTGAAAAAGACTCATTCAAAGTTGGTAGTGAAATGTTGAATTTTTGCATTTTTTTTGCCATTTGGCTCAAAATGGATGTTTCACCCCATTTATAATATTTGTACAGCACGATCAAACATACAAAAGACATGAATATTAATTTTACTTGTACAAAATATCAAATACTGACAGTGATGATGAAAACGGTACAGACTGGGGTCCCCTTAAGAAAATGTGTGTCTATTGTAATAATAAGCGGTCTATATGTGATAAAAGTCAGCTGTTCTATGTGAAAAGTATGACAAAATCATGCTTTTTGGGGCCGAGCTTCTCAAAATCCCGATCTAAAGTATATTTCTCAATCCAAAATGGACGTCATTTGGGGGATTTATCCCGCATTATCAAGCATAATGGATCTATAACCAACAATTGATGGTTTCTAGTACAGTATGTCTAAAAAATATTACTATATTGCAAGACTGACAACAATAGTAACCACAATTAGCCCTTATGAAGCATTGCTGAGTGTTCAATTCTCCCTGATTTAATGGTATTTATAGGTATAAATGCCAAAAAATGACTCTTTCCCAGCAATTATTAATGAGAAAAACATAAATTCCTCAACAATTATAGATATTTTACTTTATATTTATGGTATTTATGCATGTATCAATTTCCTGGAACAAAATAAAACCCTTTACAGCCTAATCTATGTGGGTATACTAGAGAGGCAAAGCAGGTGTATTCACTGGCCGTTTCTTGGTGACTGGAGCTATAGTTCAGTTAGTTGACTGTGGTATATGGTCACCCTCTGGAGAAGCTTTCCTATTTCAGATGGCACTAATACCTACAAAAGGATTAGTTATTGTACGGCGATTTGTAAGGACTACAGATCAAACAGTCTGAAACTTGACCCATTTCATTGCAGTTGAGTAAAACCTGGAGATATTCAAGATAATCAGGAAAGGCCTTGAGATTGCCTCGCCACTGGATACAAATGGTGGCCTTTAGTGAACAGATCCTTGCTGATTATTTCCTGGAGCAAAGTCACAAAATCCCAGCTTCTTCTTATATTTTCCTACATGTGTCGCATGTTAGTATTTAGCTTGTAAAGTCATAATGTAAAGTAACATTTACTCTCACAGCTCAACCATTGAGATTCATGCATTGACGGACGATTTATTATCAACTGAAACAAGGAAATGCTCGAGGGTTTAATGGAGAACCACGATGTTTGCTTTTAACCAACAGTACAATTATGTTCGCTCACTTAACTGCTCATAATATTGTGTGTGTTTCCCGCAGACACATTAAATTGTATAAATGTTATTTTTTCAGTAAAGGACCTTTAATTGTCACTCGCCATATTGTATGGATTTTCTACATTCCCTAATACTCGGCAATTGTGAATGACTATGATTGTACATATCAAATGTTATGTCTTTTTTCCTTCCTAGTGTTGATTGCTGTTGAAAGGTGCAACATACGTGTTGTGGATATCTCATACAATAAAAGCAAGACTCAACACAAGTTTCCCCCTTGTCGGCGAGGGGATGTCAACACTTCTGGGGAGGGGAAGCCAAAATATTTCACCTGTTTTGAAAGAAAAGGTGCGTATCATGTTGTGTTTGGGTGACTCAACAGCCCTAATTACTGTGTGAGTGCAATGTACCGAACAGTTTATTGGTAATTAGTTTTGTATATAGATGTGTAACAATATACTTGATTACACACACCTAAGCAAATAGGTGTTTCTGTTATGTACACCAGGTGTCAAAGGCAATTTCCCCTAGCGTGTGTACACTGGGGTGCCATGGGTCCACCTGTTCTGTCACACAGCTAGAAATCAGATTGAGGCTTGGGGAAAGGTCAGGGTCGTTAACCCTTTAAGGACAGTATGATGCTTCTATACATCATGTTTATAAATATGTTGCCACAATGCAACAATGCAGCGCTGGTCAGTATCTAACTGGGATTATATTCATACATCATCCCTTCCCATTTGGAATTGCATTAATCCAATAGGTTTGGACTAATGCATTCTTGCACCACTGATGAGTTCCTTGCCGTAATTGCATTGCTGCATGAGGATGACAAGGGTTGTAGGCTGACCTAAAAGGGTCAAACCCCACCCCTACCTGTCTGATGAACTACCGATGAAAGGCATGTACCAGACGGATACTATAGACCAATGTGGCGAGAAAAGGTGACTTTTCAAAAATGTTGTTGATAAAGTTATTGAACATTTCCTGCATTCTGATATGCAATTTCTGAAAGTTAATTGTCCTGTGAATCTCCTGATATGAGATGTTTACGAACAAAGTTATAACACACAATGTTATGAGCAAAACCAACGTAAACACAACATTATCATGGCAAAATCACTCTCTCTCGTCATATGAATCCATACTAGTCCAGTTACTTCTAGACATTTCAATCCATGGAGGTTGACTTGCCGTGAATTGAACCAGACTAAATAGATATCGTACAACAAATCGTCCGACCTAACCTGAATTACCTACAAATATGTCAATATGTTCACTGAGTGTATATTACTGCAAGCTGGTCCCAACTCATCCTTGGACACATACGAGCAACATCGCTGGTATCTTAGGGGCCGCATGACTTCCCCCATACATTGGAGGGTATCCTTCCTCGGTACCCATTCACATTTTTAACATTCATGGTGAATACTGTCTATCATGGTGAAAGCAATAGGAGCGCCATTCCCAAGGAGAGTGAAATAACCATGGGCGTACTTCACGCTCCAGTCATACTTCAGGCTCCTGAGGCATACTAGAGGTCACCATCACAGGTTTTAACAAGACATCAACTTGGAGAGTGAGTAGGCTATATAGGGTAACATGGGAAGGTGTGCAACTAGAAGTCCACGGTGAAGTATGGACGTGACAAAGACGTGAAATAGACCTGCCACTAGTGTCTACAACAACCACTAGATGGTGTTTAATACATACCCTAGTGCATGTTGTGGACACTACTGATCTGCACTAGTCTAATTGTCACGTCCCAAGACCAGGGTGGACTTCTAGTTGCACACCTTCCCATGTTACCCCATATGGTCTCAGATAGGGAATACCGGGGTCATTGAGTACATAATTAGGGAAAGAAGAACTCTGCAGTAAATACTAGGTGAGTTCTGGGTGGTCAAAATAGTTTGGAAAATTTGCTAAAATTCTGTAAAAAATCACAAATGGCCCTCAGCATATCCTGATTGAGATGACACCTCAAGATATATGATTATTGCAGGGATAGGCCTATATGTCAATGTTCATTTAGGTTCGGTCTGAAATGAACTTATTCACTGCACATATGGTCAATTATGGAGGTTCATTCATGTTAGGACCCGGCATTTCAGATTTCCGTGAACAAAAACCTGTTTAAATTTTTTATATGGTGTATAAAAGGTTTTCCTATTCATTCCTAAGAGATTTTCCATCAATACCCGGCTGGGAATTTTTTATTGCATGTTACGTTACATTGAACTATAGTGGAAATTCATTTCCCTGTCTGAGACCATATAGCCTATACACACTCGCTAAGCTGAGGTCTTGCTAAAACCTGTGGTCACCATGGAGTCACTATAATGCCGACGGTCATGTGATCTGCGCGGAATTCAAAATGGCGATCAAAATGGCGACCAAAATGGCGAACGCCGCGCCAGGAATCAAACATAGACTGCACATCTATCTTAGATCCAAAAACCATGAAATAAACACAGAACGGCACTCAAAAGTTACTTCGACAGTGGTAACTCCCGGTAACTCCACTCACATGGCCCTGGGCATTCTGCACTCGGTTTTTGGCCTCTTGCAGAATGCCCAGGTCCCTGCTCATGGTGTAACCACTGACTCGGTGACTTTAGCATGCAGCCAGGAGCTGTCTATTCATTACTTAATTAGTATTGCACTGTAGTCTCCTCATTATACAACGTCACACAGGCAATGTGCTGTAAGACTGGGGTCCTTCTAAAAGTGGATTTTCTGGTTGAAACACCTGACAAAGAGGATGGTAATTAACTAAAATGATGGGCCCTACTGCCATTGCATGGTGTGTGTAGTTGTTGCTCATGCCCTGGGCACTAGACTGCTGTCATACAGTCAGTGCTAATTGGACAAAGGTCAGGAAGAACTTATGTAACCTGATATAGACTGTGGCCATAACAGGTCATTAACCATTGCCTCAGGTTAACCTATCTTGTAATATTGTACCGAGATGCTGATGATATCGCGGCTCCACTAGACTTTAGTGCGCGGTTGGCATGATGCATGAATGCTGCCAAGTAAGTTACTGGCAAGGGCTGCATTGATGCATCATGGCGACAAAGTGCACCGTAAACTATATGGCCCCTCAACTCTTTGCTAAGTGACACCAAATCCCGACAGCCAGAGGTTTACCGGGCTTCACTTACACTTTGCCATACACCATGCTGGTACAGACTGCACTTGTTAACACCATTATGACCTTGAACTTGAATGTTTGTTGGATTTAGACAATCCCTATGGTAAGTTTGGAACTTTTCAGCAGACAGGAACCAGAACGTGGACCAGAGAGTATGATGGGAGCACTCCCATTCAAGCACCATGCCGACCCTATGGGGTTCAGACTCCTCGGAAAGGTCGACATGATTCATCAATGCAGCACTGGCGAGTTACTCACCAGGGCTGCATTTATCCATCATGATGACAAAGGGCATGATGCATTGAGGCATTATGCCATCCTTAAAGGTTTAAAGAGTTAACAATGATTACAACGTCCTCAGACACTTACCTTTTGTCCAGGCAGCTGACCCACTCGGAAACCATAGTGACGTTCTTCTCTGCTCCAAGAAACGGAGCATGCGCAGCAGACAGTTCACAAACAGGAACCGGAAGCTACTTATCCCCACTTCCGGTCCGTCATGCCTTTACTTCCGATTATACTCTACTTGATTCTAAATGTCAGCAATGACCTTTTACTGCACAATATCTTGAGTTGTGGTGGCAATGCCCTGGGGCCCGTATTTGTAATTGAGAGGAATTGCCAATAGGAGCAGTGCCTCGATATTAATCCATAGGGTTTGCAATCTTCAATTGAGAAATGCCCATTGGTTTCAGCGCTGAGCATTCACTAAATAACAAGTGTGGCGACGCATTACACCATAGTGCTTATGAGGTATCTAGTAGTTCTTACACGTAATCCAATGCATCTGTTTTACATATTTGATTGCACTATTATAATCCAAAGGGCCCCATGTGACGTGTCTTGACCAATCACTGGGGGGCTCATTTAGTGCTAGAACTCCAGGAGTTGGTGATCATGGATATACCTTATATAGGCATATAATAACACCATATCAAACCTTTATTAATAAGCACACCATATTCTGTCGAGTTGGATAAACACTTTTAATTCCCTTTGTATATCCCCATAAATAATCCGAATTGCTTTGCTTTTCACTTGTAGCGGCCACAAAAGTAGTGCTTGATATTGTAATCTCAGGTTATATTAATCTTCGCTGGGTATATGAATCCAGCTAGCTCCAATCGCACTCTTCAGGCAGGGGCGACCTACTTCAATGTGGGTGATGTCTCTGCTCCACTATATCTGTCGACAAAGATAAGATAAAGTATTGAATTAATTAAGCATTTACGCCTCATTTTGTTTATTGCCCTACCGATTTGAAAAAGACATTGGCTATTCTGCACTGCTGTGAGCTCATCAACTCTTTGGAGATGACATATCACTAACATGACGGCATGACTCATAAATGCATCCCCAGCGAGTAACTCACCAGTGCTGCATTGATGCTGCATCGGGAGTGTCTCAACCCCGTAGAGTCGGCATGATGCTTGAATGCAGCTGTGGCGAGTTACTCGCCAGAGCTGCATCCATGTGATGACGACCAAGGGCATGGTGCATTTAGGCATGGTGCATTTAGGCATGCCGCCCTCAAACGGTTAATAAACCTTTTTATCATTCAGATTTAGTACATAGGAGGAGGGAGGACCTGGTTCTAGTTCAAGGCTGCTGCAGGGAAGGATACACACAGTGGTTATTGAAACCACCTCACGTGGGACGTGGGGAGGCGGCTCATGGTGAGGTTTTATAGGCAACTTGATGTCAACCCTTTAGAGGCTGCATGGTGATGTAATGGGTGCAGCTCTGGTGGAGTAACTCGCCAGCGCTGCATCCATACTCCATGCCAACACTGCAGGGTTAATGCACTCCTAAAGGGTCCGCATGATGCACCAATGCAGCCCCCGCGCGTTACTTGCCGGCATTGCATTGGCACGTCATGATGACAAATAAACATGAACTTTAACGTATCATGCGGTCCATAAGGGTTTAAACCTGCCACATTCAGCATGTATCTGTTTCTGCCATGAATGTCCCTTGTGCGCAACTCCAGAAAGCAGTTGAGCCAAAAATGCTAACCTTTTAAGGGCCGGATTGTCCAAGTCGGACAACTTCCAGAATATTTGCCACATTGCTGTGCTCTGACGTAGCACAGAAATGTGTTAATTGTGACAAAATTGGCCAACGCGTTTAACCACGGCGCAGCTAGAGGGGCCTGTGACCAAGGCACGACGTCGAGGGAGCCTGACCAGGGACTCCGCAGGTGCCATGGGACAGGCTCCCGAGACGGAGTGCCTTGGTCAACAGGCCCCTCGAAGGTGCGACATGGTTAAATGGGGTTCTGACAACGAACATTAGATGGAAAAAGCCAACATTAGATGGAGAAAACAATCTGCAACTTGCATGAAAACGATCACGGGCCCTCCATCTTGATCAGTGACGTCACAGTATGTGACCTACATTCTCATTGGTGTTGCTAAGGAGTCCTCTAAGGTGTGCGCCGCGAAATTGCCGGGAGTGACTTGGTCCCCTGACCAAGTCACTCCCCTTGGTCTATTGCGTCAATGGGAGAGTCACTGCCGTGAGTGTTAGAACACTAAATTAATAAATACTCTCAGATGAATCGAGAAATATGTATTAATCTTGATGTATTGAATATTTTCAAAACCAAACCATGCTTCATTTTTCACAATCAGCAGTGTTTAGAGGGCCATTGCACTCAAATAAGTGCTTCACATCCCCAAACAAAATGGCGCACATCACCTCCTACAGTCTTTGGCGACTCAAAGAATATTCATACATGATGACGACAAAGGGCACAGCATGACAGATGCAGGTTTGCAGATGGGGAGAGGCAGTTCAATTAAACAGGGAGCAGTCCAAGGCGGGAGCAGTCCAAGGCTGGGAGCAGTCCAAGTTGGGGAGCAGTCCAAGGCGGAGAGCAGTCCAAGGTGGGGAGCAGTCCAAGGTGGGGAGCAGTCCAAGTTGGGGAGCAGCTCAGGGGAGTAGTTCGAGGTGGCGGGGGGCAACTCAGGGGCAAGAGTCCAAGGTGGGGAGCAGCTCAGGGGGGGGGGGGCAGCTCAGGGGGAGCAGTTCAAGGTGGGGAGCAGCTCAGGGAGAGTGACCCAGCTCTAAGGACGGGTTCAGGAACATCCTGAATCAAACGGCTTTACCTGATCCCCTCCCCTCGGCAGGTGGCCTAAGCCTCTTAACCCTTTAAGGGCAGCATAGCGCTTTACAGTGCTGTACCCTTTGTTGTCATAATGCATAAATGCAGGTCAGTGTGATCACTCGTGCATCAAGCTTGTAGATTTGCCATGGCTGCATTCATGCATCATGATGAAATACATTTACAGTACTATGCGGTCTTAACCCTTTTAGGACGGCAATATTACCTTGGGACATCATGACCTAAGTCATTATGATTCACTCAAGCATGATGCCGACCCTGCAGGGTTGGGACACTCCCAAAGGGCTGGCATGATGATCCAATGCAACACCTGTGAGTTACTCGCTGGGGCTGCATTGGTGCATCATGATGACAAATGTCCCCTTTTAACGACATGCCGTCCTTGAAGGGTTACACAGTTAATCCGTGACACTCATCCCACCCCACCTAGCAACATCAGCCCCTAAACCAATGTCAACACCATTAACTGTCAGAGCCATGCTACACATGTAATTATTTCTTTTGGTTGATGTGGCTAGTGCCGGTTGGCACTGAGGCAGCAGGTTTGTATAGATGGGTGTGTAGTATCTGAAAGTTTATGAAAGGCTTACCACTTCCTATCTTGGCTAACCACGTAGCCACTCCTTACCTTATCTAGCCACTCATTGTCTAGACTAACTACTAGACTGGGGGCCAATATGAGAAAAGGCTTAGAAATGCTATTTCGTAGCACCCCCGACAGAACAGGCATAACATGGTATCAAATGAAAGGGGGATCCCAGGCTATCACCTAAGCTTGTTTATCACTATGTAACCTTACAGACACATACAGTAAAATGCTGATTTCCATGACAACTTGTAAGGGTACATTGAAATAGCTGAAGGCATTAGTGTGGCTGTTTGACTCAAGGGGGCATCCCTGTTCCACAGGGAGACCATCTGTGGACCATAATGATGGACATGGCACCATTTCAAAACCTGTTGGAAGGTGTTCCAGGGTTAGGGCATGTCAACCAACAAGATACTTTTCCCCATTCACTCTATGGACATTATATAAAAATGGTCTGACCACCCAAGTAGTAGCCTATATTCCGGGTCTTTACTGCAATTTAATAGGGGAGCCAAGCATCCTAAATGTCAATATTTAACTTTGATCTGGTACAGCCTGCAATAGATGATATGACGGTTGGATTAGGGTAATTTGAGTATGCTGATTCCGAATCTGGTGTGTGTAGAATGATATCTAGGTCGGAACAAGGTCAAAAACAAGGTCAAAGGTCACGGTTTTAAGGACCTCTAAAGGGTACATACACTTTGAGACTAATGCAAAGATACCAAACCTGAGTGTTATTCATCTTACATAGACATTCTTATATATATGGTCCATTACCTGACTGACTATGGGGGATATTGACAGAGTGCAAGGTCATGTTTTACAAGGTCAAACATGGAAACTACTTATAATTCTCAATTTGCTTCCTTTCTCTATGCACAGATAATAGATACATATCTATATAGGCAAGATTTTCTGTCTGAGTGAATGCTCAGATATTGGTCATTGAGAACTAATGGCATCATAGAGTTGAACCATGGTATTTCCATGATAATCCAACCTCTATCTGAATTTGATGTTAAAAAGATAAATCATCAGAATGGTTTAATCAAGTTTGAGCCCGTCAATACTCTGTGCTGATACTTGCTATTGCATTTAGGAACCACATATGACCTAGTATTTAGTTTTATAGTGTCATGTGGCCTTGTGAAAGGTCAAGGTCACATCTGGTAAAAGGTAAATGCTACAAAAGGAGTAAAGTCAAA
Organism: Harmothoe impar; assembly: GCA_947462335.1. Classification (NCBI taxonomy): domain Eukaryota; kingdom Metazoa; phylum Annelida; class Polychaeta; order Phyllodocida; family Polynoidae; genus Harmothoe; species Harmothoe impar. The sequence continues at coordinate 28,093,527 of OX381715.1, forward strand.
ATAGCCACAATATAACAGAAGCAATTAGGAAAGGGAGTATGATGCATTGAGATAAGTAGGTGAATAACCTCTATTGTAACATGCCAAATGTCATTTGAATAGTTTCAAGGACATTCTGGTTGAGAGAAATGGTCTAAATTGAGATCAAATGCATGGTAGCATTTCCTGTAGTGGGCACTTCAACTATTCTATCCTGCCTGCCATGTTGCTTTCCTGCCTTGCATAAATGAATATAAGACATCCAAATGACCTTGAACTGGGGTAATCATGATGAATGAAAGAAATGGTCTAAAATGAGATCAAATGCAACCTAGCATTGACTATAGTAGGCACTTCAACTATTCTTTTATGTTGCTTTCCTGCCTAACATCAGTAAATATCAGACATCCATATGACCTTGAACTGAGATAGGTCCATTTATAAGGCAAATGATTAAAATTCTAAGGGTCATATATTCAAAGAGGAGAACCTATTCAGATGCATCATCTGGAAAAAGCACAATGCTGTCATGACAGATTTAGATGGTTTAAAAGCTTAAGCATTGTGGATATACCCATAATGGTGCAAAGATGAGCATATTCATCAGTCATGCATCATGATTACCCCTGTTCAAGGTCATGTGGATGTCTTATGTTCATTTATGCAAAGCAGGAAAGCAACATGGCAGGCAAAATAGAATATTTGAAGTGCCCACTACAGGAAATGCTACCATGCATTTGATCTCAATTTAGACCATTTCTCTCAACCAGAATGTCCTTCAAATGACATTTGGCATGTTACAATAGAGGTTATTCACCTATTTATCCCAATGCATCATACCCCCTTTCCTAATTGCCTCTGTTATATTGTGGCCATTTTGACTTTACTCCTTTTGTAGCATTTCCCTTTTACTAGATGTGACCTTGACCTTTCACAAGGTCATATGACACTACAAAACTAAATACTAGGTCATAGTTGGTTCCTAAATGCAATAGCAAGTATCAGCACAGAGTATTGACGGGCTCAAACTTGAATAAACCATTCTGATGATTTACCTTTTTAACATCAAATTCAGATAAAGGTTGGATTATCATGGAAATACCATGGTTTAACCCTCTGATGCCATTAGTTCTCAATGGCCTATATGTGGTCATTCACTTAGACAGAAAATCTTGCCTATATAGATATGTATCTATTATCTGTGCATAGAGAAAGGAAGCAAATTGAGAATTATAAGTATTTTCCATGTTTGACCTTGAAAACATGACCTTGCACTCTGTCAATATCCCCCATAGTCAGTCAGGTAATGGACCATATATATAAGAATGTCTATGTAAGATGAATAACACTCAGGTTTGGTATCTTTGCATTAGTCTCAAAGTGTATGTACCCTTTAGAGGTCCTTAAAACCGTGACCTTTGACCTTGTTTTTGACCTTGTTCCGACCTAGATATCATTCTACACATTGCAGAAATGGAATCAGCACCCTCAAAATACCTTAGTTCACCATTCATACCATCTATTGCAGGCCGTACCAGGTCCTCTCCTACATGCCAGACTGGCTCCCCTATTAATTAGGTCCTATGATGAGCTATCTTTTTATTGTGGAGTACAAGTTGCCATGGAAACCAGCATTTTTCTCTGTGTGTCTGTAGGGTTACAGGGTGATACATACTCTTATCCGATAGCCATGGGATTCCCCTTTCATTTGATACCATGTTATGCCTGTTCTGTTGGGAGTTGTGGGACCCCAGTTTATACTCATTTTCTAGGATAACTACACAATTATATATCGTCTGTAGGCTAGCCAACCGGCCAACTACTCCCTTTCTACTAATTTTAAGCTAGTTTTTAAAGGCTAACCACTCCTTGTCTAGTCACACCAATCACTGTGTATCTATAGGTTTAAACACTCCCTGTCTAAGGTAATTACTCACTGCCTAGACTGACCGCTCACTGTGTAAAGGCTGAAAATTCCCTGTCTCTAGTCTAGGCCTAAGCTAACCACTCACTGTCTAGACTAGTGATATTTCCCCTGACCAAATTACCCTCTGCACACATTTCTGGGTTTCTAACCTCACTCTCTATTTCTTTCCCATTTCCCTGCATCTTCTCTCTCCATCTGTACTTCTCTATAGTTCCTTCTCTCTCCCTCTGCCAGCCTCCTTGCCTACATACACAGAAAAGTCAGCGTCATTGTCGCTAGAACCACTCTCACATGAAAGTCTCATGTGAGAGTGGTTCTGGCGACAATGACGCTGATTTTTCTGAGTATGTACCTATTCCAGAGAATGGTAAGATTTTCTCCTTTTCCTCTTTAATCTGAAAGGTAACACTCCTGCTGCATACCTCCCCTCTCCGACAGTGGTAACTCCCACAGTTGGGTATATCACATGTCAATATTCATATGGACAGTAGATGACAGTTCGCCCTGCCTACTTTTTGCTATCATGTTAACGTATTGCTTATTACTTCCATAGTCTCATACATCTCTCCGTGCATGACTTTTGTACACTAAGGAGGTGCACAGAAAATCTGAATACTCCGGCCCTTAGTCTGTAATGGCTATTCCGGTTGGTTATAGGGACATTGGTCAGGCATGATCAAGTGCTACTCAAGAATAAATGAGGCAAAATAACATAATGACTAATGCTGTACTCAAAAGCCTAAAATGAAAACACTATGGTGATTTGGTTAATGCTGACCAACCTAAAAATATTAACTAACCTACGTTGGTTGTATAGCTTGGTTAGGCACTCTAGTGACTGAGAGATTGGTCGTAGAGGGAGCCGATGAACATCAGTGTGGCATTCTTTTTTTTTAAACAGGGTGGGGCGGATGGATGGATGTGGGTGGGGGCGACCAAAATATCAGGACCCATTGAGAGGTTAGTTACTATTGTCATGTTGGTCAGTACTGACCAACCCACCTTAGTCTTTTATTTTCCAGGGGGAGCCACTGAGTGGTCATTATAGTATCTTACAGGTGGCACCAACTAGTGGTATACAAATACAACACACCAATGATGAACCTAGGTTAGCCACTACTTGCTGACTCCTCATTCATTTTTGAATATAACTTAGCCATTGTGACTAACAGTAACACACATATGACGAACCTAGGATAGTCTGTACTGACTAAGCCTTTCAACCTATGAATTTTCAGTGTAGAATGACCACTCCCTAACTGAAGTGGCCTAGACAAAGCAGGTACTGTCAAGCCCGAGGTTACATAGGTAACTCCCGGTAACTCCCCTGTGACTTGTATTTTTACATAACCTTTCCGCACGTGCCCTACTCCCCCACAGTTGTGACGTCACAACATGAACATTGAGCCAGCTTGGGTCAACGCCTGACCAGCAATTATGGGTATTTCATAACAATGTCCGACCTCAAACCGTGTTGCTTTGAGTATTTAGACGTCTGGTGGGGCCTTTCTAGGTAATCCTCTAGTACACACTGCGATACCCACGGCCGCGGCTCACTGCTGTGTTTATTGAAGTGCAGTGTTTAAAAAGCTCTGGAAATTTAGCCTAAATGTGAAGCTGGTTTGATTTGCACTGCCCTGGGCTTAATAAATGGTTTACTGGGCTGAAACGACACAGGGGCTACGTCTTTAGAATTTGTGATTTGTTTATAATTTCTACACATTATAGCACTTTGAGGGTTCCCCGAGAAGATCCTCCACACACCTGAATTGCGTGGGAGAAGGGGAACCTTTCTAATCTGAGTTCCTGGAACATCAATATAAATTTTACACACTGGGACATAAGGATACCATACGGGAGATGTCAGCACAAATGTGATTAATATCGCGATGTAACTGCACTCTATAAACTCAGAAATAGAGATAAATGTTTGTAAAAAAGAAAGAGGCTAGTCCTTGTAAGCATGAACGCTTTACAGTGATGGCTGCCACCTTGTGGGACCTGCAAGCACCCTATATATAGTGGCTATGGGGGAGCGACAGAGGGCCTTTGTGCCGCGTCCCCGGGGGTTAGATTGATCCCATTAACCCTTTAAGAACAGCAAAATAGGTTCATGCCCTGTACCATCTGTCGTCATGATGCATGAATGCAGCCCGGCCAGTGAACTCACCAGTGCATCATGGAGGCCCTATGGCGTTAGTAAACCATCAGCGGGTTGTCATGATGCACCAATGCAGTGTCGGCGAGTTACTCGCGACCACACCATGTAGCCCTGAGGTATCATGCCGTCATTGAAGGGTTCACGTGATGGCTGTGTCCGCTGCCAGCTAATCGACACCCTGATTGTAAACAACACACAGAACAACACATTTCTGCATTTGTTTATATATTTCCATATGTCATAGTATTGTGTCACATAATGTATACAAACAAACAAGTTCTTCTTTTCAAATTGCTAGAAGCATCTAGTTCCGATATCACCTGGAAATCTTAAGTCTTACATATGGAACATGCACATAATTTAAGAAATGTCAATCTAACTGCGTATCTAACACCCTTACCGATACACAGTTGGTGCTGGAAGTTGAGATGTACATCTTCATACTGCTTAACATGCTTGGTGAAGACAAAACAATAAAACTTGGTGAAATGGCAGATAAACTATAATGAGTCCACTAGGGCCCCCAACGCAACTATTTTCATCAGACTCAATGATGAAGCCTTTATTAATAACCCTCTGAGGACGGATATCACTAAGAGATGACATTTGTTATCATAATGCACCAATGCAGCCTTGGCGAGTAACTCACCAGTGCTGCACCAGTGCATCATGCCGACCCTATGAATTAATGCTTGAATGCAATGCTGGCGAGTTACTCACCGGGCCTGCATTCATACATGACAATGGCATGATGTATTGATACATCATGTCGTCCTCAGAGGGTTAAAGGCGCAGATCTTGGTACCCCTCCAGCGGCAGTCGGAGTGGAGTCGGAGTGGAGCCGGGACAGGTACTCAGCCCTATATATAGGGGCGCTGGGCCTTTAAGTCGGTATTATTAGTCTCGCCCAGCTCTGCAGATGACACACCATTCCATACTATGGCAAGCCTAATAGGTAAACTTCCCTTAAACCCAGTATATGGTCCCTTAACTCGGGTTAAGGTCCCTTAACTCGGGTTAAGAGCCCATAACTCAAGTTCAGGTCCCTTATCCCGGGTTTAGAGACCTTAATCCAGGTTTAAGGCCCTTAACCCAGGATAAGGGACCTTAACTTGGGTTAAGGTGCTCTAAACCCGGGATAAGGGCCTTATTCCTGGTCTTAGTCCCTTTTACCAGGAATAACTAGAGAAAGGGTGGGTTGTACAAAGGGTGGGTAAAGCTGCTACTTAATCCTGGTATAACATACAAAGGATGAGTTATGTACCAATACCCATCCTTTCGTGAGAAAGTGTGGGTATAGGTGCCCATATACCAGGATTAACTCCATTAAACCAGGTTTTAGTACCATAGTATGGGTATATCTACCACTACCCACCCTTACTAGAGAAAGGGTGGGTTTCACTTTACCCATCCTTTCTCTTACCCACCCTTTGGCCACATAGTATGGGTTTCACTAAGTGTGGGTTCGTACCCACACTAAGGGAGCAAAGGGTATTTTTAGGGTGGGTATCACTAACCCACACTATGTGCCAAAAGGAGGGGTATAAACCCACACTTAGTGTGGGTTTATACCCACACTAAGTGTGGGTTTGTAACCCACACTAAGGGAGCAAACAAAGGGTGGGTAAAGCCCCCCCCCTCCATACACACACATACTCCACACACTGTGTACGTGTAGCAGCAGTATGGGGTACCCAGGACCGGTAGGAGGCACCTAGTATGGGTATGGGGTACCTAGGACGGGTATGGGGTACCTAGGATGGGTATGAGGGACCTATGATGGGCATGAGGGACCTAGGACGGGTATGAGGGACCTAGGACAAGTACGGGGTACCTATGATGGGTATGGGATACCTAGGATGGGTATGGGGTACCTAGGATGGGTATGGGTGACCTAGGTCGGGTATAAGGGACCTAGGATGGGTATGGGGTACCTAGTACGGTTATGATACACATAGGACGAGTATGGACGAGTACAGGGTTATTACCCACCCTTTGGGTACATAGTGTGAGTTAGAGACATATACCCACCCTTTGCTCCCTTAGTGTGGGTTACAAACCCACACTAAGTATGGGTTATTACCCACCCTTTGGGTACATAGTGTGAGTTAAAGACATATACCCACCCTTTGCTCCCTTAGTGTGGGTTACAAACCCACACTAAGTATGGGTTATTACCCACCCTTTGGGTACATAGTGTGAGTTAGAGACAGATACCCACCCTTTGCTCCCTTAGTGTGGGTTACAAACCCACACTACGTATGGGTTATTACCCACCCTTTGGGTACATAGTGTGAGTTAGAGACATATACCCACCCTTTGCTCCCTTAGTGTGAGTTATAAACCCACACTAAGTGTGGGTTAATACCCCTCCTTTGGGCACATAGTGTGGGTTAGTGATTTTGTACATATACCAGGTATTTGGTGTACCTAGGGTGGGTATACCTGTAGAAACCCACACTAAGGAGAGCAAACCCACACTAAGGAGAGAAAGGGTGGGTTAGGGTACCTAGGAGGGGTTATATGGGAGATAGGGTGGGTATAGCTCAAACCCATCCTTAGTCAACATATCATGGGTTAGGGACATAAACCAGGATTTTGGTCCTTAAACCAGGATTTTGTCCGTTAAACCCAGTTTAACTCCACTAAGGGTGGGTTAACTCCCCTTATTCCTGGTTTTAGTCCCTTATACCCAGTTTAAGTACTCTTAACCCGAGTTAAGGCCCCTTAACCTGGGTTTAATGCCTTATACCTGGATTAAGGCCTCTAAACTCGGGATAAGGCCCATAAACCCAGTTTAAGGGCTCTAAACCCGGGTTTAGAGCTCTAAACTCGGGTTAAGGACCCATAAACTGGGTATAAGGAAAGTTTACCTATTCAGCTTGCCATATTCAGCAGTGTTCACTAACTCAACTGATGGCTTAAGGCTAATTGATTTTCCCTCACTGCTGGTATAGACCGTAGTTCACTTTCATTGGTTTGCCAACATGTTGGGACTTTCGTCCCTAAACCGGCCCAAGAAAACCTCCTTTACGGCAGAATTTTATCGATGGGGTGAAAAGTCTATAGTTAAAGTTGTATTTGAGATTATTGTGGTTCATGTGTATGTGTGAGCGTTTACTATACATGTGTGTGTGTGTGCTTTTGACGGGAACTGCCTCGCTGCCTCGCTGCCTCGCTGTCTCGCTGCCTCACTGCCTCCCTGCCTGCCTGCCTCCCTGCCTCCCTGTCTCGCTGCCTCACTGCCTCCCTGCCTCCCTGCCTCCCTGCCTCCCTGCCTCCCTTTCCTCTCTACTTATGTAATACCCCCCGGGGACTCTCATTAGGAAAATGACCCTTGAACCAGGGACCTGAAATTAAATTTGGAACCTGAATGAGTCCCCAGTTAATTGAAGGCTGTTTTGGGTTAGAATAACCTTTGTGATCACTAGAAGTTGATTTCAGCAAATAGTCCTCAATTCCAATAAAAAGAATCATCACCTCACATAAATACACACACACTTTAAAAAAACAGGCCACACTCACCAAGTTCCAAGTCCAAGGTTGAAGTTTTGATGATATTATTATGTCAAACATACAAAATATACTCATGCAAGTGATATTACATTTCTGGAAGTCAACACAATGCAATCTGTACCGTTGCGGAGTTCCTAAATTTGTTGGAATGTATGGTCCCTGCTATGGTTATTACCAGATTAACAACACTTTATGGTGGCATGGTGTTGTCATGTTCTATTATACTCTTTGGTTATAATGGTCGGATGCAGTCATGCCTTGCACTCGCCATGGCTGCATTCATGCATCATATCGAGATACGTCATAGGGCCGGCATGAGATGCATGAATGGCAAAGCTAGAGTTAAGTAGCTTTGCAATTAAGCTAAAAAATATGAGAGGTATTGGGATCGGATTACCCGTGCTTCAGTGATAAGCCCTCAATATCACTCGGGTAATTCAGCTCCCCTCTGTACCATACCGATCCAGGAACCTACGGTGCGGTCAGATTATTGGGGAAGTAGCTCAGTTGGTAGAGCAGCAGGTTACATGATCTGAGGGTCGTGGGTTCAAGTCCCGCTTTCTCCAGATGATTTTTCCGCGACCGTTACAAAGGCATTGTTCATTTTGTGATAAAAGCATGTTATTGCTACAGCTAAATCTACATATCCCAGGTAGCACTTTAAGAGATAGAAGCACTTTGAGCCCCTCCTGAAACCAAAATGGCCACCATCTGAACATAAAGTACCTGGGAAAGGACAATTAGACACTTCTTATTGGCTTTTCAAGTGTGATACATAAGAATAAGAGGCTCAAAAAGGATTTTGATAAACATCAGGTTCGAGTCCTGGTGTTTCCAAAAACATAATTTTCAGAGTAACTGTGTCTCTCACACTAGTTGAGACACTGAGCACACTTAGGGTAATGTTGCCGAGATGGCAGGGGGAATAATGTCAGCAAAATAGCTCCAATAGCAACTAGCACACCTACCATACGTATTTAAAATCATGCTTTGAGCCATTCTTATTGGATTGTATTGTGAAACACATCTCCAGATTGTTTTGTGAGACACATTTTTCACACTATGCATTTTTTGTGAAAATCATATCTGGGTTTTGGGGATGTGATGTGACTGGGCCTGTAGCTCAATGGTAGAGCAATCGCTTGGCAGACGGAAAGCCCTAGGTTCAAGTCCTGGTGTCTCCAAAAACATAATTTTCAGAGAAACTAATCAACAATTGAAGAGTTTGGATGCAAAACGAAATATCTCCATCCCAGAATTTAAGCATGTAGTGCTTTGGTAAAGATACCCTTTGGTAGCATGTTCAGACGGTTTTTAGTGAGTGCAGAAAGGTTGTTTTTTTCATGCAGGATAGATAGGCGGAATCTTAACCAAGAGAATGCTGGAAGAACTGTAGCTCTAGCACCATTAGAACCATTTTAAAATGAATTTTCCTTGCAGAAGATACTAGACACATATAGAATTTAAGTGTGTGGTCACACACTTTTACCCTCCTAAAATTTAAAGGTGATTTGATGTACTTTAGAAAATACTTTACTGTAGCTCTGATTCTATGAGTCTGAGGAAAGGGTGTGACATCATAAAATGTAGGCCTATATCATGGCTTTCCAAATCAGTCATTTACAAAAAGATCAGAGAAGTTTACCCCAGCATAATCGGCATTCTCCTACAGAGTGTTTCTGGAGAGCTATCAATTTGCAGTGCCAAATGTGGGTACTCCAGAGGCAGCTCACACTTCCCAGTCCCCTCTTAATCATTCAAATAGAATCACTACTCAACATGTACAAAATGATTGCAGAAACTTTATATTGTGTAGACTGAAAGCATAGCTTTCCAACGGTATAAGGATATCCATGGTCATTGGGGTAAATTAGCTATAAATAGGGCACAAGTGTAAAGAGAGGTGAAATGAGGGGAGAGAGCTTGTTGTCCGCGCTGGGTGAGACCACTGTGAACGGCCTACCTTTGGTCAAGTATTATAATATGGTAGCAGAATGTATACTAAGTAGGCCTAATGAGATGAAAAATAATAAATCTAGGAAAAATGGTTTGAGAATTATATTTCACTATCCTTAATCTAGATTTTTGGCTTTTTTTTTGTTCCCGTTCTTAAAATGTTGCTTATGTCGTTTTGCATCCAAACTCTTTAATTGTTTCAGATTCTATGTGCAATAGCTGTTCCAACAGCTTCAGTATAACCGAGGGAAAAAGTCAATAATTATGTTGCGGATCATTTGGGTCATTTCTCTGAACCTACATGGGGAGTGTTTTCATGGCAAGCAGACTGTAATATGTAGGGTAAAATAATGTTTCAAATGCTATGTTTGATCTGCACAATGAGCAACTAGTGCAAGTTGTTCCTTGGATGTCCATTTGCTTTGCTTTGCTTCATGATCGATTGATTAATTGATTTGTTTAACATCCAAGTGCACTATGACAGCCGGGACTTACCCTTTTATTCTGACCTTTGGTCCTTTCTTTGCGCTTCATGAGAAGCACCCTGATAATGAGGCTGACTTTTTCTGGCATATATGTTGTCAACAAGACACATAGCAGATTCTCTTCAAATTCAATGGCAGTGGATCAACATCATGGACAGAATAATGACGGACTGAAAGATGGTCCTGCAACCTAGCCTGCCAAGAGGTGAAGCTCATGCACATAATGATTATCTCCTCAAAGTCTGTTGCATGGGTGATGTTAATATATTACCAAAGGCAATGCAAGATGTAATCCATTCATGGAAGAAAGATAAAACCTGCTGATTCTTGATTTTAGATACATTATGGATGATGACAACACAGTTTGGAGCAGCAATGATATTGGTGAAGAACAGTATAAGCAGTTTGTAGTTAAGGACAGGCTAGGAAATCTACACAAAATGGAAACAATCAATGAAAACAAGCTGACATTGTTAAAGTTACATGGTCCGATTATTAGGGCTCAAAAATCAATTTCATTAAACATGAACCAGAAGGTTCCCTATGGCCATACTTTATGTGCTAACTACTTTATTTAACTAATCATATTCCCTATGATTTAGCTTAGAATTTGACATATTATCAGATTATGGCTCAATTTACTAATTTTGGAGAGCACGCTATAATTCCCCTATTGAAAATACATTGTAAAATGCTATACTTGGACCACCTCTGAACCTCTAATTGGGCTCTTATTGCCCATCTATAGATGACATTTCATCCAGCAATCTCCTCCAAATATGATATTGTACTAACATTTGAAACACATTTAAGCAGGATTTAAAATATGAAAAAAAATCGGACCATGTCACTTAAGAACACTTCCCATGAAGACAAAACAAAAGATGTACCTATATGGACTTATATGGAACTGATGGAGAGGCTGTCATGTGCTAATTTTCCAGGTAGACCTTTCTTTTATCTCTTCATGCTGCCAAGAAGAACCTGATATACTTCTCTGATATGCAGGCACTTCCTTATTTGCAAAACAATAAGCCTAGAAACATATATGTATATATACACGGATCCTTTTGGGAACTGAAAGAAGTTACCAGAATATCCACATCCATGAACTTGTGACCTGCATGAAACCTGAACACTGTTAAAGGCTTCCTATGCTCCATGCATTAACCAGGTGCGATACTGTATCACCAATTAGTAGAAGAGGGAAACATTGAAGTATTTCCCAGAGGTGAATGGAGCTTCACAGGAACTATCTCATATGGCAGGTGAAATCAGCAATTCATGTATTGCAATATTAGAAAGATTCACTGTGTTGTTTTGAAATAGAACAAGTGTCCTAGATGCTGTCAATGAAGCTAGGAAGTCCCTGTTTATCCAGAACTCCTGGTCATCAGAAACATCCCACCAACGAAGGCAGCTGGATGAACATATCAAGCGGACATTAACAGATTGACAGGTACAAATTTTTCATTTTGCATGTATTACAATGTGAGGGACAAAATTTCTCTGAAAATGATGTTTTTGGAGACACCGGGACTCAAACTAGGGGCCTTTCTCCTGCCAATTGATTGCTTTACCACTGAGCTACAGCCCCGGTAACATCACATAAACGAAACCAAGATATGATAGTGCTTCAAAAAACAATGCAATAAGAATGGCTAAATACTTGGTTTTAAATATGTTTGGTAGGTGTGTTGGGGGTTATTGGAACTATTTTATTGATAGATGTTTACTGAAATCTTTTTTCCCCTGCCATCTCAGCAACACGGCCCTGAGTGTGCTCAGTGTCTCCACTAGTGTAAGAGACACAGTTTCTCCGAAAATGAGGTTTTCGGAAACACCTGGACTCGAACCTGATATTTACCTAAACAATTTTTTTGAACCTCTTATTCAGTTTCCCACCCTCTAAAACCTATCTGACTATACACTGATGTATCCACACTTGGAAATCCAATAAGAAGTGTCTAATTGTCCTTTCCCAGGTACTTTACGTTCAGATGGCGGCCATCTTGGTTTCAGAAGGGGCTCAAAGTGCTTCTATATCTTAAAATACTACCTAGGATATGTAGATTCAGCTGTAGCAATCCCAGGATTTTATCACAAAATGAACAATCTCTCAGCTTATCTGCAACGCTACTGTAGGGGACAAAGGGCACTATAGGGGACAAGATGGCACTCTATGGGACAGACTCGCACTCTAGGGAACAAGAGGAATTCTCCAGAGGAGAAAATGGCACACTAGAGGACAAAATAGCACTGTTGTGGACAAAATGGCATCTTCGGGGACAGGATGGCGGCCTACACAGCTACATCCTCTATTGCCCTATACGCTGGTGTCCTTATTTGCCCACTGTGCCGTGCTATCCCCGGCTGCCGCCACATCTATCCACCACGGCTACATCCAATCATATTAACTGCATTAGTTCACCTGCCGCCGCTAGCTCATATGGTAAGGGAAGCTCAGTCAGCGGGAGCAAATCACGTGGAGCAGTTCATGGGAACATATCACACTCAGGGACTATGTATATATTCATATGAGGGAAGTTTGGGTTGGGCAGCAGCTCAGGGTGAGGTGACAGGGGGGGCAGCTCAGGAAGGGAGGGGGGCATCTCAGAGTGAGGTGGGGGGGGGGCAACTCAGTGTGGGGGATTAGCTCAGCATAGGACAGCAGTTCAGTGAAATGGGGGGGGGGGGGTGGCAGCTCGGGGTGAGGGACCAGCTTAGGGTGAGGGAGCAGCTCAGGTTAAGGGAGCACCTCAGGGTGAGGGAGCAGCTCATGGTGAGGGAGCAGCTCAGGGTGAGAGAGCAGCTCAGGGTCAGGGAGCAGCTCAGGGTCAGGGAGCAGATCTGATGAGGGAATAGCTCAGGATAAGGAAGCAGCTCGGGTAAGGGAGCAGCTGAGAGTATGAGATCAGCTTAGCCTATGAGATCAGCTCAGGGTAAGGGAGCAGCTTGAGGTGAGGGAACATCTGAATATGGAAGATCAGCTTAGTGTGGAGATAAGCCCAGGTTGGGGGAGCAGCTCAAGTTTGGGGCTCCGGTTCAGGGAGACACTCAAACCGGGGTCGGATGTAACATGGTCAATTGTGAGGAAACCAGCTCAGATGAAGAAAAATAATTCAGCGGGAGGGAGCAGGTCAGGGTAAAGGAGCAGCTTAATTTGAGGGGGACGGGGCAGGTCGGTGTATACACAGGGTGAGGAAGCTTCTGCTGGAAGGGGGACAAGTCAGTATCAGGAGACAGACTCACAATGAGTGGAGCAACTCAGGGGTAGTAAAGGATATCTAACCACCCCTGTACACTCTTGTCGGGAGCAGCCCAATGTTAAAGTAACGGGAGCAGCTCAGGGTTAAAGTAACAACACACCTCCAACAAACCCAGGTTGATACTGACCTACCTGCTCCTCCTCCTGTGTCCTGCCCACCTGCTACTGCTACCTCCTACCTGCCCGTCAGATGTCCTCCTTGGCTCTGACCGGCTTAACACAAGACCCCCACCCTACAACACACCCACCCACCCACACACACACACACACACACACACACGCCGCCCTCCGCCTGTACCCAGCTGGTCCGCCACACGCTGACCACCCAGCAGCAAGCACGCCGGGCACAGGCGGCAAGCACGATACGGTTGCCAGGCAACGTGGGGGGTCTGTCCTGCTCCTGTGAGGATCGAAGGACAGCGGAAACTAGAGGTGAAGTGGTGGGGGAGGGAGGGGAGAGAGAGGGAAGGATGGAGGGAGAGAGGGGGGAGGGGGCGGGAGGGAGGGATGGAGGGAGAGAGGGAGGGAGGGAGGGAGGGGGAGGGGGGGAGAGGGAGGGGAGAGAGGGAGGGGGAGAGAGGGAGGGGGAGAGAGGGAGGGGGCAGGGAGAGAGGGAGGGAGGGAGGGAGCGAGGGAGGGAGCGAGGGAGGGAGCGAGGGAGCGAGGGGAGGAGGAGGGAGGCAGGGTGCATGGAGTGGGGAGAAAGGGTGTGGAAGGAGGGAGGGAGGGAATAGGGGGAGGGAAAGAGAGACAGAGGCAGGGGATGTATGTATGTATGTATGTATGTATGTATGTATTGTAGCGGGAGCGGCGGATCGGGTGGCGGATCCCGCGTCGTCTGGCGGATCTGGCGGATCTGGCGGATCTGGCGGATCCGGCGGATTCCGCTAGACGGCGCGGCGGTCGCCACCCTATATAATGATCCGCAGCGGGGCTGGCGGATCACTCTCTCTCCTGCAGCTGAAGTGCGCGGACGTCGGCTCTCGCTCCTGTTACACCAAATTGATGTGCTCTGTGTATCTTGTGAAGCTATAATATAACTTTCCCTGAACCTTAATTGAAGCTGTGTTGTGTTCTATTTCCTAGCGAAGTGTTTGCCCTAGTCCTTTTACAGTGGTGACAGCGGTTTCAACTAACAGACGAACCACGCCATGGATAGGGCTTCAGAAGGAAGTACAGCAGGGACTGAAGGAAGGATGGAGAGGCCAGTGGGAGAGGACGTTTTCCTGCGGCTACCCACGGAGACTGCTCGGATTCTAATGGGGGAGGCTCCCTCGGACGAGGGAGACCGCGAGCAAGAACTGGAGAGAGACAGGAGAGCCCAGAGGGAGTGGGTCATCCGGTGGAGAGAGGAGGAGACCAGGAGGCTGGAACGGTTGGAGGCAGAGAAAGCAGAGAGGGCTTCTAGATGGGCGGATGCTGTGGAGATGTTCGGGCAGCTGGGGGTAGCAGCCGGGGAGCAGGGAGGAGACGAAGGCAGCAGAACGTGGGGTCCCATCGGGGAAGTTCTGGCAGCCCAAGACGAGACAGTCCCCTACGCCCCGCTCGGCGAAATCCGCAGCGGAATCCGCCAGCCTGTCAACAAAGGAACGGTCGCTATGCAACCGCCACCAGAAGACTCCGCCAGACCGGAAGACTCCGCCAGACCGGAAGACTCCGCACGATCCGCCGGGCTCCAGATCCGCCAGGACGTCAACAAAGGGGCAGCGGTCGCTAGGCAACCTGGGCCGGGTGACTCCGCATGGCCCGTGGGGCTACCGATCCGCCAGGATGCCAGTAAGCTGGGGACGGTCGCTTGGCAGCCGGGGCAGGAGGGCTCCGCACAATCCGCACGATCCGCCGGGCTCCCGCATCACCAGAACGGCGCCGAAGGGGAAGTGGCTCCTGCGCAACCGCGGGCGGAAGGCTCCGCACGATCCGCCGGATCCGCCGGATCCGCCGTTTCGTTCGCTTCCGGCCCAGGGATCCCCACCAACACCTCCACGATTAGCCACGCATCTTTGTTGGAGGGCAGCGGGGGGGGAGGGCCCCAAGGAACGGGCCGGCTGGCCGACGCCGCAACCATTGAAAGGTCCCAGCAGTTGGGCCGCATTCGGGCCCTCACGGAGGCCGCAGCATTAAGGGATGCAGCAAGACGGGGGGCGGAATTGGCGGTCCGCCGGGAGAGGGATATAGCTGAGGAGGGCCGTCGTCGGGCGGAACAGGAACACCTGGAGCGGCTGGAAGAGGCCGAGGCTAGGGCGGTGACGGCCGAGTCGGTGCAGCGGGAGATCGCCAGGGTGGACGAGGCTCGGGCAGAGGTCCAGCGGCGAGAGGCCGCCTACAGGGACGCCATGGACGCGGAGGTGCACAGGGGAATGGCCCCACAGCGCAGTACCCCGGTGTACGGGGCACCAACCTGGATGGAGGCAGAGCGGGAGTGGGCATCATCGGCCGCCCAACCGGGGCCGCACCAGGGAGGATCATATGGCACGGCCGCACCGACAGTACAGGTGATGGCACCGCCCCAGGCGACGCCTGCGGTCATGCCCATGCCCATGCAGCCACGTTGGGGGGGGTCTGTCCCACCTACCCACGAGTTGGAGCCCCACCACAAGCAGCCGCAATTCGGGGTGCCGTTCACGAAGGTCACGGGACCGGAAGGGGAACCCATGAAACAGGAGGCCAAGGGCGACACGTCCGCGTCATCCGGGATAGGGGCTAGTCGCCTGGCGAAGCCCGTTATTGCACCCTGCAAGTTCGACGGCCAAGGGCACCTCACCGAGTGGCTGGTTCATTTCGACTTGTGCCGGGAGGCCAGTGGATGGGACGAACGGAGCGCTGGCGTATTCATGGGACTGAGTCTCACGGGGGTGGCTCGGCGCCTGCTGACGGGCATTGAGCCGTCAGCGGAGGGAGGGTATCGGAAGTTGCGCGCCGCCTTGGTGGCACGGTTCCAGCCCCCTAACCAGGCCGCCATGTATAAGGCGCTGCTGCGGGGGAAGGAACGGTCTAAGGGCGAATGCCTCCAAGCCCACGCGGAGGAAGTCGAGAGATACACCCGATTGGCGTACCCTGGCGCGGACATGGCCACCATAGATGTTATGGCCAAAGATCGGTTCATCGAGTCCCTCCGCGACCAGCAGCTGCAGATCTGGATACACCAGAGCAGCGCAACTACCCTCCTAGAAGCAGTGCAGGTAGCGCTGCACGCCGAGGCCTGCATGAGGCCCTACGGGTCACAGGTGGTGCGCGCCACCGGGCAGACCATGGGGGAGGAGCTGAAGGGGGTGCGGGAAGACCAAGAGAAGGAGCGTATCGCCAACGCTAAGTTCCGCGATACCGTGACGGCCGCCCTGTCGGCACCCACTAACCGAGTGTCCTCCGGCCAGTCGAATCGCGGGGGAGGACAAGGTAGCCGCCCCCCACGCCCACTGATGTCCGAGATGCGGTGCTTCCACTGCGCCTCTCTCGGACACCAGCGCCGGACCTGCCCCACGTGGAAGGCGCAGATGGCGGCCGCAGACGCTAGGGCCCAGCAGCCAGGGGAGCGGGCCGGAGCGGCCGGCGTACCGGCAGCCCCAGCGCCCCCCGCAGTGGTCCCGGTGGCGGAAAACTAGAACCGACCCTAGAGGATAGCCACTCTAGGGTCGACAGGTCAGAGCATGGGCACACGATAGAGGTAGTGACGGGACGACTGGAGGCGGGCGGTTCAGGGCTCCTGGTGGAGGGCAAGATTGCGGGGAGGGCTGTCGGGTGTTTAATGGACACCGGGGCCACGGTGAATATCTTGTCGCTCTCATGGTGGAGACAGAACGGGGAACCCGGGTCGTTGATGACTACTTCGGAGACGGTGTATTCGGTGGAAGGCCGGCCCATGCGGCTACACGGCAAGGTGGAGGTGCCGTTAAAAATCAGCAAGTGGGTGTGGACGGTCCCGTTCGAGTTGGCGGAAATCGCCACCGACGCGATACTGGGGACGAAGTTCCTGCGGGAATCACGGTTCCTGGTAGACCTGGCGCGGGAGCGCATAATATTGGAGGCGGGGGACGAAACGGAGCAGGAAGAGCTCCGTGTCTGCAGAGTCATCAGCTGCCGGACAGCTGTGGTTGGCCCGGGAGAGGAAGCCATCCTGGGAGGCTACCTGGTTGGAGACTGGGAAGGGGAGGATGTTGGCATGATCGAAGGCCTACGAGAGATGGAGGAGCATAGGGGCGTCCTGGTGGGACGCGCGCTCGTGGACACCAGGGAGGAGGTGACGCCAGTGAGGGTCTTCAACCCGGGCCAGAACCCAGTCATCATCTATAAAGATATGACCTTGGCCTCGCTGGAGGTCGTCAGCACCCCGGAGGAAGGGGGACCGCCGCCGGCGGGACAGAGCTGCCGCATGGTTACCCTACAGCCCCCTGCTACGTCGGAGGAGACGGAAGCGGTCGTTAGCACTCTGACTGATGGAGTGGAGACCGACAAGCAGGGAGCGCTGGCCGACCTGGTGCGGAAACATAAGGCCGCTTTCCAACTCCGGCCGGGGGACATATGTATGTAGAGAGAGATGTTGTGTAGGTCGGTAGGTAAGCAGACGTCTAGGAAGGTAGTTAGGCAGGTAGGTAGATAGACAGGTAGGGAGGCAGGTAGGTATAGGCAGGCACGTACGAGGGAGTACAAGCAGGTAGACATAGAGGTAGGCAGGCAGGACGTCAGAGAGGTAGTAATATGCAGGCAGGTAGGCAGACAGGGAGGTACATAGGCAAGCAGGTAGGCATGCAGATAGGCACACACGTGAGTTGGCAGGCAGTGAGGCAGCAAAGAGTGGTGGACAGGCATAGTTGACACTCAGGCAATGAAAATGCCAGCGCGGCTACTGGAGAGGAAGAACAGGGTCGAATATCAGGTAGCAAATTGTAGGTCTCATGTCCATAATTGTGTGGCCTGCAGCGGCAACGCCTAATACACCCCCCCCCCCCCCCCACACACACACCGCTCACAGAGAACACTACAGTAAAGAGCCCCCACTTTGTACGCCATTTCGCTTTCCATGTAATCCTACGTGATCATATTTGACCTCTGCATGGTTACTGGAAACGTATTTTATTTCACGCTGTATATATCTTTGCAAATGAAATGAAAATCTGAGAAAATAAATATGTACAGCGTGGATATTTATCCAGCGTAGATAGCTATAGAACTAGCATATTCCGAAATCCGGGGAGTTACATACACGCGGAATTGGATTTTTTAAAGAAATCCACATAAATTCCTACATGTGAAAATATCTATGTTTACAGAACCCGCCATTCCTCTGGAACTAGTGTCCTGCTGGTTCCCATACTCACTCCTTGTCTTCATGAAACTGATGGCCTGGTCCTCAGGAACCAGCGGGACTGCTGGTCCCTGGTTCTCCAGTCCTTGTATAGTTAAGTTAAGGTGGCCGGCGGGCATAGGTTAAGAGTAAAGTTAAGGGGGTGAAGTCGGTTGTAATGCTAAGTAGTAAAAAAACATGAAAATGTCCGCAGTCAGTCTTGAACCACCTTCTGATCATGAGACATGCATGGAACACTTAGGCCAGCAAGGCTCTGTCAAACTGCAGGCTTATTTCTGCTTCCACATGGGTGAATAGCTGACCAAAGCTGCGCATAAAGCTGCGCAATGCACAGGGTTTCAATCCCCGCCGCCAACCTTAAGCATTATGCCTGCCTTTATGTTGGACATCAGTCAGCTTGATAAGTCTTTTTCCGGACTGGTGGCTCTGCCACATGGCGCTGGGTGCTAATCTCCCTTTGACCGCAAGCTTTCAGGAGGTGTACTTCACAGAATATCAGTACCATGGGGATATATTAATCTCAGGATACATGCACAGTGCCCACGGGAGTCACTTGATGGCCGCTAAGGTTATAGCTGGCTTATTACCAACACCTTTTTGTCACTGCCTCCTGCTTAACTTGCACCCTTTAGGGGAAGTCTCTCGTGCTACTCATTTGAGGCTGAGTCAACCAAGGGTGGGACTCGAACACTGCTGACCGCGCCGTCCCACTCATGAACCAGTGCTAACCGCTGACTCACTTTTGACTTTAAGATCAAGGAACCAGCAGGGCTGTTCGTTCCCCGTGCCTCGGGAACCAGCAGAACCACTGGTTAACCGCCCAATTACCAGTCCCCGGGAACCAACGGGTCAACTTGTTACAGTTGAATTTTGTAGCTTATCAGAAAAGTTACAAAATAGATGTTAACTACAGTGGCCCAGAAGGGCCAAATGGAATCAATTCAAAACGTGAAAGTTGAAACTCAAATGTGAAAATTGAAACTCAAAACATGAAAATTGAAACTCAAAACGTGAAAAGTGAAACCCAAAACGCGAAAAGTGAAACTCAAAATGTAAAAGTTGAAATCAAAACGTAAAAAGTGAAACTTAAAATGCAAAAGTTGAAACTCAAAACGTGAAAAGTGAAACTCAAAACAAGAAAGTTGAAATCAAAACGTTAAAAGTGAAACTTAAAATGAAAAAGTTGAAACTCAAAACATAAAGAGAGAAACTCAAAACATGAAAAGTCAGGTTTGACGTTTCAACTTTCAAAGTCAATCTGTCAATCTGTCAATAGCTTGTGACAGGTATCTTTTAACATTGGGTATGGTTCACAAGCCAGAGAAAGCCAGTATCGAGACAAACTGTCAAATTTTACAAAAGGGTCAGGTTTCCGAAAATGGCAAATTTCAAAAATGGGTCAGAATTTTGGAAAATGCTCAAACTGGCGGAATTTCAAAAAAGGGTAAGATTTTCGGAAAATGTCCAATTAAAGAAAGTCAAATTTCACTGAAGGGTCGGAATTTTTGAAAAAGTCCAATTAGAAACAAAATAGAAAATCGCCCCCATTAATTTTTTACATTTTTCTCGCCAAATTAGCATTTTTTGAAGGACTGACCCTTTTGTGAAATTTAACGTTTTTCTCGCCAAATTGGACAATTTTCAAAAATCTGACCCAAATTTGATGTTTTCTTACTAAATTGGACATTTTTCAAGGAATCTGACCCTTTTGTGAAATTTGATATTTTCTTGCCAAATTGGACATTTTCCGAAAATCTGACCCTTTTTTGAAATTTGACATTTTTTCGGAAATCAGACCCTTAGTGAAATTTGACATTTTTGTCTTGCTACTGGCTTTCTCTGGCTTATGAACCATACCCGATGCTAAAAGATACCTGTCACAAGCTGTTGACAGATTGACAGGTTGGCTTTGAAAGTTGAAACGTCAAACCTGAAATCTGAAAGCACTTTTGCTGTTTTGGTTTTTCAATTTTCACGTTTTGAGTTGCAACTTTCGCGTTTTGAGTTTCACTTTTTACGTTTTGAGTTTCAACTTTTGCGTTTTGAGTTTCAACTTTTGCGTTTTGAGTTTCAACTTTTGCGTTTTGAGTTGATTCCATTTGGCCCTTCTGGGCCACTGTAGTTAACCAATTGGCATAGGACTTGTGCACGTACATGAATAGCCAATAAACGAGTGTAAACAGTGTGTACACTGACACTGTGACACAAGCGCTTCCTGTGAAAAGTTGTGAAAGGTTGTGAAAAGTTGTGAAAAGTTGGGACATAACTTATGTGTCTGATACCCAGCTTAATCTTACAGTAGAGGACAGCACTAACATTGGTGCGCACACTCACTTGGGCTTGGTTCAGTAATGCTTAATCTTTCAGCACTGCTCCTGTTGAACCAAGCCCAAGTGTGTGTGGTACAGATGTGCACTTGTGTGGTGAGCAGGAGCAGTTCATGTGCATCACATTTCCATCGAAAATAAAAGCCACTGACTGAAGCTTTTGAATGCCCTTTGCAATTTGGCTCTATTATCAGGTAGATAGGTATCGTGACGCATAGAGTCAAGCAGAGAGGTATGGTCAAAAACGTTTGACAATTCAAACCCCCTCCCAGCCAAAATTCAGGCTGGTAGCCCTTGAAACTCCCTTGTATCTAAGTGCAGCGTTTCCCGACATTTGAGCATGTTCAAAATATGATTTCTCAGCAACTGTTGGTCTGATTGATTTAATTTTTGAGCCTCTCCCTTCAATTTGCTCCTGACAATAGAGCTCCATGTCCTTCTTTTCAACAGAGCCTGCCTTTAAAAATTTAATGATCCAAGAAGCATTAAAATAACCATACGTAAATTTTAACTTTGCCTAGCACAACTTAATGCCCTTCCCTCCACCACCCCACTTTAAAAGGATTCAATTGGTACATTTTTGTTGACCCGGCTTGTTTTGGGCAAGAAATAGCTTCATGATAAGTCCCCAATTGCAATCAAAAATAACCACCACTTTTTATATGCACACTGCGAAAATGGTACCCAGTTCCAGGTGGAATTCCTGATGCTGGGCCAGACATGCAAAAAAATCAGTCTGACCACCCATTTGAGTAATTTTACATTCATTCGGGAAGCCAAGACAATACAACACAGCCAAAAATAATTTTCTTACCCCAAGAAAATACTAGAATCAAGATTAAATTTTCTCGATTCAAGGAATATACTCATTCTGAGTTTTTACGTTTATCTTGTTTTCAGAAAGGGGAAGCTAAAAAAAATATCTTATATTTTTCTGGTATTCTTCTAGAAATAAGTATTCAAGGTTATTTTTCTTTAGGAATTTTCTTAAAACTGGTCATTTGTGCACCCGACAAGATTATATCTTATATTCCTGAAATAAGAAAGTTCTATTTCTAGATTTAAGATTGCTATGTCTTGAAAATCTGCTAAGTTAAGAACCATGTGTCCGGAGTGTCAATTAGGGCGAAAAGATATGCAAGTAGACTCTATTATGTGATGGTTATGACCATGCTTAATGCTCTCACCAATATCCTTCCATTATTTGGAAATTTCATAGGTGTGGAATGTGAGTTCAGATAGGTTCCATAGGGATCAATGATACATACTACTAAATAAGAATTATTTTCTTAAAGTAAGAACAAGAGCCCACCACTATGCAATACAGCAACTTTCTTATCAAACAGGGTATACATTTCTGCCTCAAATTAAGTCCCAAAGAAACAGAAGAGGATAGAAATATGTGGGAAAAGGGGAAATTTGTTAGGGATTAATTTGATGTAAGAACCCTTGTTCCAATGAATGAATTATAATGACTATAGAGAGAAATGATAAGAAACACCATTTGCTTGATAATATCATTTGAATAAAGGGAAGGATTACCTGTCCCAATACATGAAGTGAAATGACTGAATAAAGGTCTGTTTGCTTAAGCTGTAATGTAGCTACAAAAAGCTGCATTTAATCTGATGAACCTCTTTCTGATGCTCTGGCATCAATTCTTTCTCTCTAAGACTAAAATTAAATTTAATCATACCCCTTTCCCAGGCAAGAACATCAATCTTGTTTATTTACTCGAATAAGAAATTAAAACTTATGTAGGGGCATGATATTACATATTAATCTCATACACGGTATTTCCGGGTAACGTCTGTTTACTCGGCTTCTCCACCTGGAGCTAGTGCACACAGTTCCCGGGAGAGGGCGCAGGTCCTCTTCAGGTGACCGTGTGCCGCTCTCAGGTGGGCGGCCGACCCACCCACCTGGCCACGTGACCTAAGAGCCGGTGTTATATAAGACCCATGTGTTTACCTGGAACGACAGTCAGTGCAGGCCCGACTGACGAGAGACTTCACATGTCCAACCGTGCGGACAGAGTTGTATGCTAAGAGTTGTATACTGACCGTTTCCTCTATTTATAGAGAAACCTGATCTACCTGTGTGTATTCATTCTACACTGATCGTTCCCTAGTAAAGGAACTAGAGTTGTTATTCTTGTGAATAAAGATAGATATATTCTCGCACCTGGAAACTGCCATGATCGTTGTTCTTTAACCTAGAGTTAATTACGAACCACCACACTGGTGCCGTGACCAGTAGCAGTAAAGGTAGCAGAACAAGCTAGTTGTTCGAGAATATGTTCGGGTTATACTGAACAGGAAGTCCTTGAGTGGACAGACAGTCCTTTAGTGGACGGACAATGGCTACCGGTGGTAGCCTGGGCGGCTCTGGCCCAGAGCTGAGTGAAGGGGAGTTGGAATCAACTCGCCTGGAGGTGCCAGGGATGGACCCTGGGGAGGGCTTGAAGCCAGAACAGAAGAAGAGGAAATTGCAGGATCTTTCCTGGGTAGAACCCTATGTAGGGGATGAGAGATTCCAGAGGGAATATGACAAGCGTTTGGCTCGGGAAGAGGATGACCTCTACTGGGAAAATGTCCGATTGGACAAGCAGTCAATGGAAGATCAGTATGCTGCATTGACTGAGGAATTGACTTCCCTGGTAAAAGAAAGGGACGAGATCCTCTCTGAGAATCAGAGGGTAAAAGGAACTCTGATAGAAGAGAGAGAACGGTTGATAGAGGACAACCGGTATATGAAAAAGAAGGTTGCTCAGGAATCGCATGAATACCAAAAGATTCAGGCAAAGATTGCTGAGAACCAGAAGGAGAATGAACATTCCGAATCTCTTAAGGAGAGGTATGAGAGGGAGTCGAAAAAATACTCTAGAGAATGGTATGCCTTGAAGAAGGGGACAGAAGAGCTCGAGAAGGGCAGAGACCAGTTGGTCAAGGATAACGAATCCACCAGGATACAAATCCTGGAAGAAACGGAAGAGTTAGAAAGGAAACGCAAAGCTGAGGTGGAGGCTGTCTGTTCCCTTGAAGCCAGGAAAACTCTCCTGCGGGGTGAATTGTCGAAGGCAATGGAACAGCAGGGGGAGGAACAAGTTCCAGCTGGCAGGCCGGAAACTGTTCCGGATAGTACTCCTACTACTAGTAAGGGGGAAGCATTACCTCAATTCGATCCATTTATTAATGATAATGGATTGAGGAATGTGGAAGACTCTGTGTATAAGAACAGAGAGAAAGATTCAAGGAGAGTGAATGTTACCGGGCGCTCTCTTGGATGGGAACCAGTTAATCATGCCAGTATTGGTCCGGTTAACAGGGAAATGTCTCCAGAGGAGGAAGTGTCTCGACATTATAAAAATAAATTTCGAGATGAAGTGGTGAATCATAGTTATGGCTCATTGAACCCCTTTGCGGGAGATGACCCGGCTCTATATGGGAATCCGGGAGGTTATGATAGCAAGGGTAATTATAGGTATTGCCCAGATGCAACTTATTCGTACCCACCTCCGGCCACGGAAACACACTCGGGAGTCAATAAAGATCCTGAGATTAGGCCGAGGGATAGGATGAATAAGGGGACCCAACCGGGAACAAAGGGAAGGTCAAACCCGGTGCATAAAAACACTAAGGGATTGTCAGGCTATCAAGGCCCACGCTTTGATGAGGGTTCAGAATCTGAATCAGATAAATCATCTGACGATGTACCCAAGAGAAAGGTTCCTTTGAACCGGCGAGTCACAATGACCCCGGCGGAGCACCGATTACATAATCGAGACCCCGCCATAGGTAATTTGGGACTAGATTGCTCTAGCCGAGGTCAAGACGGTACAGACCTACTGGCTTGGAGTAGACGCATGTCGGGTCAATTAGTGCATTCTAATTATGCCGCTAAAAGAACTGCACGTGTGACTAAGCCTTACAGGGGTGTACGACCCTGGAAGGAAGAATATCAATCACTTCTAGATGATTGTAAGTACAATTGCTGGAACAAGGAGGAATCCTTGGGAGCTTTTGTGATATGGTTGAGTGACGGCCCGGGTAAGATAGTGGTTGAAGAATGGAGGGACACTTACGGGCCGGAAGCTACATACGACCAGCTGGAAGTATTAGCTTGTTATACCTTTGGGAAAATGGTGACAGTAGATCACTGGACTCTGTTTCAGAGAAGAACGCAGAAACCGAAGGAATCTGCTAAAATTTTTGGGCTGGAATTGCAGCGATTATTGCGGCAGGCTAGGCCAGAATGGAGTAGGGATGCTGAATATTACATAGAATCCCTATTTGTAAGATTTATTAGTGGATTGAGTGATCCCGAACATGCTAAAGTTTGTGGTAGAGCTTGGGAAGCTGGGTCTTCCTTAGCAGATTTGTTCATGGCGATTGATCAACATGACAAAAAGAAGATACTGTTGGCTGGTATGATACCCGCTAATAGGGGGCAGCGCGTCTCTGGAATTGAACATTCCTTAGATGGAGACGATTCTTCCGCGGAAGAATCTGAAGGGGAGGAGAGAGTAGACGCCCTTAAATTCAAGGGTCGACAGAAGTCTAACTCAACCCCAGCTTCCGGGAAACTTCCTAGTAACAAAGGTTATTCGGAAACCACCCGGAAACCCGACATTCGGGAACCTCAGACTGAACCCAGTCAGAAAACCCAGACCCCGGAGACGACCACTCCGGATAAAACAAATGCGTCAGGAAACTCATTAAATACCTTAATGGAGTCCATGATTAAACGCATGAACG
Source organism: Harmothoe impar (assembly GCA_947462335.1). Classification (NCBI taxonomy): domain Eukaryota; kingdom Metazoa; phylum Annelida; class Polychaeta; order Phyllodocida; family Polynoidae; genus Harmothoe; species Harmothoe impar. The sequence goes on from OX381715.1 coordinate 28,119,202, forward strand.
AGGTGTTTGATAATCAAACCAGGCGCCGCCCTAGGGTCGATCGTAACACCGTCCAGTGTTACAGATGTCAAGTCAAAGGGCACTTTGCATCTGAATGCAAAGCCGAGAAACCTGTTTTAAGAAGTGAGGTTTCGGGAAATTAGAGGGGGTTACCGGGGATGGCAGGACGGTAACCCCTGAGGAAATATGTCAGATTATCACCGACGTTGGCGGTGAAGATTCATTAGCAGTGAATGCGTCCAGCAAGAAGGGAGATGGGACCGTACATCCCGGAAACCATGAGGCTGGGGAGACTGGTACAACAGGCGCCCAGGGGTGCGCGTATGGGAAACCTAGTGCCAGTTTAGAGGAGTCAATAACCAAAGAGTTGGTTAAGGTTGGAGGAACCAGGCTTCCCCCGGGTCATCCTTGTCTGGAACACCTGAAAGGATGTGGATTCGACCTGGGCACTGATAGTGACCTTCATCGGTTTACTAGGAATCCCTCAGTAACTGATGGGAAGAGGTGGTACGTTTCCTGTTCTGTACAAGGAAAGACTGGGGAGTTTCTTATGGATACTGGAGCTAGCCACTCCATGGTCTCTAAGAGGTTCATCAGCTTATTGCCGAATATGTGTGAGAACCTCACAATGAGGGTAAACGCATGTACGGCCGATGGTACCAGAATGAGGACATTTGGACGGACTTTTCTGATAATCTCTGTGGCCGGGAAAGAATTTGTTTGGGCCCCGACCATAGCTGAGATTGAAGATGATGGTATTCTTGGTTTGGATTTTGCGGCGCTTTTCGGTGCGACTTTGAATCCGAAAAGTGGGAAGTTGAAAATTGAATACCCGTATGATATGACCATACTCTGTAAGTTGAGAGTGATAAGTAGTGTCGCTAGTGTGGCACAGACTGTGAAGATTCCCCCGGGAATGACCTGTGACGTGTTAGTCAGTTCAGGGAGGCTAATCCAGAAAGGATTAGCGGTAATCGAGCCGGATATGGCTGTATTATCCCGGAAGGGATTGGAATCTGCGGATACCCTAGTAGGGAATTCCAGATGGACAGTGACACCCATTTCCAACCCCGGAAACTCCACAGTATATCTTGAGAAAGGCACTGAAGTTGGGAAAGTGATACTTGCGGAGGCAGTCACCGGTAGCCACCAAGACCTGAGGTTAGAAGAAGGAGGGGAAGAGGAATTGCATGAAGAGTTAACTAAGTTGTTAACAGGATCGTCCATAACGGATGAGAATGATCAGGAAGCCCTAAAAGCTATGCTGAAGAGATGCAGGCAAGCTTTTGCGGCCCCAGGGGAACCCCTGGGGAGAACCAATAAGGTATTGCATGAAATTAAAACCGGGGATAACCCCGCTTTTAAGATTCCTTATAGGAGATTACCCCTCAAGAAGAAGATTGTAGCTGAGGAAGAGATAGCGAAAATGCTGAAGGATAATGTTATTGTTCCCAGCATGAGCCCTTGGTCCTCCCCTGTGTGTATGGTAACCAAGAAGGACGGTAGCATACGGTTCTGTATTGATTACCGGAAACTGAATGGGTTGACTAAGAAGAACTCCTATCCTCTTCCTAGGATAGATGAGACGATTGATTCCCTGGGAGGGAATGAATGGTTTTGTACCCTGGATTTACAGTCCGGGTATTGGCAAGTAGGCATGAAGCCTGAAGATATGGAGAAAACCGCGTTTTCTAGCCATATTGGGTTGTTTGAATATAAGGTAATGCCGTTCGGGTTATGTAACGCGCCGGCCACCTTTGAAGCCATGATGGAGACGCTGTTAAGTGATTTATTATGGCGGAAATGTCTAGTTTACTTGGATGACGTAATCGTGTTTGGAAAGACCTTTGCGGATTGTTTAAGTAATTTGGAAGAAGTCTTAAACCGAATCATGTCTAACGGTCTCAAATTGAAACCAAAGAAATGCAATCTGTTTAAGAAGGATATCAACTACCTAGGGCGGATTATTTCCACCGAGGGGGTTAAGGCGGATCCGGAAAAGATCAGGAGTGTGACTGAATGGGAAGTCCCCAGGGGTCCTAAAGATGTGCGATCCTTTCTAGGATTCTGCTCATACTATAGGGATTTCCTGCCGGGGTATTCCCGGGTAGCCTATCCGATCCAGTGTTTGTCACACTGGACACCCGGAAGTAGGAAGGAGGAGTTCCCATGGGGGAGGGAACAGGACACAGCTTTCTTAGCAATAAAAAAGTTGTTTGTAGAGACCCCGGTGTTAAAGTATCCTACCCCGGATGGTCATTTTGTATTGGATACAGATGCTAGCAATGAGAGTATTGGGGCCGCCCTCAGTCAAGTCCAAGGCGGAGTGGAGGTTCCCATTGCCTTTGCTAGTAATACTATGAGTAAGACCCAGCGTAATTACTGTACCACTAAAAGGGAATTGTTGGCTGTGATAGTTTATACTAAAAAGTTCAAACATTTCCTTTGGGGGTCCGATTTTACGCTAAGAACAGATCATTCCTCTTTGAGATGGTTATTGAATTTCAAAGATGCGGAAGGAATGATTGGACGTTGGCTAGCACACCTTTCCGAGTTCGGTTTGGAGCAAAGTCAGATCCAGCATAGAGCTGGGGTAAAGCATGTAAATGCTGATGCACTTTCCCGACGTCCTATCAGGAAGTGCGAAAACACCAACTGTGATGACTGTGGTCAGCATGAAGCTGTCATAGCCGGAGCAAGGATTCCCTTTGAGATCAAGGGAACTGGGGTTCTGGAGTGGTCCATGGGAACCATCCGGAAATTCCAGGAAAAGGATCCTAACCTTAGCCGGTTGTTGGTATTGTTACCTAGGAAGATACGGCCCCCGCGGCCTGAGATTTCCCTGGAGAATCGGGAAATGAGACGACTAATAGCTCAATGGGCAGAGCTAGAGGTCCAGAGCGGAATCATCTACCGGTGGAAGATTAATTCATCCGGTAGGAGAGTCCGGCAAGTGGTAATACCTTCCGGTATGAGGAGGGATGTTATGTATTATTGCCATGGACACCTGACCAGTGGACATTTCGGGAAAAAGCGTTCCCTGGAACGTCTGAAAAGGAGATATTACTGGCCAGGGATGAGTAGTGATCTATTAAGATGGATTGCTACTTGCCCGGATTGTTGTAAAAACAAACCTGGGCCTGGGATGGGTAAAATGCCTTTGTCCCAGGAGTTGTTTGGTGTAAGATTTGCGCGAGTCGCCATAGATATTATCAGTGGGTTTAAAACTACCCCTGAGGGTAATACTTGTATGATGGTCGTCACTGACTATTATACTAAGTATACGAGAGTGTTTCCATTAGCGGATCACAAAGCAGCAACCTGTGCAAAAGCTTTTGTTAAAGGTTGGGTATTGCATCTTGGGGTTCCCCTAATGATGCATAGTGACCAAGGTCGGGAATTTGAATCTGATCTTTGGCAGGAAATGTGTTACCGACTGGCGATTTGTAAGACGAGAACAAATCCCTATCGACCACAAAGTGATGGAATGGTTGAGAGATTCAATCGTACATTGATTCAGGTGTTGAAATCCCTGGTGAATGATAGAATGGATGACTGGGATGAGCAGTGTGATTATGTATGCCATGCATATAATAGCACTGTCCATTCTAGTACTTCCTGTTCCCCGAATCTATTAGTTTTCGGGGAAGATTTGATAATGCCCGCGGATCTGGTATTCGGGGTGGTTGGAATGAACCCGGAAACCCCCTGCCATGTGATGTTTGTGGAGTCATTAAGAGATCAATTCAAATATGCTTATGAATTGGTGAGAACTGAACTGCAGAAGAATGCTACCTGGCAGAAGACCGGCTATGATCTAGGCCTTAAGCCGCGACGATTCAAAGTTGGTGATCAGGTAGTAAGATTACATGAGCCGTTATCGACTCTGAAACTTGCTAGTAATTGGGACGGCCCCTTTGTGGTTACCCGCATAGTGAGTGACAGTACTGTAGTGATACGTTCATTACAAGGGAAGATGTATAAATCTAATGTAGCTCGACTAAGAGAGTGGAAGGGGAGAGATTTGTCCCTGGACTCGTATGAGTTGGAAGTTGATACTTTGATAGAGGAAAGTGAACAGCGGAAATTAGTGAAGGAACCTCCCCGGAAACGCGGGAGGCCGCGGAAGGAGGTTTCCCGGAAACTAATGGTGCAGAAGTCCGTCATCCCAAAAAGATCCGGGAAGAAGGCGGCTAATAAAGTCTCGCTGGCTGAAGGGAAAAGGACCCGGAAGAGTGTGGTTAAGGCTAAATCCACTCTGGAAAAAGCGTGTCCTAGAACCAGGTCTAATGTTATGCCTAAAAACATAAGACGCAGTCCCCGGTTACTAGCCAGGGACGGTATAACCTAAGCCGGTACACAACGAGTGTGGTGTCCTGTAATCTTGTTAAATATTTAAATGTTGTAATCAGTTATGTGTGGAAGTAAGTACGGTCGGAATGATCGTGATAGTCCCCCTGTCAAGGATCCCATGGGTGATGGACGGATAATCCGGTGAATGTGCTTTATTATGCCATTCATATATATTTCATTGATACTCTCGACGAGTTGACAGAGCGTAAGGATTAACACGTGGAATAAGGGTACCTGTTTACAATTGAACGCGCGGTGACCTGGTTCCAAGGAACTGGGTCACGGGACGCGCGGGGTTGCGCATGCGCGGTGGCGTGCCTTATATAAGGCCCGCGGAGCGGCGGGAATCGCCAGTTGGGGTTGAGAGGCGGTCCAGAGCAGACGTGAGAGCTCGGACACGACCATTGTCGCTGTGGGGAGGTGGATCCCCTATAAATCCATCAACAAACACTTTTCTTGAGTGTGACACAAAAACATGTCCTCCGAGACAGACCACCAACAGGTGGACCCTCTTCAAGAGGGCGACTCCGCTAGCGGAGGAAATGAGGTTGTTAATCAACCTGACCTCGTGGACCAGGAATCTCTGGATTTCCTGGGACAAGGGGAGATAATGGACGTCGACGCTGACTCTCAGTCACCGCTTCGCCCTGCTAATGTCGCCGCCAATTACTTGGAAGGTCTAGACATTGAGGCCATCAGCCCTGCTGACGGTCGCGCTGATACCGGTGAAGCTGAGTATCAGGATCCGGGTCTATTGTACCATGGAGAACCGCCGGCGGACGTTGAAAAACCCCGCCCGGCCGTACCAACACTAGGAGGCTTCATGTCCAATTACGATGGACGTGAAGTAGAACTGCACGAGGACGTGCTAAGACTCACGGCGGAGGGAGCTCCCCGCCGGATAGACCCGCTCACGAGCCAGGCAATATTGCTCTTCCTGTTAGTGGAGGAGCAGGAGGAGATGCCCCCGGACTGGTTTGTGTACTGGGAGGCACTCCAGAAAGGACTACGCGTATGCTACTGCTTACGACGAGCTGTCTTCGATTTGCATATCGCAGACATAAAGCGGTTAATGCCCGCACTCCCAATTTTGTCTCTGGACCCGAATTGTGGAGTTGCCGGGATGTTGTTGACTGGGGTCAACAGATACCGGGCGCGAATCGGGAAACTCCGAGAGCCGAAAACCCGGAAGGAGTACGAGATTGCTGCCGCTAATACGCAGGGGGTAGTTTCGTATGTCCTGGATGTAGCCACTATTGAAGACTACATGGATTCTCACAACGTCAAACGAGATATTGCCATATCTTGTTTGGTTGATGAGGCGGTTCGTACAGTACGAACCAGATCTTCCAGTGCGGAGGAGAAGGCGCGAATAAAAGCGCTGAAAGCCACACCTAGGGGGCGCGGCAGTAAAGGTGAGAGGGGGGCCTCAAACCGGTCAAGCTCGGCCGACAGCAACCAGTCGGACGAGTTTGTCCAGGAGAGAGGACGTCAGGCTCGCCGGAACGAGAAGGCAAGATTAGCTAACTTGCCGGACTCTGTATTAGCAGAGGGATTACCGGAACAACCTTCCGGAGGACAGCCCGTTATTCCCCGGGCTGAGGAGGTAACGGATGAGGCTATGGACATAAACGAAGCCAATACTCCGGAGCCCTCCAACACCAACACCACCACCACCACCCCGGCCCTTGTGGCAGATATGACCGCCGCCGCGGGAGCAGCGGCCGCCGTGGCGGCTGCGCTGGTATTTAATCCAGCACGTCTCAGCCCTCTCCGTAGTCCGGCTCATTCGGATCCGGAAGAGGGAGAGGTTCCGGCTAACGCTGAGGAACCAGGAAATGCCCCAGAGGACCCCATCCCGCCTAATGACGTGATGAGGCGGATCTGGCAGAACGCGAACAATAAGTTCCGCGTGTTTATTCCCAATTCATGGGAACAGTGTCCGATTGGTCCTACCAATTTCGGATGTCCACTTGCGATCAACTGTAAAGATCAGAGTGACGATGAGGATTGGATCCGGAATACCCCCCGGGACCGTCCTCCGTCTGCTTTTTATCAGCAGTGGCTAGATCAACTCAGGATCCTGCCGGATACTTACTATAGTAAGGAGCAGAAAGAAAAACTTCTTTTTGCGATTAACCGCTGGTATAGCCAACGGGAAAGAAACTGGTGCCCATTCGCTACATGTGTAAACACGATTGGCACAGACAGAACCGTGTTTGTAACAAAGCAACGGTTTCTGCGTCACCTCTGTGAAAATCACATGCACCACTGTGTGGTGTACCACTGTGATATCACAGTAGGTAGGGAGTCCCAGCTGTGTAACGGGTGTTTAGAACCCCGGAGAGGTGAGCTCATGCGCCACATGAAGGATTGCCATAACATGGGAATCAGTGTAGCTCGCAATCGTGTGAATGCGCTACATGATGCCGTATGTGACCAGTACAAGTCACTCACGGAGGAACAGAAGGCTAAGATCCGGCCGGCAACTCCCTTCTACTGCGAGGTCGCAGATGGGAAGTTCAAAGCCAGGATTGCCAGAGTGGACGGACGACATAAGTTCGCCATGAATGACGAGGAATATACGGTGTTATGCACTACCCGTACTTCCCGCAGAGGTGGCGGTAGTTTCCGTCAGCCGGAAACCCAGGGTAGTTCCCGGGGGAAGAGCCGGTCCGCCCGCGACCGCTCTCGATCTCCTGCGGTCTCACCTGGACCAAAACGGAGACATGCCGGATCCAATTTGGAGGATCTCGATAATTCCTACTATGGGATTTATCATGCCCCGGAAGGTCGCGACTATTATCGCGAGTATCCAGACCCGCTGTTTACAGACCGGAAAGATCGGAAACGTGATTCCGGTGGTCAAGCGGCGGCGACTAACATGGATTACCGTTCTAGACGTCTGAGCAGTTCAGACAGTGCCAACAGTCAACCTGACTGTGGAGGTGCCCGGCCTAAAGAACCGGCTACCAGAACAAAGGCTTCCCTGCCTTTGACGTACCATCTGGGGACAACTGCAAAGCTAACCCCCAGGGACGTCCGGTCACCCACTACCCCAACTCGGGACATGCAGGGCTTGACCGTGAAAGCTGAACCAAAATCACTAATCTCAGTGGTAACGCCTCGGGGCATAACTGTCCCGAAGGCTGCAGCGGTTGCGAAAGCGCCGCAAGCGGATGTCAAACCCGTGATTCCTGCAGCCCAGGAGCCGGTTGTCATCCAGCCAGTCGCGGGCACCTCCCGCACGGAAACTACCGGTGGCGTAAAGTTAAAATACGTCCCGATAGTCAACTACTTCTCTCGGGAAGAGAAGGCGAGCTGCGAAGTGGGACAGAGAATTGTAACAGAATTCCAGGAGTCCCAACGCGAGCTGGCGGTGGAGTATAACACCAAAATGTTAGGCCTGTTCACGCATGGCCTAAAGATTGCCCACCGGGAGGAGAAAGCATTGGTCGCTCTCGGCAATGCTGACTACTTGGCTAAAAAGTCAAGGGAAGCTGCTTCAGGCCAAAAGACTGCTGAGGCCGCCGCAGGGTTCGTTCAGCAAGAGAACGAGAAGTTAACCAAACGGTTACAGGACATGAACGTAAAATTTTACGGGGTGTTCGGCGTGACTATCGATACCTGGGATGGCACAACTGAGCACGCGCTTGCTTTAATGAGGGCAAGAGATGAACCTTTAGGTTAAAAAGACTAATAAAAGGTTCTGAGTCTATTTCTAATTCTTTTAGGAATAGAGGAGGGAACTATAATAGTTTCCGGATAGATTAATTGTTGTTTCATTTAATCTGACGTCATAAATTGTTTATGACGGGGTATCCCTTTTTGAGGGGAGGGGCATCTTTTTAGAGGCATATGGATCAACGCGGGGGGAACCTTCCGTGTGTAGAATGAAGTAGTTCATTCTGGGAGAGATTCATATCGATTACATAATGGGACGTAATATTGAATAAGGTTATTAATAAGAATATGAGTATGAATAATAAGTGTATGGGATTATAGAAGCAACATGATATTAAGCAACTACATATCATACAGGATATAGGGGACAACTTAGGATAAGAAGTCATGAAGTATAGGTGGAGAGCTATGTATTGCATGTAAGCTGCCTGGACATGTCACAGCTGGCTACCCTCCCTGAGCTGGGGAGGGGGGTCGACATGCAGGTAAGCATTGTTAGTATTAGGTGTGTGTGTTGTGTTACTAGTACAAATATGGAGGGGTGTATGGCCTGTGTGTGCCTGCCTAGAGTGGAGAGACATGTTGGGACAAAGAGAGCATGTAGAGGAGTCCTGTGTGGATTGAATAAAGCAAAGCAGTAAGAACCAAGCTGTCGTCCTGTCAAGTGCTTCGTGTTTCATAGTGAATATTAGCAGTCCCCATTACTGACTTTACATTGGCGACCACTTCGTTTCTTAATTAATAAGCCGCAAGGCTTATGGACACGCAAACGGGAATTTAAGTAGAGCAGAGGGTGAGGCTAATGGCAACTATGGATCATCTAGCATATATAGCAGACCAGAGGAGGCAGATAGAGGAACAGAGGAGGCAGATAGAAGCAGGATCTGAGGCAAGAAAGAGGGTGCAGGAGCTTGCCAAACATGTACCGCCGACGACTGGAGATGATAGGGACCAGCTAAGACAATGGTTGATACAAATTGACGAGATCAGACAATGGACAAATGGTAATGACACGATGATCATTGACTTGGCTGGTCAATTATCACGGGCCCCATTAAAGGCGGCCATATTGACAATACGAGATGGTTTGGACCCGCAGCAGGTCACATGGGTGAATATCAAAGCAGCGTTACAAGCCCAGTTCCTGGAGGCGGATGAACAGCAATATTTACAGGCCAGATTGGAGAGATTGGTACAGCAGCCAATGGAAGATGTCAGGGGATATGCACGGAGATTTAGAGCCCAGATGGAGATGGCATTTCCAGTGGAGGAGAGGGACATACCGTCTGTAAGGAGCAGATTAGTGAGACTATTCATAAGTGGGATTGCAAGTGAGTCTGTGAGGCAACAAGTAGCCAAGGAGAGGTTACAGGATCTGACAGCGGCCATCACATTAGCAAATGATGTGGAGGACTCATTCCGGACAGCTAGAGTGGAGGTGAGGGGTCAGAGGCAGGAGGATGCTTTTATGCATCAGGGTATTAGGCAGGAGGAGCCTATGGACATTTCAGCGGTGGCCACAGATATAGGAAATACAGTGAAACTGGCCATGAAGGATGTAGATCACAGAATGAAGACAGTGCAGGGGGAGTTGAAGTCAATACGTAAGGTGGTGGGGGCGCCAGCACCAGGACAGGGACAGGTACAGGCCCAAGTGGGGGAGGAGCGCGCGGTCACACAGGCTGCAGTTAACACTATACCACCTAAAGCAGAACAACCAGCACCGGCCATGGGGGATGCCTCGGTCACCTCTATGCCTCCATGGATGTTGGCATGGCAGCAACCGCCACCTTGGTTTCAACAATACTACAACTATGCCCCGAATGCAGCACAGCCTAGTCCACCACAACCACAGGTACCGTATAATGTCCAACAATTACCGTATGCATGTGTACAGCAACAACAGCCGGTACCGCCTCAGTACCAACAACAACAGCAACAACCATTTATGAATGGGGGTCCACAAGGGGGTCAGGCTCAGGGTCCACAAGGGGGACAGCAGAGGGGCTGGAGAAGGAGGGCCTGTTATGAATGTGGGGAGTTTGATCACTTAGCTAGGGGGTGCCCAAATAAGGGTAGAGTAATGCAGGCGGCGATAGAGGCTGCTTTGGACTCCAGGATGGGATGGGGACAGAACCAGTCAAAGGGACGGTCAGGGGAAAACTAGCAGCCGCATCAGCATTAAATGACAATAGGGTATGTGTGAACTTGAATCTAGAGGGGATAATGATAGTATCGCTGATTGATACTGGTGCGGCAAGAAGTATGATGAGGGAGGATGTATGGAGGGAGCTATGCCATAGGAGGAGCCAGCCAGCTGTGGCTCTTCCGGGGTTGAGGCTTAGAGCACTGTCGGGACATGATATTCACACTTTGGGGAAGGCGACAGTTAGGATCCATGGAGAGAAGTGTGAGTTTTACATTGTTAAGACATTACAACATGATGCACTGTTGGGGGATGACGTGCTAACAATATTGGATGCAAGTATTACATTTGCAGATAGGGAGGTGAGATTGGTGGGAGAATCATACCCAGCGATGTCTAATGAGGGGGGATTGAATGATATGGCGGGGGTGTATGCAGACATTGACTTCTGGAAGGAACAATATCCGCAGGTGTTCCCAGAGGGTGAAGATCCTATGGGCCATACCACATCCCTATACATGAATATAGACACTGGGGATGCAATGCCCATCAATCAAAGGCCATATAGATTACCATTGATCAAGAGGAGGTGGGTGGAGCAGGAGTTACAGAGGTTACTGGAGGAGGGGGTGATAGAGCCATCCAGCAGTCCATGGGCAAGTCCTATAACGTTAGCACCTAAAGGTGATACCTGGCGGTTGTGTACTGACTATAGGAAGCTGAATAGCGTGTCTAAAAAGGATGCCTACCCACTGCCTCTTATCCAGGATATTTTTGACTCCCTCCAGGGTGCAGCAGTGTTCAGTGTGCTGGATTTGAGGTCAGGGTATAGACAAATTCCCATGGAGAAGAGTAGCATAGAAAAGACAGCGATAGCCACACATAGGGGGTTATTCCAATTCACTCGCATGCAGTTTGGGTTGGCCAACGCGCCAGCGGCGTTCCAGAGATTAATGAATCAAATTCTGGCCCCTTATATAGGAGTTACATGTATGGTATATATCGACGATATAGTAGTGTTCTCAAAGACAGAGGAGGAGCATGCTGTACACCTGCACCAGATATTCAAAGTCCTCAGTGAACACAAATTGGTAGTAAAGGCTGAGAAGTGTCGGTTTGCACTGAGAGAGGTGAAGCTACTGGGGTACATTGTGTCAGAAAGGGGGATAACATCAGATCCAGAAAAAGTGGAGGCTATTAAGAATATGGCCCCCCCTACCAACATTAGGGGGGTGAGGTCATTTTTGGGCATGGCAGGCTACTACCGCCAATTAATTCCGGGGTATGCTGATAAGTCACAACCATTATCAGCTATGACTGGGAAGTGGGCTAGATTTGTATGGACCAAAGAATGCCAGGCAGCATGGGAAGCAGTGAGAGACTCTCTCATGTCAGAGCATGTGCTGGCGTATCCTCAGGTAAATGAACCATACAAATTGATGACAGACGCATCAAAGTACTGTGTGGGTGCGGTATTATTACAAACATCACCAGAGGGAATAGATAGGCCTGTACAGTACATCTCAAAACAACTGTCTGAACCACAACAAAGGTGGCCAGTGGTAGAGAGGGAGGCGTATGCAGTTATATATGCCCTTCGTAAACTGAGGCCATATTTGCATGGGGCAAAGTTCACAATATACACTGATCACAAGCCGCTGAAATGTTTATTTCAGAATGAAATAAAGAATTCTAAAATTCAGTGTTGGGCGGTGACTATTGCTGAATATGCTGCACCTATTGTGTACAGACCTGGAAAGATGCATGTAGCGCCAGACATGTTGAGCAGAATCAGAACGAGGGTGGATCAGGAACCGCTGCCTTTGGATCCCACACAGGCAGCGGTGATGTTGGGACCATACTTTAATGAAGGTATATTAGAGATGGATGGGATAGATATTACTCAATTACAAAAACAACAAAAGAGAATGGCAGAGTATGAAATGGGAGTGGAGCAGGAGGGAGAGTATTATGTGGCAGAAGGCCTATTATTTACTCTCAGGTCACCCCCGGGGCAATTGGAATACCCCCGGTTGGTGTTACCTAAGTATGCACGGCTTAAGGTCATCAAGAGGGCACATGAGGAGGTGGGGCATATGGGAATAGCCAAAACACTGGCAAGAATTCAAGAAGCATACAAATGGCCCAGAATACATAAGGATGTGTTGAATTATGTGCGGAGATGTCCAGCGTGTATTACTAACAGGGACAAACTTGACAAGCCTGCACCGGACCCTATGCCTTTGGCAGAATATCCGGGGCAGGTTTGGGCAATGGATCTGTGTGGTCCCTTTGCCCCTTCCACAGAGAACAACAAATATATCTTGACATTTATAGACCATGCCACGGGTTTTGCTGATGCCATCCCTATTAAAGATAAGTCAGCTGTCACAATCTACAATGTGCTACAGAGGAGAGTTTTTCCATGGGCGGGTATGCCTGAAATACTATTAATGGATAATTCTTTGGAATTTAGGTCGACGTTGATAGAAGGGTACCTAAAGGAAATGGGCATAGATGTCAGGCATATTATGCCATACAATAGCAAGGCTAATGGCCGCATAGAACGGTATCATCGCACTATCAAGGATATGGTGAGAAAAATGACCAATGCAAGGCCACATCTGTGGGAGGACTGTCTGGGGGATGCCTTGCTGGCCCATAGAACAACGCCATCCGATGTAACGGGGTTCTCTCCATTCTATTTGTTCTTTGGGAGACATCCGCCAAAACCATACTTTAAATTACTGGACAGAAGGGAGGGACTGGAGACATCTAGAATGGCACAGAGAGTTGATGAAGTATCGGGGGCATTAAAACTGGCATGGCGTAATGCTTATGTAAATAGGCAGTACAATATGGACAGGTTGCATGCAGAGGCGAACGCCACCCCTTTACAAGTAGGGGACGCAGTAGTGGTCTTAGCACAAGACACGACCAAACTTGATCCAAAATGGGAGCATGGGTTTCTAGTCACTAGGGTGAGGGGTTCTGTTATATCAGTGGTAGGCCCAGATGGGATTAGAAAACAGTTGTCAAGGGACAAGTTGAAACAAGTGCCAGCGGATGTGGAATGGGGGGATTTGCGCAGGAGACTCACTAGGGCGCAGAGGAGGAAAATAAATAATGACATACAGAAACAACATGAAGCCAGGGAATTAAATGGGGGATTATTGGAGGGGGGTGAGCAAATTCAGAGGGTGGGACGCCAAGAGGTGAATGGGGGAGTGCAGAGGGATAATCCACCCCCAGGCGACATGCCACAGCCAGTTCCCCCGGTGCCTATTGTCCACTTGGGGAAGGAGCAAACAAACACAGGGGACGCAGCGACAGCACAGGGTGTTGCTAGGGACGCTGTTCCGCGCGGCAGGGAAGGGGGGTCGCAACAGACGGGACTGGGAACACAAAGGGGTAAGGGGGACCAATCACAGCCCCAGCCTGAAAAAAGGAAGGCGTGGGAGGGGGTGGGAGTGGGAGAGGGTCCATGGACAAGGGGTAGAGGGAACTTAGCAAAACGCATTAGGAGGTGGGCGCCGGACGAGTGTACTGCATCTGAGGCTAAACAGCAGTGTATAGACGCGGTTATAGCTTTTACACAGGATGGGGTGGTTGTTGCTGTGGTGTCTGCTGATGTTGCTGTACATGGCGGTGTCTAACCCTATCTTTGAACAAGATGGGGTGTTGGTACATCAAGACGGAGATGTGAGGAGGATAGCAGCAGCATGGTCGGTGGTAGTTATAATACAACCACCACCGGTGCTAGATACAGCGGAATTGGACGTAAGTTTCCGGACAGCTTTTGGACAGGCTGACCAGCGGTTTGGAGCGCAGGGAGCTACACACTGGAGGAGGAGGTGGGCGTCGTTGAAACATATGCTACACAAGCATACACAGAAATTAGTACATCAGGAAGTACTACAGGACAACATAGGAGAGGAGACATTGGGGGGCCGTTATAAGAGAGCCTGGTTTAATTTTATTGGGGCCTTGGTGCGACCCCTGTTTAATATTCCCGATTTTACAGACATTGAAGCACTGAGGAAACTAATTTTCAGTAATACTAAAGAACAAGAGACAATAGTACATCATGAGAAAGAAATGGTAACAATGATAAACATTACAAGGAGTATAGTACAGCTTAATGCCGACCATATCCAGACTGTTCAAAACCTGTCACGAGAAGCGCTACGCCAGGTGGCTTTAAACAGGAAGGCCGAACAAAATGACTTTGAAGCAATAAGTGGACTAAAAGTGGCAAGGGCACTGGATGTGGCATTACAGGAGGCAGAATTTGCTTTCAATTCATATATTCAGGCAGTAAAAGACTATCACCAGAAAAGGGTGGAGGTGGAGAGAGGTTGGTTAACTGAAAATATTGTAAACGAGAATCAATTAATTAGTATTATTATGAATATGGAAAACAAAGGATTTGAGGCGTTGCCTCCAGTGTGGTATTACCAATATGTTGCTGTGATTCCGATTTGGGAAGGCAGGGACCATCTGGCCTTCAGAGCTGTGATACCAGCCATTGATTCAGACAGGTTTATTATGTATTCATTACTGTATGTACCGGTGCCAATGACAAAGGATCACATGAGGATGGTGCAGGGGAAGGAGAGTGTTGTGTTACATACAATGACGAAGGCTTCCTTTACACCATTAAATTGTTTGGGGACAAGACCTAAGGTATGCTGGCCGGAGGTAGAAAATCTGGCCAAATCATGTGAGAGTCAGCTGGTAAATGGGTATTCCCCCGATGATTGTGATGTTAAACTATTCGAGGCACGAGAGAGGTCGTCACATATCTTTAAAAAGTCCCCCCTAGAGAGCAGTGTTATTGTAGCACCCGGGGTGAAGGGAGAAGATGTGATATTGCGTTGTATGACTGATCCGCCAGTCAATTTACATGTTGATAAGCCAACTATTGTACAGGTGGGGGATGGGTGTATTCTGGAATCACTCCAATGGAGGGTGAAGTCGGTGGTACATGTACATGAGACCTTAAAGGTACAACAGAGGGAGCCCATTGCTCTGCCTAAACTAAATGTGTCGTGGCCAAAGAAAATGAAACCAGAAGTTGTAAGGGTGTTGAAATCTGTGGATCATGTAAAGGTTCCCATGATACATGTACAAAACTGGGAGAAAGAAATGCAGAAAGTTAAAAGGGAGGGAGAATCATATGCAGGGACGTGGGAGGGAATGGCTACCCACCCCTATGTAACAGCTGGGTCTAGCGGGGGAGCAGTGGTTATTTGTATTATTATACTTATAATTAATGTGTATTGTTTGTGTTGTTCAGGTAAAATGAGGATGTTGTCACAGTGGGCAGGGGCACCGGGGGCAGCACAACTGCTACCATCGGCCCCGCAGGGAATTCAGCCACAAAATATAATGGCTCCCACAATGATGCAGCAGCAAACCCCTATGATTGTCAACATGCCACCACCTCCCTACCCCATGCCGGGGGAAGGGTCAGCCCCGTCGTTGTCCGTCACAGTGACGGATGAACAAATTGCTAAGATAATAGGGTTTAACCCTCGTCGACAGGCTAGGGCGATTGATATGCAGTAGAAGGGGATAAGGAGTATTGTCATGTTTCATGTTATCGAAACATTTAAAATAAACGAGGGGAGATATGTAGAATGAAGTAGTTCATTCTGGGAGAGATTCATATCGATTACATAATGGGACGTAATATTGAATAAGGTTATTAATAAGAATATGAGTATGAATAATAAGTGTATGGGATTATAGAAGCAACATGATATTAAGCAACTACATATCATACAGGATATAGGGGACAACTTAGGATAAGAAGTCATGAAGTATAGGTGGAGAGCTATGTATTGCATGTAAGCTGCCTGGACATGTCACAGCTGGCTACCCTCCCTGAGCTGGGGAGGGGGGTCGACATGCAGGTAAGCATTGTTAGTATTAGGTGTGTGTGTTGTGTTACTAGTACAAATATGGAGGGGTGTATGGCCTGTGTGTGCCTGCCTAGAGTGGAGAGACATGTTGGGACAAAGAGAGCATGTAGAGGAGTCCTGTGTGGATTGAATAAAGCAAAGCAGTAAGAACCAAGCTGTCGTCCTGTCAAGTGCTTCGTGTTTCATAGTGAATATTAGCAGTCCCCATTACTGACTTTACACGTGGAAGCTCTGGACTTACCTAACTACTCAACTCTCAACTATAGCCTACCGATGGGGAATCAGGACTCCACCGGGAAGCTACCAAACTAACGTCCCTGAAACTAACTTTTGGGATACGTTACCATGATGTGTTCCTGATACTATTATGCTGAGTTATAAACTGTTCCCGTCCAAAGGATTACGTGTCAAACAGACAATGCTCGTGGTTCCAGATCTACTTATATATTTCATGAACATTCCTGGAGCTAGGATTACGTGTTAAACGGACAGTACTCGTGGTTTCCAGCCGGATTATAGTTATATATGCCATGAACTTTACTGGAGCGAGGACGGGATACTTATCGAGCTGTATATATATGAACTTACCTTCGGGTGATATTTATCCAAGAAACAGTATTAAGAAGAGGAGAGCACCTCACTCATTCGTCTATTAGAAGCGGAGAGCACCTTGACCACAACTAGATCACCAGTAAGCTATATTTAATTGTAAGGGTTTCCGGGTACACTGCCAGGTTACTCATTAAAACGTTTTTAATATATAAAATATCATTATTATGTGATACATATCACCTCAGGTGTTCCAATAAGGTATTCTCATATTTACCTTATGAATCAGGTTTCATAATATGCTACATATGAAGATTGTATGATCTGATAAGCTAGGAAACGTGGCTACCCGTAATGTTTATATGAAGTCGTTAAGACTATGTGTATATACTAAATATACCGCCAGGTATTGTCGTGTGTGTTGACTCTGTTGTATGTTGCGAGAGATATTAATACTCCGGTTATATAATCGGATTACCCGGCTTAAAACAAAGGCTGTGGTTACTGTTATCCATTGTGTGAATGTTTTCATTAAATCACAAATCAATGTAAGACGCTGGTGGTTGTGAGTCCTTATCAGGACTGGTTTTTTAATAACTTTTCTGTTCAACTTAAATATATACACACCCCACGCGCATTTTTTTTAACCGAGTAAGGAAACTTCATAAGGAAGTCATATCGAAATGTGTCAAGCCGTTCGATTGTATGTATGATATTATATTCACTTGTCATAAAACATACCTAAATCATCTATTATGGTTGCTATTACAGTGTAATGCCATATTTATATTGAGTTTGATGATCTCGCTTGTGTAGTATGTCGTGTAATATGTTACGCCCCTAGTTACTGTATAGACAATAACTATAAAGTCGTTGTTCTAAAAGGTTTTCTATGTACTAGGAAAACAGTATATATGTTCGTTACCACCTAGTTTTGTCTAGGGGGGGTAGTGTAGGGGCATGATATTACATATTAATCTCATACACGGTATTTCCGGGTAACGTCTGTTTACTCGGCTTCTCCACCTGGAGCTAGTGCACACAGTTCCCGGGAGAGGGCGCAGGTCCTCTTCAGGTGACCGTGTGCCGCTCTCAGGTGGGCGGCCGACCCACCCACCTGGCCACGTGACCTAAGAGCCGGTGTTATATAAGACCCATGTGTTTACCTGGAACGACAGTCAGTGCAGGCCCGACTGACGAGAGACTTCACATGTTCAACCGTGCGGACAGAGTTGTATGCTAAGAGTTGTATACTGACCGTTTCCTCTATTTATAGAGAAACCTGATCTACCTGTGTGTATTCATTCTACACTGATCGTTCCCTAGTAAAGGAACTAGAGTTGTTATTCTTGTGAATAAAGATAGATATATTCTCGCACCTGGAAACTGCCGTGATCGTTGTTCTTTAACCTAGAGTTAATTACGAACCACCACACTTACTTAAGAAAAAGGTTTTCTAGAAAAAAGGTCAATTCCGTAAGAAAGATTTTCTTATTTTGAGAAATATGTCAGGAAATATCATCTTGATTCCAGTATAAAATACTTGATTTAAGAATGTTTTTCTTGTTTGTTTTTCTTGCTTGTTTTTCTTACTCTAAGTATATTAAACTCAACCATGCTTTCAAGTAAAACTTTGTTATCCTACGGACAAACTTGTTTTAAGTTTATTTTACTTAAAACAAGAAATATTTTCTGAAAATGAGAAAATTATTTTTTGGCTGTGAATCTATAACTAGTGCTGCGGAGCTCCTAAACCTGTCGTAAAGCATGGTCCCCAGTTACCAGTGCAGATCCTCAGTCCTCAGTTACCAGCATAAAGAAGTATGATCGTGTGTGGGTGGGTGGGTGGGTGGGGGTGTCCCAGCAATAACAGGGTAAATGAATGGAGGCAATAAGCAATATGGTTCCCAGATGATTGCAGCCTATTTCAGCAATGTATATAATCATGTGTGGCTGTGCTGCTGTATCTGGGTGTATTGGTCATTATACCTGACACTAGCAGGAGGCAGAGCAGACTGCAACAGGACACATACTACTCTCGTCCCCAGGTACTTCCACAGGAAGGCTCTGGTAACCAACACTATGACCTTAAACTTGGATTTTGCTAGGCCTGGGTAATCCCTGCTGGTAGCTTGGACATGTGAGCAGAGACCGTTATGTATGGTGGGAGTTTTACCATCATACATTCTGGTTTCCATTCAGGTTCCTGGGTGTTTGTTCCAAGCTAAAGACATGCAGGAATTGCCCAAACATAGCCAACACACAAGTTCAGGGTCATAGTAGCGTTTAATAGAGGCGTTAGCGAGTCGCATCCCTACCCCACTCTACCACATACTCCCTACCACTAGCCTGCATAATCTGACCTATCTGACCGACATGAGTAGACCTACCGCGTCCCCACTGACCGCTCAGTCTCACCTACTCACAACATCTGGCAATTCTGTCTGTGTGTCGCCCCCCCCCCCCCCCCCCCCCATGAGCTTGGTCGGCCCCCGACACGCCGTGCCATCATTATAAGAGTCCTTAACTAACAAGTGCCATTCTGAATGGTGTATGAGACATGTGTACAGGAGACATGCCTCAGTGCCACTTGGTGTATAGCCATAGTTCTGGTGGCTCGCAATGCGCGGCTATCTTACATCTGTCCACAGAATTGCTCGTGAGATGTAGCTTGGTACCGGTGGATACCGGTACCAGACATCCATAAACCATAGCTTGCCAGGACCAAGTTACACTCCGAGGACAGAAGTAATTATATCCTCTCCGGAAACACATGGAGGTCATGTATATCTATGAGGAAGGTTACATCTGTACATGATTGTTTCTATTTCAATGGAAGGTGCTGTGGTAAACAACACCTGGACTGTGAATCAGTCAGTTACAACTAATATAAATAGCCATATGTGTCAGCTGCAGATCAGTACAACACAAAGTAATATAAAATTCAGAGTTGCATAACTCTATATATGTAACCATTATATTCTATATAGGCAGCCTACATTAGCAAGATTTGAAAGCCAATATATTATCATGCTTTTGATAGGTTACAACAATGGGTCTTTGTGCATTATGTACTGGATATACTCTTTGGGGTCGAGTGATATAAGCCAAGGCCGAAGGCCGAGGCTTTTATTTCATGTGGAGAAACAAAATTACTATGCTTGTATGGATTGATTATGTATTATAGCCTGATTACAGCTCTTTTTCCACACATGTGGCCTAGGAGGATATCTTGTATAACCCTTCTAAGAGGTTATATGATCATCAAACACGTACTCTGTGTGTTCTCATAGAAATACAATGACCATAGCATATGCTTGAAGAGTGTAGCCTCATTCTGATACAACCTAGTTATATATATAGTGGTCAACATCCTTGAGTACATGGTATTTCTGGTTTGGACTTCCACAAGCTGGGTTTGAATCCCATGTAGAGCAGAACTTTTGATATGCCTCATGTACATTTTTTTTTTCTTTGGCTATTCTGAAATTTCAAGAGAGTAAAAAAAGAAAAAATAGAAAACAGGGGTGCGGGGGCGGAGCCCCCAAATTATACAACAGCACCACCAACTAGACAGCACTCTTAACTTTGTCTAACCGGACAATGCCTCACCACTAGCATAAACAAATGTGGTTCAAACCCCTCAAATTTTTCAAATAGCGTTACTCATTAGTCTCGAAAGGCAGAAGCAGTACATATACTATTGGGTGATAAGTATCATTGCATGAGTCCGGATGGAGCAGTTGGTTAGCCGGTGGGCTCAATAGTTCTGAGGTTGTGGGTACGGATCCTGCTAGATACTCTGGCTCTCAAAGGAAAAAAAGAGTTCTTAAATATATCCACCTCCTAGGGGTATATATATTATATTGGTCTCAGTCAAGGTGTATCATGCCGAAGACAAGTATGTACTCAGTCGTGGCTGGGACCAGTACTTACATAGCAACTGTGGTTGTTTTATATCTGACTTATACCACTCGTCACAAATGCACCAATGCAGCCCCAGTGAGTAACTCGCCGGAGCTGTGCATCATGCTGACCCTGGTAATGATTCTTTCAGGAACGAAACCGTTATTAAAGGGTTAAGAGTCATATGACAGTGATGATCAAATGATGTATGTGTGAGGCCAACCCGGGTTTCCTAGAGAAAATCACTGCATGGTGTGACTTAAACAATAAAAACCTTTAGAATTGCTGAGGGCGGCCTCTGGAGCAGTGGGAGCGGCAAAAACAAGTGCATGCAACGCACAGTAACCAGTCCTGTTATGATTTGGCCCCTGGGAATCATATACTCACCTGTCCCTCACCTGTCAATTATATACAGCATTAGCGGGCTACAGTGGTGCCACCAGGTGAGCGAGGTCAGACACGTGGAGTTTAGGGGCCATATTGTAGCTTGTCCCCGCAGGTGGCTGCGTTTGCCCTTTCACTGATATATAGGGCTCCTAGGGGTTAGGCCATGGGCATAGCCATGGCCCAACCCCCGATGCTTCCTTTGGTTGCCTCTAGATGTAAGGTGTTCAGAGCGGCCTGCCATGGCCCAGACAACCAGCTGTTCTCCCCTCTATTTACACTCATGTCCCATTCATGGCTAATTGACTCCAATAACTACAGATATGGTCATACCATTGGAAAGCTATGGTTTCATTCTACACAATGTATATGGTTTATCATGCAAAGATTTGTACATTTCCACTAGTGGTTTTATATGAATGAGTAAGTAGAAACTGGGGAGTGTGTGCTCCCTGTGCAGGCCCACATTTTGTGACTAGTAATTGATAGCTGCCCAGCAGCTGGCCTGTACTAGAATAGATTTCTGCCAGAGGCTATTTGTGCAGTCAATTCAGAATTGATTGGATTGTAATGCTAAGATATAGGCCTATATTTGCATATATCCCACATGTTGAATGTACTACCAGGTCCTGATCTACAGCAAAATATTTCCTAAAATACATGGAATCACCTTTAAAATAGAGGAGCATAAAAATGTCGGAGCATACATCTAAATCCCATATATATATTAACTAGCTCCTGTTTGAAGAACAAAGTGATTGGAAAAGAAATAGCCACCAGATTTACACTTTTGTGGATCTACCTTTTCTTAGGAGTAGTACATTCCCTATGTAAGTCACCCTCCACTGCACCTGGATCCCCACCACTTACACTGTAGCAGGGGAGTGCTATTTCAGGACCAATCCACTGCATGCTTAGACTGGGCTCTCTCGTCCTCCCAAAACACCTTACTTTTTGCAAAGAAACCCCAATCTAACCATGTTCCAGTGGTGGTAGATTTATAATTCTTTCAGA
The DNA here is from genome assembly GCA_947462335.1 of Harmothoe impar. Classification (NCBI taxonomy): domain Eukaryota; kingdom Metazoa; phylum Annelida; class Polychaeta; order Phyllodocida; family Polynoidae; genus Harmothoe; species Harmothoe impar. The sequence goes on from OX381715.1 coordinate 28,141,165, forward strand.
ATTCTCTTAGTTAAGATCCCGTCTATCTATCCTGCACAAAAAACACAACTTTTCTACACTCTATAAAAATTACCTGAACGCCCTACTAGATGGGGCCTAAGTCAGGATAGTGATTGCTTCATGAGTTACATAGCAAGATGTATAATATATATAAACATATATAAGGAAAGTTAAATCTTGTACTAAAGTATGACTGTCGAGTAACTCACAAGTACTGCATCAGTGAATCGTGCAACTCGCCAGTGCCGCATTCAAGCATCATGCCTACTCTACGGGAATAGATACACTCCTAAACTAGTACAGCACATCTAAGCATTATGTGGCCCAAAAGGACTATAGAGGACCGTACAGAGGCGGACATTGATCCCTGCCCAACAAATACCAAACTCTAATAGAGATTACACCCTAATACCATAGCCGCCACATCACAGCCAGATTGTCTACCCTTTGCGGCATGCATAATGCTTTAATTAGCTATACTTTTTGATCGCCATTATGTGGCAATACAATTGTGGATGGTGAATGGCCAGTGCTGCATCCAAGCATCATGCTGACCCAATAAAGTCTGTGCTCTCATGAAGCATCAGCACGATGCACCAATGCAGCACCGGAGAGTAACTCGCCGGCATTATGCTCTCCTAAAAGGGCTAAGTAAATTAAAGTGAGTAGAGACTGTGGTATGCAAGGACAGACTCTGGGCACAAAGCTACTAATTGAAGGAACTCAACTGAAATAATCCTAATTCCCCTAATTAGCCTGGCTTGGTAACGTTGTCTAATTGGTACCAAAGGATTAAAGGGTAATGCGGTGGGTTCTCAGTGGACTTGTGTGGTCCACAAAGCCAAAGTAGTGAACAGAATGTTTTACCTAAAATAAATGCTATCCTTTAGCGTTATCTCACTCCCTGTCTGTCTCTGTGTCTCTCTTTGTCTCCCTCCATGTCTCTCCGTCCATCTCTGTCTCTTAATCTACACACACAGAAAAGTGAGAGTCATTGTCGCTAAACCTACCCTCACCTGAGGGTCAGGCACTGCCTGACTCTCAGTCTCAGGTGAGGGTAGTTTTGGCGACAATGACTCTCACTTTTCTGAGCGTGTATTTGTCTTTGGCCGTCTGACAATATTAGTTCCATTTCACTGTAAACTCTAAATTATGCCTCGCTTTTCATCTTTGTCTCCCTAATTTTGTTTCATTCTAGTTTCCCTCCCTCCCAGCCCTCGCCGTGGGGTAATCATTACTATTCACAATGCCCTAATGCACAATGTTTGTGGTCTCCATGACACAAGCAAGCAGGCAGGCGTCAGTGCTGCATTCATGCATCATGACGACCCTGCAGGCGCCAGCGCTGCATTCATGCATCATGACGACCCTGCAGGCGCCAGCGCTGCATTCATGCATCATGACGACGCTGCAGGCGCCAGCGCTGCATTCATGCATCATGACGACCCTTCAGGCTTCATAAACCCTTTAACGTTCAGCGTGGAGCGCCAGTGGTGTGTACTGCAAGAATATAACAAATATAGACAAATTCGTTGTGGTCTGTTGACTATGGCAGCTTATAGGGTCATAGGGCCATAGGGTCGACATGAACTGGCGAGAAAGGGCGTACTATCAGTCTAGTAGTATTACGAGTAGTATTGTATTAAATCACTCTGCGGACCTTAAAGGGTTATCTGTGTGGCTCACCCCGCACCTCGGCTACCATAACAATATGACTATATGAGTGTTAGATCATAGTTGTGTGAGGTGTGATCGTTATCGGCATCTCCAGCCTCATGTGTGCTGAAGTAACATCATGTAACAAGTATCTGTAATAAGCCGTTATTAAGGGCCACTTATTGGATCCTCGCACATTGAGCGCCTTAATTAAAAGTATGTTGAATAACGTATACTCAGCAAATCTGCCGGATGTGATTGTGCCAGCAAACATAATTCAGAACTGCAACCATTTATCTTATTAGTTGGATGATTTTATAACTGTGGTTATTATCATTATTCGAAAAAGAAAATGTCTTTAGGAAAGGTATCTGCTCAGTTAACATAATACATTATTTTACGTCAAAATAACGTTTTTAACGTTGTATTACCTTTTGAGGAGCCAAAAGAGGGAGGGAGGGCAGGAGGGTAGGAGGGAAGGGGGTGAGAGGGAGGGATGACAGCACGACAGACAGGCAGGCAGGCAGGTTATGAGGGGTTGAATAACGTTCTTTGCTTACTGGGTAGATCTCAACATTACCTGATTTAACAGGGGTGTGGCAACCGGGGGGACAGGGGGATATGTCCCCCCTCCCCACTTTTGACCAACCCCAGAAAGGTCAAACTAAAAAGGTCACGTAAAAAGGGCTCAAAAAGGGTCAAAATAGCCCCCAGTCCCCGCTACTATGAAACTGCTTGCCACGCCCTGTTTAAACGACACTGTAGGAAGTGATGTTAGGAGTCTGATGTGGCTCTTAGTGTCCAAGATCTGAGCCTTCCCGATTAATTTATTGGCTTGCTGGATCAGTGAATACCGGCCTCCTGGCAGTACAAACCCTCTATAATACTGCTGCTACTACTGTACCTAGTATTACTAGGAGTACTACTTCTACCACTACCAGTACTACTACTGCTATTACTACTATGATAGTATTGCTACTGCTACTAGTATAATTATACTACTTCTACTACAACTAATGCTGCTAAAACTACAACCACTAATCGTTACTACTCACATAATACTACATTATACTAATGCTATTTCTATAAATATCATTATTACTTCTAACACTACTACTTAAACCACGGTGGACGGCTAAGCCAAAGCCTCACACCTTGACTATATTGCATACCATGGTTTAAAACAGATAAAATGATTATGAAAGGGTATTAGAATTGACCTCAGCACGCTGGTAGGGCGACTTGGCCTTCGCCCTCACGCTGGTCCCACCGGTCTGCTGTGCTTAATGCTAATACCATTTCATAACCATCATCTATCTATTTACTACTACTACTACTACTACTACTAGTACTGCTACAACAATTACTACTTCTACTGCTACTGCTACTATTACTGCTACTACTACTTCTACTGCTACTATCAATACATCTGCCACTACTGTCTCTGCAACTACTGCAACCTCTTTAATTACAACGATATATTTATATTCTATTCCCACTACTGCCGTTCCCACTACACCTCCTACCACACTCTATTACCACTGTTAACTAGAACACGTAACTCGTGCAGACAAGTGTGTCCTGCCTGCCGCTTAGTCGCAGGTGTAACGTGTCAGCACCAACCAGGCAGGTGTGTGTGGGGGGGGGGGGGGGGGAGGGGGAGACAGGTGGACGGGACATGGCACCCAATAAGTAACATTGTCAAGTAAGGTGGGGAGGAGGGGGTGGGAGGAGGGAGAGGCTGGAACTGCTATGGAGGTTCTGTCGGGTAAAAAGATCATTAATTATTTCCTGGTGAGACTTAATGTTATGCATGCAGACTGCTACTGTTAATTGCTAGACTAATTTGTGTTACCCGGTTTTATGTGAGCCGAGCAGTGTTAGTAGTATGGTAGACTGACGTAAAGATAACCACGTACCATGAGATGACCACCTCAAGTTTGAAGTCATTAATTTATGATAAGCTCTGCTTTTGTGTATCACAGTACACTTTAAGTGATACTCTTTCCAGGAGAGGACAAATCAGTACAATACCATACACAAATAACTACATAATTAAGGTGGACATCTCATGGTACGTGGTTACCTTTAGGTCAGTCTACCCTATATGGAGAGTCGATGTGGGTGCACAATGTGTAAGTAGTATATATAGAGTGGGTGCCCCTGTGTAACTGTAAGTAGCACACAAAGTGGGCTTTGCGTCACTCTAGTTGTGTGTGTTAGTAGTATACAGAGATTGGCGTTTGGGTATGGTTCAACTTTCTCCCTCCATGACGCATGATGAGTTCCTTGAGTTGCTTATAGGCTATATTTCCCTTTTTTTTAAACATAAAAGAAGTTTCATACAGATAAAAAGCTCTTTAAGGGCAGCTTAGTGCTCCACTGCACGTTGCCCGTTTGTCGCCATGATACATGATATATCTCTGCCGAGTAAATTGCCACTGCTGCAAGCATGCATCATATTGACCATACGGCATTGGACTGTGTCTCAAGAGATCGGGGCAATGTGAAAGTCTTTGACAGGATGCAATCTTTGACCGGGTGCAATCTTTGACAGACCTGGTAGAAGATGGTTTATTTAGAGCAGATGAAGATATATATATGGGCTGAAAGAATTAATGTTATAACACTTTATATTAGTAATTAGTAGCCCATTTTTATTGTTATTCCCCCCAAAATAAACCGTGTTCTATCAAGCGGGTCAAATATTGTAGCCAGTCAAAGATTACACCTGGTCAAAGATTGCACCCGGTCAAAGCCCGATCTCGTGAGACACAGCCACTGACACAGTGCTGTCAAGTTTTTCCATCAGTACTGCATTGATGCATCATGATATTGAAACACAACCATGAAGCCTTTTAGACACAATGCTGTCCTAAAAGCATTAAAAATATGGCTACCTCAGGAAGTGGTCTTTTTTTAACAACAGAGGGGTGGGGTTGGTGGATTGGGGGGGGGACCAAAAGAATTTGAACCCCTTGAAGGGACTAGAAAAATTCGCACTCATCCTGAGAGAGGTACCAAAAGAATTGCACCCCTTAGTAGCTCAAAGGGTCGGCCCCGCTCAATTTCAACCTGCCCGGAGGGGGGTTCTGAAAAATATTTGACCCGCTCCCTTGGGGTCGGGGGGGGGACCCAAAGAATTCTGACCCGCTCGAGTGAAAATCCACCCCCCCCCCCCCCCAGTTGTTAAAAAATGACCACTCCCTTATTACCTTACAGACCCCCCATAGGGTCCCTGGTGGTGGGGAGTAGGGCTGTCAGTGTATGATTGTGACAGCTCCCCGACAGGAGGCGGGGGGAGGCTGACGGCCACATGCCGCTCTATTAGCCTAACCGACTCCACTAACCCTCACAGGACGGAATCATGCCCATGGACCATCTAAGCACAGCATGATGCATCAAACCAACATGCTTCATCATGATGCACAAGTGAAGTGCCAGTGAGTAACTCTGTGGCATTACATCATATCTAACCCTCGAGAGTGTATCAATTCCCTAGGGTCGGCATGATGCATGCATGCAGCCCTGGCGAGTTAATGGAGAGGAGAAGCAGGGTGCATCCAAGGTCATTTGTAGTTCACTCTGTAATACGTCTAGACGGGTATAGATATGGGAAATACTCCATCAAGTGGCATTCTTTAGTAAGAAAACCTTTTGAGATGCTTACCAGGCTAATTTGGGCCAAATGGTTATTTGGTGCACTGTCATGATGCGGGACTGGCGAATCTCCTCGCCATGGCTTTTTTTCATGCATCATGCCGACCCATCTGTATTGCATCAACCCTTTAGGCTCGGCATGATGTATGAATGCAGCACTGTAGTATGAGTTACTCACCAGAATGATGTACATTCATCATCATGACAACAAAGGGTTATGGCATTAGCACATTAAACCACTATGTGGTCTTTAAAGGGTTAAGACTACTCGGCTTCTGAGAATGCTCCTCATCAGCTGTTAATAGCAGGCTCTCGACCTGGACTTGAGAGCCGCTGCTGCAGCTGAGCCCATAGAGCACTGGATCACTAACCCCACACATTAACCCTGTAAGACAGCAGGTCTCTGGGCGTCATGGTGAACACGTGTAGCCCTGGTGGTCGTGGAAACAAGTGACAGAGAGACGGAGAGACAGACAGAGACAGACAGAGACAGATAGAGACAATGACAGCGGCAGGCAGACAGAGAGGGAGAGAGGGAGAGGGAGGAATGGAGAGAGGGAGGGAGGGAGGGAGGGCAGGAGGGTAGGAGGGAAGGGGGTGAGAGGGAGGGATGACAGCACGACAGACAGGCAGGCAGGCAGAGAGGCGGGCAGACAGGCGGGCGGGCAGACAGGAGAGAATGCGGAGAGCAAGTGGACTGGGGAGAAGGGGAGAGGAAGGGAAAAGGCTGTAAACTGCTGCAATTTATAAGTGCCCGGATGCAGAGGAGGTAGTTACTAAGACAGGGGGAAAAAGTTAGGGAGCAGCCCGACACTCACTCATTCAATTACTCACATGCCGAGCGATCCTAAACCTCTTAAAGAATGTAATCCTCAAGTCTAACTTACTAGATATAACACCAAATACCTTTCAACTGAGATCCTATAGGTATGTAGTAGTTTATCTCCTGTGGGCCGCCATCTTCTTAATCCGGAGGACATTAAGTTAGTTCTGGTCTCATGGTGCTGCATGCATTTGATATCACCAACTGTGAGACAACCAGTTCAGAGCCCCAGGTATAGTTCCTGTCTCTGACACTGCTACTACAGATGTGGCGCTGCCGTCGGCCTGTGTTAGGGGTATAGCGGCGTATAGTTCCCTGTGTTTATCCAGCCTGCTGGGCCCTGGGAACTTTGCTGATGCATACAGATTAGGGAAGATAAGCTTCACACCGGCTAGCACTGCTATTCAGGACTGAAACTATTTCATCCCTTATTTGTCTAGAATTATTTGCTGCATGTCACTGTTTGGATGTGTGTGCTGCTCTGTGTGCTGCTGTGTGAGCTAAATATTTCTGCTCCCCTGTGTGCTGCTCTGTGTACTGCTCTGTGTACTTGTCGGTGTACTTGTTTGTATGCTGCTTTGTGTAATTGTATAATTCTCCGTGAACTTATGATATTATGTGTGCTGCTCTGTGTTATTATTTGTGAGCCGCTCTCTGAGCTTCACTATGTGTTGCTCCATGTCCTGTATTTACCATGCTCTACGTGTTGCCCTGTGTGTTATTCTGTGTAATTGTCTGTGGACTACCCTCTGTACTGCTCCGTGAACTGCTCCGTGAGCTGCTCCATGTGCTGCTCTACGTGCTACTCTGTGTACTGTTGGATATACTGCATGTGCTCTGTGTGCTGCGTTAACCACACTCCAGTCACCTGCTCTATTAAGCGCGTCCTGCTCCAGGTATTGCTTCCTCAGCTGTTTGCATTGTTTACACTGAAAATTCTGGGGGTTAGTCAATGCTAATATATCTTAGTCAAAACCACTAACTTATCAGCATTATTAAATCGAACTAAGATTTTGCTAAACTATGACTAACTTTTTACTAACCAGCTACCCACAGGAACTCCACACCAGGTGACAGCACAAGCAAATCATGAGATATTTATCTATATGATAAGATTGTTATTGCACTTGTTATCATGCTTAGAGGTAACCTTTTCTAATTTTGAATATGATATGGGGTGTAACGTAATGTATGCATGTATCTACTTAGCCAGATTTTTTTTTTAAACTGATCAACCTATTCCAATGAGGTTTTCTGAATGGGACACCTTTTTTGTGTTTTTGAAAAATGCATATATCAAAGACAGACTCAAGTCTCTGTATGGCCAATTCTACAGGACAATAATTGTTATGTAGACAAACTGGCTTCAATGGATGGAGTTACCATTGCACAGGTAACTCATGATGTGGTTGTTGCATATTAACCAGGGCCATGCCACTGACTGGTTATAGATGTACTAATCACTAATGAATGACTACCGTAAATTCCTACATGTAACTTGTGGGTTATACTAGAACCAAACCTCTAGTGCAGGTTATACAATATTCTCAGGTCTATGGGCAGGTAAAACAAGGGTTTTTGAGGGTATAGTACAGTACTAAAATCACAATTTTCAAGCCCTAGGTAGAGGTTATAGGATTCTCTCAAAGTCGGGGTGTGAGTTATATGTGAGATGCGGGTGTACACCAGATTTCATAGTAGCCTCATAAGTTCAGGTGACCTGGGCAATGCTAACTTTTAGCTAAGGGTTAGCAGCAAAACGCTAAGATAGGATAGGAACTTTGGGCACGTAATTTTCGCTAATGTTTGTACAAAAGTTAGTAAAAAGTTAGTACAACCTACTAACTTTTGACTAACATTTGAGATTCAATATTTTCAGTGTATATAGAGCATTCCCCCTCACACCCACCGGTTACCATGGTACAGAGGCCGAACTGCTGAGCATATAAAATGTCTCCAATTTACTGCATGACCTCCATGCATCAACTGCTGTCTGCTATATCTATATATTGGAGCTGCCTTCTTGTGTGCTGTGATAGATGTAATCACCTCCACTGTAGTAGTTTCACCTGTTTCAGGCAGCAAGCATGCAGTAAGACCGCCCAGTGCTGAGACAGGACTGGGAGCCTCCCACCTCTCACTCACTCACTCACTTATATGTCACCAGGCAACAGGCGTGTCTGCACCACGGCAGGTGGTGGTGGTGGGGGGGGGGGGTCTGAGCCGGTACTGAAAATAGGAATGAACAACATTCAGACAAGTGTCATGCACAGCTATAGGAGTTACAGGGAGGTATTGGGTCGGACGCAGCAGTGCCATGGTGGCAGTAGCAGTGGTAGAGGAGGGAACTACTGCAGCGCCATGGTGGCAGTAGTAGTGGCAGAGAAGGGAACTACTGCAGCACCATGGTGGCAGTAGCAGTGGCAGAGGAGGGAACTACTGCAGCACCATGGTGGCAGTAGCAGTGGCAGAGGAGGGAACTACTGCAGCACCATGGTGGCAGTAGCAGTGGCAGAGGAGGGAACTACTGCAGCACCATGGTGGCAGTAGCAGTGGAACAGGAGGGAACTACTGCAGCACCATGGTGGCAGTAGCAGTGGCAGAGGAGGGAACTACTGCAGCACCATGATGGCAGTAGCAGTGGCAGAAGAGGGAACTACTGCAGCACCATGGTGGCAGTAGCAGTGGTACAGGAGGGAACTACTGCAGCACCATGATGGCAGTAGCAGTGGTAGAGGAGGGAACTACTGCAGCACCATGGTGGCAGTAGCAGTGGTAGAGGAGGGAACTACTGCAGCACCATGGTGGCAGTAGCAGTGGTAGAGGAGGGAACTACAGCAGCACCATGGTGGCAGTAGCAGTGGCAGAGGAGGGAACTACAGCAGCACCATGGTGGCAGTAGCAGTGGCAGAGGAGGGAACTACTGCAGCACCATGGTGGCAGTAGCAGTGGTAGAGGAGGGAACTACTGCAGCACCATGGTGGCAGTAGCAATGGTAGAGGAGGGAACTACAGCAGCACCATGGTGGCAGTAGCACAGTGTTACAGGGGGGATACTGAGGCGCCAGGAGTGAACGACTGCAGCACCTTGATGGCAGTAGCAGTGGTAGAGGAGGGAACTACTGCAGCACCATGATGGCAGTAGCAGTGGTAGAGGAGGGAACTACTGCAGCACCATGGTGGCAGTAGCAGTGGTAGAGGAGGGAACTACTGCAGCACCATGGTGGCAGTAGCAGTGGTAGAGGAGGGAACTACTGCAGCACCATGATGGCGGTAGCAGTGGCAGAGGAGGGAACTACAGCAGCACCATGGTGGCAGTAGCAGTGGCAGAGGAGGGAACTACTGCAGCACCATGGTGGCAGTAGCAGTGGTAGAGGAGGGAACTACTGCAGCACCATGGTGGCAGTAGCAGTGGTAGAGGAGGGAACTACTGCAGCACCATGGTGGCAGTAGCAGTGGCAGAGGAGGGAACTACTGCAGCACCATGGTGGCAGTAGCAGTGGTAGAGGAGGGAACTACAGCAGCACCATGGTGGCAGTAGCAGTGGCAGAGGAGGGAACTACAGTAGCACAGTGTTAGAGGGGGGATACTGAGGCGCCAGGAGTGAACGACTGCAGCACCATGGTATCATTAGCAGTGGTAGAGGAGGGAACTACTGCTGCTTAATGGTAGTATTTGGCATTTGGTTCATAAACGTCTACAATCATATGAAGGAAGACAAAATGGCCACTTACATAAGCTGAGCTATACTACAGGTGGGTAAAACGGCTTCTACATGAAGTAAACATCTATAATCGTATAGAGGAACAGGATGGCAGCCTTCCCGAGGTAAAACCTACAATCTTATATATAGGGGGACAAGATGGCCGCCTACATGAGGCTACTATACAGCCGTATAGTGCACGAAGGACAGGGACCTCCCCTGGCAGCCTCCCAATTAGTCCAATCAGTTCAGCCAACCAACGATCACCTTACCTAACTGTGGCCTCTAGGTGTCGATGTAAGCGTGGATCTCATTGGTCGATGGCACCCTCTGCGTAAGGTGAGCCTCCCCAGAGGGCAAAGTAGTGTGTGTGTAATATGTTATATAGATACACGCAACCTAGTTCTAGCCACGTTGCCAGACAGATATCTGATGGTTAAGATATTTCAATTTTCCTTACTTACTCTCATGGATATTAGCCTGATGCTTATGGAACACAAAAATATGCAAGGGCCTATTTCCCCAGGTACATATGTCAGGCATTCATATTGGGGTACATTGTGTAAAAGGCTCTGATTAGAAAATCATATTTGCCCACACATTAACTAATCCCCTCACAATTTCTCAATTAAAATGCAGGCATGCATTCATATGATCATTAGAAACATGTTGATGCCTAGAAAATAGGGGATCATGGGCAAAATGAAATTATCCTAAATTGATCAAAATAATATCTTATCTATTTACTATATGAGCCTATGGGCATGATAAATAGTAATCATAGTTGCAGGTACTTTCATTTTTTGCCTCCAGGTGACATAATGCGTAAATTGTGTGGAAAACATATTATTTTTCAGTCACAGTTTTAAGTGACATCTAAACTAACGAAAATTTCTTTCAACTGACAATTTTAGTTCCATTAATTCCTGTTTTTTTAACCCGCGTTGGCCATACCGGCAAGGGCTATTCGCACGCCTGTGGCGTGTGAGCAGGCATCATTATTCGCAGCCCCATGGCGTGTGAGTCCTTATTCCCACGCCCAGTATGGTGCAGGAAACACTACATGTAAAAGTTCAACATATTCACACCAATGTCGGTGTGGTATGCGGTTGCCCTCGCATACCACACCCACAAATGTTTGAAAGTCTAGAAGTCAATGGCTGCATTCTGCTATCTCTCATAGCACTGTTTTTTAAACCTCTCAAAGTCTAGGGAATAACTAACATGGATGCCAGCCCAGCTGCAGTGGGTACTAGGGTGAGTACTAGGGGGAGTGGTCAAATAGGAACAGTGCTGATTGCACTTGTGAAATATGCCATTTAGTAGTTGTTGAAAGCCTTTTGTTTACCCATAAGGACAGGGTCTCCAGTGTTCTCTAGAGGATAGATCATGTATCATGATCCATTATGTTTATTAGTTATAACAGGTTCAATAGACCTCAAGACAAAAATGTGTATCAACTGCTCAAAGTTAGATAATTAATGATCTCAGAAAAAAACACAATGTCAACTGAACCGGTTGAATTCTCCTCTTTCATGCATAAACATTCCTCTAGAATGTATCAGACACAAAGAGGAGAGTGTATTTGATGTCAGTGTAACATCGATTGATAGCCACATGCTGTAATATTACCGTAATTTGGATTTCCTTAAGGTATGCTGAGCTGAAGACCAAGACATGTGCCCTTTAGTTTGTAATTTCACTACCAGGTGTCCTTGTTGCGGCGTCCCCCCCCCCCCCAGTTGTGGGGGGCTGCTAGTCAGGCACAGCCACTCCCCCTGGTTGTTGTGGTGAGAACTAACTCTGCTGTTCACAATATCCAGCAAGGGATCAGGGGGTGATCTCTCCTACGACGGCATCCTGTGGTTAGATTATGAACTAAAGGGGACAAGTCTCCAGATCAGCATACCTTAGGCAAATCAAAATTACTCTAACATTACAGCATGTCGCTATCAATCAACATTAAATACACTCTCCTCTTTGTGTCAGATAATATTCTAGAGTAATATCTATGCATGGAAAGGGAGAATTTACCCTGTTCAGTTGACATTATGTTTTTTTTTCTGAGATTAGGAAATTAGCCAACTGTGAGCAGTTGATAAACATTGTTGCGTTGAGGTCTATTGAACCTGGTATAACTAATAAATAAAATGGTTCATGATGTATGGTAATATCCTATGGAGAATATTGGAGAACCTGTCCTTGTGGGTTTACTCCCCCGACACTACTCATTACTTAGCTAGATAAAGAGTATGAGCTACTTTCAATGGTTTAGGACTTTCTTGCAAAATAAGAAAGGAGTATGGGAGACATGATCAGACCAATGTCAATGCCCATTGATACCGTATCTGCTGTATTTCATGAGTGGAGGCTGGGACCATATCCTACGAAGCCACAGGCTGAGTTGGATATGCCACGGCCCCCATGAGTGAAATATGGCAGAGAGGTATCAATGTAGTTGGCATTTGCATTTATTTTGTTTATTTTAAGCCATTTAATGAAGAAAAGACAGCTTTTGCTTAGTCCATTGAACACGGCCACATTGTATTCAATGGGGGGCATTAAATACGGCCCTTCCTACAGTAAAGTATAGTAAATATTGTATTTCAAACAAATGTTGAGACAATGTTCAAGTGTATTGTTTGAATGGTTTATTGAGTTTGGTGCTTGGTACTACTACACCGTAATGGCCTGTGTGAACGTCATGCATGATGCTTATAAATTGCAAGTCCCTGTTACTCCCTGCACTTACGCAGGGACCTTATCCCAGTGGGCACAAAATGCAGTTAAACATTGAATCAACTTTGAATCAGCATTGAATTAACATTGCCAACCATTTATCAATGTTGATTCACTGTTCTGTGCCCCCTGGCATGTGAGTCCTTCTAAAAAGATTCCTTGGTTCCTTGACATGCGCTCATTTGAAACCCTGTGCTTAAACATGCCATTACGGTATTACATTGATGATGATTATTATTATTAGCTCTATCTCTATTTATATATCTATTCATATTCCCTTCCATCTATATACTGCATCCGCCCTTTTTTGTGGAGATACTCAAAGTAACGCATACCCCGTTTTAGCGCAGGGTAGAATAGTGTATCACTATAATATTATATACTAAATTTGGATCTCAAATATGCGCATGTCCTGTGTAAGGGTATGGCAAAGGGTAGGATGAAATATATAAACGCAGGTGCTCTTAAACGGGCGGATACAGAAGTATCTTGGGTAACCACATACAAGTGTTGAACGGCCTTGGTGTGGGACTTTTGACAATTTGTGATTTAGCCATGATTTACCTGATTATTCATTTCCAAAGATGGTGTGTTAAAACCCAGTGTTAAACGATTATGGGGACAGTTTGGATCTCCCCCCCCCCACTTTATTGTACAAATGCGTTTCCCCCCCCCCCCCCCAAAAAAAAAGAAGTTTCTTGTACCCGGAACGACTTGCAAGTCGCTACAACCGCTCGTGGATTGTGTAAATGATCCATACAGTTACTCAGGCCGCTGAGCTCAAATCTAAAGATGGTCAGATGGTGTTAACGAGGTTTATTATACCTAGCATATGATAGTCCTATCTCTTAAGCACTGAAACCAATATGCCCACTCCAGTGGCGTATTACGGCAATACGCCCACCCGGTGGGCATATTGAGAATGTCACGTGACCACCTCTTGGCCAATCAGAGTGCAGTGTTTCTTTTGCAAAAGTTTAGCCAAATTAGCTTCGATTGTCCATTGCAATCACGGTTTTCTACCAATTTGGAACAGGTTGTTGGTGTTTTAATGGCCGTAGCAGGTAGAAAGCAAATGATGGCATGCCCATATAACTTTACAGCATGCAAATCGGACCATAAATAAGTTTTTTAGACCGAATTCTTCGAAAAATAGAAAGAGACACCTAGCGGCCTGGGGCTAAACTACAAATGAAAACAATCGGCGATCGGCCCGATATTTGCCGATTTATGGCAAAACAAGACCGCCAGGTAGGCTCCCTCGGTTATTTTTTAATGGTTTATAAGTTTAAATCGGTATGACTATCATATGCTAGGTATAATAAAACAAACACACAACTCGTGAGCATTTCCCAGCTTTGCATGCCCACTTGTGGCCCTTATAAAGGGCCACGCGTGGGCATATGGCTGGGATATGCTCACTCGTGGTGTGTTTGGTTATTAATCCACTTCTTAAAGAGTTTAAAAAAATCAATGTAACAATGTTGAAGCGATGGAAAATGCATTTTGATGGGAACCCAGCATTGGACTTGTTGAATGCCTATCATAGGGCAAACCAAGCTGGCCCAGCTCCTCCCTGGACGTGTCCGAGCAACATCACTGGTATCTGAGGGGCCATAACCGCATCACCTGCCTCATATGCTGGAGGATGGGGGGGGGGAGGGGATTCATACACCATGACCTTCCCACAATAATGATACCACAGCACCCAGCGTGCCGGAACTACTTTCATCAAGAAGCTTAGGTGCCAGCGATGAGGCTCGGGAACCGAGATCGAGGTGGGGCCAGCTTGGGACTGTATACACTGAACACAATGATTACTTTTATTGATCGGTTTCCACCAACTATCCCCCTCACACTGCGGTCACCAGAGTGGAACCCAACCAAAACGGGAAGGGCGCAAAAGTGTAATATGTTTATTAATCATATACCGCAAAACCTCGCGTACAAGCCTAACCCACGTAGAAGCCACACCCTGACTTATGGCCAATCCCATAAGCCACATTGCCAATCTGACTTGCGTACTAGTATAGCCACAGCGTGTACGCGAAGTTTTACGATATTTCTGATTATTGGTCTTAAGCATATCTCACAATATTGCAACACAATACAATAATATTATGCCATCAACTTTTACACATTGAGTTTTATACATTGTACCTTGATACTATCATTTTATAGTTATACACATCTAACTAACCAGTAATAAACATGCCTAAATCAGCCAGAGCATTGTCACATGGAAACCCTGTTGTTGTACATAAATACTAATCAATAGCACACAAACGTTAGTCAGTCCCTTTATTTTAGGAATACTAAGTCCGATGGGGATCAAAGGAAAAAGGACGATTGGGATAGGGATTCATACCATTGGCATCTCACTCTTAGAGGTTATAATATGTGTCTCAATCTGTCTACTGGAGTATTATTCGTTTAAGTTCAGTGTTGATAGATGTATATTATAATATGTGTGGAAACATCCATACCCACAACATCAATTCTGTATTTCTTTTTTCAATATAATATCATTAGTATCATTTTGTTGTGTGGCTTCATTGTCTATTATCATCCTTCCACTAATGTTGGTTGGCCATGCTCATCACACACCTTTGATCTTCCTAGAGCAGGTTGTCCATTGATCTCTCCTTATTACGTCTAGAGTCGACTGTGCCCTGCCATGGAGATCAGGAAACAAATAGAGTCGGTGACCCCTGGCACAGAGCAGGATATAGCTAGCGTACATCTTAATATGCGAAGGTAATTTTGACGTTGAAACAACATTGGATTTCAAAGATAGATTAACGTTGCATTGCGCGTTAATCAATTGGTGGCTCTATGACGACATAGTTGCTATAAAGAACATATACTATCTCACACAGCAACGTTTTTTCAACGTCGATTTAAGATTGTCAACATGGTGAATAGTGTAAAAACGTTACCAGCTTCACTACTATTTCAATACTAAGGTTGTTCAATGTTGTCTTTCGGATGCATAATTATGAAGTTAACAATGATAATAACAAAGTTGAATAAAGATTTTTTTTAGATGTACCAACGTTGCTTTAACGTTAATTCTATACAGATATTCCCTAGTGTTTAGAGTATAGACAAACCAGGCTGTGGTAAACAGGCCCGAGCGGCGTGAGGTGAATTGGTAAGGTAGGTTAGACTGGGACCCCGGCCATACTCAGCTATTGCTTCATTTAGGCCAGGTGTGGACCAGTAGCGGCAATGATTTAATATCTTGGTATTTACCTCAGGATTTAAAACGTCCGTATAGGTTACATGTTTTAACTCAGGCCTCTAAAGTACCAGAAAATTGATCGCCAATTACAGCGCCAACTGGTGGAAGGCAGCCTTGACAATCAAAATAGTAGATTCTAGAATATAGCCCCAAAGTAGATTTTTCTTTTAACTGTATAAGGTCAACTTGCAAGATAGGGAGGGGCAACTTAAACGTGCCTCTTTTGGGGGTTAAACTTGCTTGGATAGCAAACATCATTATGCCAGATCTATTGGTAAAGTCATTTATCTGGCTATGTTTGATCGCCACATCACCAAAGTATTACTTAAAAAATAGTAATATTAAAGAATTTGAAAGATGTGTTACTCGCATGTACCATTATGTAATATTGACTCATACAAATTCTGGCTGGAAAGGGCTTATTGTTTTTTCACATACCGTATTCGACATACTAAGTAATAAGCCCCCTGGGCTCTTATAAAAGTATTTCCATGGCATTTTGGTACTTAATAGTTTAATTGTCTGTAAAATCGTGCGCTTATTAGGGGAATGGCACCTATTACGTGGAATACGGTAATATGAATATTATACGCTTATATGTCTTATCACATTTTAAGTCTAAACCTCTCAGCTACACCTAGGTAATTCCCTTGTTATAGAGCACCTGATTGTAACGTCATGTTTTACTTCTGTGGGTTTTGGGTTTAAGTCTTTCAATTTCTCTGATACAGAGGTCATATAAAATATTTTACAGGCATCAGTATTACACCCATACTATTTTTAATTGATCTGTTTTACCCAAAATATATAATCCAGCGTAGGCAAAAAGATATACTTGTATTACAGTGACGCCTATATTGTTACTATTGAATCACAATGCCGAACATTACTATATGAGACATTCTGAAGAATACTTAATTAATTGGACGGATTCTATCAATAGTTATTATACTCACAACATAAATTATTTTACTTGTGACATACAATTATAATACAACATGCAGTATTACACGAGATCCTATAATTAACCCTTTATCTGGAGCACTGCATACCTTAGTAAGTCAGACAGGCTCCACCTTCTGAATTCAGTTTTATTTTCAGTTTTATTTTGAACTTTCATTAACCATTTTAGAACCGCATACATGATGCCCCAAGGTTGATGTCATTTTCCGCCATGGTAAATCAGCGCAGAGCTGGTGAGTAACTCATCGGTGTTGCATTGGCGCATCATGTCAACCCTTTGGGATTGTATAGTGCTTGAATACACTTTGCTCTTTTGATGTCATGAGTATCATAAGCAATCATTTATCATGCCAACCCTATTGGGTTGATACGCTACCGAGACTGTGATGATGAGGTACTCGCTAGTACTGTATAAGTGCATCATAACGACGAAGGAACATGAACCTAGAGGCATTATGCCACTTCAGGGAGGTGCTTCAAGTTCAAACTTCATGATATGCAACACTTTGCTCAGAATTAGAATGGGCAGCGTCCTCTCACTATGTCTATACCAATACGATAAGTCCACAGTTGGACTCCAACCAGAGTTTTTTCACCAATAATATAATTATGTACAGTTTATTCTTCCTCCCACTATGTGTCTAGGCATTGCTTAAAATGCATGGCATAGTCTCCCTGACTACAACATAGGGGGCTATGGGAACCTATCTCCATTGATATCTTAGGCACCATAGTAATCCGAATACAAAACCTGTAGCATGACAAGAGTCCTCAGACACATATTCTAACAAATCAAGTCTAACCTGTATCATGAATCTATGCACAGCCACCTGCCTTTGCCAACCAAGTGGACCCACACATGAATCAACATTGGTAACTGATTGATCAACGTAGCTGAACCAGTTGCCTATGTTGTATCAACATTATAAGTTTATATGACTATTGGGAAGTAATTCAGTGAATATCAAAAATAACTGAGACTACTTCCTTCAGGTGTCACAACCCAAAATCTCAAACCTAAATGCTTTGCTATCAACCACCTCCACAGCATACGACACCACAGTACCAGCCCTCAGGTAGGGAGGTTACCCACTAGGTTAGCCTTATAGAGCCTCCTGTGCTTCTCGGGGTAGGAGATGGCGTCCATCGGTACCCGCTTTAAGCTACTGCTACCTGATGTCACCGATAGGAAAATGGACGCCGCGATTACAAAGGGGAACGCAATCACCGGTAGACCCGTCTGAAAATAGATATTAACATAAAGGATAATACAGACATTATTTGATGTTATTCTTAATATATATCTTAAAAGGAGCAATTAAAATGGGTATAGATTAATGCTGTATTGCAACTGTAGAAATGGTAAAAGGCAGGACTGTATAGGGTCTAAAACTTGCTATTCATAACCAATATTCCAAGTTGCTGTTTTTTTAAAGGCAATAGAAGATGTGATGCAACCTGACCATCACCTGTCCTTTTGAAGACTCAAATCCCCTTTTCTAGACTTCCTATTGGTCAGAACCACCCCCTGTCATCACGTGATCACAGAGCCTACTTACAGACTACTTTTCATGGTGCCCATTAATACCACAAGGGGTGTAATTAAGTCGGATCTACATTCGTGCGGAGGTGAGCAACATGAAAATAGGTCACTCAATTAGAAACATCTTGTTCAGGGATGCATTTCTTTTAACTGTTCGTCTTACTGCTTGGTTACCAATATGTGTGGCATCAAATGTGAGAGAAATGACCATTTGTCATTTAACATTTTTAATCTTCATTAGTCATCAAAGATCTAGTGTGGATTATTGCGCCAGTACTTACCGGTCGTAGCAAGGTCCCCAATGCACCATGTGTGACTGTAGCAAAGATGGCTGAAATAAGACAATGCCACATCATAAAATATATTATTTATAATTAGTAGCATCTTTCAGTCTGTAGCATATACAAAGCTAGCGCACAGAAGATGTTAAGACCAATATTAAACATACACAGTAATTCATACTAGGGAATTTGTATGTACCCTTCATAACTAGTTGTGACTAATATTGAAACATGCGTTAATACATACTAGAAACTTTAATGTTGGCCCCGTATATATCTAGTTGAGACTATTATTAAAACATACCCCAGCCAACATTGCTTAATGGGGCCAATAATATGTTTTTACTTGGGCAAGCTGATTTGCCCGCCCTTGGTTTAGGCCCTTTTTGTCCAGGGCTACCAGTGGGAGCCTAGATTTGTCAGCCCAGATTCTCAGTGGCCAGCCCTAGCCTACATTTAGCACACACTATAAAAAAGTGTACAATAAATGGTAATTTCTGGAGGGAAGTCAGATGTCAGTATGTTTCGAAATATTTACAATGTATTCATGAAAAGAAATGTTTTTGTGGACACAACAAGTAAAACACATATATGGGTCCCAGGGACCAATGCATACTGGAAACTTTGATGTGCTTAGTTGGGACAATGGGAAGGTGAAGCTTCATGCTAATGTGTTTCCTCATTCCATCATCCCCTCAAGAGGGATTGCAATTCCGATTCCCCCTCCCCATTTGATTGTTAAATCTTCCACACGTCGACAATATTCTGTATGATGATGCCCTCAACAGGGGTCCCACTTTAAAAAAAACTTGGTATGCAGGTTCTAGTTGTCCCACACATCCCCCCCTGTCCCCCAAATCCATCGCTAGCATCCCTGATATTTAAACAACACAAAGTGCTTTATAAATGTTTGACATGTCCCTCAAATACATCAGACAACATGGCCACTACAGGGTTAAGTAGATGCCTGGGTTCTGGCTGGGTTCAGCCAGACAATAAACACGGCTGTAACCCTTTAAGGACAGAATGATGCCTCAAATGGTGTGTTGATGTGTTGGTGCATCATGTTAACCCTTTGGGAGCATATCAACCCTGTATATCCGACACGAGGTGTAAATACAGTAATGGCGAGTAACTCGCCAGGGCTGCATCCAACCATCAAAGGGACATGTTAAAGCCCTGCCTGTCTGCCATAAACAGATCAAGTGTCAGACAAAACTAACCCAATAGGGTACATTGATGAATAAGTGTTAGGGTAAAATGGTATTGAGCTGCGTTAGAAATACACTGTCAATTAGTACCAAAATTCCCAAATGAAGCCGGTCTCATATAAGTGCCCCTGGTAAAGCCTACTTGGAATCAATAAGTGTCTGGGCACTTAAATGATCCACTATAAACTGATCAAATACAGCAGCTCGGTGTGCATTGAGGAGGTGGGCACTAAGGGGACATGCCCGGAATGCAGGTCCGTTATCTGGGATTGATTGGTCACACGGGCGGTGGCCGATCGATGAACACAGGTATGGGGATGGGCAATAGCACCATATTTGTTCCACACCTCTTAGCCTGAATAAATATAGCATGCATAAGAGTCGCGATTCTATGAACACAAAGTATAACCGGCTATTTTTTCATTTCTTTCTTATAGAAAAGTACCAACATCTACTTATTTTATTTTGTAGTAGCAAGCCTAATCAGTTCCAATTCGGCTTAGCTTGGATTTGCCGGTTAGTTGAAGTTGAAGTTTGATATTTTTATTTGGCAAAATCTTCTCTTACATCATACAAGTATATAGAGCTGTTTCCACTTGGGCAGGATTCATATGGGTTCTAGGTTAGGCTGACGACGGCTGGTTTCAAGCAGAACCCAATCGGACATATATTTCTAAACTAAATGCATCGATTTTGGTCATAATATTTTTGCTAAACTAGACAGACCAACTGGGATGCCCAATGTGGGTGCAGGTTGGGTTTTGTGTGGGTTACCTGCTTTAGCCCAAGGGTGGGTTAGCAGCAGTATTTTATTTATGAAATAATAGAATAATTATAACACAAATATTCAACCCAGGTGGTACTAATGTGGGATACCCCGATAGCTTCGTTGGGGCCAGACCAAGAAACAATCCTCAACCCAATCTGAGCAAGAATTGGGCATTCCACCTGGAACCCAGTCTGCACCCAGATAGGAAAGTCTATTCAGGCCTGACACCAGAACCCAATAACCAAAACCATTGAGCTCTTGTACGTTAATCATCATTTCTGCTTGATTACTGACCTTAGTGAAAAGAGTCACAATAAAGAACTTAATTTTAATAGTTTTAAATAAACGGTACTCACCACTAAAGAGTGCAACAACATGAGATCTGAGAGTGATGACGAAGAAGAAGCCGCCCAGTGACGTACACGTCAACATGGCATTATAACTCCACGTCCCGTTGTAGATCTCCTCTAACGGGGCTGCCATGGCAACCGCTGTCATACAGTGACGTCATGACAGGAAGTGACGTCATCACAGGAAGTGACGTCAGCACAGGAAGTGACGTCAGCACAGGAAGTGATGTCAGCAGAAACACAGCAGCGGCAGAATAGATGGGAAATTTGAGTTAATATGGATGTTATCTATTCGGGAGGAAGCTTTTTTTATATATACATACATAATTTGAGTGAATTATATGGCACTGAAATGTTACATTGATAAAGTATGAATAGTACATTCAAGTGCCGCTCAGATGCTGTAACAAAATTGATCAATTTGCTGTTACTGTTACAGAGAATGTATACAAAGGAAAACAGATGACAACACAATATAAGAATGATTGACCTTTAACCAAGCATAGAAACAGCAGGAAGTTTGGTCGACCGCTTTTTCCTTTTAGTGACCGAGATCAGCATAATCAATAATACGTCTGCAGATTGATTATACAGGTCCCCGGCCCGTGCGGCTTAAAGCTAGACCTTCACCGTCAAAGTCTATAGTTCAGTTGTGATCCACAAGAGGGCTCTTAAGAGCTGGGAACTCAGCTACTCTCAGAGGCACCCAAAAAGGAGGTAATGTGAATGTGTTGTAGCTTATGACACCCTGTCCAGAATAGGACAGTGGTTAAGACTCTGGACTCATAATCAATGGGCCCCCGGATCTAATCTCATCCAAAGTAATTTTATTATACTCATGTAAGGTGGTACTCATACTGCTCTACTGCCCTAGAAACAAATTTCTGCAGAGAGTGAGAGAGAGAAAGAGAAAGAGACACACAGACAGACACACACAAAGAGAAAGAGAAAGAGGACAGTTTTAGTAGATGTCCCTATTACCAAGACTATCAAATGAAACCACCATGACACTAGGGTGGTGTTTTCTTTAAATGCAATCTTCTGAAAGAATTATGTAAATTTTTCCCACTTCACCGAACCATTTTATGTGGAGTCTAGCAAAAATAATAGGAAAGTGAAGGTAATTCTTGAAGTAGTTAGTCTCAGATTGGAACATTTTACATGTATGATCAAAAACTTTCTACAGGGCTTGACTGAGCCTAGAACCCAGGATCTTCTGCATGGCAGTCTAACGCTGTACCCCTGCTCTATTGAGGAGGTGGTGCTGGGGAGCCATCAGCCCACTTGTACAACATGGAGACTGTGTGCCCCATGTATATTATACTTCTTTATTTCAAACACCAATTGAGTTTCATTGTCGTCTTCTTCTTTGTATACCTAACTATAATGATATTAAATATTAAAGTGATATTAGATATTCTACACTATGAAGCCTACTGGCTGTCAAAAACATGATTGAACTGTGTTCCTGAATGTAATGCTGCTCTAGTTCCTATGAGCCCCTTGATTTACTGATTTATTGAACGGTAGTGGGGACCTTTAACAAACCTGACGTAGCCAATATGGAGACTCATATGTTAGTGTGTATGTATCAAAGTCAGTCTTGCAGGTTTCAGCTCCTCAACAGGACCACCCATGGTCGGTTTACCCGAATAAACCTACGGTAGGAACAATAGGGCCTGCACCTGAGCGGAGCATAAGTGGGGGTTCTCCCCTTTTTAAAACCCTGGTCCTAGTGGGATTCAAACCCAAAGCATGGGTAAAACATCTGTTTCAAGACAATCACTCTAACCATTAGGCCACAGAGGATGCCTCATGCAGCATGGTAGGCTGTTCATCTCCTGGTGCATATTTTTGGAGAGGCACAGAAATTATGGCCAGTGGTTACTGTGCCAATAGGGACCTTTACCAAATGTGATTTAGCTCATTAGGGACCTTTAGCCAACATACATAGCTCATTAATGCCTATACCTTCAGCACTGTTATGTCTGAGCTATGGTGGGTTTGCTAAAGGTCCCTATTAAAAGCACACATTACAATGCTAAAAGTATGGGCTAGTCTGCATTTAATGAGCTATGTGCATTGGCAGCAATGGTTAACACCTACATTATGGCTACGTTTTATGAGCTTTGCCGTGGTTGGTAAAGGTCCCTACAAACACTCCTCTTTCTCCAACAACAATTCTAGATAATGACACTAGTCCCCAGTGGTCATAGTTTCTGTACCTCTCCTAACATATGCCTCAATAGGTGGGCACCTAGAGCACGGCACTATGCATCTGAAGGTGGCTGGTTCCCTTCCCAGTCAGTATGTGTAAAGAGTGACTGTTGATTATCTTTTGCATAATTTATATTGGGAATTTAGTAAACAGGGTTTCATGGGTATGTGTCCATTACTAACAGACCTGCATGGTGCTGTGTAATAAGGGGCCTGATAAAAATAGTTGTATTGGAGACTCATATGTTAGTGTGTATGTATCAAAGTCAGTCTTGAAGGTTTCAGCTCCTCAACAGGGCCACCCATGGACGGTTTACCCGAATAAACCTACGGTAGGGACAATAGGGCCAGCACCTTCAGGAGCGGAGCATAAGTGGGGGTTCTCCCCTTTTAAAAACCCTGGTCCTAGTGGGATTCGAACCCAAAGCATGGGTAAAACATCCATTTCAAGACCATCACTCTAACCATTAGGCCACAGAGGATGCCTCATGCAGCATGGTAGGCTGTTCATCTCCTGGTGCATATTTTTGGAGAGGCACAGAAACTATGGCCAGTGGTTACTGTGCCAATAGGGACCTTTACCAAATGTGATTTGGCTCATTAGGGACCTTTAGCCAACATACATAGCTCATTTAATGGCTATACCTTCAGCACTGTTATGTCTGAGCTATGGTGAGTTTGCTAAAGGGCCCTATTAAAAGCACACATTACAATGCTAAAAGTATGGGCTAGTCTGCATTTAATGAGCTATGTGCATTGGCAGCAATGGTTAACACCTACATTACGTCTACGTTTTATGAGCTTTGCCGTGGTTGGTAAAGGTCCCTACAAACACTCCTCTTTCTCCAACAACAACTCTAGATAATGACACTAGTCCCCAGTGGTCATAGTTTCTATGACTCTCCTAACATATGCCTCAATAGGTGGGCACCTAGAGAACGGCACTATGCATCTGAAGGTGGCTGATTCCCTTCCCAGTCAGTATGTGTAAAGAGTGACTGTTGATTATCTTTTGCATAATTTATATTGGGAATTTAGTAAACAGGGTTTCATGGGTATGTGTCCATTACTAAAAGACCTGCATGGTGCTGTGTAATGGATATAAATATTCATAATTGTAAAAATGCATGTCCTGACTTGGAAGGGAACCAGCAACCTTCTGATACATAGTGCTGTGCTCTAGGTGCCCACCTATTGAGACGTAGACAGTATTGACGGGAGTTACTTGGGGTCTGAGATATCATGGTGCGACTTTTTTAAAGTATCAGTCTGAGGCCTCATAGGCCGATGACTGATACTTTCAAAAAGTCAATCCATGATATCTCAGACCCCAAGTAACTCCTATCAATACTATACTTATTATTAAATATTTTTGACCGAGAAATTAGACATTTTAGGTGTGTCTACTGACTGGATTGAAGCAGAAGATGACCAAAGCACTTCCAGTTTTCCGATTACGCAGAAAAAGAAAGAGTCCCCCCCTCTATGCATCTATATTCCCTTTATTTATGCAATTTTGGCTTGCTGCTCGATTCAAATATGTTTATTATTGAAGAATTGAGAAGATAAAACCATAATCTTCTCAGAATACCAGAAGTATAACCCAGTTTTTTTCAAGGATTTCTGTATGTGCACTGAGGATTCACCTTGTCCACTCTTTGCCTCAGCCAGGCACCAAGGCTCAGCCCTAGTACAGCTAATTACCCCCCCCCCCCACACACACACACCAATAGCTCAACACCATGAGCAGATGAGGGGATTAGGCTATACTCAGCAGTGACTGCGGGGGGCGGGGGGGTGGTCACCCCCCCCCCCCCACACCCTCTCTCCCTCGGACACACAGGGCAGGCTACGCTGTAGACCTGCTTGTGGTGGGATAGGAGAGAGTCCCGGGGGGGGGGGCACCCTCATATTTATGGATTCCATGTGTGTACATCACCCTGAATTTGGACCCCTTTTACCGGGACAAAAATCCACCAAAACACCCCTTTTTGGATGGGAATAACACCTAAAATGCGAAAAAAAACAGCCCCCTTTTAGTGGGACACCACCCAGTCTCGGACCCCGACTGTACGTCTATTACAGCCTGACGTCACACAAGCAGGTACCCCCCCCTCGATTTTTAATGAAAAGAGTACGACTGTACAATACCATTAGGAATTCACTAAAATAGGCCTGTGTTCTGTTATAAGCAAATATGTCTTTTAAAAAAGGAGATAGAGAACTGTATCAGTACACTTACATTAAGATTAGTTCGTACATAGTTACTATAGACTAATATGTGGAGTGACCCCCCCTCCCCAACCCTCCATCGCCCGTGGTTGAACCGGCAGTACACCTAGCCTGGGAGTGGAGGCCGGGCTTTACCATGCCTAGGTCCAGGTAGCTGTGTGCCTACACTCACTGGGGTGCTGCAAATTACCCCCACCCCCCTCCTACTGCACCCCGGCCTGTCTGGCTGTGACATGGTCAAGACCCATGCCCGACCCCCCCCCCCCTCCAGTGACACATATTGAATCAAAACATCAACAATATATTCATGCGCCAGTGCTAAGGCCGGAAGCATGCTGATACGAGGATCCCAAATTACTCTGATACAAGGTGTTCAAACCGGAAGTGGACTGATACAGCCCTGCTGCTGTAAGTCAATGGCTTCTTGTATTTGACAAAATCAATTTGATAATAATTTGGTAGGCTCTGGGTACTTATACTCCGCTCAGGGTTTCACTCTATTGTTCTTATGGAGGTTTATTTCCATATTGCATTTCTGCTATGCTGAGCGGAGATTTTGGAGGTGCTGTCCGGAGGTTTTGTAAGTGTTATCCGGAGGTTTTTTCACATAATCTCCGGAGGAGATTTTGTGCGGTCTCTCCCATTTAAAACCCTGCTCTTGATGGGATTCGAACTATAGATAGATAAATGTTTCAATCTAAAGTCCTACACCCTGCCAGGTCGGCCACAGAGGAAGACCTATGTGAATGATGTTAATACACATACTCTTTTCTTCATTGCACATGATATACAGTTGTAATTTATATCATATTTTTTTCATCCCTCCTGATGTAAGTGAAATAATAGGAACCTTTAGCAAACCTGGCATACCAAATAAAACGTAGGCCTACCCTATATTTTTAGCACTGCTACGACTACGTCTGCATTTGATGAGCTACTTGGGGTTTCCTAAACGTCCCTACTATTCAAATCGAAAACAAGTACTAGATGTTGGTGTTGCTGAAAGAGGGACTAGGATTAAAATAAAACTAAAGAATCTAAAAACGTTGTGATAGGAACAGGGATTTGATCTCAATAGCTTTAGATGCAAAGTCCTGGATCATGACCACTACACCACGAAGGACCATGTGCTAGGTGAATCAACCTGCAACTATAATCCTAGGGTCCTATTAAATGTGCATGCCCAATACGTGACCTTATCCACAAACCATTCACCCATGACATCCCTTATGTAAGAGGACCAGCACTGGACAGCAAATACTACAGGTCCAAGGAGGTTTTCCATCACAAAAACTATGACCAGTGGTGACTGTGTCATGTATCTTATAGTTATTTGTATTAGGGACCTTTAGCAAACCTGACGTAGCTCATTTAACCCAGAGGTATCCTATCCTTTCAGCACTGCTACGTCTGCATTTAATGAGCTTTTACAGCTAAAGGTCCCTAATAAAAGGCATTTTTTACCAAATTATGGTGAACAGTACAGTGGTACCATAAGAAAACCAGCACTGGACCATGAGGCAACTACTGAGTCATATCCTGTCAGTCATGGCTGTCAATATTCTCTGAACATGTAGATAACCATGATTTATCTCATTTGACAATAATGATGGAAGTGATACATAATTATTATGCAATGGGAGAGGGGGGGTGCAGTTTCTCTTTTAATTCCTGTATTGTGTTTCAAACAAAAGCATCTAAAACGAACCACACAGCAGAACCAGGGTTCGTACCTGCAACACTACAGTCCTGAGGCAAATGACAAACTGCTTGAGCTAGCCAGGCTGATGGTAGCTTTGCAATGCTATTGGACAGTGTTCTGCTTCTTGAATCTTGTATGACTGGTTGGGTCATGGTACAGGGTGGTTAGCTCATGGTACCACATCTACCAGAACAGGTCTAACATTTCCAACAAAATCATTCAAAGAAGACATAGATTAAATCAATAAGCAAATCTAATTCATCACAATCTCACATATCTCCAGAATAAAATGAGACCATGACAGTGGAAAATAACATTTTTTTCCATAAAAGATACCTCCTCAAAGTCTAGGTCGCAGAGTATGCAGGCTAAATTGGTCATCTCATGGGCGGTCTACCCTACTAGTAGACCTGAATAGTTTTAGTGGACGTGTCTTGTGTGATTTATCTAAATATTCTTACAAAAACATCCACATCCTTTTGACCACTAAAAACCTTACATATGCTTGTCCTGTTCGGGAACTGAACCTGCTACCCTTAGACCCATAGTCCCTTGCTCTATAGCTAGCTACTGACCTATTGGGACATGTATTGGGAGTGGTACATGATCTGTGACCAGTGGTGACTGTACCATAATATATCATGTATATAAGAGTTGTTGTTAACAAAGAAAGAAGCAGGATAGACATGAGGGACCTTTAGCAAACCCAACGTAGCCAATTAAATGTAGACATATCCTATACTTTTAACACTGCTACGTCTGCATATAGTGAGCTTAGATGTACATCATGTAGATTTTCCCATTATTTCTTTCATGCGAAAAAAAAGAGGGATCACTATAGATTCGAACCATCCACCTTCAGATCTACAGTGCCAGGCTCTACAGACTGAGCTAACCTGGCTTACTGAATGGTTGATACATGGAAAGGTAATAGGGACCTGTAGTAATGTTGTCTTTTAACATGGGACACTTGTATTCTCCCATTAATTGCAGTGTTAAAGTGATACTTGCAATCCTTCAGGAGATTCATTGTTTTGTCTTTTGATTTCTAATTCTAAAGTAATTTGTAATAGACTATCATGTAGCCCATTTAGACAGGGAGAGGGTGCAGATTAGACACTCCCTGGAAACAAATTCCCGTGAATTCACCCTGAATAACACGGGTTGAACTGAGGTCAGTCCCCCGAATAACCCGGGTTCTATTCCTGTGATAACACAGGATTCTGTGAGCAAAATTTCCTTTTATATCACGGGATTTTGTTAAAGAGGGGTGCATGGGTTCGAATCCCATACTAGTAGACCTGAATGGTTCTAGTGAATCGGTCTAGTGTGATTTATCTAAATATTCTTACAAAAACATCCACATGTATACATTCCTTTTGACCACTATTAACAATCTAACATTGTCCTGTTCGGGAACCGAACCTGCTACCCTTAGACCCATAGGGCCGTGCCTTAGCGACTGACCTACTGGGACAAGTACTGGGAGAGGTACATGATCTGTGACCAGTGGTGACTGTACCATAATATATTATGTATAATTGGAGTTGTTGTTGACAAAGAGAGAAGCAGGATAGAAATAAGGGACCTTTAGCAAACAAAACGTAACCAATTAAACGTAGACATATCCTATACTTTTAACACTGCTACGTCTGCGTATAGTAATCTTAGATGTACATCATGTAGATTTTCCCATTATTTCTTTCATGCAAAAAAAAAAGGGATCACTAGGGATTTGAACTATCCACCTTCAGATCTACAGTGCCAGGCTCTACAGACTGAGCTAACCAGGCTTGCTGATTGGTTGATGCTTAGAGTGATAGAGCTTCATTCTGTACCCTCTCTCTGTGATACAAATCGAGATCTATAGCAAACCTGATGTAGCTCCTTAAATGCTGATGCAGCAATGGCAAAATTGTAGTCTACATCTGCATGGTTGATGCATGGAAAGGTAATAGGGACCTGTAACAATGTTGACGCAGCCCATTTAGAGATGACGTAGCCTATGCCTGTACGCCTGCTATGTTTGCATTTAATGAGATATGTCAGGTTGCTAAAGGTCCCTAATGTTTCATTCTGCACCCTCTCTCTCTCTGATACTGTATGAAAGAATCATTTAACATGGGGCATTTTGCATGGTTAACACATGTATGTACACACACTTGTATTCTCCCATTAATTGCAGTGTTAAAGTGATACTTGCAATCCTTCAAGAGATTCATTGTCTTGGCTTTTGATTTCTAATTCTAAAGTAATTAGTTAAAGAAGCAAAGCTTTACAACTACAAAAACATTAGGGACCTTTAGCAAACCCGGCGTAGCTCATTAAACACAGACGTAGTAGTGCTAAAGGGATAGGCTACCTCTACGTTTATTGAGCTCTTCCGTGGTTGCTAAAGGTCCCTGTTGTCCCGTGCACTAGCATGTGGCCCATTGAAACCGGGAGAGGGTGTAGATTAAGCACTACCACTCCATGCATCAACCATTCAGCAAGCCCGGTTAGCTCAGTCTGTAGAGCCTAGTACTGTAGATCTAAAGGTGGGGAGTTCGAATCCCTAGTACCCTTCATTTAGAAAACATTTCTTTCATACCAACGTGTAGAAGATACATTTTTAATGTTTTATATCATCAATTCATGCTTGAATAAGGTAGAAATACACCTATGCTATGGTGTGCACAATTCTACCCCATGGGTTCAATGAGTGAACTGATGCAGGGGTTCGAACCCACATCCTGCTGATTTGCTGGGGTAAATCCTGTGATTTTACAAGATTCTACATGTAAAATCACGTTTTTTAATTCCGTGATATCGCAGGAAATTTTGCTCACAGAATCCCCAAAAGTTCCCGGGAATATATTGTGACTTGTTAGCAGGGTGTGGCCTAAATGCAAGGTTTTACGATATTGCTGTTTGTAAGGAAGAGGCAGGGAAGGAAACAAGCAGTCAAGGAAAAGGATGAAAATGAGTCATGTGAGAAGTAGGGGCGCAGGTAGAAGTGGGTGAATCAAGATAGGGAGGTCCTAATATCTTCATACAGTAATTTTGTTGCCACAATTCACTGCTTCTGGCTCATAGCTGCCCTCTAGTGTCAGGTTTGTCAACCATGTGTGTCACTATGTGAGCAAGTGCTTTTACATTGAACTAAATGTCCAGAACCTTGCTGGTGAAGTGGTTACTGTTCTCGCTTTCCACCGGGGCGGCCCGGGTTCGATTCCAGGCAGAAGCAATTTGTTATGAAAATTCCTATCCCCCCAAAAAAGAACAAGAAAAAAAGAAAGACAACAGAGGAAACCACTGGGAAGTTGGCCATTTTGGTTAGGTTTTGAGATATATTAGTCAGGTATCGGTATGGTTTTCTCTTTAAGAGAAGCAAAATAATTATTCTGGTCCCATGGTTTTAGGTGGCGGCCCGTAGATCTCTAAAGCTATGGGGCCGGGTGGCCCATGGCTGAAAAAGTTAGTGTCTACCCCTGATAGAAGACAAACATTTCATAACTCTCAATCTGTTTGGTCATTAAATTCTCATTGGGATTACAACCCATGATCCACTGTTCAACTTGGGTAAATCAAGCAAATATTAGGGACCTTTATCAAACCTGTCTTGCTGAAGGTGAAGATGGTTCAATTCATCCAGTGCAGTACATATCATCTACAACATGATAGGCCACTTCAAGCACCAAGTACATGGGCACTGATCATGATATGTGTCATGTGAAAAGTATGAGTGTGGGTAAAGGTGGGTGGAATCAAGATAGGGAGGTCCTAATATCTTCATACAGTGATTTTGTTGCCACCATTTACTGCTTCTGGCTCATAGCTGCCCTCTAGTGTCAGGTTTGTCGAGCATGTGTGACACTATGCAAGCAAGGCTTCAGGGCAGTGCTTTTACATTGAACTAAATATCCAAAACCGTGCTGGTGAAGTGGTTACTGTTCTCGCTTTCCACCTGGGCGGCCCGGGTTCAATTCCAGGCAGAACCAACTTTTTACCCTTGCCTTTCTGCTGGTAGTAGGCCCTAACTATTAGATTTTCTATACTGTTTTCAAGACCCCCCCCCCATTCCCATCAAGATATAAAAAAGCCCTGGGAAATATGCATGGTCCCTTGTTTTTCCTACCTCCAAATGATATAGGTTTGGATTTACATTAAGAAGATTTAGTCTATGTGGGGGAGCTGCTGCTTATAAAATTCTGGTTTAACATCAAATATGGGCAACAGAATCAACCAGACCTTCCAACTAGCCTACCTATTCCTTTATGCTAAGGGACTAAGCACATGTTGTGCCTGATACTCTGCTTGAAGAGGTACACACTCACTGCTGCCCTCTGGTGGAAGCTTGCACAACTACGCTATTTATGGCCATGTCCATAAATGCTGAACTTTTTCCCCGACCGCCCAGCTTTAATGTTTACAGTGCACGGTGGCCATATTTGTTACCACTACAAGGTGATGTTTAACACTCAGCAACAACTGTGTACTCTGATGTTACGCCTCCATGTTGTCACAATGCTAAGGCATCAATGTAGTCTCCAGGCATGAGTCGTCCTTAGGGTGGACCAAGGCAGTACTTACCAGTAAGTAATACATAGACAAAACTCCACGCCATTGACATACATGCACATCATACTTCACGAGTTGAAGCTGGGTCGTATCAATGAGCTTCAATGTGTGATGTATGATGTGCATTTATGCTAATAAGTGGGATTTTGTGTTTATTTCATGGCCCTACTGTCCTAAAATGAAGAAATTTGGAGGCCATGGGGTATGGCTACACCATACTCCATGGGGGTATGGAGTACGGAGGTCCCATAGGCTTAGCATAGAGAAGGCCGTACCACCATGTAATAAAGGACTGCATTGCTGCATCATGTCAGCCCTGACATGATATGATACATGGATGCAGCACTGGTGAGTTAGTCAACAGGGCTATATCCATGCATCAGGACACATGTAATTACTCTAAAGACCATAAAGCCACCACCGGGACATCCTGAAAGCATGCTGACTAATGCCTTTTATTGGTTTAACAGGCTGGTATAGGAGGAGAGGAGGGCAGAAGGGAGCTTTGGTCAAGTATACCCCCACCCCAATAAAATAAATAAATAAATAAACACTCCAAAACTCCCTTCAAAAGTAATGGCTTAGGGACAATTTTAATAAGGGTACTTGGTGCACTGACTCCCCAAACTCAAACTTCAAATCTTTTTCTATCACCCCTGCAATCTCCTATATCAGGTTCTAAACTCTGATATTGAAACTTTAATATAAAGGCACTAGCAAAGCATGCATCATGGCAACAAATTAAAGCACTTTTAAATCATAATATATTCTGGTTGTTACCTGTGAATATGCTGAGTATGGCGGAGAGGATGGCGTGGATGGCAATGGTGGGAGAACAGATGAGCTGTGCAGCAAACACGAGTGCGCCCGTGATGAAGCTGGTGGATCCATAGATCTGCGCCCCAGCCAGCAGCAGCGGGGAGAAGAGCTGTGGAACACAGTGTATACAGGTTAGGCAATGAACCCTTTAAGGATGGCATCATGCATTAATGCATCATGCCCTTAGTCGTCATGATGCATGAATGAAGCCCTGGTGAGTAACTGGCCGGGGCTGCATTCAAGCATCATGCCGACCTTCTGAGGTTGAGAACTCCCAAAGGGTTGGCATGTTGCACCGATGCAGCACTGGCTAGTTACTTGCCAGTGCTGCATTGGTGCATCACGACGACAAATGTCATCCTTTAGGGAGATCCGTCCTTAAAGGGTGAAAATGGCTTTTCTCTTCATCCCACATTTACCAGTGATGGCAATGTTGGTTTTGGTCTTTTTTTCTTCTTGGATGATGCGTAGGCCTACACCTGGGCTAGGGGTGGGAGCTTCATACAATATATTAATCCTTTTCATGCCACCATGTTCCTGTTGATTTTAGACTTCATAGAGTCAAGTGCCTTGTCGACGCTTGGACTAATGAGCTAAATCCTAATATGTTAAAAGAAAAGACCACCCTAATTTTACGTAGCCCTATATCAGAAGTATCGGTAATGGTTAACAATATTTGGACACACACACTATTGAAATCTGCAGCATGTAGCAGTTAAACCCGAAAGTATCATGCAGAGAGTGACGTCACAGAGGACCAGAAAGATATCCAGCCTATCTAACCCTATACAAACAGTACATTTTGAAATAATTTATAGGACACTATATATTCAATGAAAGAATAACAATTTATGGTACATATGAAGTATTTGCAACCTATTTTCTCTTTCTACTTTATAAGAAAATGTTATTAGGAAGCTCACAAAAGCCAATGTAAATTTGGATAACAGAAACACACAATCGTCTGCACCTGCACTGTACTATGATTGTCCCTTGAATGGCCCTTAATTGGCTTTTCAGGCAGCCTTAGATTGTTGTAGATTACCGACCATCCAATCAAGAAGTCGTTATAGCTGTGTCTAGACAAATCAATAAAGATGGGCTGAGCATGTCTGGGTGAATTTTGGTCAAGTTTAACTGCTACATGCTGCGTATTTTAGTAGTGTGTATATCCGAATATTGTTAAACATTACACAAACTACTGATATAAGGCTACATGAAATAAGGCTGGTCTTTTCTTTTAATATCAAATGTTTTTAAATGAAATACAATATACCTTAGAATATGTTGCACATGGCCTTGGTAAAAATGGACATCCGTGAAAATGAATTAAATTCATATAACTCAAATAATGTGTGCCCTCAATCCAATTAACAGGAACAGTATATCCAGACATTGGGTGTAGAAATAAAACTAAATTCAACAAAGAATCACGGTTTAAACAGACATGGCGCCACAATGATAGAGGTAAAAATGTTAGTTGCCCTGATGGCTTGCCCCATTCCCCTTGCCCCACACTATACATTACATCAACAGACGTTTTAATTGACTCA
Organism: Harmothoe impar; assembly: GCA_947462335.1. Lineage (NCBI taxonomy): Eukaryota > Metazoa > Annelida > Polychaeta > Phyllodocida > Polynoidae > Harmothoe > Harmothoe impar. The sequence continues at coordinate 28,175,189 of OX381715.1, forward strand.
ATGGCTTGCCCTGGGTAATTGCCTTGACGGCTTTCCCTGGTGCCCTTGCCCTACACCAACACCATAGTTAGTAGAAGTGGGTAATTGCCTTGATGGCTTGCCCCGGTCCCTGGCTCACCTTGCCCCAGTGTACATCATCAGTACTGAAGGCGGGGCCCGGGGTGGCTGCTGGCTTCATGGGGAAGTGAGGGTTGTTCGAGGAGTAGCCCGCCGCCGCAATGAACACAAAGGCCGATACGATAAATGGGAAGTTGAAGGCTGGCAGATTGAACCTCCCAAAGATGGAGCCCAGGCCAGATGCCAGGAACACACTGTAATATCAAAGAAAACTATTAAGCTTAAGTTTTTCCCTTTTTTATTAATCTTACTACAACATTTCTTGACTCAATAATCGTTGTCTATAATATTATGATAAAGAGGTCAGTATGCTCTAATATTTACTATCACTGTTGAAAGACACAACCTGTTGGAGATATTTCAGTCAATAAACTCAACTCAAAAAACTGTAATGGCATTACGCACGATTGCATCATCTGTAGGATACTCAGTGATACTGCATTGATGCATCACGTGAATCTGCTGCATCATACTATATTGAATCCCTGAAGCATCATGCCATCTTTAGGGCTCAAGCATCATTCTACATACCTGATAGCAGCCATGAGCATGACAGGGAATATCGTCCATGGATACCAATCCGGCTTATCGATGGACGACGAAAGTACAATCCCGACCAACATGCCATGGAACGTCGCCCCACCTGAAGTTATGTCTCCCCGGTCCAAATTCAGCCCAACTGCTGTAACTATGGCAATGACGAGCCCTAGCAACGCATTGACAGCCACCCAGGGGCTGTTAATGAACATGCCAACTAGAATCAGGGTGCCACTGATTGGGTTGTTGAGGAAAATCGGGGCGCCGATGGCACGCAAGACCCAGTTTGGGAACTGGATGATGCCCGGCTTGTCACTCAACCAGTCATTGAGGACCTGTACAGGAGATTTATCACACGTAAATAGATAGGAGATTCAGGACATCGGAATAGACAGGGGAAATAAATAACAAAATGCCTAAAGGTGGATATAGTATAATTATGTAGTTTCAAATCAAATCTTGATGGGAATAGATTAGAGATTGAGGACATGGGAATAGATAGGGGAATGAAAACATGGGAATAGACAGGAGATCCAGGACATGGGGAATAGTCAGGAGATTCAGGACATGGGGAATAGATAAAAGCTTCAGAACATGGGAATAGATAGGAAAATCAGGACATTGGCACAGATATGAGATTCAGCAAATGGGAATATTTAGGAGACTCAGGCCCAGTAATTGGACTGGAGATTCAGAATGTAGGAACAGATAGGGGATTCAGAACATGAGAAAATACAGGAGATAATTATGTGCAAAGGTACATAGAAAATGTGCCACAGTGTAGCGTAGTTGAATATTCCTTTAAAAAGTCTAATATAAGTATACAGTCAACTCCCTCTAATGCGACCACCCTTGGGACTATCCAAAAGCGGTCACAATAGTGAGGTGGTCGCATTAGAGGAAGTATGTCCTTGGGTTCTATGATGGAGTCTAAATTGTTGATAATAACCGTTTCCTATGTAGTATTCAATGTATACCACCGCTATGCTACACATTGACATACTAAGTATAGAGTTGGAAACACAGAAATAATGATTTACAAGTAGTTTGGATCTATGGCCAGAGATACCTACCTACACAATTATTACCACAAAATCGTCATTTCCACAATCGACCAACCCACTCCCTGTCCCTATCATGTAGTTATGGCTATGACAGCTTCCACTCAGAGAGACTGATATTATAACTACCATTACACGTTGTATTGTATTGTTCTGTTATTAGGGGTGTCAAAGCCAACCCTCCCCCCCCCGGAAACACCACCTACATGCGGGGTAAGCAGGAGTCACTCAGCTGACTGTGCGAGAAGTCCCGTGCCTCTTATGACACCCCCCCCCCCCCCACCTCCCTCCCCGCTGCTATCCACAACAAGCGGTGAATAACACTCCTAGTGGTGTGGGTGAAGGCCTGCACCTCCTACATTCACCCCACCTCACCCCACCCTACCCCGCATTCAGGAGCAAGGGATTTCTGCTGCCATCATAGACTTGACTCGTTCAAGTCATTGATTTTCATATTTATATGGTCAAAATAACTGACATTTCTGTTATATTTCTGAGCTAGGAACAGGGTAGGAATTGAGCTCAGAGGCTGTAGCCAGTCCATGTCTAGTTACCTACAGGATGGGGTGGTTAGGTGTAAGAAATGCTGTTTAAAAAGCATGTCTCTCTGCCACCTCCCCTCTATATCAACTCTTGTACAATGCAACTAAAGCAAATCTTTTAGTGTTTTTTTTGGTTGTACAAATAATGGTCGCATCAGAGGGAGAAAATGTGATTTTGGGACTGCTATTTTAGTGGTCGCAGGGTGAGGTGGTCGCATTAGAGGGGTGGTCGCATTAGAGGGAGTTTTTGCCATTAAAACAAAGTGAAAAATGGTTGGGACTTTCCAAAAGTGGTCGCAATGGCGAGGTGGTCGCACTGGAGGGGTGGTCGTTAAGTGAGAGTTGACTGTATAACGAAATGCCTGAAGGCCATTAAAAGTTTAATTTTCTTTTCCTAAATCCGAAATAGATTGCTTAAACTGATAAAACGTGTGGATGGGATCTTTGTTAGAGTTTGGCATTTGGCTATACACTAAAAAAAAAAAAAAGGTCTCCAGACTCCTCCAAGTGTCTGTCATAAAATAAACGAGTCAAAAACTCTTCCGAGTGACAAGGAAGTGGGTCTTCTAGCTGGAGATAGAGGACCCACTTGGCATGTGCCAGCCCAAAACCCGACATTTGCCAGCTCCAGATTCTATTTGTGGGATGGTAACCTGATAGGTTAGACAACTTTTGACCGGTTTATTTCATGATAGTCACTTAGACGAGTCTGGTGACCAGTTTACTTTTTCAGTGTGGAAGAGGGTTCATGGGGTTGCTGTAGGTGAGCATAGGTTAGAATCAACTCCCACCAAGGTTATTGATTTGTGTCTAGGTGCCAAGGGACCTACTTCCTACATTTCCACTCTTATGAAACTGAGACGTATTTAAACCGTTGTGTGTAACATGACCTGCATCAATCTTGTTAGTTTGCCAACCCTGACAACCCTAGAGTCGTCTTGTTGGATAGTAACATGGTTGTCAAACTTGTTTATTCTATGCTGTTCACTTAGAAGACTGTAGCGTCTTCCTATAAGATGACAGAGGGCCTTCAGCGTTTTTCAGTGTTCATGCATTACAACAACCAAGGTCAAGATGCATTATGTCATTCTTAAAGGGTTGACTTTTTAATACTTCCCAGTTCTTACCTGTATATCGCCCATGATGTACTTCTGGAGGAAGTTATCCTGTAGCCGTACAACCCGCTCCTCTCCTCCAGACTCCCCCTGGTCCGCCGCCTGCCCCTCCACCGTCTCCGGCTTGTCTCCTGCACCGGCACAGGTAAAAAGTATTTTCTTTTATCAAAACCTTCCTGATTACATTATAGGTCTGGTCACATAAAGATACTAGTAGTTGAATAGGACCAATTCGTGCGCTATATTTTATTGCAAAAATATTGCAAAAATTCTGCCTAATATTAGAGGTTACATGAATTATATAGAATTACCTCCTCCAAGCATTACTTTGTCCAGAATGCAATTTAACACTCCTTTTACTTTTTATGCATCGTTATATTGACAATTTGATAACCATTATATATTTTGATGATTTCTCTGGAATTGCCAAAAAGATCTTTCATAGTGTGTCCCCAAAGCTCATACTTAACTTCATTTGATCAAAAAATGATTTTTAAGAGAAGACAGAAGAGAATGGCAGGATTTCCATCATGTTTATTACATCATATCTGACCAGGCTCTTGAGGGGCTATTGCTGCCATCTGGCGGCTGTTGAATCCTTTAAAGACTGCATGATGCCCCAAGGATTAGTCACGGCCTTGGTGCATCATGCCGACCCTTCAGGAGTGTATCAACCCCATAGAGCTGTAATGCAGAACTAGTGAGTTACTCTCCAGGGCTGCATTCATGCATCATGTCGAGAAAAGGGCATGATGCATCAAAGCACTATGCTGCCCTTGAAGGGCTAACAGGGGTTTATGACCTGGTGCTTGTATTGGGAGAGGTGTGTTTGTCAGTGATATAATCAGTACCAGGTAAATCCGGGGTCCGGCAGATAAGGTGTTGGTGCGAGCACCGCCCCCCCCCCCCCGCGCACACAGGACACATTAATTACCAACAAATAATCCCCTGTAACATGATAAACTCTTTCACACCCGGATTTCTAGCTTATCATCATCGCTTGGCAATTTCAATACATTCAACAAAAACGAAAATGTGGTGGTGATAACTATTTTTGTTTTAATCCTCTTCACTAGCTGATCGCACAGCCAAACAATAATACATCCACTCCCATACTTGTCCCAGATGCAGCTATTCTATCTGAGTCGTTAACTTTATGAATGGTGCATTATATCAATTGTGACATCAATGGTGTATAAAATAGTAACTGAACCATTTCGTTTAAGCACCAGATTTTGAACAAGTGCCAGGCTTATATAAACGCTGGAGGGTGTTTTGGAATATAGATCTTGTAATCGCTAAAATTTGACATGGTTTTATAGTCAAGACCAGAGAATTTGGCGAAGCCGCCAAAGAGAAAATTAATTGATAAAATTTCAAGGGGTTATTAGCAAATGCAATCGACACAGTGGGTAGCAACCCTAAATGTCCTGTGGTCAATTTTAACTCCTCCAGGGTGATCTGCATAACGTTAATGACCACTCAACTCGCCACAAGTGGCCCCCATACCCTGTGATATATGCAAGGTCAGGGGTAGGTGAGCTACTCCTTAATGACACTTCAAGTGTGTAGTTTAAATGGTGTGAGGGGATGGTACCTGATGTTAATGGGATAGCACCTGTAATTGAGGATTACGACCTCTCAGGAAGGAGGTCTCGCCAAATTCTCCGGTCTTGACTATACCAAGATTACCAAGATTCTACATGTCAGATCTAACGATTCAAACCTTTTGTAAATACCCATGCTTTGGTCAACTAGTCAACCTCTTGAATCGTTAGCCCTGACATAGATAATCTTGGTATCGAAAAAGAAGAATGAATAAAGAGGTTCCTTTAGTGTTTGGCAGAAATTATAATGAGATGTTGAATGTTCCTATGGGGGTAACCATGGTTACCAACACATGGTTACCAACACATGAATGTTATCTATCATGCACTACATTGTGTTAGGAATAATTTTCAGTCTTGCCTTCAACACTACCATCTCTTGCTTTTTCTGTCAAAACTGATAAGATTTGGGTAAAGATATGTATGTAAAATGAGACGTTGGCATGTTTACCTGTTTTACTATTGTATTTACAAGAAGGCATATACATGCACATATATCAGAACCAGACAAGTTGGGATAGCATTGGGAACTGTGCGAAGTCAGATAGGCTTATCATGTGAAAACTACCTTTAGAGTTGACGTTAATGTTGTCTTAATGATGTCCCGCAATTGTGACTTCATCCTAAACCAATTTTATCTTCAATAACATTTAGATATAATTATTGTCGTGTGTATTTCTGATGATGCTATTTAATCATAAAAAGCAATACAATAATCTTTTCCAGTATCATAATAATGCCTGTTTTTCTTACCTTTCGGATCCATTCTGGAAGCCTCTTTAGGAAAGGTCAGGAAATGAAAAGGCTTGGTGTTGGTATCTTTATCTTGTAGGGGCAGATCTTAGCACCCCCTCAGCGACAGTCCGAGTGGAGCCGGGACAGTTACTCAGCCCTATTCATAATGGTGCTGGGGGTTTAAGTATCTGTTCTTTTTGTCTCAAGTGACTTTACAATGACTCACTTGTTCTCCTGGTCAGACTTAAATCACGTACAATGACTCCCCTGTCCTCCAAATACTCTATGCTGATTACCGGTAACGTAACATGCTGGTATAGACCTTAAATGTCCAGGTCTCGAATTAAGTGGGGATCCTTGCCATAGTCTGGCTCTTGTATCTTTCACGCCAGTTGCTATCTGATTACAAAGGTCCCATCATTACCAGTGATTCCCCTTCTTTAACACTGTTGAGAAGCCATGTTTCAAAAGTGCTTTCTAAAAGTCTGTCACTGTCTATCCCCAAATCTTAATGCGATGTATTTTTTCATTTTACATTGTACCGATGAGAACATATAGAAACCTATACAAATGTAGGTTGTAGGACTAAAGGTAGTCCTCAGACCTTTGGCCTGTTGCCAATCTTACTAATCTCTATGTAGGTTAATTTGACCTCTTTAGATACCGTTATGAACAAATCTGATAACTCCCAGGCTCTATTATCATATCAATACCGTTCTCCTCTGGATATCACTCGTGCCTTTTCTTGGGTTGTCTTATTTTATATCATTTTAATGTCATATTTATTCTGAGGGTATTCGGTAAGGCAGGGTAGCTTGTATTTCATTCTTTCTTATGTCTGCACACTGAGTTGATTATTGACAGCTGCATTCATCTGTAGAATACTCAGTCTAATAAACAATTAAACTGAAACTGATACATATCCTTGCTCCGCAGATTGCTGTGTTGTTAGTTCATTTCCTCCTTTATGAGATTTTTCTTAAAAGTTCCTTAGTCGTCTCTCTATAGAAATTCCCAGGGCATGTACCAGTGTCCTCATCCATAAGCCTTATCTGCTTATCCTGAGAGTCCCTAATCTCTTCTCCTTTTTCCCCAGCAGTTAATTACTATTAATACCACCCGTTTCCCTTTGGGTGGTGTTGCTCTGTTTCTGTACTCTCCCACTGATATTCAGCACGGGAGCTATGACAGCCTCTCCCCTGCCTACACAGTAGTCCCAGTGTGTTCCAAGTAACCCCTGGAGTCGGCCTGTTGTTGGTATTACCATGAGATTCCTCCAGCAGCTAACCGCAGCTTAGACTCCTCCAGGCACTGCAGACTCCAGCTTAATTGACGCTGGTTCCCCTGGGAGTAGCCCTGGAGGTGGTGGTTGTGTGAATGGGTACCTGCCATATATGGGAGTGATGACGTCACACGCTCGCAGCCAATCAGGGTTGGGTTCTCCTCGTGGGTGATTACTACAGGTTGACCAAGGTATAGTCCTGTCTGCAACTATTATAAGGGTCCTAGCGGAACCTATTGGTGCCAACACCCCTGCCAGAAACAGGTGATGGTTCTGATGGTAACTATTAGGTAAGGGTACTGGTGGTACCTAGTCCTGTTAAGACTCTTGCTACAACTAGGTAAGGATCCTGGTGGTACCTAGTCCTGTTAAGACCCCTGCTACAACTAGGTAAGGGCCCTGGTGGTAACTAGTCCTGTTAGGACTCCTGCTACAGCTAGGTAAGGGTCCTGGTGGGACCTAGTCCTGCTAAGACTCCTGCCACAACTAGGTAAGGGTCCTGGTGGTAACTAGTCCTGTTAGGACTCCTGCTACAGCTAGGTAAGGGTCCTGGTGGGACCTAGTCCTGTTAAGACTCCTGCCACAACTAGGTAAGGGTCCGGGTGGTAACTAGCCCTGTTGAGACTCCTAGCATAAATAGGTATGAGTCCTGGTGGGACCTAGTCCTGCTCCAGACTCCTGCCACCATGAGGTATATGGGTCCCAGTGGAACCTGACACAGGGTGACGTGCCTTATACTACTCACATCGGCTTCCCAGCACAATGGGTGTACCAACATTGAGTCAGCTACTCTGTCCACGATAGTCACCAACATGCTGTGGGGGACAGGGAGTCACACACCCATCACTGCCTTATTGGCAAATGATTCTGATTATGTTGGATATTCACTTCTCAAGTTATCATTGAAATACAACGGTAACGCACTCTGACATATTGATATAGGCCTATTACAGGAACTTATGACTAGCTCTTGTCAGGAGTCCTCGACACCGCTCTTAACAAATGCCATGTCACTCAGACAGAAAACTGTCATTTTCAATGTAAAGATTCCCATTTTGTGGAAAGCTGTGTCAATATGGCTCGGTCAATCACTTCCATATTTGGTTTAGGATTGATTATATGTTGTAAATGACATGTAAGAAGTCAAGGAGTTTATATGCATTTACATAGTCTAAGCAAAGAGCTCTGACCCAAAAGCGGAATCTCTCTGTTAGCTCATAGTCATAGCTCTTTGCTTAGACTATGTAAATGTAATCTGCCTCACAGAAGGATTTATTTCACTTAAAGAGAATTAAACACATTTATCTAGAGGGAATGTGAGCAGTCAAGTAGAAGGGAAGAAGCACCCGCCCCCAGAGCATCTTTTCTGATTGGCTGCTCATAAATCTCCCAGTTATGATGTTTTGCTTTTTGCATATTGGAAGAGATATTTGCATTCGGTCCTGTTCTCATACAAACAAGTAACCTGACACACAACCTCTTTCACATTAAAATGTCTAAATAACTTGAAAATTATTCTAATCTAATCACTCCATTTAGGCTTTAATGTGCTATGCCCTTTGCAGTAATGTTTAATGTTTGAAGCCCTGGTAATTGACTCCCCGGTGACTACCTCACAATCACTGCAATTAACATCAGGCTGTCTCGCTGGGGGTTAGACTTATAAATACATACAGAAAATATCATTGAAAACATACTTGGCACCTAGGCCCTAAAGTCACTAATGTTAAATTATTTGGGCATGTTTTCACTGTTTTACTATATTCGCTCTATTTTGACGGCGGTTATTCCCCTTTGATAGTTCCCCTCCAACCTTGCAGGTGTCGCCCATGTAAGGCACGTGACAACTACTGAGGGAGCCTAACACCTTTATATTGCCTCTTAATCTATACTAACTATGAATAACACCTCAGTCAATACCTGGACGTTAATTGTAGCCTAATCAATGGTACCACAGAACACCTGCAGTATAGGCTGGGACCCTGTCCTATTTACACCTGATTATGTTTAATCAAGCCCAGCAGGTTGTTATATTGTCAGTTATTAGGCTTTCCCTGTAGATCTGGGATATTTTTTCCGTCATCAATATATTTGCCACTCTTGAAAATATTTATAGTGGTGGGGGGGGGGGGGGGGTGCGTAGTACGGTACCCAAGATGATCAATGGATCACAGCTGTATGCTTAGCATGATACATGAATGCAGGCAGGTAGACTGGAATAAACTTATATCATGACGACAAAATTGCATAGTAAACATAAAGGTACTATAAATATATATTATACGACCCTTAAAGTGTTAGATTATTTACCCGTCCTAATTGTTGGTCCAGCCGTGGTGTCCAGCCGTGGTGTCCAGCCTCCCGCCCCTGACGTCATAGGTTGAACACCTGCACGTCAGGTGGCGCCACTCTGTCATCCGGGTCTCCAGGCCGCCATCTTTGATCTCCAAGAAGCTCGTAAAGGAGTGGTGACTGGCCGATCAGGATCTGTCAGGTCTGTTCTTTTAGAGGATGCCACCTTGATCTCAAAATGTTTTCATGGGTTGTGGTACAATATAGGCGTGTGTTGCCTGCACAGGGATTTGTCCAGTATGACTACCTGTGTACCAGCTGGGTGTGCATCAATCTTGTTTTGTATGGGATGGATAACCGGGTGGGGTTTGCTCAGGTGGTCATTTCAGTGAGTTCACCGTTATACCTCCTGACCCACGCTATGAAGATGGCACAATGCTACTTTTCACCATTTAATTTAAGCCATACTTTGTAGTCATACTATGTGCTAATCTTGATTATTGTGTTTCCCACATAATGAGATATCTTTTTTCATAATTTCCCCGCCCTCCCATCATCAAGCTGCATCTGAGAGCACATTATAGCACTCATCATAGACATAATGGTGTATGTGTGTGTATTATAACTTGTAACAACCACTCCACACACGTGTAGTTATAGTCCCCTAGTGGCAAGATCATGTCCTCAAAATAATTAGGTTGTGTCATCAACAAGGCATGAACATTGTAAGGCATCAGCACTGATCATCTATCCCGGGCATCTGTCTGACAAACCAGGGTTTTCAGTGTGGGATTTGTTCCAATCTAAACCTCGATATATATGTGATGGTTGAGCTTTTAAATATAGTTTGTCATGGTAATTTTGAGTTTATATTGCATTTATTGTCACAGTGTGATGTTCATAAATACAGTATTAGACAGTGATGTCATTTAAATCATGTCAAAATGTTAGATATATTTGGTCAATATGTCTACATAGCAATCCCCATACTGACTAGAGTTTTAGCTGATATCGGTAATTACCATGCTTCTCTCACAGCACACCAAGTGTCACATGTGTGCAAAGTCTTTACATGTGCAGGCTAAACGCCAAATGTCATTCATGAATATACATACACAAAATGCTGTACAAAAGGAAGCACATTTTCAGGATTTTATTCAATTATCAATAACGGTAAATTTCAGTCACCATTATATCCTTTGTCGTCATGATGCATGAATGTCGTGACGAGTGGACAAATGGCCTTAGTACATAATGGAGAACAATGCGGCCCTTGAACGTGTAAAGCGGGAGGAGGGTGAATTATTGGGTGAGGTACCAAGTGTAATATTCATCAATGATGCCAAAAAAGACTTTCAGTCTGCATCGATGTCCATATAGATTTAGAACTTGTTTATTGAATAAGAGAGGAGAAGCGACACCAACAGCATGACCTAGACTAAACATACATGTATCAATAGAACATCACTATGTGTGATGAATTGACTGAGGCCATTCAAAAAAAGAAGTTGTTTTTCATCACTGCGCGCATCATGAAAATCACAATATAGTTAAAATTGTAAAGATATTGGCAAATTTCTCTGCTTGGTGATGAGTTGTTGTTTTTTCTGATTGGCATAATGCAAAGCTTTTATTTATCCCATAGCAACCACTATCTCTATACATTCACATGCACCTACAGAAATGACACGTCCTATCAACAGATAAATCATTACTAACTTAAATGCCACTTCATACCACAGATAAACATTTACTGACTTTACTCAAGAAATAAACCTTTATCAATTTAAATTGCACTTCGTGTCAACAGATAAACGTTTACCAACTAAGATCATTCATGAGCGATCACATTCATTTGTACTAATGACCTAGACTAAACATACATGTATCAATAGAACATCACTATGTGTGATGAATTGACTAAGGCCATTCAAAGAAAAGAAGTTGTTTTTCATCACCGCGCGCATCATGAAAATCACAATATAGTTAAAATTGTAAAGATATTGGCAAATTTCTCTGCTTGGTGATGAGTTGTTGTTTTTTCTGATTGGCATAATGCAAAGCTTTTATTTATCCCATAGCAACCACTATCTCTATACATTCACATGCACCTACAGAAATGACACGTCCTATCAACAGATAAATCATTACTAACTTAAATGCCACTTCATACCACAGATAAACATTTACTGACTTTACTCAAGAAATAAACCTTTATCAATTTAAATTGCACTTCGTGTCAACAGATAAACGTTTACCAACTAAGATCATTCATGAGCGATCACATTCATTTGTATAACATTAATCGGCAATTGACAAGCTATGATGACCATGTTATAAAGCAGCAATGAGAGATCCCGACCGCAGACACCTGCCCTGTGGTGTTTATTTGGATCAAGGTGTGGCTAGCTTTTACTACATGGACTAGTGTGTTCATGGTACATACGGACCAGATACAAACACTCATCAGGCCGACATTAAATGATTGGAACCTGATTGTGTAAAATAGTTTTCTTAAAAACCAGCAGTGCACAGAGCCCTGTTGCGCAGGCACCGTATGCCAATTACTGTTGCTTTTAGGGATTATCACAAATCTGGCACAATTTGCACATCTAAGCACAAAGCAATATAGCTAAAAATGCATGACCCAGCAGTTTGGCTTATGCCATTATGCATTTTGTCATGAAATGAGAATATGCATTTTAGAAAATTGTCAGAACTGTGTGAATCTGTCCCAATGGAACACAGCCACAATTAGGTACCGCGCATAAGCCCATAGCGGCGAAATCGCCAAACCTTAGAGAAAAAATGTCAATCTTTACAAGCCTCCAGAAACCAGGAAAATTAATGTACAGAAATCTTAAACCCCTCAATAGAAAATGGGTCTTCACTGGGGGTCACTTTGGGTCAAATTACAGGTCTTGTCACCTGTTTTCCTGCAGCTGATTTGACTCTCTGTCAAATAAACTGGATTTCCCATTGCACCATGCATTGGACATGAAATATACCAGCACCGTTGATTAGGATACACATCAGGCTTCACTGTGGTCCCCGAGACAAAAACAAATTATTAAAATTTATTACTTTTGTAGCATCTAATAGAAAATAATAGGTTAAAAAACATGTTATTATTGAAAAAAAAATGTTCGCCCCGCCCCTCACACTGAAGTTCAAAATAGTTATCATGTGAAGAGAGCTAAGCAATCCTATGGATGGTGCAGTGGCAAAATTAATTCATAGTTATTTTTCTATACAAATCCTATATAGCATACTGGTAAGCTTGAAAAAAATTAAGTTAATTTTCATAAAAAATGATTATGGTATTGATGTTGACATGTCATGGGTAGTATGTGTTTCGAATTACAAGAGGATTGGACTGCTAGTTAACAATCTATGGCACCATTTGCAGTATAGCATTTGTGACAAATGTACATATTAGTGATCTTGCCATTTTAAAACGAATATGACTCAAAAGATACACATTGATCTGAGAAAAATTATTCATGCTCTATGTAGATACATTACATGTAATACCAAAGTCCTCAAGTATGTATTCCTTGAACTAGGTATGGGGTCAAAATGGCAGAATGGCCATTTTCAGTGGTAAGGGATTGGCATATCTGCCGTGTTAGAGGGTACAATATTTCAATACAAATATGTCTGAACATATTCCGAAGATATTGATGCAATGTCCATATATAGTTGACTGGGAAATATCTTTTTCAATTGAGAATTGTCATCAAAATAATTGTAATATCACTCTGAAATTGGCCCATTGGCTATTGAAAATGAAAGATGCTAAATGGCTGAAACTTTTATTTTTGGAAAATTCATATAAAATTAACTACTGAATGGATCTTAACATAGTTACCATCATTCTTCAGCATTTTTTATCAGCTTCCTAACCAGTAAAGCAATTTTGTTCAGGGAAGGGTTTCTTCAAACTATCCGTGGTACCTACTTATAGGAGTTACATGTGAATATGTATATACCCTAGTGTAAAACACAATGAGGCACCTTTGTGCTCTTTTCTTAATGTTTCCAAATGTATGCAGTAATTATACACATTATTCTTCTTTCCCATTAGATCCTTCGTGGAATTATAGATAGGTTTTGTGACAATCATAATCATATCAACATAGGAACTTATCAATATAATCCCAGGGTACATCCTTCAGTATACTGGCCACCTACAGGCAATTGGAGAATCAGCTTTAGACACGTTGAAGACCACATCCGGAGGTTTTGAAAAAAATGATAAAGCTAGAAAACGTGATTGCAATGATTGTGTTTTAAATCAACCTTTAATTGGCATTGCATGGATATACATATAAAGTGGTATTTTCAACAAAACTAGTAAACCTCCTAAAATATTGAATTGAAAAACGTGTGCTTTCCTCATTTCTCACAAGGGGGCCTCACAGTGAATGGTAATGTACACTGATCCATGACCCCGTTGCTAAGGAGAGGTATAGTAGGCCAGTATGTGGCAATAGGGCCATGGTTAGGCACAGGGTAGGGCAAACAGCGACCATGCAGGCCCTTCTCCCCACTGTAATCGCGCCCTACACACACAGAAAAGTGAGAGTCATCGTCGCTAAAACGACCGTCACCTGAGGGTCAGGCACTGCCTGACTCTCAGGTGAGGGTAGTTTTAGCGACGATGACTCTCACTTTTCTGAGGGTGTACTATAGGCATACCCTCCAAGTCGTGAGTACCAAACAAAGCAAGGAACTATAAACCTGGCCTGGGGCACTTCAATTTGATTACAGTACCTCTTCCCAACACCCCTCTCCCCCCCCCTCCCATACAGTGGGTCGTTCAGTGGGAGGTGTGTCCTTGAGGCAGGCTGACCACTGCAGAATCCCGGGGGGGGGGGCACTCCCTCAGCTTCTGGCTAGCATGCACAACCACAATTTCGAGGGAAAGGCTACATTCTGGGGTCCTATAGGTAAGGGTTTGAGAGGTGTTTCGCATGAAATTAGTGCTAGTTTGTAGATTAACCTCTTGTAATAAGGGTACCAGATTTGAAGTGATGTTCGCATATACATGTGGGTTCTATAGAATATATAGGGGGTTACCCCCCCCATTGGGTTGGTTGTCACCCAATATGCAGTCACATTGGGTATTGGGACTGTAGTTCATGTGCTTCTCACTGGTAGGCACTTGGATAAATTTTTTAAAACGGTTACAATATATTCTGACTGTAACCATGTGATAGAGCACATTGACTCCCTCTCAGAACATTTGGAATTACATTTGTATCCTAGGTAGAAGTGAAGTAATCAACCAGAACATGCATAGGCTGCAGAAGCAAGCTGGTGCTATACAAATGTACACAGCCTGGTGTGGCAAATTGGCACCAACTACTAGAGACACTCTGTTCTCTCTTTAATTGCAAGGTAACATGACATATCAGGCTTGCCCAATGTTACAATGATACTTGTGTATATATATCTCATTGATTAAACCCAAATCCTACAATATGTGACTTGTATAGCACATTCTTTTATTGATTAAAATGAACAGTGATTTCAGACACAGGTGGTGAAACCACCGATCAGGTCTCAACCATGACTCAGCGGTGACATCTGGTGTTAGGATCTAACATCTTACATATAGGCTTACATAGGGATACCCAGACTGCTTAACACTGGTATATCAAGACAGAACATGACTATTTTAGGGGAATGCAGGAAACCTCTTGGGATTGCACGCAGGAGGCTGGAAACGGACATGTAGCATACTATTGATGTGTAGAAAGAGGGCCGCATGTTAATACAAAGGGGCCATGAATATTTCAATGAAATTTACTTAGATAAAGTTGACCTTTACATTTGGATAATTGCCATATTAGGACTTACAATTAAATATATTCCCAATGATAAGTAGTGGATAGCCGGCTAAAAGACCTTTCCAATAAGCTAGTGCATGCTCTGTTATCTCTAATAGGGGCTGAATAGGAGCAAAAACGAATAGGGTCATTTCAGACAGGCACTCATAAGGGTGCCAATTTTAGTGTGCCACCTGTGACTGCTGGTTTGAGCCCTGCAGTGCGGTTCTTCCAAGTGCCTATCACTGGGGACAGCACAATCACTGATATTTCAGGCCTGAGAGTCACTTGGAGTGGCCCAAACTAAACCAACTAATAAATAGCTAAATATAGTTTTCCAGGAGTTCATTCTTAGATAAGAAGTCAGTTAATATACCTTAGTACCTGTTAATAATAGCGAAATTGTCATTTAAAAACCTCCGGATGTGGTCTTCAAAGGCTGAAATGTGCCTGGTGGGTTTTTACACTGACACCTTTTGAGTGCAGCTCCCAAAGCTTTCAATTTGATAAACCTGCGCCAGTGTTAACAAGTCTGTACTTTTTCAGTGTAGATTAGAAGGTGACAGTAACAATTCTGTCAGTGTTTGTTTCAGGGCTTCATTTTCTGTTCCTGCTGCTAGGGCCTTTTGTCTCCATTCCTGGACGTCCTTCTCCAGTCTCTCTGAATGCCGCCCAAGTTGGTACAAGCCCTGTAACAGACACGTCACAAGGTTCATGACGTATCCATCCTCATCTACGTCATAGATGCTCTCACATTCTCCTAGCAGATGTTTGATTTGTTCAGTTCCTAAAGCTGACACCACACTATATTCTGCAGGGAGATTGACACCCATGCTCTCTAGCATCACTTCCGCTGTCAGGAGTTTCTGCTTCCGTTGAGTTCCCTGACAGATGACCCCCAAACTGGGCTTTCTATGACGACCTCTGCACGTACACTCTCCAATCAGAGGTTTGCCCTGCTGAGTCCCTCTATTGGATACTGCACTAGATTCAGCTTGGAGAGCTGTGCGGCTGCGCAGTTGGATTTGGTCGTCACTACGTCGACGTCCTACGTCCTGTAGACACGGCGTCTTGTGACGTAGAGATCTGTCTACGGAGCTGGAACGCTGCCTGTTCAGGTTCAGCCTTTTCTCACCAGAGGGTGCGTCAGTGTCCGGGTGTTGGTGTTGCCTGCCACCACTCACTGACAAGGGTCCTGAAATAAAATATAATAATGTATTCATTGTATTGATGTTTTATGGTAGACAATGTCCAGTCCTTTTCAGATCAGAGTGGCGGCCATTATCCATAGGTGGACAAAGATGGTTTCAACCTCACAGAGACAAGATCCAACGCCAAGGGTGGAGCCATCTATCGTCTATTGAATGACTCAGACTGAGATAGTATAAGACTTTATATAGGGATGATATAGCCTTGTGCTTGAGTGTACCAGACTCGCTCAACCAGCACCTTTTTCCGCCACAAGGGCTGCAAATGGGACTGGTGCAACTGCTATATTTAAATTGTTACTTTCTGCCAGGCTGTGCACAGGAATTGGTGTACAGGATTTGATTGGTCAACTCCTGAGGGCAAGTTAGTGAAACAAGTTTTTTTATATGAGTTTGCCCAGACTCTACTCGGGGCCTGAGACTGGACTGTACCTGTGCTGGGTTCTAGGGCTTTTGGCCCCTGTCACACTTAGCCCTTTAGTACTAATAATAGTGCTCAACCACAGCACTCCCTAGGTGGCGCATCGAGTGTTTCTACTCTAGGCTCCAGAAATGAACTGATGCATATGGCGGCCCTGTTTATGGGTAATATTTATCAGAATTAAATAATTTTGACCAATCAGAGGGTTAGTTGACATAGTCTTCTTGGTGCATCACATAAAAAGAATGGGAAAGTCTGATTATTTCACCACTAGACATGGATTTTCGATTTAGCTTTTCAACTTTCTCATTTAAATATATATATGATGCACAAACCTAAACTTGACCACTGTATAGCTAAATAATTATGTATTTAATGACCCTATAGTGAGTTTAAGATATATTTCAGATGCCCCTTTATTCTTGAGGACAGCAACCTTTTGGAAAAATGGAAATAGGTGGTCAATGAAAAATTGAGAATCTTGCATGAACTTAAATCTATTCTAATCTATTCTCTAAATATAAATAACTAGTTTAAAAAGACAACAAACCTCTGTGGTTAAGGAGGAGTCTGGCGGCATCCCAGTGACCTTGACATGCGGCTACGTCCACCGGCGACTTGCCGTCTTTGCCTGTGACATCATGATGTGCGCCGTGACGTAGTAAGACGCGTGTCACCGCCATGTTTCCCCGATATGCCGCAAGGTGGAGAGGTGTCCGCCCCTCAGCTGTTCTAGCGTTCTGGTCTGCACCACTGTGTGGAGAAAAGGGAGCCAACTAGTATGGTGATCTTCAAAAGTTTGATTTGGATTGTCACTTGAATCAAGGACATAAAGGCTTGAATTCAGTTCAAGAATTATTCTACCCCTTTTGCCTGCCCCCCCCCCCCCCCCGCCTACGCCTGCTACCAGTACCCTTGCCTTCATCCCTTTGCATCCACTCCCTGTATCTGCGCGTACCCCCACCCCTTCGCCTGCCCTAACCCCTTCGCCTGCCCTCACCCCTTTGCCTGCCTTAACTCCCTTATATTTGCCTCATCCCACTTTGCCTGCCCTAACCCCTTTGCCTGCCCTCACCCCTCTGCCTGTGCCAACCTCCTTTGTCTGCTCCCACCCCCTTTGACCTGCCACATCTCATTTGCCTGCCTTCACCCACTTTGCCTGCCGCAACCCCTCTGCAAGCTCCCACCCCCTTTGACTGCCCTAAACCTCTTTCCCGCCTCAACTCCATGTGCCTGCTCCTATCGCCTGCCTTCAACCCCTTCGCCTGTTCACAACACTTTTCCTGTATCCAACCCCATTTGACGGCCTACACCTCTCTGCCTGCCCTCACCTTTTTGCCTGCCTTCACACCCCTTTGCCTCCTCCCCCTATGACTGTCTCACCCCCTTTGCCTGTCCCAGTCCTCTTAGCCTGCCCCCACTCCCATTACCTGCCTTCACCTCTTTGCCTTTGTCTACCTCCATTGCCTGCTTCTTCCCCTTTGTTTAACTCCATTCCCTCCAGTTAGTTTGCCTGCCTCCACCCTTGTCTGCTTCTACTCCCCCACCTCTCAGGTAGGTAATAAAGCAATTTCAACGCGTCCATATCATATAAGGTCAAAGAGGAATGACAAACATAGACGTGTAACTCACTTCTTTAGCAGCAGTTCTGCACACTGGTGGTGCCCCCTATCAGCAGCGGCGTGAAGCGGCGTCAGACCCGCCACAGACCGGAAGTTGACGCTAGCACCATACAGCGCCAGCACACGGGTAAGGTCAAGGTCACCTCTGGCGCATGCCCAGTACAGCGGGGTTTCCCTGCGGGTGTTGTGGACATCCACGGTGGCGCCGCCAGTGTCTAGAAGCAGAACTACGGTCTCTAAGTCGCCTTTGATGGTTGCATCCAGTATGGAGGCTCCTTCCATAATGGTTTTATGGTGTGGTGTGGACTGAACTGGAAATTAGAACTGTGATGTAGTTTCAGGTATATTAAAGTGACATAGTTCAATGAGCAGGGCTCAAAAATCAATTTTCTTAAAAATGAACAAGATTGTTCAATATGACCATACTACATGTCCTGCCTATTTTTTAAACATTATTCCCCATAATTCAGCTTAGAACTCAATAAATCTTCAGTAATACCTCAATTAGAGACTTTTGGAGTGCACGCTATAATTCTCCCATTGAAAATACACTGTAAGTACTGGACCCGGGCCATGTTGGACCCTCTAAATGGGCTCCTATTGCCCATAGATGGCATTATATTGTTCCCTATCCTCCAAATATGATATTGTACCGACATTTGGCACACATTTAAGTAGGATTTAGAATATGGAAAAAATCGGACAATGTCACTTTAAGTGTAGGTTTATACATTCCCCAATGCTTAAAGTACAATCATGTTGTATAAAACTGTCAGGCTGCGTTTCAGTACACCATCTCATATTGTAATCTCCAGGTGATCTTCAAATAGATGTGCATTGATATCATGTCCGGGAGTATAAAATAATAGGACAGTTTTCAATATTTGAAAATGTATTATCATAAACAATGTAGAGGTGACAAATACCCTGGTATAGAAACGTCAAATACAATGCAAAGGCGACGATATCAGTGTAAAGGAGCGGTAAAAAATGGTAGAGAGGTGTTCAAAACAACATGTGGTATCAGACATAACACTGAAGTATTAAAAACAAGAGTGGATATATCAAAACCAGTACGGACATGTAAAAAAAGAGACAGCGAAGGAGTGGTACATGCACGTATATCATCAAGGATTATCCCCACTTAGTATACATGACATCCACGAGGATGTAGATTCAACTGATACTCTGCTTCAAAAGTGGGAAGTTAGAAAAGGTACCCCGTATGTAGAATGTGGCCAAAGATTGATTGGTTAACGATTTCTCCAATACCCCCCTTTCAGAGTTGTCGAACCTCGCCAGTGCAGCATGCATGCATCTTGCCACGTGCATAGTGCATTTAACCATTTTGCCGCGTTTAGCTCGTTGAACACATCTCAATAACGCTTTGCCGTCGTCATGATGCATTAATGCAGCCCTACCGAGTTCATCAGTCATGAATACATCACGCTGATACGGGGTTGATACACTTCCAAATGGTCAGTATCATGCATGAATATAACCCAGCCTATATTCGTGCATCATGCCCACAATTGCCCGCAATAGAGCACTATGCGACTAGACAACTATATGTTGTCATGATCCACCAATGCAGCCCAGGCGAGTAAATCGCCAGTGCTGCATTGGTGCATCATGCATTGACCCATCATACCATGTAAAGTCGACAAGAAGCTTGAATGCAGCACTCTCGAGCTAATCGTAAGGGCCACACTCATACATCATGACGACCAAGGCAATGATCCATTAATGCATCATGTCATCCCTAAATGGTTAAAGGGTCACGGAAGACAAACAGCTAAGAGCTTTACTTTGTGTGATGTATCTATCCAGGTACCTGTGAGTCGTACATTTACCCACATTATACTTCCCTGTCCTCTCAGCCAATCACAAACCTGCATCAGCCTCACAAGAAACTACCTACTCATGGTAAATGACACCTGACAGGAAAAATATGTCGAAATAATTTTCCTTTTCTGTTCATGACATGTATATATAATTATATTAACTGTGTTTTTTTGTGGGAAAACTTATAATACGAAAAAAGAGGCGTGAATGAATTATTGTTGGTCAGCATTATAAGGATAGCTCTGGGGGGACTTTAATGCCATCAGAGGGCAAGGCTCATATATTTGGAATGCATGTGCAGCACTTCCTAGGCCTACATAAAATTGATATTTTTTACTCTCTCTACATTATTCTGATTTTCCTAAATGGGCCGGAGATATGAGTTATTTTGGGAGTGTTATCAGCACTTTAGAACTGAAAACATTTCCTATATAATCCTTCTTAAAACAAATGATATTACATATACGTATCTATCCACTTTTGTTTTAATTCATAAATTTATTATTTTGGAATATGAATAAGACCCAATATACTTTTCTCTCAGTCGTGCATATCAAGCCATAATCATAAAACAATTCCATCAAAACTACTGGCAAACCTAAGCTCGCTCATGACATCTCATGTTCAATATCGTGACACGAAGTTTTCATTTTATATCAATTACCTCGTAGATATGTCTTTTCATCTACCTAGCCACATTATGGTCACATATTCTAATGTAAGTAGAAATACAAAATATTCTATAGAAATGTGACACATTATTGGCTGTGTCTCACCAGATCGGGTCAATGTGAAAGCATGATAGGAGACGATTTATGTAGGGCAGATAGATATTTAGGTCGAATATGATTATTAATTTGCAGTATTATATCCATTAACCTTTTCAGCCCATTTATATCTTCATCAGCCCATTTATATCTTCATCTGCCCTGAATAAACCATTTTCTATCAAGCCGGCCAAAGATGGCACCCGATCAAAGACTTTCAGATTGTCCCAATGTGGTGAGACACAGCCCATTCATTATTGTCCAAAAAATGTAGTCCACATCGGCTTGTTCAGCAATGCAATGGAGTGGTACTTTTTTTTTTAACAAAGGGGGGGGGGGGGAGGGGGTTGCCGGGCGTCTGAACCTTTTGAGAGGAGAAAACCAAAACAATTTGGACCTTTCTCGGGGGGGGGGGGGGTTCCCGAACCCCGTGCTTCATTATAGCTAAAAGGAATTAGCAGCGATAACTTTGAACCTGTCCTAGGGAAGCGGCGGAATAGATTGTAACCTCTTGGGGAGGGGGGTAGACCAAAAAATTATCAGCTCGCTAATGAATGCATCCCCCCCCCCCCGTTTTAGAAAATTGACCCCTCTGCAATTCTGTAATATCATTTAATACATATACATACATGGCAGAATCATGCGGAATGTACTCCGTCTGAATGTGTTGAGGGAATGGGGGAGGATTCCTGTCCTTTCAACACAAAAACCCATGCGTTACTATAGTTGAAACAAGCTGTAACTAGTTGCCCTCTTTGTAGGTAAACAGTAGAATCTACTGTAGAGCTACAGTTACTACAAATAACTAATACGTCCTTACCTCTTGACTATTAAAATGCGTCTAGGTTTTCATTCCTCAGAGCTCCCTATATGCAGAATCACAATGTCCCGATACGGCATATCTCTCTCTCTCTCTCTCTCTCTCTCTCTCTCTCTCTCTCTCTCTCTCTCTCTCTCTCTCTATATATATATATATATATATATATATATATATATATATATATATATATATATATATACATGTGCAACATCACGTACGTTTTTATTTGTCTTATAATCATAAGGAAGAAGTACAAGTGACTGCTGGGCCTATCCCGCAGCCCAACCCAGGCCCAACCCGGCCTGACCTGGCCCAACCCGACCCAACCCATGCCATCCCAGGTGCACCTATGGCCCAACCCCTGTAGCTATTTTTTTGTCTTGATTTGGGCTTCCCAGCTCCCCCCCCCCCCCCATCAGGCTCCTCTGTGAATGGATGAGGAAACATGCCCCCCCCTCATCCCACTGCCTGCACTCCTCCTCCCCCCCCCTGATACACGTATAGTAAACGTGTGCATCCGACCGTTTACTGCCTGATTTAGACTTCCTGCCTACCCTGGGACTACACCATGGCCATATTAAGACATGACAAGGTGGAAACGTGAACTGGATAAATGCCAGTGATAGATATATAGATGCTCCCCCCTTATTTCTAGGAGTAGTATAGTATGTATTGGAACGGGACTATAGTTAAGTACTGTTTATTACTCAATCGACCTGCAGCCAATCAGAGGCCTCCATTTGGTCACGTGACCGGAAGTGACCTACTTAGGGGATTAGTGGTGCATTCTGGGTAACCCTGCAGCCAATCAGAGGCCTCCATTTGGTCACGTGACCGGAAGTGACCTACTTAGGGGATTAGTGGTGCATTCTGGGTAACCTACTGACCTACTTAGAAGCTCTCAGCCAATCAGAGGCCGGCATTCTGGTAACCATGGTAACGTGACCTACTTACATCACGTGACCTACTTAGGCTCAGCCAATCAGAAGCCGGCATTCTGGTAACTAGGGTAACGTGACCTACTTAGGGTTTGTTTGTAAACAACACCACGTGGCTCTCTTGTTTGTAAACAACACCACGTGACACGTGACTGTTTGTAAACAAACAATTCGACTTAGTCTGACATTTTCAGCTGTCGCATGCTGACCTGCTGCTATCATAAGAGAAACAAAAGCCCTAATCACGCTTTTCAGCTGGATCCTTCCACCCACCAGACATGGATCCAGATGGGAGGGTGGTTTAAAATTAATCCGTGTACCGACTGTCATACAATAGTGTAATTAGTTGAACACGTGTTACCTGTATAAAGGATTAGCAGGTCATGGGCTTAGAGTGTGTATAGAAAAACAACTACAGGTAGCGTGAACAAAGCGACCCCCTCCCTTTCTGTCACTCTGTCTGTGACTAGAGGGCGCGCGTGTGGTAAGCGGCTTAAATCTAAAGAAAAAAAATCACCCTCTCCTGTCGTCAGCAGTCAGCTGGCCGGCGGCTGGAAAATGCGATTAGAGGGATGATGAGCGCGGTTTTTTATATTCAATATATTAGAAGTGTGCTTTGTTGCTTATATAGTTCATTATGCGTTTAAAATGTTCGCGAGTATCGTAGAAATGTACAAAAATCCTATTGTGGCGCCATCTGACGAAAAGAGCGGAGAACTATACTAGGATATGGCGAGCTAGACTAGAGCATGTAATCACCAGGCGGCAGAGTGGTCAAAAGACAATCTCGTAGTAGTAGGTCTACTTGGATCTTGAGTAGCCACCCTTGTGGTTGCAATTACCTAGACTAGTTGACCCTGCCAGCCTGGTCAAGTGAAATTAGTAAGGAGACCGCACATTAACGCGCTCCACAGTCTTTAGACAGTTAAGACTATAGTACCGTAGATTCTACTGTGTACTCACACTAACTATTTACAGTGCTACATATTCATACCCGTGTTCTAAGTGGTTTTTTTTAGAAAAAAGCGATCTACTCACCTATTTCTTTTAGACAAACTCCTATTAGCAGGTAACCCCTGTATAAACCATACTGCAAAGATCTGCTACTTCGAGCGTCTGCCTCGTGACTGATAGTGTACAACAAGACGAAGTGGGCAGAGGTGAAGTACTGTTCCAAGAAAAATTGAGGCTCTTTATATAGCTGAGAGAGCGGCTAATCCGGATGTTCTAAGCTTGTTTTCACCTAGAGCCCCACCCTCTTCCAGAGAGGAATCAAATTGCTTTTCACCTGGACCCTTCCACCCCTCATCCATCAGCATGAAAAGAGGGATAACAAGTGTAACGTGCGCTACATGTATATGGGATTATAGCTGGTGAAGAGATAAAGCCAGGTCAACTGTGTATACAAAGACTACAGGAGGTGATTAACGACAGGTGTGACGCGCCAGCCCGTGGACGGATTATCTTCTAAGCTGACGCTTATTCAACTAGCCAGCTGCCGTCCGCTCCACTCACCACGGCAAGAGGAGGTGCTTTTGTTTTACACTTAAGTCGCTTACCACATGTACTCGTCTCTACCTCACAGACAGACACCCTCTCGCTTGCTTCACGACCCCTGTAGCTTTTTTTGTATACACACTCTAATATCATAACCCCCTGATCCGTTATACAGGTAACGGGTATTCTCTTTTAAATAGCTGCCAGTCAGCCTGCGGCAGCTGAAAACGACGGTAAGTAGCTTAGCTCTAGAAGCAAGAAGGCGTATATAAGGAGGCTGACACGTGTATAGGCGCCTTATAAGTCGGCAGGGGGTAAATACTAGTGAAAAAGGAAGGCAGGTGTGCAGGTAGCTTTCTAACAGACACGTGTGTGCACTAAGCTGCTTAAGTCTAAACCCACCTGCAGTAGTCAGGTAGCATGTGAAAACTTCCTTAACAGATCTCTTAATTGAGTAGAGACTCTGTACTGAGAGAGTCTTTTCAGCCGTTTAAGAGGATTATCTAGGACAGGGTACATAAGGAGTGAAACGACGCTCTCACTCATCACACTTTCTCGACCCGCCCTTCATCATCGTAGCATCGTCCACTCTACGCTCGCTCAGAATGTTATGAATTAGTTCTGCTATTTTCAGCTACTTTTCTTATCGAAGTGTTGACGCTACAGAGCATCGAAACTCTCTCCAAATGAGTCCAAGAAAGAAAAAGCAACTTCCACTTGAAGCAGGAAGAGAAACAGTGCCCTATGATGCATGTGAGGTAAAGAAACATTGGAAGGACGTCACCAAGGAGCAATGGATAGAAGCATGCTTCAACTTCATCGGAACGGAAGTAGTTTCATTTGGACAGAGGGAGAAGATTTTGTTGGAGCTACTTGGCCTGACTGTGGTGAAATTCCTTCAGGTATTTGTTCAGTCTTCGCCATAGAAGTTATCAGGTCTTTGAAGGAGCTTTGATATATGCAAGGCACTCACGAGGAGATTGTTCAGAAAATGACGGAATTCGAAACAGGAGAAGACACAATATGGTGCGAGGAGACGACATATACGGACGATGATCTGGAGTACATCATTTGTAGCCCGTTGGAACATTATGTTAAAGACTTTGAGGACATGCTAGACAGCACTGAGATGAACCCGAAAGAGAGATCCCTTACTGCACAGAAAGAGGCCAAAGCTGTGTTGGAAAAGCTCAAGTTTGGTCAAGGATTCACTCTTCAAAGCAGCTGTGTGAGTGTGATAAAAGGCCTTGTGTTGAAACATCCAGACATGAAGTTTTCGCGTGCTGTCGACACACTTCCTTTGCCTGAACTGATGATGAACATGATCGATCCCATCGTACCAACATGTTTCGACTCTGCCAATTGTCCCATGTATAAAATGGTTTCAAGTTTTGCCCGTGGCCGATGGCTAAACGATCCACTGAAGTCAGAAAACCTCCTTGATTTAATCAACTGACTAAATGTATTTTCTCATACTAGTATTAGTAGCATTAGTAATAGCAGCTACTCAGTCTCGTGCAGCACAAGCAGCAGCATCTGTCAGCAGCATCCGTGACATCGTCAGCAGCAGCAGCAGCTGCACGAGCAGCACAAGCAGCAGCATCTGTCAACAGCATCCGTGACATCGTCAGCAACTGCAGCAGCTGCACGAGCAGCACAAGCAGCAGCAGCTGTCAGCAGCTGCAGCAGCTGCACGAGCAGCACAAGCAGCAGCACCAACAGCAGCAGCAACAGCAAATCAGCAGCAGCAGCAGCAGCAGCAGCAGCAGCGGCGGTGTGGACCACTAAATTCGAGATGGCGACATGTCTGTTTCTTAGAATCGACATTCGACATGAGGCCTAGTGACATTTGACATGAAGCTTGAAAAACATAGTGACAGGTGACATGAGCAATTCTTAAAATCGACATGAGATATGAGCATAATTAAGCGACATCGACATGTGCCATGGCTATTTTTTTTTAAGACAAACGCCATAGACTCCTCATTCAAACCCCCACTAGTAGTGCTCTATAAGCGCAAGCTTTGCCTTAAGAGAGCTGTGGCTGTGAACCCTCTCCTCCCCCCGTACACACAGGTAAATATCAGAGTCAGCCAATGTCGCCAATACTACTCTCATACAAGGGTCAGGCACTGCTGGACTATAATAGATGGGTCAAGGACCATTCTACTGAGGGTCAGGCTAGGCTGGACATTCAATAACAGGCTGGACTTTGGCAAACTTGCTTGAAAGTCTGGCCAGCAAGAGTCCGTTGAAGGACTATACGGTAAAAAGGCTGCTGTTACAGTCAAGATACTCATATTTCAAGCCCAGAAAACTGTAATTAGCTTTCCAAGTTGTTTATTTAACAATATCCTGGCCTAGCAAGAAGCTGTCAGATGACATCTAAGAAAAATGGGGCTGTTAATTGATCAAGAGAGCTACATTGTTACAGAGTCCTATTCCTCTTTTGAGGTGGGACCAAATTTGAAAAAAGAATAAACTCAAAAAAAAAGCCTTAAGATTGAAACAGTTGTAGATGACAAATTTAATGAGGAAGTCGTATTAATTAGTTTACAAATAGCCGCTGCACGAGCAGCACAAGCAGCTCGTGCAGCTGCTGCAGCTGACACTAGTGTCAGCTGCTGCTTGTGCTGCTCGTGCAGCGGCTATTTGTAAACTAATTAATACGACTTCCTCGTTAAATTTGTCATCTACAACTGTTTCAATCTTAAGGCTTTTTTTTGAGTTTATTCTTTTTTCAAATTTGGTCCCACCTCAAAAGAGGAATAGGACTCTGTAACAATGTAGCTCTCTTGATCAATTAACAGCCCCATTTTTCTTAGATGTCATCTGACAGCTTCTTGCTAGGCCAGGATATTGTTAAATAAACAACTTGGAAAGCTAATTACAGTTTTCTGGGCTTGAAATATGAGTATCTTGACTGTAACAGCAGCCTTTTTACCGTATAGTCCTTCAACGGACTCTTGCTGGCCAGACTTTCAAGCAAGTTTGCCAAAGTCCAGCCTGTTATTGAATGTCCAGCCTAGCCTGACCCTCAGTAGAATGGTCCTTGACCCATCTATTATAGTCCAGCAGTGCCTGACCCTTGTATGAGAGTAGTATTGGCGACATTGGCTGACTCTGATATTTACCTGTGTGTACGGGGGGAGGAGAGGGTTCACAGCCACAGCTCTCTTAAGGCAAAGCTTGCGCTTATAGAGCACTACTAGTGGGGGTTTGAATGAGGAGTCTATGGCGTTTGTCTTAAAAAAAAATAGCCATGGCACATGTCGATGTCGCTTAATTATGCTCATATCTCATGTCGATTTTAAGAATTGCTCATGTCACCTGTCACTATGTTTTTCAAGCTTCATGTCAAATGTCACTAGGCCTCATGTCGAATGTCGATTCTAAGAAACAGACATGTCGCCATCTCGAATTTAGTGGTCCACACCGCCGCTGCTGCTGCTGCTGCTGCTGCTGCTGCTGATTTGCTGTTGCTGCTGCTGTTGGTGCTGCTGCTTGTGCTGCTCGTGCAGCTGCTGCAGCTGCTGACAGCTGCTGCTGCTTGTGCTGCTCGTGCAGCTGCTGCAGTTGCTGACGATGTCACGGATGCTGTTGACAGATGCTGCTGCTTGTGCTGCTCGTGCAGCTGCTGCTGCTGCTGACGATGTCACGGATGCTGCTGACAGATGCTGCTGCTTGTGCTGCACGAGACTGAGTAGCTGCTATTACTAATGCTACTAATACTAGTATGAGAAAATACATTTAGTCAGTTGATTAAATCAAGGAGGTTTTCTGACTTCAGTGGATCGTTTAGCCATCGGCCACGGGCAAAACTTGAAACCATTTTATACATGGGACAATTGGCAGAGTCGAAACATGTTGGTACGATGGGATCGATCATGTTCATCATCAGTTCAGGCAAAGGAAGTGTGTCGACAGCACGCGAAAACTTCATGTCTGGATGTTTCAACACAAGGCCTTTTATCACACTCACACAGCTGCTTTGAAGAGTGAATCCTTGACCAAACTTGAGCTTTTCCAACACAGCTTTGGCCTCTTTCTGTGCAGTAAGGGATCTCTCTTTCGGGTTCATCTCAGTGCTGTCTAGCATGTCCTCAAAGTCTTTAACATAATGTTCCAACGGGCTACAAATGATGTACTCCAGATCATCGTCCGTATATGTCGTCTCCTCGCACCATATTGTGTCTTCTCCTGTTTCGAATTCCGTCATTTTCTGAACAATCTCCTCGTGAGTGCCTTGCATATATCGAAGCTCCTTCAAAGACCTGATAACTTCTATGGCGAAGACTGAACAAATACCTGAAGGAATTTCACCACAGTCAGGCCAAGTAGCTCCAACAAAATCTTCTCCCTCTGTCCAAATGAAACTACTTCCGTTCCGATGAAGTTGAAGCATGCTTCTATCCATTGCTCCTTGGTGACGTCCTTCCAATATTTCTTTACCTCACATGCATCATAGGGCACTGTTTCTCTTCCTGCTTCAAGTGGAAGTTGCTTTTTCTTTCTTGGACTCATTTGGAGAGAGTTTCGATGCTCTGTAGCGTCAACACTTCGATAAGAAAAGTAGCTGAAAATAGCAGAACTAATTCATAACATTCTGAGCGAGCGTAGAGTGGACGATGCTACGATGATGAAGGGCGGGTCGAGAAAGTGTGATGAGTGAGAGCGTCGTTTCACTCCTTATGTACCCTGTCCTAGATAATCCTCTTAAACGGCTGAAAAGACTCTCTCAGTACAGAGTCTCTACTCAATTAAGAGATCTGTTAAGGAAGTTTTCACATGCTACCTGACTACTGCAGGTGGGTTTAGACTTAAGCAGCTTAGTGCACACACGTGTCTGTTAGAAAGCTACCTGCACACCTGCCTTCCTTTTTCACTAGTATTTACCCCCTGCCGACTTATAAGGCGCCTATACACGTGTCAGCCTCCTTATATACGCCTTCTTGCTTCTAGAGCTAAGCTACTTACCGTCGTTTTCAGCTGCCGCAGGCTGACTGGCAGCTATTTAAAAGAGAATACCCGTTACCTGTATAACGGATCAGGGGGTTATGAGATTAGAGTGTGTATACAAAAAAAGCTACAGGGGTCGTGAAGCAAGCGAGAGGGTGTCTGTCTGTGAGGTAGAGACGAGTACATGTGGTAAGCGACTTAAGTGTAAAACAAAAGCACCTCCTCTTGCCGTGGTGAGTGGAGCGGACGGCAGCTGGCTAGTTGAATAAGCGTCAGCTTAGAAGATAATCCGTCCACGGGCTGGCGCGTCACACCTGTCGTTAATCACCTCCTGTAGTCTTTGTATACACAGTTGACCTGGCTTTATCTCTTCACCAGCTATAATCCCATATACATGTAGCGCACGTTACACTTGTTATCCCTCTTTTCATGCTGATGGATGAGGGGTGGAAGGGTCCAGGTGAAAAGCAATTTGATTCCTCTCTGGAAGAGGGTGGGGCTCTAGGTGAAAACAAGCTTAGAACATCCGGATTAGCCGCTCTCTCAGCTATATAAAGAGCCTCAATTTTTCTTGGAACAGTACTTCACCTCTGCCCACTTCGTCTTGTTGTACACTATCAGTCACGAGGCAGACGCTCGAAGTAGCAGATCTTTGCAGTATGGTTTATACAGGGGTTACCTGCTAATAGGAGTTTGTCTAAAAGAAATAGGTGAGTAGATCGCTTTTTTCTAAAAAAAACCACTTAGAACACGGGTATGAATATGTAGCACTGTAAATAGTTAGTGTGAGTACACAGTAGAATCTACGGTACTATAGTCTTAACTGTCTAAAGACTGTGGAGCGCGTTAATGTGCGGTCTCCTTACTAATTTCACTTGACCAGGCTGGCAGGGTCAACTAGTCTAGGTAATTGCAACCACAAGGGTGGCTACTCAAGATCCAAGTAGACCTACTACTACGAGATTGTCTTTTGACCACTCTGCCGCCTGGTGATTACATGCTCTAGTCTAGCTCGCCATATCCTAGTATAGTTCTCCGCTCTTTTCGTCAGATGGCGCCACAATAGGATTTTTGTACATTTCTACGATACTCGCGAACATTTTAAACGCATAATGAACTATATAAGCAACAAAGCACACTTCTAATATATTGAATATAAAAAACCGCGCTCATCATCCCTCTAATCGCATTTTCCAGCCGCCGGCCAGCTGACTGCTGACGACAGGAGAGGGTGATTTTTTTTCTTTAGATTTAAGCCGCTTACCACACGCGCGCCCTCTAGTCACAGACAGAGTGACAGAAAGGGAGGGGGTCGCTTTGTTCACGCTACCTGTAGTTGTTTTTCTATACACACTCTAAGCCCATGACCTGCTAATCCTTTATACAGGTAACACGTGTTCAACTAATTACACTATTGTATGACAGTCAGTACACGGATTAATTTTAAACCACCCTCCCATCTGGATCCATGTCTGGTGGGTGGAAGGATCCAGCTGAAAAGCGTGATTAGGGCTTTTGTTTCTCTTATGATAGCAGCAGGTCAGCATGCGACAGCTGAAAATGTCAGACTAAGTCGAATTGTTTGTTTACAAACAGTCACGTGTCACGTGGTGTTGTTTACAAACAAGAGAGCCACGTGGTGTTGTTTACAAACAAACCCTAAGTAGGTCACGTTACCCTAGTTACCAGAATGCCGGCTTCTGATTGGCTGAGCCTAAGTAGGTCACGTGATGTAAGTAGGTCACGTTACCATGGTTACCAGAATGCCGGCCTCTGATTGGCTGAGAGCTTCTAAGTAGGTCAGTAGGTTACCCAGAATGCACCACTAATCCCCTAAGTAGGTCACTTCCGGTCACGTGACCAAATGGAGGCCTCTGATTGGCTGCAGGGTTACCCAGAATGCACCACTAATCCCCTAAGTAGGTCACTTCCGGTCACGTGACCAAATGGAGGCCTCTGATTGGCTGCAGGTCGATTGAGTAATAAACAGTACTTAACTATAGTCCCGTTCCGATACATACTATACTACTTCTAGGGAAAATCAATATTCTTAATGTAAATTTGGTCCAAAATGTTTTGAGGAAGTTTTTTTCTAATAGTAATCCCCTCATCATCCCGCCCCCCGTTTTCAAAATTCTGGATCGGCCGTTGAGACCACGATTATTTGAAAATGTGTCATAACTTATATCTTCATTTCAATAATATATGTGATATGGAGAAAGTGATTTGCAATATGTTTGCCTATTAATTTTAGGTAAAGCAGGCAAAACCAAAGGCATGTATTTACTACATGTATTTAATGTATGTGTATACCGTAGAAGATGAGCTTAGCCTGAATCAACCTGTTAAGGACCTCAAGACCTCATTTGTGACCAAGAGACTTGATGCATTAGGCAGATCGCACCTAGCTCACCGTAGTGCATGGACAAACATTTAGAGTGAGTCTTTATCAAAATAAGTCTTAGTCTTAACGTCTTCATAGTACTCACCATTACTAAAGAAGAGAAAATAGAATAAAAACGGGGGTTGGGGGGCAGAGCCCTCCATGATATCAACATAATGACGCCATCTATATTTGGTGGATATTGTTAAGATTTTAAGATTAAGGCTTATTAAGATTTGATTAAGACTCAGTCTAAACATTTGTCCATGCACTCTGGTGAGGTAGGCCTTCGACACAGTGAATCACTTATTACTGTTGTGTGAGCTTAATAAATTGGGTTGTGATGATGCGAGTCTTCGCTGGTTCCGATGCTACCTGTCAGATCAAAGGCAAGTGACGACGGTCCGGGGACTGACCTCTGATGAGCTACCCATTAATTGCGGTGTGCCTCAGGGGTCCGTTCTCGGCCCACTGTTGTTCGCGGTTTACATTAACGGCATAACTAGTAGAATTGTCAACTGTCGTTATTATATGTATGCCGACGACTTGGCTGTGGCGGCAAGTAACCAAGATCCTGAACTAACTTGTGTATTATTGCAAGAGGATCTGGATCATGTCAATACATGGTGCAGAGATTATAAACTAACCTTGAATACAGATAAAACCAAAATATTATGGTGTCATGGTGAGAAGTCGAAGATTGACTACCGTAATTTCCCGCTGTATCTCAATGGCGAGTTGCTAGAGGTAGTTAACAAATTTAACTACTTGGGTATCCTCATTTACTGTGTTTTGGGTTTCAAACCCCAATGTAATAAGGTGATTTCACTAGGTAATCAGAAATTGTATAGCTTACGTAATCTATGTAAGTATATGGACCGAGACCTGGCTATCCTATTGTATAAAACTATGATGAATCACTATTATGTCGTATGTATAAGATATCAAGATTGGCTGATAATGTTGTGGTCCCTGTTAGAGTATTAAGGGGCAACGCTAAGATCAAATTACGCACTCAACGTCCAAAAGGGGAGCTCTATAGAAAGAGTCCCAAATATAGAGGCATGTTAGCCTGGAACAAACTGGAGGGAAATGTACAGAGACTGGAACCATATGGAAAATTTGTGAGCGAGCTGAAAAAGTGAGTTTGAATTAACTAAAAATTGTCTTAACTAGAGGTTTATAGGTTAAAACCCGACTTGGAATCAAGCAAACTTGGATAGCCGGGCCTACATCTATGTGTCTGTGCATCCTCTGTAACTTTTCCTGAGCAAGATGACTACAGAAATGAATCAAACTTGATTTGGGTCTAATTTCATCTATGTACCCTGTGTAAGTAACATAGTATCGCGAAAACGTTTACAGCAATATAAGGGCTTCAGATCTGTGTAATATACAAAGTATTACATTTGTAAGGAGTACTGATTATTTAAAAACTGATTGCAATTCATGTATTATTACAGCAGTTGTATTGATAAGCCAGTATAGTGAACAAGTTGTAATTATAACCGAATGCCGAGCCACTCTCATGTGATTCATCCACTTTACTGCCTGTTGTAAATTGTATTGTTGTCATTGGTATATGGATAATGATTGTTAAGTATCGTACTGAAGATGCCAGTGATTTTTTGGCGCCTGTTTGAAAGACTTCATGTGTAAATGTAACTTGTGCCAAATAAAAATTTAATAAACTTAAACTCAACTCAGTGTTTCAGTCTATAGGATAGGCATGAATGCAGCACTCTAGAGCTGCATTCATACGCCATGGTTACTAAGGAGCATAGTGTATTGGCTCACTATAATCCAATATAGGAATTTATGCATTGGCAATTCCATTTAACATGCATTTAGAATTTACGAACTATACATACAGGAATTCCCCCGGAGTATGAATCCAACTGGTAGTGTTTCCAAAGAAATTTTCCTTTCAATTAGGGAAATATCACTTGGAAATCTCTTAGATAATGTGGACTGGGAAATCATGGCATTTAAGAGACTTAAAATTCCAACAATGTATCATGTCTCCCTATTTATGCTGAGGGCGGAAAGGGTGGGGGAGATTGTACTGCAGGATATAATAGGGAAGTAGATAGGGATATGCCACGGATTGCCAGGTGTATAAATGCCACGGATTGTCAGGTGAATAAATTCCACGAAAACCGTTTTATGATGCCAACGTTACACTTATTCAATCCATGTGGGGTATGTCAGGGATGTAAACTATGCACTCTTTTTTAGTGTTGTAAAGTGAGTACATTGATGATCTTTATGCTTACAAACGAAATCATGTTCGGTCCCTTATATGCGCTCAGCCCAGGTTAGTCTCACTTCTTGGAACAGGCAAACTACATAATGGATAACTGACCAAAACCCTATGACTAGCCACTGCTGAATGGCTACTCAAACCTACAGATTGTCATTGTAGGTTATGTCTATGATGTCGATAGAAACCCATCGGAATCCAGTTGAACAGGGTCTCACTGATACAATTTGCTGTAGAAGGGAATATTAAGTGTTAAAGCTGGGCTGTCAGAGAATATGTTCAGCATTTTCCATACATGGCCTAAAATAACAGTTCCACAAGAGGGCAGCAGTGTTTGGACAGGGGACCATGAGCATTGTCCAGCTACAATATATTCACCCTATCTTGTGCCTGTAGGAGCTGAGCTCCCAGCCATTAAGAGCCCTCTTGTGAATGAAAACTGAACTGTATCCAAAAGTGCTTTTGGCCTCACTTCAACCATGACGGTTAAGCTTTAAGTTTCCACAACGAGTAACAAGTTGCTTTCTCTGTCATACAACGACAGATTTCACGTCATAGATTCTTTGTTTCACCTTTGCACTCCTCTTTTTCTCTGCCAATTGTTAGAGCAAGCCATACATATCTTTGTCGTGGGCCAAGGGGACAGTTTAAAAAGAAAGAAAGAAAGAAAGAAAGAAAGAAAGAAAGAAAGAAAGAGAGAGAGAGAAAAAGAAAGAAAGAAAGAAAGAAAGAAAGAAAGAAAGAAAGAAAGAAAGAAAGAAAGAAAGAAAGAAAGAAAGAAAGAAAGAAAGAAAGAAAGAAAGAAAGAAAGAAAGAAAGAAAGAAAGAAGACTGACTCCAACATTTTACTATACAAATCTGCTGGTGAAAAACGACTTTCATCCAACATGATTTATGGAAAACATTCTCCAGCAAAGGCATGTACATGTATGGGGGACGGAGTCGAGCGTCGTTGATATTTTATGGCAGATCAAGACCCCAAAATGCCAATCCCTTCTCCTTTTATATTGTATAGTTAGGTATAGATGCCGGCTTAGACGTTTTTGAGGCACGTAACCTCCCCCAGCACCCACACTCCTTTATAGATACTACCATAAATGCTCGCATATAACCTGCCTTCTTCAAACCAAACTTCCATTGTTGGTTATAATTTATTTTGTCAGAGTCCATGTGCGGGTAATACGAGGGGTTTCAGAAGTTAAGTAAAATACAAAACTAGCAATTTATTTTGTCAGAGTCCAGGTGCGGGTAATACGAGCGGTTTCAGAAGTTAAGTAAAATACAAAACGAGCAACTTTGGCACAACGAAGGGAATTGATCTTGAACCTAAATATAATGTAATGGACAAACTACTCCATATATTTTACTGAACGCATTTCATCTCATAACAATATATGTAGGCCGATAACGCTGGCCTGGGGACCAAATATGTCTTGTTACTATAAAGACCAGGCTTCTAGTTTTCTCAGAAACTACCTTCCTTTAGGCTCGGGTACACTGATAAAATGAAGGGATCCAAACTTGTCAAATAGTTGTCTTATAACCCCTTCCACGCGGTAAGCCAATATATTGCACAAAATTGCATTGAGTTACAAGAAACCCAGTGGTGAAGGGGTAGAAGAGTTTAGGGTCTTTAAAGTGACGGTCATAAAATAAACGAGTTAAAGGTTGTCTACCTGAGGACCTACCAAGTTACCATCCCACAAGACAACACTAGACTCATCTAACTTACAATGTTAGCCTAGGCGGTGGCCCACTTCAAATGACGAGTCTAGGGTCGTCAAATTCACAACCCTAGAATAGTTAACCCTTTATTGGCTGCAAACTACTTTAAATATGCTTTAATCGTTTTGTCAGCATGATGCATGAATGTAAACCTGGAGAGTCTCTTCATCAAGACTGCATTCATACATCACACCGACCCTTTGAAAATGTATTAACAGTTAGGTGAGTATACTTACCAAGGCTGAATTCATGTATTATGATCACATAGAGCATAGCGCCTTAGAGCACTATGCAGCCCTTCAAGGGTTAACTTGTGCAGTATAACCTCTACTTCACTGCAGGTGGAGCTCACTGGGTTCTGAGCCTAGGCAAAATTACTGTCCATATCTCCAATTCTCAGGTTTGTAATAGCTAATTCATAGAAGCATGTAGGCATGGGGAATCCCTGCCATGTCCTCATTTGAAGTCTGCATGAGAGTATTTCTAGTCCTCAGTAACAGACTGTTAACACATATATGCGGGTGTCATACCAACGAGAGTTTCCTTGCAGCTATTGTACTATTGAAATAAACACAAAAGAGGTGTCTATGCCCTACACATATTTGTTTTGTCTTAATCATATCAAAACTTTGAATCTTTTACCTTTTCTAGCATCCCCAATGGGTAATTCTCAAGATTCTCCAAAGCATGCATGTGTATTTCAATAATTATGATTAAGATCAACATAGAAATTATGCAATTCATTCCCTTACTTCATATACAATGTGTTCTATACTAGCATCACCTACAGGGGGAATCCTGAATCAGGCCCTGGTTGACGTGTTTAAGGCTGGCATACATCAGGCTTTGGGCTGGCACAGGCCAAGTAGGTGCTTTATCTGACAACTATAGTTACAACACCCGCTACCTTGTCACATAGAATAGTCTGCAGACGACTTTATTTTTTTTGGGTGTAGCCAA
This sequence comes from Harmothoe impar, assembly GCA_947462335.1. Taxonomy (NCBI): domain Eukaryota; kingdom Metazoa; phylum Annelida; class Polychaeta; order Phyllodocida; family Polynoidae; genus Harmothoe; species Harmothoe impar. Next base: position 28,211,719 of record OX381715.1, read on the forward strand.
TAGAATTGGACCATAGACATATTAATCTCGTTGGAAAGAGAAGATTACAACAAAGACAGCCGCCACATCCGTATTATAATATAACCAAATACTATAAGAAATATGCATGATATTTTCTTCATGGAAACTTAAATTATTCACAGGTTTCTGAAGCTAAGCGATCAGTTGACTTGTGCCTGAAAAATGTAAAAATATAAATGTGCATCCCAATAATGGGCATATAGATGACAACTACAAGACTATAATGGTATAGTAACATCTTACTTACTGCGGGATGGTGGCGTGTAGCAGCGGTGAACACTCCAACAGGAGTGAGCCCTCCATGAATGAGGATACCATGTCTATGTGGTGGGGCCGGGGGGGGGGTGGCATGGTCGGCTGGCCATGCGTGTCCCTCGTTACTCTCGTTCCCAAATCCTTCCGAAGGAAGGCTCTGGTAACAGCCAAAGGACCTTGAACTTTGAATTTTGCTGGGTCTGGGCAACCCCTGCTGGTAGGCTGGAACCAGCGAACAGGAACAGGAAATGGAACCAGAATGTATGATGGTAGTTTTAGGTAGATTTACCATCAGCCTTTCTGGTTCCATTTCCTGTTCCTGTTCGCTGGTTCCAAGCTACGAGCAGGGGTTGCCCAGACCCAGCAAAATCCTAACATTTGGCAGTTACCAGAGCCTTCCTTCAGAAGGATTTGGGAACGAGAGTAGTCCCTCGTCAGCTGGCAGCAGGGTAGGAGCGCGTCTAGGCCCACATGTTTACTTCCTACAATTAGTCAGCAGTCAAAAGCACGCCGATCAAGTCTTCCTACTTGAGGAGCCCTCTTATCTTTATTTTCATTTTTTTTATCAACAGGGGTGGGGTTTTCTTCTCGGATTTCCTAGGGGGTTGACCCCCCCCCCCCCACAATTTTATTTCTTTATTTAATAAAAAAAAAAAGAAAAAAAAAAGGACCACATAAATGGAGGGAAAGCCCTTTGCTCAGGGGTAGATACCTCTGCTGGCCCGGGGGGAGGGGGTGGACCAGAGAAAATCAAGACCAAGACATCCTCTTTGCATGATATGTATTCCAATCAGGAATACTTATGTTTTTCTGATGGAAGGCAAAGTTATGACTCCATGCTCACAGATTTCTAAAGCTAATGCCCCCCTCCAAAAGAAATATATCTTTCTTTTTTTTAAATTGATAACAAAAATAAATTTTAAAAACAAGGGGGAAAAGAATCGTCGCTCTGTAGAAATGAAAATTCCCATTAATTTCCCATCCCATACCTTGAAATCTATAGATGTTCCCCATGCAGGCCGATCCCGAGCCAATCCCAAACCCCTTCATCATACACACACTACCTGTGCCGTCCATGTTTGGTCACAGCTGCAGTGCGCATGTCTTCTTACTTCCGCTTTTACCCTTCAGTGGCAGCATGGTGATTAATCACCTAGAAATGTGTGACATCAATCTGCTTTGTACTAGATTGAAACGTGCAGATTTATAATGGGGTATAGTGTGGGTAAATGCACAAATGGGGTATTTACCATCTGACACATGTCTTCATACGTTTGTAGGCTTCTCAGACTATATAAGGCTGATAGACGTTATTTGTACATTTAAGGGCAATATCAGCCTTTGAGGGTTTGTTGTCCTGATGCATGAATGCAGCCTTAACGATGAGCTCCCCAGTGATGCAACCATGCAACATGCTGGCACTGCTGAGTTGATACACTCCTGAAAGGTGTTGGTGATGCACTCGCCAGAGCTGCTTTTGTGCATAAGTGTGACATAGGATCATGAACATTAAACCCATAAAGAGTCAAACATGCCACATGTTTCCTGCACATGCGCAGAGTGCAGTTTATGCAGAAAGGACTTCCTGGAACACAAGTGGTTTTTGCTCTGCTTTCTTCCTTCTTATCCCATATCCTCTTCATGTTTAATAATCATGTTATATTGGTTTATAATGTATCATGATAACTTGAAATTCCAGGATGTGGATTTGGAACGCACCTCAGATAGGATTCACCCTCTAAAGTCGGCGTATAATATGGTGCTTTACGTAATTCACCATTGCTGCATTCATATATCCTGTCGATTCTATGGGGTTGATAGACTGCTGAAGGGTCTACATGATACACTAATACAGTGCTGGTGAGTTCCTCGCCAGATCTAGACCTGCTTTAGTGCATCATGACAACAAATGGTCCTTACAGAGTTAAATATCCATGTATTCCACAAATTAACTTTACATGCACAAAGGGCAGTATACAGTTAAAGGCCTTCCTGATTTTCATGTTGTTCTTTGCTATTTTTTCTTTCCTCGAATTCCATACCCTCTCAATTATCATGTCCATTAATTAGGCCTATGTGATAATTATCAACGAGGTATATTATGAGACCGTAAAATTTCCAGGCAGGAAGTGTGATAACTTGCACGTTGGTGATACAATTCAGCTGAATCCATTTCTGTGACGTCATCAAAACGGCGGTTTGTTTACATTTGAACGGCATAGAAATAAGCTAATTTAGCCCTTTTAGTCTCCCCCCTAAAATAATTTCGGTATTTTGAATCGAAAAAGATAAAAAATAAACACAAAGGTACACTCATTTCAGTCTGTTGACCGGGTTATTTCACTTGTTGACCCTTGGGCCGCATTTCACTCGGCCTACGGCCTCGTGAAATACGGCCCAAGGTCAACTCGTGAAATAACCCAGTGAACAGACTGAAACTCGTGCACCTTTGTCTATATGTGACAAAACATGGGAAAAGGTTACATTATGGGGATTTAGAGCATTACACAAAGGCTAGGTGGTACCATCAAATGTAGCAACAAGGCATTTTAGTAAAAATTTCTCAGGGAACCGTATGCTAGGTTCCCTTGTCCTATTTTCACAATTCTAGGCCCAAATTAATAGTTGTAGATCTTTGTATAAACAAAAATGAACATGTCATCATGGCCATCATTAACAGTTTCTGTGTGTCTGAACAGGAACAGAGATTATCATTATGTTAGGCATATCTAAGTTGATTAGGTAAGCAGTTGTTTAGGTTAGAATTAAACGATTCATAAAGATGTGATTATTTGTTTTGAAAAGGGGAGGCCATGGGGGTTATTTTGATATATAGATTGTCAAAATCAGATGAGAGGAAGTGACAGAAAGTTCCCAAATTCAATGCCAAGGTGCTGCACTGGTGGTGCCCCCTGGTGGCTAAAAATGACACTAATCCCCGTAATGTTACGTTTTCCCACGTTTTGTCACATATATTTATATAAATATGAAATACAGGATGCCGGTCTCTGCATATTATTTGCATAAATAGTTACATTTCTGGTAATAAAATACTATTAAGTCCTAGATGATGCAATTCAGCATTATATTCGTTTGTATTTTTAGCCTTTTTTTGCAGCGGAGATTAAGGTGAATTTTAAACGCAGTATATGATGACACTTAATTGACAGCAACGTCTTTAGGATATTTGAACACATTGGGTTTGTTGCATGGTGTTGCTTCATATCATCTGCATTATAGACATTTTGACGAATTATAAAATGCCTTTTATGACAACCACAACATAAAGATCTCTACAGGAACAACGTTGATTCCTACATACATGTGGGCCAATTAACAATTAAAGACCACATCCAGAGGTTTTTAATTGGCAATTTCGCTATTGTAATCAGGTACCTAGGTATGTTAACTGACTTCCTATCTAAAGGTAACTCCTGTAGAACTATATTTATTCATTTATTACTTTGTTTAGTTGGGGGCCAATCCATGAGACCTCATATCCTAAATATCAGTGATTGTGCTGTCCCCAGTGAGAAGCACATGAACTACAGCCCAAATACCCAATGTGATCTCATATTGGGTGACAACCAACCCAATGGGGAGGCCACCCCATATAATCTATAGAAACTACATGCATGTGCAAATATCACTTCAAACCAGGCATTCTTATTACAAGAGGTAAATCAACAAACTAGCACTAATTTGATGAGAAACCCCTCCTAATCCCTATCTATAAAGGGCCCCAGAAAGTACTCTTTCCCTTGGAATCATGGTCACACATGCTAGCCAAAACTGAGGGAGTGGCCCCCCTGTGCCCCTGCAGTGGTCAGTCTGCCTGAAGCACTAACCTCCCACTGGCCGTCCCTCCCCCCCCCCCCCCCCCAAATCACTGAGCACTGGCCCTGATCACTCACCATACTTCAATACAGAGTGTAACAACGGGCAAACCATAAGGTAGTTAACAGTTGTTAGTTTCCCTGCAAGCAGGTGGGGGGGGGGGGGGGGGGGGTATGTGGGTACAACTACACCCTCCCCCCCCCCCCCCCCCCCACCACACACACACACACTCTCTCTCACACATGTACTTAGCAACGGCCTCTCACAGCAGACCATGTACAGCAGTGCCCCCTTGTGCAAAGTGAGGAAAGCACACGTTGACCAATTCAGTATTTGGAGGCATTTACTTTTTTTGCTAAAAACACCACTTTATTCACATATTTATGTCACATATACTAAAGGATTATTCAAAACAGTATGTCTGCAGTGGTATATTCTGGTTTTCTCATATTATTCAAAACCTCCGGATGTGGTGTTCAAAACACGGTTGATGCATGTCTTGTTTTACCCAACATTTGATATTGCTGCAGCAGTACAATGTTTGGAAATTAGGGCAAGACAAAAGTTTCCAAAACATAGATATTGGACCGATATCTGAGTTAATGTATTGGCCCAACATTTAATTTCTATCGACAGATAGGAGGGGTGTGGGGGTGGGGATGGGGTCTGCAGGCGAGTGGAGAGGAGGCGAGAGACGGGGCAAGGCGAGCCCCCAGAATGTGAACTGGAAACAGGTATGTTGGTTATGATGCCCTATCTATCCCCATGATACCCTATCTATCCCCAACTAAATCACTCCTCTCTCAGTCCTCTCCTCTCTGGTATAATAACAGTACATATATATACCTATCTCTACATGCCTGCCCCTGTTCCCTCTATCACAGTCACTCCCTCTCTTTCGCCCTGTCTCTGTCTTTGTCTTTCTCTGTCTCTTTTTCTCTCTTTCTCTGTCTATCTGTCTGTCTGTCGTGCTGTCTGTCTGTCGCGCTGTCTATGTTTGTCTCTGTATGTATACCTATGTATACCTCTTGACGTATGTCCAGCACCTGAGAGAGGCTGTCATCATATGTCAAAGTAACTTCCTCTGCGGAAAACAAGGAACTGAATATCTTTTCTGAAGTATTTAATTGTATTCATGGTGTACATAATGTTATACCTTTACATGAATTTACAGTCAATAAACCTATTCAAAAAAAAATTTAAAAAAAGTTTCTCTTTCTGTCTGTCTGTCTCGGTCTCTGTTTGTCTGTCTGTCTGTCGTGCTGCCTGTCGTGCTGCCTGTCGGTCTGTCTGTCTGTCTGTCTGTCTGTCTGTCTCTGTCTCTGTCTCTGTCTCTGTCTCTGTATCTGTCTCTGTCTGTCTCTCTTCTCTTCTCTTTCATCTTGGGCTGAGCTATACCAGACTTGCTACAGATTGACTGTTCAGTCACAACACACACCTCACACGGTCTGTGCGTCTGGCCCCACTCTTCTAGCACAGTCCATAGTCCGACTACACAATAAATATTGCTAATACGCTTGCCGAGTCAGGAGGTTAGTTGCCGTATTTTGACCATTTGGTCGACATGGTGCATGGATGCAGCTTTGGCGAATAACCCACTAGGGCTGTATTTAATCAACATTCTGACCATATAGGGGGATGATAGATTCTACTGAACGGTCACATGATGCACCAACGCGAGTGCTCATTGGTGCATCATGACGAGAAATGAATATGATACTTGCTGCATCATGCTGTCCTTAAAGGGTTAGGTACCAACACTCTGCTGGGAGATGAAGCTTGTCTGTTGTGGATTGTGATTGGAGAGGACTGGGAGTTACCCAGAGGGCACCGTTTGTGTAGTAAATTGTGGTAACTTGAGGTATCTTATTTTGTAACATTGATATGGTCTACACTTGGATAAACACGAACATGGCATAATTCCCACTACGGCAACGGGGCTCCAGCGAGCTGTTCGCCAGCACAGTCAGGAGTATATGGCGAGTCAATTTTCGAGTAGTTTTGAGACCTAAGTTGTTTTTTTAAGTAAAGGAAAAGGAAAAGAATCCGACCCATATGTACCTACCGAACACGGTTAGAAGTGAATGTAGCTAAGCAGTATAATCTAGTGTATTAGTATGGGCAGTAGATTCTGCTGTTTGTTTACAGTATAAAAGGACGTCTTTTTTGTTTCTTTATTTACAGTGTAGATTTTCAGACCATGTAACCTGAAGCACACATTTTCCTTGGCCCTATACCCAGGGCCGGGGCTGAACTGGCCACCATAGTAACTCAATAGGGACATGGTGTTGTGTTGTTCCTGTTTCCACCAGCTGCTACCATTCGTCAACATGCCCTAGAACAGTGAACATCTTACAGTAGGAGTGATACAAGGTGAAGTTCATTCTCTCAGGACCCACATGCTTAAGTGGGAACACCTTTTAGCCAAGCTGAGCTGTTATGAGCTAATTAGATTTTTTCTTTGCTAAATAAAAGCCATGCTGATGCTCCTCTCTACTTGGGGATGGGACATTTCTCTAGTCAGTCAAGTTGCTTCTGCCATAATACTGTTGTGGTGATGGCTTCTAGAACTACATGTATAAGGAAAAATTATATGGATTCCTTCTCATCTCGATAACTAGTCTATTTCAATAGGATTAAATATTTATCTTTAGTGTTATCTAAATTATACAACAGAAATCCCACAATAGTAGTATAAAATAAGGGAACATATAGGCCAGCTATTATCTATTGACAATTTATTCTGGGACTTGTGCAAGTCCACAAAAAGGTATACAATACTATAGATTTTACCCTTTGCAAGTCTGTCTTCTGGGGCACTCACCACGTGGGTCCGGTCATTCGCAGCAGTAGCCCTCACTCCCCAAGCATAGTCAGGTTAAGGCTGGTATACACGGCATATATTTTAAGGGACTAGACGAGACAAAACACCAGCAGGCAAGTGTCTGCTGGTGTTTGTTTAATATCAGCAGACCACAGCACACACAACAAAACAAGTCGTCTGGGTCAGGTGTAAACAAACAATTTCGAGGAGACACGACTCCTCCAGACATGGAGATGGTTTGTCTTGTCTAGTCCGCTGAAAACTTGCCGTGTATACCGACCTTTAGATATGTGAGCGATAATAAGTGCAGTGACCAACCTCTACACTATCACTCTAGGAATGTCTGTCAGCTGGCCCCTGGACCCCCTGGACCGGGAGTAGTGGGTTCTCCGTACAGCTGGGGAGCGGCTCGGGAGTAACTCACAAACCAATCAGTGTGTACATGGGAACACTGCAGCTACCCGGGGTATGTGAGACGATGTGAGAACACTATGGGAGTACATCAGGGTCTGTCACCTTGCTGTACCATGGGGGAGTAACGTGAGGACCAGGAGATAAGAAGAGGAGGAGCAGGAGCAGAAGGAGGAGGGGGGGAGGAGGAGGAGAAGGAGAAGGAGAGGAGGAGGAGAGGAGGCGGAGGGGGGGAGGAAGAGGAGGAGAGGAGGAGGAGGAGGAGGAGGAGGAGAGGAGGAGCAAGAGCAGGAGGAGCAGGAGGAGGAGGACAGGAGGAGGCGTGGACAGGAGGAGGAGGAGGCGGCGGAGGGAAGGAGGAGGAGGAGGAGGAAGAGGAGGAGGAGGAGGAGAGGGAGAGGAGGAGGAGGAGAGGAGGAGGAGAGTATGATAAGGAGGAGAGGAGAGGAAGAGATGTCATACCCCGGTGCCCCACTCATGTTCCCAACACAGATGGGGCATAAGGTAGGTGTGTTCGTGATGCTGAGTGCTTGAGTAGGGTGAGAGAAGGAAGGGCACACACAATATGCATATGATTAAGACCAGAGACATAGACAGTCACTCTATATCTCTGTTAAGACAAAGTGTCTGCTGGAGGGGCGCAGAGAGACAGTGAGGCAGATTATTGAGAATTCTTTTTAAATAGGTTTATTGACACTGTCTCATGTAACATACACGCTCCTCCGAAGATGTAAAATAACAAAGAGTTACTTAGAAAAACATAATTACCCGGTACACGTTGAGCATTACTATAATACTTGCTAGAACACATTTAGTGTATAGGTACTAGTCTTTTGGACCAGCATAGGGTCATTTCACAATTAGTACGCCATGGGGGTAACTAAGTAGTCATTGTCCAGTGCCATCCATTTAAAGGATGGTTATTCTTTTACATATAAAGAAATACAATAAAATGTGAGAATGAGACACACATACACAGAAGAGACAGAGAGGGCTACATAGAGAGATATAGAGGGGACAGAGAAGCATATAGATCCCATATAGGTCCATATATAGAGAAAAACAAAGAAGAGAGAGAAGAAACATAATTATACAGAATGATTAGAGAAATACAAATAGAGACAGATGTAAAACTAGAGTACTATGGAGAGAGCGAGAGTGACAGGGGGAGAGAGACAGCGGATGGAAGACGGAAGGTGATGCAGGAGTGCTGTATAGACTATGGGAAGGGAATGTGTATACTTCTGGTGCTTTGTAACCCAGGATATATAAACCAATAGGCTACATGGGGAGGGGGTTGGACCACCGAATACCTACCAGCGGCCCTTAAAATGGGTGTGGACCACTAAATTCGACATGGTGACATGGGCCTTCTTTGGCTTAGTGACATGAGGAATATATATAAGAGATAGTGACATGGTTTCTTAAAATCGACAGGGCGACATGGCCATTTCTTAAAATCGACAGGGAAAATTGGGACCCCCCATCCAGACCCTCCTTGAATGCTGGGTTAAACGCCTAAATATCACGTCTGCTGACATTGGCTTATTGACATGGAGAAAATTAGTTGTTCTTAGCAGCCTCGACAATAGGGGTAATAGGCGTACCCCAGATTCCAGTTTGATGAGTATATAGCCCTCCATGTTATTAATGTTATTGGAACTGCCTAATGGTGTGAAATAACGGATTATTGTCCAAAGGTGAAGCAAACACATGGTCCGGCACATGGTTCTGGATCCAAGAGTATGTAATTCTCAGAAAATCGCGAAAAGGAAGTTATGGTAAGCTCTGTTTTGTTACGGTCGTAGATAAAACTAGCTGTCTTAGGTCATAATGTTCATTCGGGGAAGGCTATATTCACTCACAAATTGTGGGGTGGACTTGCAGACATTCAGACTGTAAAATAGCTCGCTTTCGATATACAGTATTTGCAACAACGGTTTTATGGTTTCCCTTATTATTTAAAGAAATATGATAGGACCTGTCCTTCTTTTGTAGCTAGGAAACACTTTTTTAAAATCAAACTCCCAACCTGAACTTCTCAACATTGCCAATAACTGCCCAACGTAGAAAATGCTGTGTCACAGAAACATATAACCCGAGGCACAGTATCCGCATCTGGTGGAAACAGTCAGTACTTCAAAATGATCTTAAATATTTGGTGAGTTCTGTTGAAATAACGGATTTTTAAGATAATTGACATAAGATTAAGATTGCACTGAGAACATTTGTCCACTCACTCAGGATGGCTATACCGCACATGCATATGCCGGTGACTGGGAATACACCTATGCCTGGGCAGATGCGGCCCATAACCTGTTATCATTTTATAGGGTTCTAACACGTTCGTCCAGTGGAGCCTCTGGATGGAGGCAGCCATCTTGTAGGACACCAAATCTCGTGCCCATTCTCATCCTAGGAGTGAGATTCCATGAGATTCCTATTGTCTTTGACCAGCTTATCAGTGTTATCTTAGGGTAGACAGTGGAGATAAGGGCCAAGCTGTGAGAGATGAGGGCTGCACAGGTGTGAAGTAGCTCCACTCAGTCATGGTGCAGTGACTCTCCCTTCACTCTACCCACAGATGTTTGGCCACTCTCCAAGCAGAATTCAATTCTTTAATTCTTATTTATTTCAGTTTTATGATAAGAAATTCAAAAATCTGAATTGGTAGATGCATACAGTATCATATTCATACATTAATTGATAAAAAATACACTGTGAGAAGTAGCCAAAGTAGACTATAGAAAGAGGCCCAGTAAAAGGTTGTCCTACCATTTAGATCTGTTGTGTGCCACTAGGTGGCAACACCCCATAACGTGTTAGAGCCTAATATTAAGCCTATATTTTAAGATGTTGCTATTTCCACTCCCCAACCACACTGATAGTCCTAGGCTCACTATACTACCAATCTCTCAGTTACTAGTACCTAACCTAGTTAGTCATTTTTTGGCTCCCTATACGACCAACCTAGGTCAGTTATTATTGTCAGGTTGGTCAGTACTGACCAAGCCATCTTAGTCTTTTAATTTCCAGGGGGAGCCACTGAGTGGTCATCATAGTGCAGGTGGCACCAACTAGTGGTATACAAATACAACACACCAATTATGAACCTAGGTTAGCCACTACTGACTGACCCCTCAGCCATTTTTGAAAATAACATTGCCATTGTGACGAACACACATATGACAAACCTAGGACAGTCTGTACTGACTAACCCTTTCAACCTTTCGACCTTTCAGATTTTCAGTGCATCCCTCACAGATCAACTCTCCCACTACATGCCATCCTTGCTATGATGTCGAGCACTATCATATTAATAGATATGCACATGTTTATGCATGTGATCCTATTTAGATCTATTTGTCAGAACTGTCACAGTCAGGTCACAGAGTCAGTGTTATGTTTACAGACCACCCCCATGTGCTGCCCCCTTGTGTACATACCATACACTAACACGGCCACCATGCACCAGTATTTGATGTAGTTTAGACTAACCTGACCCAGTACAACATCCTCATACTTCCCCTACTTAGATCTCTGTATATAGGGCCAAAAAGGAAAGGTTTGTTTCTGGTAACCCGACCAGGACTAGTAAAACAGAGCCAGGTCCGCCTCTTTCTTTTCCCTTTTCGCTAATTTCCATTTTTTACAGTTTGGATATATCAGATAATTATTAGAGTGAAAACCCTAAACCCCAGGCCCAAAAAATGAGATAACCAGAAAACAATAAAAGTTACAAAAACAGCAAAAAAAGACCGGCCGGGTTTGCTTTGTCAGACTATGTTACCGGAAACCAACTCAGGGCACAAGTTGAATTGGTCAGCGGTCTTTTTCAGGCCTAAAACAGAGCAAAATGGCCCCAATCTGATCTAGATGTGCCCAACTGCAGCCTAGATCTCCAGTGTTAATCCCCCGTAATTTTCTGATAAATAGTGTATGAGGGATGGTTTTACTAGACTGGGTTGAGGTTATGGTCAACAAACAGAAATTGTGGATGGTTAATTTAGTATTTTATATTATATAGACACATTGAGAAAGACATTAAGTTTCACAAGACCTGTAGCTCTCCTGATCAACTGGTAAACTAGTACTATTCTATATACAATTGACATACATTTAGCGTGTTCTACTTTCTATTGGTCCCTGTCTTACTGACTTTATTTGTTCTATATGTGTCTAGATCTGTGGTCCAGCACATATATGTTTGTCATTCACCCATGGTCATGAAAATGTATTTCTGTCAGTGGTATCAGCATGCAACAGAATACAGTTTATACAATGTCATAATCTTCAGACCATAAAATTATACCAAACGTGTAAAGCAGATTTATTGTTATATCTTTCCAGATTTCTGTGTTTGGGCAGTACACCTGTTGACGTCCCCTTCTCTTCGCCTACAGCCATTTATGGGTTATTCCACCATACACAAACAAGGACGAAGCCAGACCTTACTAGTGCCATGGATCCTACCCATAATGGTTGCAAGGTAAAGGTGAAAATCCACAAGGCATTATGGAGAAAAAAGTGATTATCATCACTACTTTCACTAGGCTGTGCCTTACTCTCTGAATGATATAGCAATATAAGAGTCGTTGTGTACATGGCAATCTCCAAATCCAATCAACCGATGTGCAAAGTTGGATCAATTTGTTTGGAGAACTCCTTAGTATCACTACCACAAGTCAACAATTAAAGTAGATATTACTTTTCAACAGGACTCTCCAATAAGATGGCAGTGGAACAGTGCTGATCCCCACATGCCAGTAGCATTGGCGAACTACAGAATAAACCGTTTCATGGTTACAGTTAATTAATAGGGTTACACAGCGCCATTTAGATTTCCTTCTCCAATCTGACAGTAGATTGCCTGAAAGAAGAGTTCTATATAGATTGTGCCATGATGGCAGCCAAGCATCCATAAACAGAGCTAAATCTAACTCAATACTTAATTCCTGCCAGGCTGTGCACAGGAACTAGTGTACAGGACTTGATTGGTCAACTCCTGAAGACAAGTTTGTCAAACAAGTATTTTATATGAGTTTGCCCAGAGTCTGCTATTATAGAATCGGGTCTGAGACTGAAGGAGCATGCGCAGTCTGCTGGTGCGCTTCCATACAGAGTGGAGGCAGTATTTAGTTCAGGTGGAGCGCCACCAGGGGGTGTGTAAACACAGGGGGCGCTGCAGGAGGTGGTTGGCAGCCAGCCTCGTTCTAGGTTTCCTCCTGACCTTCACCTTTACCCCTCTGTCTACCATGTTCAGACAGTCCGACTGTAAGCCGGTCGAACAGGTGAGTTTTACACTCAGGAAAACATGAGCGTCAGCCCATGTTGCCAAAGTATACCTTCATACAAGGGTCAGGTACTGCTGGACTAACATAGATAGGTCAAGGGCCATTTTAGTGAGGGTCAGCCTATGCTGTACCTTCAATGACAGGCTCGACTATCGCAAAATTGCTCGACCCTCATGCCAGAGTATGGCTTGACTATTGGAGGCTGAAAGAGACTGTTTCAAGAGGCCATCATTGCCAGACTCTAGTATGAGGATCCCGGGGAGGATCCAGCATGGCCAGACGGTCAAGCTCTTTGGGTAAGTCCAGCAATGCCTGGCCCTCATGTAGGTGAGTCCAGCAATGCCTGACCCTCACTTAAATGTCTGACACTTGTAGGAAGGTCCTTTTGGTGACATAGCCAGCGTCCAGCTGACCCTCATATTTTCTGGATTTATGCTAAAGTACTCTACTTTATTTGATCATGTTCAGAAGGTCAGAATATAACCGATTAGCTCTATCAACATTTCCCGCTAGTTAAGTAGCTTGAAACTGGTCGTGAATATTTGAAATATGAATAAAAAGACTCTTCAAAAGTTTTACAGCTAGATCACTTCCCGATCATTAGAGCTGAAAAGGATATCCTGTTTCCATCACTGTAATGAGGACATCCCATAAACCAGTTGTACCTGAGATACAAATGGGAAAAGGACACCGTTTTCCAGGCTTGAAGAGATATTTACTGGCCATGGATAATAGTTAATTGTCCTCCTCCCACAAATATGATGCTCTGATAATTTTGGAGAATATTTGTGACGCAACAGGGCAAAACGTACCATTACAGGGATTTGGTGTCATAAACAGCCACTAGGTGGCCACCACCCATGCAACAATAAGACATTACCCTACTGACATGTCATGGAACTTTGAGGCACTTCTCCTTTCCCGATTCTGACAATCATACCCCTAAAATAATCATCAAGAGCTTTTCTTAGCAATAATGTATGTGAAACCATCCCTGTGTTAAGCTGACAGTGCTGTGCTACTGAGTGAGAACTCGGAATATTCTCCATGATACTATATCTAATTCTTAAAGAAAGCTTTCGGTCTAGTCAAAATTAGATGATCACACAAGTGTATGTTAATATTTGTTGGGAAGAGAAGGTCATAGTGGTCATTTTGAGATCATGACTGTCAAAATCGGGCAAGGGGAAGTTATCATAAGTTCTATGATAAGTCACCAGGACAATGGTATGTTGCTGCACTGTTGGTCACCTGGTGGCTGTTTATGCCACTAAATCCCCTTAATGGTACGTTTTCCCTGGTTGTGTCACATTTGAGTATCTATGATATTTAATATTTAGGATAATTACACGCAGCAACTTTAAACTTACAGTGCCTTTGAACAACTTGACCAATCTCTGTATGTATGCCCACCAGGTGTCTGGCACACATCACTGCCCATTGGCGGCCATGTTGAAGGACCGGCTCGTCTTCTCATCTAGTCTCCTGAACAGACTGCGTGCCTGCCATGTGGTATTCTATAACCGGGTGCCTAAGTGTGCCAGTCGCACTGTGCTCGGCATCTTCAAACAGTTAGCTTGTCAGAATGGGTTCAAGTACTTCACTGAGACAGCAGCCCGCAATGACTTTTACATCACCAAGGACAATATGGTACAATATCTCTTCATCTTTCCCCATCATCTTCCATATGTTTGTTATTTCTTTATTTCTTTATCATATGGTATTTGATAATGGATCAAAGCGACTACCCCTGAAGCTTTCTTTTGTGCATAGTTTCAGTAATGTGTGGCTTTCATCATGATCGTTGAATCAAATTATTATGTGTTGCCATCAGCGGCAGTGCTGGTGATGGAGGTTACACATTGCTTTACTTTCCTCTTGTACTCCTCTAGGTGTCCTTTGCACAAGGTCTGATGAACACAACAAAGCCTCTACTTTTCTCTAAACATGTCCATTATATAAACTTTTCAAGGTAAGTAATATTTAACATACAGTATAATTATCAAATCACATGATGTTCTGGGGCTCGATTCATAAGTTTCTACGATATAGAGGGCTATTTTACTGCTACGACCATTGCTAGTCGTCTAGGGGCCATTTTGTGTCAAACCTACGACAGCTGAATAATAGTTGTAAGGGTGGAGAAAAATAACCACACTTACGACCAGCTTATTTCATTCGACTAGCTTATCTCATGAAAATTGTAGAATGCTGTCGTACAAAAAAAGGGGTGCATTTCACAAGAAAATTGTAGCAAATTTCTCATCTATCTAATTGTACAGAATACCTGTATAAGGTGGTCTTAAGGGCAAAAATGCCCATTGCACAATAGATGGCTGAGACAGCCTCTGAGGTCATCTCAGCCATCCAAAAAATCTTTAATAATGGTTTATTTTGTACCAAACCAAGATGTAATAAATGATAATGACATGTATACTAACCTGTAAGAATGAGTGGCTCAGAAATTCGAAATATCATACATATTTTGAAAACCATAATTCAACTATTTCCTCCTAAATCGTAGTGTGGGTAATATTCTAATGTACTTTGTAATACAAAGTTAAATTTTTATCTTATTACTCTTACAACTACTTTCTAATACAAGTAATACGATTGAGTAAAGGAGATCAAAAACGCTATTGACAGTTCGAACTGTCAATAGTGGAAAATATTTCTGTTATTGACAGTTCACACTGTCACCAGTGGAAATTATTCCTGTTGTTGACAGTTCCTCATGCGAACTGTCAATAGTGGAATATTTCTGTCTTATTGACAGTTCCCACCGACATTAGAGTCAAAAAGTGTTGTTTTTTTTTGGAAAAGTGTTTTTTGCCCCAAAATCGGTTTTGCCCTAAAAATCGGTTTTGCTCCCAAAATCGGTTTTGCTCCCAAAATCGGTTTTGCACCCAAGATCGGTTTTGCCCAAAAATCGGTTATGCCCCAAAAATCGGTTATGCCCCAACATTTTCCACCAAAATCGAATTTTCCACCAAAATCGACTTGTCCACCAAAATCAATTTTAGCAACAAAATCTACTTTTCCACCAAAATCGACTTTTCCACCAAAATCGACTTTTACCACCAAAGTCGATTTTACCACCAAAATCGAAGTTTCCACATAAATCGACTTTTCCACCAAAATCGACTCTTCCACCAAAATCGAATTTTCCACCTAAATCGACTTTTCCACCAAAATCGCTGTCAGGGTTATAACAGTTATGATAAGGAACTGACAATAAGAGAGGAAATTCCCACTATTGACAGTTCAGTGAAGAACTGTCATAATTTACCACTATTGACAGTTAGAACGGTCAATAAGAGAAAAATATCCCACTATTGACAGTCTGAACTGTCAATAAGAGGAAAGTTTTCCACTATTGACAGTTTGAAGTGTCAATAGCTAAACCAAGTGGGGCCAGCTTTTGACAGTGCAAACTGTCAATAGTAGAAACCAATCCTCTTATTGACAGTTTGAACTGTCAATGGCCGGATATGATTCCCTTATTGACAGTTCAAACTGTCAATACCAGGATATAATTCCCTTATTGACAGTTCACACTGGCAATAAGAGATTAATTTTCTCTTATTGACAGTTCCTTTTTTGAACTGTCAATAAGAGAATCCATATTGCCTTATTGACAATTCTAACTGTCAATAAGGGAATGATATCCGGGTATTGACAGTTTGAACTGTCAATACGGGAATTTCTTTTCCGTTATTGACAGATCGAACTGTCAATAGTCACGGCCAAAGGGGATAATTATTATGTCCTATGATTCTAATTGTGAAATGCACCCCATTTTTCTGTACGACTGCCTTCTACAACTCCTTGACTACTACCTGTAAAAAAATACGATTTGCCCTGTTTTCCCTACAGACATGTTTTTTTGTGGTCATAGCCTTTCTGAGCTGTCGTACATTGTTATGAATCGAGCCCCAGATGACTCATGATACTGCGGCAGTTTATGAATTATATTTGAGTATTTTTTTGGAAAATCATTTTGTTTGATAAAAATACTTTGTAGTCAATAAGTAGAATTAAAATTTACAAAAAGAAAAATTTAAAAAGAAAAATGAATTGTGATCAGATCTCCCCAACCGGGATGATATCAAACAATATTTCTAGATATTTAGGCCTACTAATTGTTCTCACCCTCTACTTTTACTGCATGAACCTTAAGATTTAAGCAACTTTAGACGGATACTAAATTTGTTTAGTGACCTTCTCAAAGCAGTTTGAATCAACTTACAGAAGTTTTTTTCCAAACCATTTTTTTAAGCTGCTTAAGGAAGGCAATGCAATCTTTGCATTTAAATAAGTTTAAATGGAAAGGTTTATGCAGTATTCATAATATTGTTTAATTGCAGCCTTAACCTGTGGGAGCCAGTGTATATAAATGTGGTGCGGGACCCGTTACAGCGCGCTCTGTCTCACTACTCCTACCGAGTGTATGGATCAAACAGTAAACCCATCAACCAGCCACAACTAAACTTTAACATGGTTTGTCTACATACTACTCAACACTGCTGTTACTACCGTAAAACCTCACGTATAAACCTAACTCATGTATAAGCCGCACCCAGAGTTTGGGCCAATTTTAGTGCTGTGCCATAGTGGCAAAAACTCGCATATAAGCCGCACCCTGACTCTGGGCCGATCCTATAAGCCGCACCGCCGATCTGACTCGCGTACTAGCCTAGGCTTCTACGTGAGGTTTTACGGTATATATATTTCACGCAAAACACTGGCCTAATGCTGGCCTTTAGTCAATGGCTCAAATCTTAATAAGCCTCACTAGTTCATGTTAGTACACAGTATGTTCTATTGCAGTTACACAGTTTAGTGTAGTAACACATTCCTGGGTACACAATCTACTGTAGATTTACAGTACAGCTTCAGAACTACAGTAGATTCTATTTGTACATACAGCTATATGGCATTAGAACAAGAAAAGCATGAAGGAGACATGTTCCATTTTATCTAATCTGGAATATTTCTTTTTCTTCAGAACAGTCTGAACTTTCAAATTGTGTGGTCCTACACATTTCTGAAGCTGCAGGCCTAAGTGGTCCATTCCTGAAAAGATTTATAGCTATGCATCTTTCTAACTAAAGTGCTTAAAAGCTCACTGTGATCATTTATTTCTCCACAGTCGCTGGATGAGTGTGCTAAGAAGGGCATCGGCCCTTGTTGGAATATGAACCAAATACTACCCTACTTCTGTGGACACCACCCTGTATGCAGGTAATGTCAAAATGATTACTTCTGTAGCACCCTGTATGTCTGTAATGTCACATTGATTACTTCTGTACCACCCTGTATGTTGGTAATGTCACATTGATTACTTCTGTACCACCCTGTATGTTGGTAATGTCACATTGCTTACTTCTGTACTACTCTGTATGTTGGTAATGTAGTATGAATTGCATAAGTCTGAGCCACCCTGTATATCTGGTATGTGAAATTGATTAGGTTTCTATCTATACTCTGAACAGAGAATAATACACCGATTTTCAGATGATTCTGTTTCTGACTTCCAGGAGGGGAGGAGTGGTGGCATTGAATCGCGCTAAGAGGACAGTCCGTGAGAAGTACCTTTTGGTTGGACTTACTGAGGACCTCCCTGCCTTCATGGAAACGCTCTCCTACATCATGCCGCATTTCTTTAACAATGCCACAGCCGTCTATAACTCCCTCTGTGAGTATCTGTACTTTTAGCTCTAGCTGTAATGTATAGTAGTCATTTTTTTGAAGGAGGGGTCGGTCGGATTTGTGCGGGCTGGTAGAAAATTTGTTGGACCCCCACGAGAGGGGTCGACATTTTCCTGGTCCCCCTCTCCCCTGGTATGCTGAAGTTCAACAACCATTAAAATGTTTTACATGATGTGTACATGACAAGTTTCGTTGTACTCACAGTGAACATTATTTGTTACAAAATTGAGTTTTGATGAAGTGGCATGGTCTGATTTCTTTCAAATTTTAGATCCTACTTAAATGTTATTACAGTTTTATATTAGGAGGATGGATCACAAAACATCTTTAATGAGCAATACCCAAGTAACATGCCCAACTGGCGCCCAGTTGGGTTTACCTTGGGAAACCTTGGGCTAGACTGGGCTGTGTTTTGGGCTGGGCAAATCCATGGGCTTCAGTGGGGCCCCAGTTGGGCTGAGTGAATTTTATAACATGCCTTGTAAATATCCCTGACATCTTGAATCATGCTCTCTATTAATAAATTTCCAAGTATGAACATGTTATATTCACTATTGTATAGGAGATGTATGATTGGGCTTTAGGTGGGCTTGGACTGGGCGAATTTCTTTTTCAGAAATACTTTATGGAAGTCCCTAACAGTGTGAATCAAACTCTCCTTTTAAAAAAAAAAATTAATCTGAAATTTTGTAATGGTGATTTTGCTGGAAAATCATAGTTGGGCTTTCGTTGGGTTGATGTGGGCCTCCCAACAAGTAGTTCACAGCATTAACACTAGATGGCCATTTGGTTCTAAGCTTTGACACTAGATGGCCTCTGTATACCATGTAGAGAGAAATCCTCCAATTCAAGATCACTTCCTCATAAATACAATACAGCCAAAATATGCCATGCAGTTAATACATGTATAAGAATGAAGATATTTCAATGCAGTTTGGATAATATATGGAAGTACCATTATATTGTGTAAAGTAATGTAGAAAATGAAGTATTAACCTGGAGACCCCTATCATGTGGTTCAAAAGGAACTATAAGACATGGACCCACATATCCCAAAGATATCAGCTAAAGATTTGATGGCTAGGATGAAACTGTATTGACTTACTAAAATAGCCACTTGCACAAGTCCCTATCTTTGCTGACTTGAACCTGATAAATACATTTTCTATCTTTCATGTAGAAAATGTATGACATGAAAAGCTTCCTGCAGGGATATCCTAGCTGAATCCTACTTGGGCCAGCCCAACCTGTGCCCATCCTAAGCCCAGTTAGATATTAGTCATTAAATTAATATATTGCTATATATTAATTAAAATCAATTACTAGACTGCCCTATTATGTAAGTTGTAAACCTAAAATATGAAAGTGGGGCCCGTCCGGGGCCCAGTCGGGGCCCAGTTTGGGCTAGCCCGCTTGGGCGCGGACATTTGCCCAGTGCCCGTTCTCGCAGGGCCCCAGTCGGGCAGCCCAACTGGGGCCCAGTTGCCAGCCCAACCGGGGCCCAACTGGGGCCCAGTTAGGTTTGCTACTTGGGTACAAGCCTAATTAAAAGTTCCCATGGGCCCAGGTATAATCTTTTACAGTGTATTTCCAATGAGTGGACTCATAGTGTGTACTTCAAAAGTACTTAATTGTACTTTAAACTGATAATTAGTTAAATTCCAAGCTGAATAATGATGGGGAATAATGTTTGATAAAAAAAGGTGGGTCATGGAGTATGCCCATACATGTATTAAATGTTCTGGTATATTTTTAAACAAATTGATATCTGAGTCCTAATCATCGGACCATGTCATTTTAATAACCAATCCCTGCCTATTCCAGCTGCAAATCTGTGGCAGAAATACAAGACGGTGAAGAAGCAGGAGATGACCGATGAGACGGCGGCCATTATGCGACAACACCTCAGTGCGGAGATCGAGTTCTACAAGTTTGTACGACAACGCTTCTACCATATCCACCACAGGGTGGGCAGACTCAAACAGGACGCCTACCTACAGGAACTCTGGGCCAATGACGTAAAAACTGGGACGTGATTGTAGTCATGTCATGATGACTTAAACAGAATAATAATGAACGATGCAGGTGACATTCTAGTGCAAAAGGCCTCTATAACCATTATATCCCTTGGACAGTGGTTGTCTGAGTGAAGTTTCCACATGCCCAACACACAGAATATACCAATGTGCTGTTATTAACATAAAGGCTGCATGGAGAAGGAAGTCATATATTGCCCAAAATGATGATTTATTTTGTGGATTTACAAGGTGCAAGACAAAAAAATTGATGTTAAAAAGCGGAGAAAACTGGTGCATAGGGCCTACCCATACAAGTATTAGCTGGCATTTTGTGATATATATCGATGTGATACATTTACAGATATACTAAAAAAACACTTAAAATGTATAATGTATTGCCTCATAAATATCTTATATTATAGTAAGATAAAGTGAAGCCTATTGTAGTATATTGCTGAATAACAATCTAAAAATACACGTTCGAGCAAGGAATAAAATGAGTTAAAAATAATCAACTGTTGTGACTTGTGACTTTGACGGTGGGGTTTAATCTGTTTATAACTACTGGAATCAATGTCTATGGGAAAAAGCAGGAAAATACTCTATTTGACTCTTCATTATGCTTCCCTTTATCCAATGCTGAATGTTTCCTCTAGAGGGCAGCGCCACATTGGTGATCATCTTGCTCATTCTTGCATTTACTGTTATGTAATTCCAATAGTTTATAGAAATGAAATATCGTCCAACAAATGAAGTATTAAAATTAGCATTGCATCACACCTTATCAGATTGTAAGCTTCATTGTTTGAAACCTAAATAATAGCAGCAGGTATACAGAATGTAGTGACTCATGTTGACCACCAGGGTGCAGCTGTGTCAGGTGTCAGTGGTTGGCTCGGACTGTCAGTCCAGTCTTCATAGCTCAGTAGTAAAGTATTCACTTAGAGGTCATGAGGTCCCGGGTTCAAACCCTGGTGACCCACACTGTATGTTAATGCAGTATACCCTCTATGATTCACCGATGAACTTGGACAAATACATGCGATTAATGTTCTTACTGTCAGATCTGCTTAATCTGCTTTTGCCTGTAGTTTTGAGTCTATGGAAGTCTGGTCTATAGTTCCTCTCCCCTAGATGTTATTGCGCACCCCCATTAAAAGTGTTTATAGAATGCTCTTCTTAAGAAAGTAGGACGAGCAAAGAGGCAGTGTAATACAGTGCATTCATTTATCTTAATACAAATTTTCATCTAGTGCTCATCCAAATTTACTTCTTCCATATGATCCATACGAAACCCTTTTTTGTATTAAGATCACTTGTGACCTTCCTAGAGTTCTAATCACAGCCAATGAGGGTGCATGCCACGTTACCATGGTAACAGAAGCAGTAGTTACACTGCACCTTAAACATGGCGTCATGAGGGTGGACCTTACCGTCAGGGCCCACACACCCCTCCTCTGTCTGCCTCCGCCACACCCCCCTCACACCACTCCTCTCCCACAGACTGGACCCTTTCTTCTCCTCCTTGTGGTTCACCTTTACCCCATCCCCTTCAGCTCCTTCCTCCTCTTCCTCTTCCTCTTCCTCCTCCTCTTCCTCCTCCTCTTCTTCCTCCTCCTCCTCTTCCTCTTCCTCTTCCTCCTCCTCCTCCTCCTCTTCCTCCTCCCCCTCCTCCTCCTCCTCTTCCTCCTCCTCTTCTTCCTCATCCTTCACCTCCTCTTCATCATTATCATCACTATCGCTATCACTATCTCTCCCACCCCCATGGCCTACCTCTCCCCCTACATCTCCATCTGGCTCTACACCTGTCCCATGTCCTGCCTTCAGCACACTATCTGCAGTATTCTGAACTTCACCTTTGGCCTCAGAGATATCCTGACCTTGTAGTTGACCTTCAGATGTCTCATTGTAACCAGTCTTTATGACATCACCCAGACCTTGACCCCCTGTAGTGTCATTTAGACCTTGGGAGTCCTGCCCCTTACCATGACCCCCTTTGATGACCCCTGTATCATTCAGACCACCTTGGTCCTCCTCCACAGAGGTCATATTACCATTCTCATCTGTGCTGTCTTCAGCAGTAGAAGTAGTTTCAGAAGTAGTTGTTTCAGCAGAAGTAGTTGTTTCAGCAGAAATAGTTGTTTCAGCAGACGTAGTTGATTCACCAAAAGTAGTAGTACTAGTAGAAGTAGTGGTTTCATCAGGAGTAGTGACACTTGAAGTTGTGCCCTTGGCCGTTGGTGTCTCTTCTGTACTGTGGGACATGGTGGGTGCCTCCCCCTCCGGTGTAGTAGTTTCCTCACCAGGTGGCAGGCCAGTGCTGGCATCTCTGACTGCTATTGGTTCCAACTGCAGACCACCCCGCAGAGACTCAGGATGGCTCTGGTCAAGAATGTGGCGTGCTATCATGTCATACCGGTCTGCCTGTAAATGTCGCTTTTCAGTGTCATAGTCATTTCTTGCCAGATACCTTTTCATGACATTATACAGATCTTCTGCAAGTCTTTGTTCTTGTGGGACATTTCTATTGTCTGCTAAGCGGCCACCCAAATGATTGAACTCATCTTCTAAGTCCTCTGTAAGTTGGCGCTGGTGCGGATCATTCTGGTTGCTTCCAAGATTTTCTTGATCCTCATGCGCTCCATGTCTCATGGCATCAATGTCTTGTTTGTTCAAGTGTTTCCCCATGAAGTAGGCTTGTCTTCCTGCTATCTCTTCACCTATGAGTTCATCCTGGTCAGGCTCAGTCTGATGTTCTGCTATGTTGTTAGACTGTCTTTGATGTAGGTCCTGAGGCATTCCTTTGGACAAGTCCCCGTCCAAACTACGGTCTGCTATGTTATATGGGTTGTCTAGAAAATTACGTTCAAATTCATAGCGTTGATCTCCCATCAACCGTGTCTTCATCGAATAGGGGCGGTGCTGTTTCAGATGTTTCCCGATGAAGTTAGCCTGTCTTTGATTCAGGTTACCTCCCCGTGACTCATACTCCTTCTTCAACTGACTTTCCAATATGTCATAATCATCAAAACGAGTTTTCATGATTTTTGAGTTGTCCTCTTGTAGTCTTTTACCAAGTGCCCCAGGTTGACTGCCTGCTATGCGGCGACCCAAAATGTATTGATGTCCTGCTAGCTGGCGACCCAAAGCGTACCTATCATCTGGTAAGCGGCGACCCAATCTGTTAGATGCATCCTTCTCTAAGTGACGCCCTGACATATCAGACCAGTCCTCTGGTAATCTGCGGATTGGACTGACATAGCCATCGTTTATGGTCCTTTCCGGCCTGTCATATCGATTTTCTGGTAACTGTCTCAGAAAACTTCCAGCTGGTTTTTGCCAGTCATATGGTTTGGCTTCCAACAACCCTTGAACAGAGAGAATTGCTAATTGTTAATACTGTCTCATCAAATACAGCTCTGAATTTAGGGTATAAAATTAATATACAAGCCAGAGTATATAATCAAATCTGATTGTGCAGTCGGCTCCAGATGTGAACTGTATTTTTGATAATCTGGTAAGTTCAAGGACACAGATATAGAAAATTAACTGTTAACTATAAAACGATCTGTATATTTATAGAAATTCTTATTGCAGAACTATTTTGTGAATTTAGCCAGCCATTAAAAGACAAAGAAAACAGATGCTTCCAGATAATAAACCCGTTCTCGATTCAAAAGTAGTAGCCAAGTAGTGCCATAGTGACACACCGGCCACTATAGTAGTTCATACTGTTCTATCCTTGTGCAATAAAAACCTTTCCTAGTAGCGGACAGCTTAGATGCACATGCCTGTAGTTTGTAATCAACACTTGATGATCAAATTTCAAATGATCAAATGTGTCCTTTTTCCACCAAGAAGTAAAGGAAAGTTCAAGTTTGAACCCTGTGCTGTGTGTATTTAAACTCACTGCTTCCGAGAATGAAATAAAGAAAACGTAAGTTTTTCAATCCCCATGCTTATACCGGGTTAAAAGTAAAATGCGGTCTTTAAAGGGATCATTCAGAAGGTAAAATAAGTATATAGTAACATCTATATAATTGGTCCCAATTGATCCCTGATACTTTTATCAACTTTTGGCAAGCTCCCCCCTCGTTTAAACCTCATAAATCCTTAAGAACTGGGACGACACAGTCTGGTATAAATAAACTATTTAAATTTATGCAAATGAATGAAACGTCACTTACCTGCTATGAGGATATTAAAGCCCAATAAAACACAGGTTTTCATGTTGGTATATTCAGAGCCACATTCCAGTGAGTCTGACAGTCTGCCTCCCCCTGCCAAGTAGCCCACAGGCCATGTACATCATACATCATGAGTACCCTATAGCGGTCACTCTTGTATTGTATGCATCAGTATGGTATGGCGTTTTGGTAACATAAGAACACAGGGGTATACATCCAAATCGAGGAAGTGCCAGCTCCCATATAGTGCAGCTTACTGAAATCCTTTTATTTCCATTTTTCAAATTTCCATTTTTTCAGATTCCCAATCTTTAACAAGAAAATACACAGGTTACAGATGTTAATGCTAAAATCACCCATGAACATATTTACCACAATGGCCAACCATAGAAGCTCACCAAACCAATACGGCAGATGTCAATCATGTCAATTTATCTTTGGCCAAACCATGAATATAGACACCCAAAAGTCATAAAGTGCTGGCATGATGCTGTTAGGGAATAGCCATTTCTTAATAACTGGGGGGGGGGGGGGGGATTAGTAGATATTGGGAAGCAAAAAAATGAAATCACCCCTTTTAACAAAAAGTCCACACACAGAAAAGTGAGAGTCATTGTCGCTAAAACTACCCTCACCTGAGGGTCAGGCACTGGCTGACTCTCAGGTGAGGGTAGTTTTAGCGACAATGACTCACTTTTCTGAGGGTGCATGTATATGATATCACAGGGGTCGGCTGGGATACATTTGATCCCTGCTGGAGGGGGACATACAGGAGTGTCTCTAGATGCATTCACGGAAAAATCCACTCACCCCCTGTTGTTGAAATTGATCATTCCCTTGTCGGAGTATATGGAGAGGGGAGGGGAGGGAGGCAGGGGAGCCAAATGCAAAGCCAGATAGAGAGGACACAGCGGTGTACATGTATTAGCAGTACATCTGTATATATTGCATATCGCCATTTTTCTTCTGCTATAATAATCTATCCATTATACCTATGTGGTATGGCCATGTTCTTGTGCCACTTGTACGTCACTAGAATACCCATCAAGGGGAATAATTGCCGTAAATTATGCTGGACATGTACTGTGGAAGGCAGTGCCAGATTCATGGATCTCTAGCTGCCCAAGGGAGGACAATTTACCTCGGTGAAGGGCGCTGCTAGCCAAATCATTGATGTTTTACATTCTGACAGGGGTATATAGCTGTTAGGGTTAGGGTTGACATTGATGCCTATTTGCCTCGTGCACATCTTGCGCTGAAGGTCACCCTATATTAAGAGCAGCATCATGACACAATCTCCATGTCCATTTATCCTAATAACGCACCAATGCAGTGCTTACGCGCAACTCGCCAGCACTGATTTGGTACATCCTACTGACCGTTCTGGAATGTATCAACTCCATTAAATGTTCAGTCTATATGAAAACCTGCCAGACACCGGCCATAGCCGGCTAAAAGCCTGCTGGTCCGGCAGAGATTCTGTGTCTGCCCCAATGGCTGGCTATGATCCTTGTCTACATGCCAGTTTTTACGGCTTGTAAATCAGACCATTACTAAGGTTTCTAGAGAGTAAACTAGAAAGCCTGGATATTTTGTAGAAAGTTACTCAAAACTAGACAATTGTAACCATCCAAATGATTTGAATATACCAGTAACCTCTATTCATGATCAATTTCTATGTAAATTCTAGCTTTATGATAATTTTTCTTAATACAATCATTTCCTCTGGGATTCCGGGCCTGCAAACATTTAGCCGGGCCTGCAGAATAACAAATCTGCAGGACCGAATGTCCTGCAAGGCGAAAAACTTTCTGTATAGACTGCCATTAGATGTAGGCATAATGCATTAATAAATCAATTGAATCATTAACCAACCATTAAGCGACGTAAGTCTGCTCCAGGTTTTGGAATTATTAATCTGATCTGTATGGTCTTTGGGTGGGATGGTTGGTGAGTGGGTGGGTGTGGTGAGTGTAGGCTATACATACAGTACATAGAACCCTGAAATAGCCTATACACTAATATAATATTACTTGCTATTCATATCTAAAGGGATGCATAACTTGACAATTGACTCATTGAACTGCACCGATGCAGTCAATACATTATGTGCATGGTTTATATCAATAGTCATATCCAATATTTCCATAATATACCAATGCATTGATGAATATGATCATGTCCCTAAATCATAGCTCAGAAATCAATCATCTTTAAAAATATGTTCATTTAAAATACCACACTTGAATTGCTACCTGCACTTCGGTCCCCATAATTTATCTTGTAGTTTGTCTGATTGTGATATATATGCTCAATGTACTATTTGTGGATTGCACGCCAGAAGTATCATCCATTGGTAAAAGACCATGGCTGGGCACCAGGGAATCCCATGTCTGAGCTTTTACTTCCCATGGATACAATATATAACATCTGATTGTGTCTCATCCCCCAAATAGCACATCGTTACTGTGTTTGAAACATAACTGAATCGGAATTGAGAATTTGGAAAATAAATTGAACATTAATAAACTCAAAATAATCCGTAGCCTATCTACCCGATATGGGGGTTACTACAGGGTGTATAGTTACAATTAAATGAGGTACTTAAGGCCACTCAAAAAAAAATTGTTTCTCATCACCAAGCAATGCAAAATATGACGAGGGCGTTTTTTATTTTTTATTTTTTTTTTTTTGCTCGGGGCAATTTACATAGGGAAATTTGGACATTTCGCGATCAATTATCACATTTTGGTAATTTGGAGTTTATTGATAAGCAGAAGTTGTAATAATGCAAGTTACACCTAGCTGATTGCATTGCTGACAGCATTAGCTTTAATTTGATACCAAAATTGCCAATATTTTGGCAATTTTAGCATATTTTTCATCAAAAATGTAAAAAAGAAATTAAACCGTGTATAAATAAAATTGTGGAGGTTATCCTCAACGTGAACGCATTTGGATCGTTGGGTTTAACTGTGCTAACTAAATGTCTGTTAAATAAGCCCATAAACTATGTGAGTTAG
Source organism: Harmothoe impar (assembly GCA_947462335.1). Lineage (NCBI taxonomy): Eukaryota > Metazoa > Annelida > Polychaeta > Phyllodocida > Polynoidae > Harmothoe > Harmothoe impar. The sequence goes on from OX381715.1 coordinate 28,239,301, forward strand.
GACAATCCGATATGTGGAGAGTGATATATCCGGGTGATATATCATCTTCATGTCATTAAATTTATACACTGTAAGTTAAACTCTCGTGGTAAATGGTGTAGGGTACAAAGTCCATTGTGATGTAGGCCTGAATGTATAATAAATTGAGTGAGATGTATTCTAATTGATATCAATATTTAATAGCAGTATAGTGCCGTGTGCCTTCTTGTCGTCATGATGCATGAATGCAACCCAAATCATGGAGTTGATACGCCCTGGGCACGTGCGTGATAACTCACATGGGGTACCGGCATTATGCTCTGCATAATCCTAAAACTATAGTCTTAATCTTAAAATTAAGATTTTGATTTTACTTTCTGCATATCTAAACTATATATGTGATACCATTGGTCTATATATGTCATGACTGCCCAAAGTGCTGCCACCTGGAGAAATTCAATTACATGGATATAGTTATAAGATCATTTTAGTGCAGCAAATAAGGAGTAGCTTAGAATTAAGACTAAGACTTTACTTTTAAGATTGTACAGAGAGATCACCTGTCCGCACACCTGCGTGAGTTATCACGATTGTGCACGCTCTGGTGCGTTAATCGCCAGCTCCGAACGCGTACAGCACTATTTGACCCCAGATGACCTCTGGGCAGGTCTGGCCGTCTGGCACCCACGTGCCGCCCACGTGTGTGGGAGTGTGCCCTAGATCCCCAGGCACCTGGTTCTCGGTGCTCTATGGTCCCTCCATGGTACAGTATGGGGTACGGTGCAGTATGGCACAGGGGACAGAGTAGGAGTGTCAGGGAGTGCACGTTGGAGGAGTGTGGGTGGTGGAGGTGGGTATCAGATATCAAGGTGGGGCATAAAGGTAGGGCACTGGATGGTAGCGGATGTAAAATCAGTTCAGTTACCTGCTATACAAGCTTGCCTTTTTGCGAGAAAGAAGCATTCCCTAAGACATATGCTACTCTTTTCACCCCTTTGTTTCAACACATAATTTTTAAATTTTGAAGTTTAAACTAAATTTTTCTCTTAAGTTAATAGGATGCCGTCCCCCCGTCGAAATCCTGGGGGATCCGGCCCTGGTTTGTGGTGGTCTCTGTGAGGCCAATGACCTGCCATGGTGATGCAATGCACCTCCCGGCTGATATGAGGCAGAGACTGCTCCTGCTGCACCGGTACAGCTGTGTGTTGTTGTTACCCAGCGCTGCAGACCGGCTAGTCTGTCACGAGAACAGAGACGGCGCCACCCAACCTAGACTATTACCTCTCTGTACAGATACGGCCATCTTTATGCATTGTCGATATTCTATCTTGATGCAGTTTGTTCATGAGTCTAGAGCAAGGCTGTATAAGGAGAGAGATGTGTTAGCTGGAGATTTAAACCCCTCAGAGAGGGCTTCTAACAACTCATTTTGCTCTAGAATGGCGGCCTCACGTCAGCTGAGAGGTGCATTGCATCACCGGCCTCAGCTCCAAGCTGGCCGCGCCGCGCGTCCCACCAGCGTCCCCTGCTGTGGCGGCCGGGTGGAGATTGAGTGTGGGAGTATATTTGTCGTCTGCTACCCGCCCAGACACGGCACTCCCCGCTCCACGCTCTCCACGTGCAGACGACACACGAACACTGACCTGGGCCATACGGACACGCCTGCTACAAGCCCAGACAGCTGTGAGACTAGGAAAACCGGCGTTAGAACCTACGGTTACTACAAGTCTTCTGTGTCTGTTGAGGTACTACATTATTTAGTACCTTAGACGCTGCCTGGTATTGGTGTGCATTGTCTACATTGCTGAGCGGTGGCTGAGACGGAGAGATACAGGATCAACGTCTATCTCTACAGCAGCAGCCGGTGTTGGGTATTTTATGAGGTAGGTCATGTATTATTATCCCTTTAGTAATGCACGCTGCTTGGGTTATTCCAGGGAATCGATTCCAGGGATGTAGTGCTTGGTTATCCTTATACCATATTGTCCCTTTGTGATGAACACGTTACGGTATGGTTATGTTGCTGTATACGTTTGCTATAATTATGTAATCTGTAACTGGTTACTAGTACTTGATTTGAAAGGCCATTTCATGCTGCATTGCCATTTATTGGTCAAACATTCAGGTACATATTCCCCAAGGTTTATACCGGGTACGTTATACTCGTTAGGGTTAAGGTATGAATGGCTCAGTGGCGGATTTAGAGGGGGGGGGGGGGGGGAGGGTAATACCATTGGGGGTGTTGAAATTTCTAATTTAAAATGTACAGACAAAAATAGGGGGTTCAGGGGTTGGATCCGCCACTGCATGCATCCCACTGAATGCAGCCTTGGTGGTCATGATGCTTACAGCAGTCATGATGCCTGAATGCAGCCGAGCTGCCCAGTAGGCTTACTCACACCACCAGAGCTGCATGAATGCACCATGCCGATACATTTGGGGCCTATTAATATTATGATACTGTCTATTATGAGCCATAGCTATACACTAATGCAGCCCACGTGTTTAATGCACCTGCATGTTTTGGCCGCTATAGCTGCTGCCTAACCACCTGTAGTGTATTATTGACGTCACTATAATGTCAATATGGTACCAACCTAGAAACATTTAATATTTAAAACAATAGCGACAGGGCTACACGCCACACAGGGAGGGGCTTAGCCTACTTCGGTACTTGACAGTTTGTGATATAGACTTAATTCTATAGTACGTAACGTGTGTTAATTGTGAAGTAATCTAGGGACAACATATCACCCTGTTTACCCTCCCACATGGAGGGTGTCGTTAACCCTGAGGATTAACTGAAGCCTTGTGTACCAGATTAAAAGGGAATTCACCTGGCAGCTATTTAACCATTTAGATGCCTGGTACTTTAATTTGTCATGATACGTGAGGTAACCCTTGTGAATAACTTGGCGGTGCTGCATTGATGTATCATGTCGTCCATTCAGGTATTTACGCCACAGGGCAAGCATGATGCATGAATGAAGCACTGCAGTTGGTTTAATATTAAACGGGCTGCAGTAATGCATCATACCAGACTATAGGGGACACCGTGAATTAAATGACCAGGCGGTCGTTAAAGGGTTATTCCTATACCATGCCTTGTGCACGTGATTATAGCTAATTACCGTAGTAATCATAGCTTTTTAAATTGAACATATAATTACAGGATTATTTAAGTCTCTATAATTATATAATTATTACCGATCTTAGACGAATAAAAAGTTTATTATTTATATAGGAGCACGGTGTTTAAATGGGGTCTGATATCGTTTATCTGCCTGTACGCCTATGCCAGGACCTGTGCGATTATTAATTAACATCTAAAACTAGGCTTTTCATTCTCTTACCAATACCATCCATGATCTCATCCTTTTCAGATTTACCTAAAACGCTATCACAATGTGTGGAATCTGGGCGATATTCGGCAGTGATGAGTCTGTTTCCAAACAGTGCACGGCATGTATGAAGATTGTGCACCGCGGTCCGGACGCCTTCAGAATAGAGAATGTTAACCACTATGTTAACTGCTGCTTTGGGTTCCACCGTCTTGCCATCATTGACGACATGCACGGTATGCAGCCTATGCGGATGCATGCTCTGCCCCATCTGTGGCTCTGCTACAACGGGGAGATCTACAACTACAAACTTGTAAGTCTCAGCATCTTGATATAGATCTTTTGATGTAAAGCGCTCGGAAAATGTTGTCTGTACATATAGGTGAAAATTATTGAGACCATATTTGACATAATAAGGAGGCTTAGTTTTTAAAACCAAAAATCAAAAATGCTTTGTTCTTTCTCACCACTCTAGTCTAAACTTCCCAATACAGGCAGTCTTTTTGTGCGATAACCACTAATTATGTCAGAAACTATAGTAAGCCTACACATTCAATGTGGAATATGTCATGAGATTTGTACATATTTTTTACTTTTACTCAACTGTTGGCTTGATATATTTTCCCATAAAGTGAATCTTGGTCTGGCATTTTTCCATTGTTGAATTTTTGTGTAATCTAGTATTAAACTTTACTATAAATTGTTTCCCCAGAACCAGAAAGTGTTCAACTTTAACTATGAGACAGAGTGTGATGGTGAGTCCATCCTCCACCTGTACAACCACGGGGGGATAGACTTTGCTGCCAAACACCTGGATGGTGTGTTTGCCTTCATCCTGCTGGACACTGCTGAGAGGAAGCTGTACATCGGGCGTGACACATACGGCGTGCGGCCGGCCTTCAGGCTTTACACCCAGGACGGGTTCCTTGGTGTCTGCTCTGAGGCCAAAGGTGAGCTACACTTTATTACACTATTTTCAGAATCGGAAAAGGCCAAGAAAATGTTTTACTAATATGGTCCTAAGAAAAGGGTAGGCTAGCACGATATATTCATTTTTTAAACATTTTTTCTCAGCGAAATACAATTTTTAGTACATTTTACAGTCAATTGACAATTTTACGACCCAGTAATCTCTTTGTATTTTATCTACAAGGCCCAAAAAGTACTGGCAGGTCAGGCTACCTGAAATAACATATTTTAGGCATTTTTCATATTTTTTAAAAGGGGGATAGGATTTCTTTGACAGGAATAATTCTGACTTTCATTTGTAAAGTTGATGGCAATTGTGTTTAAATAAAATACTTTATTTAGAATGGTATTGTTTAGGTCAACCTTTTTATGAATTTGTAAGTCAACCCATTCTCTTTCATCTGTGAAAAAGACCCAACAATATTTTTGTCATCTTTGTATTTAATATAAACTTCTACTTCTCGCAGGTCTCATGGATGTAGTCCAGTCTAAGGAGGATGCGGTTATCGAGCCCTTGTCTCCTGGTCACTACGAGACCTACGACCTTACAGTCACTGGCAAGGTCACCTTCAGAGAGAAAGTGTGCTTCCATGGAGTGGGGCAGAAACCTGCTTACAAGACAATGATCTCCTCATATGGTAAGTTGGATTTTGTTATTGCTCAGGCCAGATAATGTATATAAATCTTTTTCAGAAATACTTTTTTTTTTTAAATTATCGTCAATATATCTCAGTTTGGCAGGGTTCTCACTCACACCACCTTCATAGCCAATGAGTACCTGGCATTATGTCTCCTGAACCATATTCAAATATTGTGATTTTTGAATTTGTGGCAGTGTTAAAGGTAGGCTTTGTTGAATATGTGTTTACAATCTCGATAAATGACATAATTTTACACTTGTCCTTATGTTTATAGAGGATGATGTGTCAGTCAACATTAGACATCTACTAACTGAGGCCGTCAGAAAACGCATGATGGCACATCGCCGCATTGGATGTATGCTCTCTGGTAAATGTCTCCTTCTCTTCCAGCAATCCTGTCTACATGCTCATTGAACCTCTGACATTCATTGCCCATAATGATACACCAATAAATCGCTGACATGTAACTTGGTAGCACTGCATTGGTTCATTATGCCCACCTTTTGGGTAAATCATTCCTGTAGGGTTGGCATGGTCAATGAATGCAGCACAGGCAAGCAACTTGCCAGGGCTGCATTTATTCCTCATGACAACAAAATGGCATAAGTGCATCAAAGTATTATGCAGTCCTCAATTTGTGCATTTGTGTTCTTTATACCAGCTATACCAGAGTGCTTTATAATGAAGTTAAAATGTATTAAAGTTTGCTGATTCTGAAAATATCTGAGGTACTTTTTGAGTTTTACAATTGAAAATGCAAGTTTTTAATTCATATGTATTTAAATTTCCAGGAGGTCTTGACTCCAGTCTGATTGCTGCGTTGGTGGTGAAGCATGCTAAGGATATGGGCCTAAAGTACCCAGTGCAGACGTTTTCCATCGGTATGGAAGGTAGTCCGGATATCCTCGCAGCACAAAAGGTAAAAATTCTAGTACTGAAGTTTATACTGGTTTTATCCCCACATCAAAGGGGAATTAAATAGTCAATACCAGATCAACAGCGGAAGGAATTGATCATATATATTTCATGCAAAGTTCAGACTGAGGTTGAAAATGGCCAAGCCAATTTAAAAAAAACAAAAAAACATTTTCTTCAGACGCCAAGGAAATAGCAGTAATTCAAATGGCAGTACCCATGTTCTTCCCTCCATGCTCACAAATGTCTCTAACATACTTGCATCTCTATGAGTAGGGTGGCTGGAGCATCGAGGTGAGCGCCCAGTCTGTATCGGATCCTATGTTAAATGACCCTTTTATGATGTGTTCCCATTTTTCCCATGAGGAAGATTTAGAGTTCTTGTAACTTGGCATCAAGAGATCTTGAACGGGTCTATCACATACAGGCTGGAATAAGCATAATAAAGTATATTACATAATGTAATTCATAGGCAATCTTGACAGACCTTCAGATTTTGAGTCTATTTTGAGCTCTGTAACTGGGTGATCTCTTGAACCTGTCCTTTGGGAGAATTTGCACTGCTGGATGGCAAATCCATGTATCAACGAGATTATTATTTTTTGTTTAAAGCCTCTTGAATGCAGGTATCCTCTAGGAGGTCTTGTTATCACCTGACAAAATTATATCTTTTTCAGATAAGCTATCTAAAGTAAAATAATTTATGCTTCAATATTCTTCTAGAAACCTTCAATTGGCAATTTATGGCAAACTACTGAAGATAGAGCTAAATCAACTTAAAATAATGCATTTGGAAAGGAATTGATATAACCTAGCGTCAGCCAGCGTCAGGCTATCTGCTGGGGGTCATTTAGAGCCATTTGCTTCATAATTCAACGATTATATCATGCAATCAACACTAGATGGCACCCCTGTTGTGTAGGTTAAAGAGACAGCCAAACAAGGTGATCAGTAGTACTTTAGTTTAGGCGGTTGACACTGCAGCAGCTACGTGCTATGAGTGAGGATTTGGTACTATGTATGTATAATGTAGAAATGTCCCAAGCTGTCAGAAAGGTGAGAGGGGTGAGGTATTTTTGATCAACCACCATGCATTCCCCATGGAGTGTCTGGTGATAGCTATGGTAGTTTGTTGAATGTGAATATTGGGGCTTTCCGTGCATATATTATGCATACATGTCGGATTGATTTATAAAAACCTTCTGGCCACCCTACTATGAGTATGGTATGTGGTTTGGTCACTAAACCACTATACATTAGATCCTGAAAATATCTAAAAATTAAAAAACTTAATTTTTGTGGCAGGTGGCGGCACATATTGGTTCTGAGCACCATGAGCGGATGTTCACACCTAAAGAAGGAATCAGCATTCTGCGTAAGGTCATCTACCACCTGGAGAGCTATGACATCACGACAATCAGGGCATCTGTAGGTGAGTGGAGTATTTACTAGTCATACAGACGGGATGTCTATAGATTTTTGTACATAATCAATTTTAACTCTATCTTAAAGTGTCTGGATAACATTTGAAATCTGAAAAATTAAATCAATGTATAGCACAAGTGTGATGCTGTATGGTAAGATTTGCCATCATGATGCACCAACATCCAAGTGAGTAACTCACTGGCACTATTTTAGTGCATCATGCCTATCTAGGTGATAGCTCATTGAAGCACTGAGACATCCTAAAAGGGTTAAATTCAGTGTTGAAAAATAGTTTTGAGAGTTTGGAGAAGTGAGGCATACCGCTTTAATCACAGTTGTCCATGGAAGCTGCCTGACTTATTTCTATTCAGGCCAAAAAGAAAAAAAAGGTTTGTTTCAGGTAAACCGACCGACCCTATCAAAACAGGGCCGACCCTACGTTTTTTATGCAATTTTGAAAAGAATTCCGTATTTTGACCATTTTTTGATCAATTTTCGGGTCTTCTGACCGGCCAGCTGGTATTTTCGTGTTAGAAAAAAAAAAGTTAACAAAAAAAATAAATCTGACCTACCGACCCTACATTTTCTGCCCATGTTACCTGAAACAAACCTTTTTTTTGGGCCTCATTACCATGCATTTTAAGCACCATTAAACTCATATTTTACACTATGTTATCTCTTATTATAATTCCAGGCATGTTCATGATCAGCGAGTTTATCTCTAGTAAGTTTGACTCGGTGGTGCTGATGTCTGGGGAGGGTGCGGATGAGGTAGGTCAGGGCTACATCTACTTCCACAAGGCCCCGACCACCGAGGAGGCGGACGAGGAGAGTCGGCGTCTTCTGAAGGAGCTGTATCTGTATGACAATCTGCGGGCGGATCGTACAACAGCAGCAGCTGGGTAAGTGCACTCACAGTGGGAAAATTTAAAAGGGATGAGACTTGCCCATTCATAGCTAGGGGGGATGATGAATATAAGGGCAGCCATAAATAGATAAGGGCCCATGGTGGAGGGGTCAAATACTCATCAGAGGATCAGGCCTGTATAGAACATGTTTTATGTATTATGGTCAGAAAATATAGGCTAGGATTTATTTTCCATCTACATGTATTAAAGGAAATCACTTGTCATGTTCTGTCATCTGAGTCAACAGAAAGATCACCGCCAGATTTTGGACTCCTTTAACGGGGAGGAGGGCTAAAAATGGGCCCCTCCTTTACAATTGACATCTCCCTGACATGGACATATATTATCTTGTAGCCTTGAGCTCCGGGTGCCATTCCTGGACCATCAATTCACCTCTTACTACCTGAGTCTCCCTGCCGACTCCCGGCAGCCCCAGCAAGGTATTGAGAAGTACCTTATCCGGAAAGCGTTTGACGGAACTGACACCATCCCCAACGACATCTTGTGGAGACCTAAGGAAGCCTTCAGCGACGGGGTAGCCTCTAAGAAAAAGTCATGGTTCTCCATTCTCCAAGACCACGCCGAGATGGAAGTGAGTGTTGGGATTATTTACTATACTTCTTATGAATATGGATTCCAGATGAGTATTTTCTAATTGGAGATAAGGATGGGGAAACACTACGCTTTGTTTCTTACTTATGTATATACATTCTTGTTGGCCATTTACATGGTTACAAGACTTCTAAGAACTGAAGCTAGCGCTGTTTTTGATGCCTCATAAAACATATTAGGCAAATTTTATAAAACTGGTCACACAATAGACTTGTTCTAGATACATGCAATGAGGTACCGACATTACATGGCTATGGGTCCTCTCTCAGTTTATGTATTTATAATACTTTATAAGGAAGCTGTATTGGGTATGAATTATGTCTGTATCGCAATTTTGATTGTGTACTGGTATAGATTAAGGCCCCTATTAGTGTAACCTACTTTGTAGTTAATTCGGCAACTGTATCACTTTATTGCTCTTGATATCTCTATTATTTTTCATTTAAACCTGCTTGCTAAACACAAAATGTATACTATCTCCCACAGATAACAGACAGTGCGATGGAGGACTCCCCTAAGCGGTTCCCCTTCAACCCCCCACGTACCAAGGAGGCGTACCTGTACAGACAGACCTTTGAGGAGCTGTTCCCCAGCCAGTCGCGCTGGATACCTCACTACTGGATGCCCCGTTGGACCAACGCCACCGACCCCTCAGCACGAGTGTTGGAGCACTATAAAAGTGCCTAGATGTCATGTGCATTCATTTCATGTGTGTATGGTGAATGTTAACCCTTTAGGGGCGGTATCATGCCTTGATGCATCATACCCTTGGTTGTCATGATGCATGAATGCAGCCCTGGCCCTGACAAATGTCATCTTTTAGCGACATTCTGTCCTTAAGGTGGTGACCCATATATTCTACCCACCACTCACCTCTCCATTTTAATTCATAAAGTTCATCTAGAAAACAACTGCAGCTTTTATATAGGATATATTGCAATGTGTATACATGATTGATGTCTGGGTTAATCATACTTTGTATGAGATCATCTATAATGTATCTGGGACTTCTAGGGATGGAGGACCTTAATGGAAAACAGAAATATAATTTCTGTTCTAGACTAGTATATCAGAGACATTATTCGGAGCTCCAAATTCTTTGTGATCTTCAAGAAAGTTACATTTCTCCACAGGGCATTAAACATAGAATGGTGATATGTTGGATAAAATCTTCATAACACGCTCAATGCAGTAGTGTACTGAATAGTGTATGAATGATCCTAAAACATGAATGTATTTCCTATTGTTAGCAACTGGGAGACCAATTTTTGTACTGTAAAATCTCGCGTATAAGCCTAACGTATAAGCCGCCCGCTTAACTTTGGAAAATCCTATAAACCTCACAGGGCATCTGATTTTGCCGTTTTAGTACTGTAGTATACACCTAAAAACTCGAGTATAACATAATGCATGACTGGCAAAAACTGGATAGCTCTCCCAAGTGAGAGGACAGACGTTCAGAGCGTTATCTTAATAAGACATCTTAAAGTCTTAATTCAGTGTCTTACGTTGGGGCAGGGGTGTCATGTCTTGAGACACCGACACTACGCGTTATCTTAATCTTAAGTCTTAAAGTCTTAATTCAGTGTCTTACCCAGGGCCGCTTTCATCATTAAAAATAAATCATTTCAAGCCGGCAACCAGCTCAGAGGAACTCAGGATGTCTCTAATAGAAGAAAAAGAAGAAAAAGAAACGGGGGTTGGGGGGCAGAGCCCCCCATTACATACTAGTCGTAATAGTAATACTTTCAAAATATTATTTATTTTTAATGACATAAGCGGCCTCTACTAAAGTTAAGACCAATAAGACTGTCTTAATAGTCTTAATAAGATAACGATCTAAACGTCTGTCCTCTCAAATAAGGATGGCGCCATCTGTGATGCGGGATGGCGCCATCTGTCGGGTTGTTTAGGAACTAACGTTAAGACTACCGTAAAACCTCGCGTATAAGCCGCGGCTAGTACGCGAGTCAGATCGCCAGTGCGGCTTATAGGATTGGCCCAAAGTCGGGGTGCGGCTTATACGCGAGTTTTTCCAAAGTATAATTAGTAAAACCACCATAAAATTAGCTTGAAATAACCCTATGACCGGAGGGGGTGTCAAAGGTGAGTGAGCAGTGTCAATGTTTCCTATTCGCACCTCAGCCCTAAGACAATGCAGCCCACTCGCAATTCAGCCCTAAGACAATGCAACACACTCGCACCTCAGCTCTAAGACAATGCAACACACTCACACCTCAGCCCTAAGACAATGCAACACACTCGCACCTCAGCCCTAAGACAATGCAAATCGGCGCTAATCGCTGTGAGCATTCTAACAGTAACAATCCACCTTGTACCCCCCCCCCCCCCCATACTGAGGGTACCGGGGATAAAGCTGACAAAACAAGAGATGGTAGTGGCCACTAGGAGGCCCCAAGGGTCGCTAGGAGGCCGTGCAGGCTGCTAGGAGGCCCCTTACATCAGCTCAGGTAGGCTAAAGTTAAGGGTGCGGCTAATACGCGAGTTTTTGCCAAGGGTGATTCAGAGGGTATCTGCGGCTTATAGGATCGGCCCAAAGTCGGGGTGCGGCTTATACGCGAGTTAGGCTTATACGCGAGGTTTTACGGTATTCAGACTATATTAAAAGTCTTATTAAGATAACGCTCTGAACGTCTGTCCTCTCACTTGGGAGAGCTAACCCGTGTGTGCGCATGACTGCAGGCCTGGTGAGGTACTCGCCTGGCCTGCAGCCATGCATCACAACGATAAAAATGAATGTAGTGCATTAAAACACTGAACTGGCAAAGTGCCATGTTATAACGATGCAGGGAGTCACAGGAAAGTGATGAAACTGGGTAGCTATCACAAAGCAGCTATATCATAACTGGAAGTGAAATCTCACCAAATATATCTATTTTATGTGTGATATCAAATATTCTATCATAAGAGTCTTTTATCACTTATTTTGTACAAATGTGCATTATCCATATTGGATAATTGAATGCAGTTATACATAGAAAATAGCGAATTATATACCACAGATTTCTGTATAGACAGCCTTACTATATTAAAACGAGTAATTTATTACTAGCTGGGGAGGTTTACTTAATTTTGCACTAAGCAGGCAATACATGAATTTTCCCTACAAATATGTGCAAGACACGTGTAAAGCACATGTACCTTTTGTTTCTTTAAACAAATAAATCAATTTGAAATAAAATACTCGTTTTATCATCATTCACGCATTCGAGATATTCTTCAATAAAAAAATATATTTTTATACAGGAATAGATGAAGCCACTCCCTCTGATGTTGCCCCTCTCGAAGTTATTATGTGAATTTCTAACATTGGGTGCTGCTAGATTTGAAGGTCCAAAGTTCTAAAAGTCCATATTTTTCTTGATGGCCCAGAAGAGAATCCGCCCCCCCCTACTTACAACGTATAACATTGCTTTTTTAGGGGTAAAATCTCCACACACCCGAAACCTAGCCTGTCGTTAGTAAACGACCGCTTCCTTTCCTCGAACTATTTATCTGTTAATATGCAATTTATACTAGCATATCAAAAGTATAGGGATTGGGAATGAAATCTCAACAAGGATTTATTTCATGTGTGGTCATTTTATTCACATGCAGTGCTTTCATGAATTATTTTATACAATTTAATACCGGCGACCATATTAAATGCAAAGGTGAAGTCCTGATATTTCAAACACAAACACTTACACGTTTCTGCAATCATATTACAAGGTTTAAACTAAGCTAAATTGTAAACAGAGTACAACCACTTTTTTCGGTATTCAAGATGGTCATAATTATGACAGTTATTCTAATTAACTACTCATTATATAAATATTTGATATCACAAGCGAGCACGCGGTAGCATGCACAGTATACATGTACATTTATACTACCGGGCAAGTAACGGAGGACGTGGGGGGATATTTAGTTATCCCTATTATACAATGTATTATACATATTAGTGTCCTAAACCCCCAGAACCTGTATTATTATTATAAATGACTGCACTTCAGCAGTCAATAATTCAAGTAACAGTGGCAAGGAGCGGTGGATACTTTCGAGGTATTTTATATACAATCTGGTAGTCCCTACCTTGGAGCAAACCGACCCCAAGACTCGGAGCTCTGGAATTTTTGGATATATACCAATGACTACTTCTTGATTCTCTCCATTAGCTGTTGCCATGCCTTCTCCACCTACAGAAAAGGGAATAACATCCATCAGAAATATAGAAGGCTATAGTGGCGACGATTGGGCAAGCCACTGATATTGAGGGTAACAGATAGTTGTTTGCATTCAGATTTAAAGTGCATAGTATTGGATTAATGATATAAAATTTACTTATAATTACCTGATTCTGTATAGTAGTACACACACTATAAACAGAGCACTCTTTTTTTCTGAACTTGATGATAAATTACAAAAAGAAAGACCCAAAATAGATTATAGTGTGCCTACACAGTGATCCCACAGTGTGGAGACATTTCTCTGCTGTCATTTTCTGTTGGTGTAATTTAAAACTATAAGTGTACTTAAGTTCCTTAAGTGTACTAAAATACTTTCTAAACTGTACTTTTTGTGTACCGATTGGCCCTAATACATTACCTGTACTTGGGTGACGTCATAGTCCCATAGTGTAGACAGAACCACGTTACTCCGAGCGACGCGTGTAGAGTTGCCGAGCTGAGACTGGATACGCTGTGTAGCCTGCTCCTCTGTTAGTCCGTTACGCGCCACGATACGCTTCACCGCCTGAGAAAACAGACACAGGGGTTACTAGTAGCCCTTTAAAAGTAGCATAGTGCTTCAATACAGCGAGCTCATTTGCCTTTATCATGCATGAATGCAGCCCTGGAGAGTAACTCGCAAGGGCTGCATGCATTCATGCCATCATAGTGACCCTATCGGGCTGTTGCATCCCCAAAGGGTCGTCAGGACCACAAATGAACATGACGCCTAGAGGCATTATGTCGCCCACAAGGGTTAAATGTCAAAGTAACATACAGGAATGTGAGATGTTTTGCATAGAATTGAAGGGAATAAATTAGAAATGTTTCATGGTTCACAGCATCCCACTTTAATAGCGACCATTATATTCTCAGAGTACCCACAAATATGCAATGACGTTTCACAGAGTTGTGTGTACCCACCTCGTGTTTGGGTACGACCGAGACCCAGACCTCGTGCACCATGTGCTGCCAGTCTGCCTCCAGCAACACGGCCGCGTCCAGCACCACCACAGGGACACCTGCCACGTGGAGGGGGGATAGTGGAAAAAGTAACCCTTTAAGGACGGTATGTTGCTAAAATATGACACGTCGTCATGATGCACCGATGCAGTCCCGGCGAGTAACTCGCCGGTGCTACATTGGTGCATCATGCCGACCCGCCGGGAGTGTCTCAACTCTGTAGATACACCAACAGGATACATGGATATGAAATCTTTTCAAGTAACTGCTAGCCAATGTGTTGATACAGGAATATTTTTATGAAAGAATATTTTTTTTGCTATCACTGAGATTTGTTCTCTTTTATCAAGGAGAAATTGCAGTAAAAAGCTTGTATTTCCCTCCTACCTTGTGCTGTCAGTTTGTCAATCTCCGCCCGTGCAAGATCAGCAATAGCAGGCCACACAATGTTGTTCAATTTTTCTAGTTGGCTCTGGAACGAGAAAAATGCTTTTAAACTAGAAATACTCTTTTTGGCGGTTATGTCTTACAAAACAGCACTGGTGACTGGAGTGTTTAAACACCCCGAAGCTTTTATATTTAGAAGCCGGGTCTTAACTCTTTATTAGGGAGTGTTCATTTATTATTTACAGAAGGGGGTGTTGAGATTTCGCGCAGAGGGGCAACATTTTTTTACGCCCCCTTCCCCTCGAGAGCGCGTGGAATGTTTAGCGCCCCCCCCCCCCTCGCAGAAGGCGACGAAAAGTCTTGGACCCCGCCCTTTGAACCATAGTAACGCGCGGGCTTTTTTGCTACATTTTTATGCCCCCCCAACCCACCAACCCCCCTGTAAATAATAAATGAACACTCCCTTATGTTAGTACTATAGTTGTTGAAACTAATAATGTATGATATTTTTGATTATTATTGTTTTTCAACCTACCACTTTTCTGTATATTGTGAGAGAATCAATAAATCTCCATTCAAAATGTAAAAATAGTAGGGAATCTTACAATTGTAGCAGGAAATCACATCTCAGAGTGATCAGATGCAACTCCCTTATAAATGTACTGACATTCAGAATGTGTGGTCCACCAATCAGATATTGCCATACCTTATCCGAGAAGACCTTGGGACCGAGGGCCTGGCGGTTGATCTGTCCGTCCTTGGCGAGGACATCTTCCCCGAAGGTAGCCACGACCTGGGCATGTGCTGCCGTACCTGGCTGGTAGGCCTTGTGACCTGGGAACAGGGGGGGAAATGTTACCTGGGGTTTAAATATTTGATAACATCATCCAAATATAAACTATTATACATAATTTGTATTGTACTTTACAATGAGAAGCCTTGTTAAACTATGTCAAATTAGAAAACCGTATTGCGCCTAGTTTATCAGTCTATAGGGATGGTAATGCCCTCTTCACCTTATACTGTAAATTACCAATACATGTATTCCATGCATTTCGCCTATAATTCAGTCTTTGGGTGGAATTTATGCTGCAGGAAATTAACATAATAATTCAATACAGAAATTCCAGTGAAAAGGTAGGAATTCCTGCAAAAGTAGGAAAATTGACATCTCTGATATCACAGTCCAGAGTGATATATGCTAAACACGACCTTACCCAGTTTATCACAGTCAATGATGCTAGCACCGAGGCCCGCGAGGCGCTTACAGATGGACGACTTGCCGCTAGCGATACCTCCCGTCAAGCCCAGGATGTACGGGCCACTCTCTGCTGAGGCCGCCGACTGAAACAAAGTGTCATAACTCCACTTGAACATTACTCTTGAAGAGAGTTGTTTGGTTTCGCAAAAAAAAGTGCACCCTTTTTCAGGGGCCAAAGTTTTGATAATGTGGGTATTTACAATCGTAATTACCGGTATCAAAAGTAGTTTTGAAATGTTTAAGCATTTATTCCAGGCATACAGTTCACTTATCTTTGTAAATACAGTAGTTTCCCCCCATATTACATTGTTTAAAAAACACAAATGACAGTCAACTGGCCAAATTCTCATGTAAATTTCAGGTAAAAAAAAGTGTTTTTTTCTGGTAGAAAACCCAAAAAATGCCTTCCAAAAAAAATTGGCCTACTGTTATTTATGAGGTATATATCAGGTGTATAACGTGCATGAGTGGTTACCTTGGGTGGCGCCCGGAGGAGCCCCAGGAGACGTTTCCGCATGGAGGAGGAACTGACTTTGACCTCTTCCTCCGGGGCCCGGTGCGCGTCAGCAACCAGCGGGACCACCTCCGTGTCCAACGTACTCAGACCCTGGAGGAAGGATTAAACCTTTAAGGACTGAATTATTGATTGATTGATTGATTTGTTCAACATCCAGATGTACATCAAGTACCTCACGGGACATATCTCAAGTTGGCAAGGAGTCAGCCACAAATAGTGGTAGCCTGTCTTGCAGTAGTAGGACAGATATTTATATGCTGCTTTCCCAATACAGCAGTGACCGCATCTATGGATGATCGAATCTATGAAATGAAAGATTGAGCGTGTGAGTGGCCTCACAGATGACTCAGGGTAAGCTGGAGCTGGAGCTGGAGCTTATCATGTACTTAGATATAGTACTCCCTTATCATCATTCATTGGTCAATTCTGGCACCAGAAATGAATTCCTTGTTAAAAAGCACCCTCAAGTCATGTGTCATACATGTATGTTATTCCATTTCAGGCCAGCAGGTGGGTGTGGGTGAGCAGGTGGGTGTGGGAGAGCAGGTGGGTGTGGGTGTGCAGGTGGGTGTGAGCGACAGTTGCAGGCTGCGGGCATGTACCACCTTTTTTCCCTATCAAAAAGCAAGTCGATCGGACGATAAACGGCAGAGATACGGGTGGTACAATTTCGTCTGCACACGTTGACATCTCGCGCAGTACAAGAAGTACCAGTGGCGCCACTCTTCGATGTGTGGCATGTGCTAGCCTCACTTCCACCTCTTCTGGTTCATTTAAAATATAGTTATGGGTAAGTGGGGAGGAGGTGGGGAGAAAATAGGGGGAGGGGGGAGGGGGGTGTGGGGGGTTGATATTTTCCCGTATTCTGTGTTTGGACTGTGTTATTGTAAAATTTGGAAGTGATCTGTGATCCCCTTGTTTGTGCTATCATACCTAAATTCATTCTCTGCATCTGACAGTTTACATGTCCCACTTTTTCTGTTGTGTGTTTTAGACTGGTGGTAGAATGTGCCCAGTTTTTGCCCAGTTTGGGGGTAGAAAGAGAGAAATACGGGCAAATTCGCTGAAAAAGTCATTTCTATCTTCTGTTGAAAACGCTTAAGCCTTGAAGTCTATGGGTGTCCGAAGCGGGTGATAGATTTGGTTTAGTACATTTCCATAATAGCAAAAGAGAGAAATAAATTCGTGAAGATCGCAGTTCAATATTTTGAAGAAAAATTGAGTTTTATAGAAAATTTTTTGAGGAAAATGCTGTCCCCCGATCTTGCCTATGTCATGGGTTTTTCCACATGTCTCTATGTCGAATGATAACCGAAATATAACAATTCTCCTATGTAACAAAATAGTCTTAAAATGCAAAATTGGTAGGTGTATATTACTCAGGGTTAATTAAACCCTGAGTCAATGACCGCATCTATAAGGTGAGGGAGAAAACCGCTACTGGGGCATGTCCCCTACTCTTTTCGAAGGATAGCAAGTGTTCTTTTATTTGCCTGGCCCTACTACGTACCTGGGCTAGTACCATAGTAGGCAGGGCTAGACAAACCAAGGACTGCATTAAACGCATCATGCCGGCGCTACAGGAGTGTATCAACCCCTTAACAGCCGCATGGAATAACTTACGGGGACTGCTGCATTGGTGCATCATGCTAGTGCTACAGGCGTGTATAGCCACTGGTGAGTTACTCGTCAGAATTTCATTCATGAATGCATCATGATGATGAAAGGACATGGTACATTAAACTTTAAAGGGTTAACAAACAGGTAACTTGGACACATTATGACAAGGAGGCACCACTTACCTTTTCTTCACGTTTCTTATTGACAGCCTGTCCGCCTCGTACAGTCTCCTCACTCACTACGATACATTGTAGGTCAGGGTCCACAATGGACGGTCCGAACGGGTCCACAATAGGTACTATCTTGTACGTCAAACTTGGCTTTATGTCTCGTAGGAATTCCTCCAGGAGGCGGATACGTTCTGACACAGGCTCGATTAACTCACATAGGGTTTTCTCTGAAATGCAAGATATTTGATAACTTATACTGATCGAAATCAGTGACAAGATTGATTTATCATGTATTACTTGTAACAACACATGATACTCAGATTTGACTTCAGGTTGATATCACTTATGTCAACTGGTGGGTTCATTGGGTGCTTTGCATCATAGTTAGCATCTAATGTATTACCAAGGACCAGGAAAGTGATCGAATCTAGGTAGAAATCATCCCTGGCATCTTGAATTGAAATGTTATTTGGATATATCTACTTTTGGTGTATCGTTACCTAATATCTAATTCCACAGCAGTTTTAGATACCAAACAGAACAACATCTTTGACTTACTTGCATTCATGTCTCCCTCCGTTACTCCGATAGTCATGCTCTTTGTTGTCAACATCAGCGCATGATTTAGGAGGATTTTGTGGCCTGCATGAAGCCGATCAAACGTGCCCCCGAGAACAACATTCTCATAAGTCCTAAAGTTTGCTTCTGCCACTACCTCCTCCCCCTCCTTTCCACTCGCCCCATCTTCCTCTTCTGGACAGTCCAGCACTTGGAATGTAACAGAGTTCTGAGCGGGCATGCAGCTCTTGATGTAATTCCTTAAGAATTCCTCATCCACCCCCTGGGCTTTCTCTGCTAACAATACCTGGTATCCTTTCTGCAGAGTATAGGGTGTAAAAGCTTTATCCGTTGAGTCGCTAACATTTGCCAAGAGAACGCGGACGTCAGCCTGGGAGATGGCGGCAGCGTGGCGGTAGAGACCGCTGACAAACCGCACTACTTCGGGACTAACGGGAACATGGACGGGCGCTCCCGGGCGGGACGGGTGAATGCCGGGCGCCACGTGAACGTAGAGGGTTTGGTCGACATGTCGGGAGGCCTGCAGCAGGATGGAGCGGAGGCGGTGGGTGAGGTGAGTCAGCGGTGATGTCAACACTAGAAGCCCCGACGGGAACATGGTGGTGGTTTCGCTGTAACAGTAAGTAAAGCAGCAAGAGTGAGTCAGATATTCATTGAATTTTCCCAGAGCTATGGGATAAAACAGTAACACAGACCCAAGCCTACCATTAGTCGTTCAGAGGCAAGGGAACTTATGTAATAGGCCCTAGGAACAATTTGATATCATAATAGATAGCCTTACCTATTTGTCTCTGCCATGCTTATTCCCTGTGTGCCATATATGTACTACCGGTACACTTACTGGTATATATTGTAATATCGATTATAGTACACTGTACTGTACAGTGGTTGGTAGGCTTACATCTACCTGACACAGTCTGCCAGTGCCACGCCCACAACCACCCCGTCCCCATCAAGTCACTAGTGAGGGTGACCTAGGCTATGGCTATGACTATGTGGGTTCATTGAGGTCCATATTATATTATACATGCTGGCCTGGGTCACGCTGTGCGGTGTTTACAAAGCCTCAAAGGGCCCTCAAATAGGGATAGGGGTTCAGTGGCTACTGGTCTCTGCACATGTTAACCCCCTAGCGGCTAGCCTAGACTCGGGAGGTTGATTTTTGTTGCACTTTGTCCCATTCTGAGATGATTCTTTACTAGAGCATAGCCATAGACCATAGCCATAGCCTAGTAGGGCCTAGTAGCAGTAGGACAAAACTGTGTCAAAACCCAGACCTCCAAATCCACCCGCAGATTCCCAATGATGACTAGGCTACTCCCTAAAGGACGATGTACTACGAGCAGACGATCTTTTTTTTTCCAAAGTGTGTACTTTTAAGCCTTGACACGGAATCTGATAGTGACTCGACCGTGTTGACGGAGTGAGTGATATTAATTATCACTGATATTAGTGATAAACTCTACCGGTTCTAGATACTCTATTATCGCCCACGCACAAGAAGCAAAACTGCTTTTTCCTCAGCATTTTCTATCAGCACAGAAGCTCAACTGGGCACATCTGATGCTACGTTATAAGCAGAGTATCGATCTTTGAATCCTCACCTTTAGATTCCCGAATTAAGTTAGTAAAACGACTTTGAACTTCTGTCGAACTTTGACATCACCGTCCAGAACGATTGCAACGTCCTCTTGTGGCAATGTTGAGATCCGCGAGATGGCGCTCCGGACGACCCACGTGGCCTGGCATTGTTGGGCGCTATTCGCCAATTTGCGCAGAATGCCAATCTCCAGTGCGCTGTATACAAATGTCTGCGAGATTCTAATTAAGTTATTTAATGTAGATTACGATTACTATGTCTATTGCGTTTTTGAGAGCTGATTGCATATAATACATGAATTGTAATTAGGCCCCTCATTTATTTCAACTAATTTTGGGTAAATTGATTCAGAGAGTTAAAAATGAAATATGTACTCGCATCTGCTGTGACATTTCTATTCCGCGCAGATTGGCGTTCTGCGCGGCTCTGATCCTGCGCTATTTACAAATTGCGCTGCGCAGAACGCCAATATTGGCGTTCTGCGCAAATTGGCGAATAGCGCCCAACAGCATCACTAGGGCCGGGTTCGCGCGTGAACTATAGTCTAGCTTCAGTCCATTCCAGATCGGTCAAGGGGGTTCAAGGTCGGGTTATATCAATATGCAGGCATGCCCAAAGGTCATACTAGGGAAGGCCAGTGCTCCACATCTTTGCCAATTACAATTTCCCAATTGCCATTAGTTGGATATGCATGCCCAAAATATATACATATGTATGATGTATATAGATATATGATAATATATGTAAATATAATAGCCATACATATATATATTTATCTTCATTCTGTTTATCCATACATTTCCATTGACCCATAAGTTGGCAATTGGCAATTAGCAATTGGCAAATGTATGGTCCACTGGCCTTCCATATGGACACTAGACCAGACTAGACCTACACATGAACGACTTCAGTCTAGCTTCAGATGACTAGGGCACTCCCGAGATTGACGCGCGAACCCGGCCATAGCCATCCGCCTCGTGTGCAATCGGAAACGGAACCGGAAGCGGAACCCGTGACCTTGACCTTTGTAAATATTTCTAAAAGAGATTAGGGTGACGTTAGGGTAGGTAAAAGGGTTCGCCAACCATAACTGAACCTTTTTTTTGTAGTTATCATAGATTAGGGTGGTGTTAGGGTAGGTAAATGGGTTCGCTAACCGAAACCGGAAACGGAACCGGAATACGATAAGTGCGACCTTGACCTTTGTAAATACATCAGGCGGCTGGCCAAGAACGTCAACCCCCACGTGGCGCGAAACACGTGTGTTTACTCCCGAAACCTTTTGTAAACCAGAACATGATTGGCCGCTGTACAACCGGCAACCAATCACCGGCGTTGTACTACAGGGCGTCGGAAAAACTAGGTCATTTCTGTTTACTACCGCCCGAGCTTTACATAACAGAAAAGGGTGTAATCTCAACAGCAGAGATTGTCCAAAGGTTGAGTGTTTCCGTCCTACTAAATGAATTTCTTCAGCTCAGCCATGGGGAATGTACTCGTAAAGAGTGCCGTCGTCGACTTTGGCATCCAGTGGGCCTGTTTTGCCGTCGCTGCAGCCTTCAAAACAGAGAAATTCTTTGACTTAGCCGGTGAGTTTGCTGTGTCACGGTGTTACTGTCAGTCGGACTCGGACTCAGTCAGTGTCATGTCAGGATTTGGATTTCAGTTATGTAATATTATTACTTAATACTACATGTAGTAACTAGAAGAACTCTGTGTAGTACCGTACCATCCTCAGTCCTATCCTACGGGCACTAAGGGAGTGATCATTTTTTAACAAGGGGCGGGGGGGGGGGGGGGTTCTGCGCGGAGCGTGCACAATTTTTACACCCCCCCGCCCCGGTCAAGGAGTCGAAATTTTTTAACCCTTACGGGTCGAAAATCAGCGCGCGCGGGCCCTTTTGAGGCATAGTATTAAAAGCGCAGGCTTTTTGGCTGAAAACAGGCTACATTTTTTAGACCCCCCCCCCAATTTTCAGCCCCCCCCCCCCCGGTCAAGGGGTCCAAATATTTTTGCACCCCCCCCCCCCGTGGTAAAAATCTTGAACCCTTGTCATGTCATCTTTAAGGAATTTGATTTCTACTACAATTATAGTATTTATAACGATTTTGATCTGATTTTGGCTGAATTTTCTTTTACAGTAGGCCTATTGGGCTCTGTTACTCTTTTGCCATGCAAACACTGAGAGCCTGTCTTTAGACCCATGCATCAAGAAAGGGTGACTTTTTTCATGATAAAGTTGTGTCAACGTGTCAGTTTTAAAACTACCCGGTATATTTATCTGTCTATTGATGATGCCCAAGCACTGAGGGTTGGGGGTTGGGGAGTGTGGGGCAAGTGTAGGGCAACTGTGTGTGGCAACGGTGTGGCAACGGTGTGGCAATCAGTCCATCTTGCCCCATGAACCCTGAGTCGCCCTGTGATGTTAGTCACTCTTCCTCTTTGATTTGCTTTCAACGTTTCTATAAGTATAACGTTGTGGGTTGTACTGCAGGTTCGGGGACCTTCCTCCTCCTGGCCTACAAGAGCCTACAATGGGGCGAGGCCTACTTCAAACGTCAGAAGGTGCAGACCGGGCTCGTCATGGTATGGGCCATCAGGTAAGACAGACATTCAGAATTACTTTTTTGATAAAAAATAAAATCTATATTTATATTTTTACTTTCGTGTATTCTCTGAGCCAAGTACAGATGTTATTCTCCATATCAATAGAAAGATGTGGGTTCTGAGATATCAAAGCGATAAACTCTTCATGAGTGACCATTTCTTAAAATAAACGAATGAAAATTATGAAAAATAGTGATACTGCTATCTAATACCTGATTTAATTGGACTGTAGTTACAATATTGAAACAACCATTGCCCTATTGAAAGCACACCAGCAGTGTAGAGAGAACTCTAGTCATTGAGCTGAGTCCCTATTGACGCTGAGCCCTTAGTAACTTAGTTTTGAGTTAGATTGAGTGAACACCAACGTATAACATCTTTCCCAAATAACAACTTCTCCAAACAGACTCGGAGCCTACCTCGTGAAGCGGATCATGAGAGATGGCAAGGATGTGAGGTTTGACGAGGCTAAAGAAAACCCACTGAGATTCTTCGTGGTTTGGAATCTCCAAGGTACCCCTGGATATTGTGCACCAGAAATAGTTTAGAAAACCTCTAAAATCTCTTCTGAGGTCTAAAATAAAAGTTGTATTCAGGTATTTAACCGACCTACACTACATTTTTGGCTCTACCCTATCCCACCCTTTTTTGGGACCTTATGAAAAAAAAGGAGAAATATCTGTGAAATGTAAAAATGTACCATATTATCCCTAAAAAGAGTGAAAAACAACGAAATTGACCCACCTACTCAATTTTCTGGCCACGGTACCTGAACACAACAGTCTTTTCTGGCCTAATCTATCTTTGTTTTCTGCACGTTTAGTCTTTAGGGCTCGTCCCTACTGGTGTCAATGGGAGGCCTCCTGCTGTTCTTTTCTAGACGTTTGTCAACCCCGTGTACCAATATGTTGGCACGAGGTGTATTGACACTAAGGGAGTGGTCATTTTTTAACAACAGGGGGGGGGTCGGTGGATTTTCGCGCGAGCGGGTCGAAATTTTTTTGGTCCCCCCCGCGGAAGGGGTCACAAATTTTTCGGTCCCCCCCTAGGCAGGTTGAAAATGAGCGCGGACGACCCCTTTGAGCTATAGTAACGCGCGGGCTTTTTCGCTAAAAAGGGGTGTAATTTTTTTGGTCCCCCCCTCAAGAGGGGTCCAAATTTTTTTGGTCCCCCCCCCTACAAGGGGTCCAAATTTTTTTGGTCCCCCCCCCAAATCCACCAACCCCCCCCTGTTGTTAAAAAATGACCACTCCCTAACTAGATTTGCTCCTGTCCCCTAGCTAGATAGAGATTTCCGTCTGCCCCCAGGCCCTAGATTGTTTAGGAAAATGCCACCCAATTTACCAGGGCTGCGGAGTTCTTTAAAGCATTGTCCCTTTTGCCACCACGCCGCATGCGTTCATTGACCCAGGGAACCCTGGGTCTTAGGGAGACGGTTCTGACGAAAATGAGTAGATTTTGCAGTCAAACTTTGATGCAACTGTATACATTTCCTGTTGCATATTTTGAATAAAGAATAGCACTGCAACTAACTTACAACCTATGTCTGTCTACCCCTTCTTCCAAAGATTTGAAAAAAGTTATCTTTCCTTGTGAAAAAGATGGGAGAAAAAGAGTCATTTTGATATCAAAACACACCTCTCTGTGAACTAATGCTAAAGAATAGGACAGTGACCTTGAATCCAGCCTTTAAAGGAGTCACGTTTACACAGACACCCATAGAGCTCGGTGTTAAAGGGAAGGTGAGATTAAAAAAATAAGACGCTTTTAACAGCAAGAGATAAGTACTCCAATAGTGGTGCACATAGACTTTGTCTTGAATCATTGGCTTGGTCACTACATTTGGTACAAAGACTTTTGGTAGGGGTGGAGGTGTGGTTGGGGTTGGGACTTTAGGTTGGGACCCTGGGTCACATGTGATGTATGTCACACGATCAATCTTTATAATGCCGACCCTTCAGCATGAATACACTCCTGTCGGCATGATGCACTGCTGGCAAGTAACTTGTCGGCACCATGTGGGTGCATCATGCCGACAAATCCTGGACCGTGAGGCATAATGCATCCATTAAATTAAAGGTGACTACTGTGCCACCAAGCTTTCCCTGCACTCCCCCACCCTTATGTCCAAACTGACTGCCTTGTGTCTTTTTCTAGCAGCAGATTCTTTAATGGAAACAAAACTTAGTCACTGGATATATAAATCCAAATGATCAAATTTAAGATAATAAAATCATTTCTTAAATTTCAATATTCTTTCATTTTAGATTGGGTCTGTACCTTTTTACGAGAATCCTAAAAGACGGTTTTGATCGGAGATTCAACGAGACGCGGAACAACCCGACCCGCTTCTTTATTTTCTGGACTATCCAAGGTACTGTCTTCATGTGCCTCAATAAACACCCTTTAACCCTACAAGGGCTGCATAATGCTTCAATACATTATGCCCTTTATGATACATAAATGCAGCCCTGGTGAGTAACTCGCCAGGGCTGCGTTCAAGCATCACGCTGACCCTACGGGGCTGATCGATACACTCCCGAACACAGGCCGAACCAAAGCCTTCTGGTAGAGATGGTCTGCAGGGGGTGGTAGTATTAGGGTAAGGTCTGACACTCATATGGTCCGGTCATCTAGGCACCTAGACTCAGACCAAGTATACACCAGAGACATCTACTGGCTTTACACAACACTACAGGTCTGAATCTACGTGCCTAGATGACCGGACCACACGAGTGTCAGACCTTACCCTAGTACTACCACCCCCCTGCAGACCATCTCTACCAGAAGGCTCTCATTCGGCCTGTACTCTCGAAGGATCAGCATGATACATGAATGCAGCCCTGATGAGTAGACTCGTCAGGGCAGCATTCAATCATTATGGCGACCAATGGCACTTAAAGCACTATGCGGCCCTTAAAGGGTTAAGTTTTAGTAATTGCAGCAATCCTGCATGACGTATTTCTTCATCTTTTCTAGCAGCAGATTCTATATCAGGGGAGCCAAACCAAACCACCTAAACTTAAGCTGCATTTTTGACAAATTAAGATATATAAAAAGACTTTATCCTATTTTCATTATAGACTGGGACTATATTTATTCACGAGAATCCTAAAAGATGGTTTTGACCGAAGGTTCAACGAAAGGAGGAACAACCCTCTCCGCTTCTTTATTGTCTGGACTATCCAAGGTACAATAAATTAAGTTGAGGTGATGATGGCAATGTACATGTATGTTTGTATTTAGAGCCTATAGGCGTATATGCAATGCGTCATAATGTGAGTAGCATCCGATCTGACTCATAGAAGATATAACACCCTCCCCCGCCACGCCCGCCCCCTCCCCCCTCACCATTAGCATTTAGAACGGGCCAGGGCATTGAAACAGTGCAAAGTCACATAAAGGCATAAATTATCATAAATACAACCACCGCTAGTGACTCAATTATCCTGCCATGGAGGCCAATAATCAGTTAGTGACCCTTAATTACACAATAAATAATGGGTCTATCAGACTAGAATAACCGCCAGTCCTCATTCTATTTCATTGGTTTTTCTTAAGAATTTATGTTATCTTCTGTTTCATTGTTGGTACCACTTTGCCTCCGTGTTTCTTTCTTCTCTTCTAAGACTAACCAGACTACTAATGATTCAGTGTATACTTGAGTAAACTAAGGTATATATTATTACAAATAATTTAATTCACATATAAAAGACAGCTATATATTCAAGTTCATGTAGTGAATCCACTATGTAGATTAGATCATTAATAAATCTATCAAGATATTGTAAAATATCAAGGTTTACCCGGTAGTGTTTTTTCTGTGCTGACCATTTCCAATACATATTGTACCATTGTGCATATAGAAAGGTGTCCAGGACCTAAATTAATTCAAACATTGTGTACCCCCAGATCTTCCACCAGGCCAGTCATGTAATACACAGAGATCCTATTTTTGCAGGAATTCCTACCTTTTTTTGTGGAATTTCTGTATTAATATGAAGTTAATTCCCTACTGAAAATCGACCAAAATTGTTAGATTTCCTACTTTTGGTTGACGACTGAGTGGCATCTGTGAGTACAAATGTACTGCTAGCAATACATCTCTAATTCCGTTATATCCTGTTACAGCGGTCTGGGTATTGATGACAATGTTACCGGTGCTCATACTGAACGGGAAGCGGAGGGACGCACCCATCGGGTTCCGCGACTACCTCGGCTGGGGCATGTGGGGCGTAGGCTTCTTCTTCGAGGCTGTCGCTGACTGGCAGAAATCTGCCTTTAGAGCAAACCCCGACAACGCTGTAAGTAGTTTGTTTGTCCACGTATCATTCTACAGTGTTGTTCCATAGAAAACCAATTGTTAGATGGTTCCATAGAAAATCACTTGTTGTAGCCTATCTTTCCATAGAAATAAAGCACTTGTTGTATTTGTCCATAGTAATCACTTGTTGCATTGTTCCATAGAAAACTACTTGTTCCAATCTTCAATAGAAAACCACCAACTGTATGTCAAACCAGGCTAGTGAGTTCTAAGTCGTAGGATGTGAAAGCCTTAGTATTTAAGATATATGGTAAGGGTAGCCAGTTTAGAACCTGCAAAACACAAAACATTATCTTATTAGCATTTTCGACAATTTCAATATTGACAAAGTATAATTAACCATTAGCATATTCGACAAGATTAGTGCACAGTGTCATTCAACACATGTTATTATATTAACACATATTTAGAAAAAATGAGTTTAATCTTTTATGATGATTCCAGTTATTTAATAAAAAAAAGTCTAAATGCCCGCCCAAAAAGGGATGCTATCACATGACTGTATACCACATGACTTTACCCTGTAACACTTACCACACACCTGTATAACATACCACCTTGATACCTTACAGGGTAAGTTCATCACCTCAGGACTGTGGAGCCTGAGCAGGCACCCTAACTACCTGGGTGAGATCCTCATGTGGAGCGGTCTCTTCGTGTCCTCCTCCTCCGTCATGAGCGGTGTGGAGCTGCTCTCCATCGCCTCACCGCTCTTCGTGACCTTCCTCCTGACCAAGGTGAGCGGCATCCCCCTACTGGAGAAGTCGGCCGCCAAGCGCTGGGGACAGCTCCCGGCCTTCCAGGACTATGTGAAGAACACAGCCGTACTGGTGCCATACCTGTACTGAGACTTGGACTAAGTTAGGTTATTCTGCCCAATATGGTAGCCCCTATCGCACAATGTGTCTAAGCCCTATTAGTATGATGTGCTGAGCCTGGGATGTAGGCGGCATACAAATATTTCCAACGCTACAGGGTAAAATAACGAACTGTGATACCTGATAAACAAATTGTAATGGCTGAAAAGGTCAGTGTGGCGTTTTTGGAAAATTCTTTTCCATCGCAACTTTTGGGCCAAATTATACTTAGAACGAGCAACATTTTGAAATATTTTGCTAATCATCACACTGTTAGAACATTAGGTGGCCAAAAACGGTTAACCAACCTTTACTGTGGTCTGACCTAAAGTATGTGCCTCACAGTTTCATCACTGTCCTCAGTAGCCTGTAGAAACTCAGGTAAAAGATATAATCTGTTTTGTCAGTATTAAGGAGTGGTCAATCTTTTACAGCAGGGTCACGATCAATTTAAATCCTGTTGGACCCCACTCCCATCCTGCAGAACTATATATGACATATTATTGTATTACTGATAAATTATTGATGTCTCATTGAACAAAATACCTCATGTACAATAATAAATTAGAGCCTCATATCAGGAATGCATGATATATGTCCAAAAGAATAATGTCAAACTATCAGGAACGGCCCTAACTTTCAAACATTCTCGAAAAAGCACCGACCATGAAAAATAAAAAAGTAAAAGCAATGGTGCTTAGTGTAAAATGTTATTGCTGAGGTGCTTATTGTAGAATCTACCTTTTGTGGTTTAAATAAAATACATTTTGTATTTAGGACTTGCATATGATATAAGTATGTAAGACGTAGGCTCCACCAGACAGAAAATACAAGTAACCACCCCCCCCCCCAACTTATGCAATGCTTTAAAAGAAAGGAGGTGGGTAGAGATATGAAACATACTGATACATACCTTTATGGGTAACATTCCCTGTGTCCCATTTCGTCCGTGTAACAAAATTTGTCCTCAAAAATAAATTTATCGACAGTTCGCTAGGACAAGACGGGACACTTCATTCACTGCATGTATACTCCCTCCGCAGTAGAGACTGCGTCATCTTGTAGCTTATCACGTACATATCATAGACATACATGTGTATAGACAGACACAATAAACCGACTGTATAACTGAATGTTGTATTGGGCCTTGTTATTTCTGCAATATTAAGCTTTTAACCCTTTATTGGCAGCAGGATGCTTACATGATAAATTAGCATGAAGCTTGAGGCACCATGCGGTTATGGAAGGGTTACAGTTAATTGTAGACACATGTAACATTGTTTGAAACACCTGGGAATAGAAAGATGTGACAGTGATTGGGAGTTCTGAAAAACCAACGACATGATTTAATGAATACTGGGGTATACAAAAAACCTGATGAACTATTGTCGCTGTATGTCGACACTGATCCAACGTGTATCAAACAAACGGGGTGTTAGTTATGAGTTATTGAGTGTTGTGTTGTACAACGGGAATACTGGTACATGTAGTGCCCCAGGTATCTATTCTGAAATGAGACATTGTTGACAGTTGGCCCATACAGCTTAACCGTCATGCTGAATCATTAACAACAAATTCAGCGTATATGGATCAATAAAAATGGTAGATTTTGAGTGGTAGGGGAAATGAGTGATGTAGCATAACTGCGAGTACCACTTATACTTATTATATATACATACGTCCCTGAAATATTAAATCGCTGAACCGATTATATATACGAAAAATAGTGTAAATATATAAGATGATAGATTTCAGTTGTCAAAATTGGGAGCAGGCTACCTTCAATCATCATCGATACAATCTGCCATGGATGTTATCCATCAAGAAATAAAACTATATGGGTGTCTCGATACCCCTGTTATAAATAATATAATGGTCATGAATATTATTCATCAAGAAGAATCGACCACTATACACATGTTTATTTGGCGGAGACAGTAGAGTGTCTGCAAGTTATACGGGATGTTTTATGACCGCGCGACATGAACCAAGCTTACCGTTTCATAATGACATAGTTTACTTTAATACACCGAAAGTAAAGCATCATCAAAACATATTGTAAAAAAGAAACTCTTAAACAAAATGAAACAAATAAATTCATACTCATAGTGTCCATAGACGGCAGTGTCCAGAGGCGACACATCGGCCTCACACAGGCGTCATGGCTTTAAATGCACAATATGCCGTACACCGCACAATTTGCTGTGTCACCGTGGACTAATGCAAAGCGCACATCTTAATGGTTCAACAAAGCGCAGCAATGTGGTCCCTAGTAAGGCCAATGAAAAAATGTTGTTTCTCGTCATCGCGCGCATCATGAAAATCGTGATTCAGGGAAATTTTTTAATATTTTCTTTTGATTTTTAATGAAAAATCTGTCAAAAAGTGGATAAATATTGGCATATTTGGTATCAAATTAAAGCTTATACATTCAGTAATGCACAGAGCTAGGGATAACTTACATTATGACAACTTTTATGGATCAATAAACTCCTAAAATGTGAGAATCGTGCATAAAAAGTCCTAATTTCCCTATATATTTTAACCCCCAGTAAAATATAAAAAAATATAAAATAAAACAAAGCCCTCGTCATATTCGTCACTGCCGGGTGATGAGTGGCCTAAACAAAAAAAAAACGTTATACATGTACAACGTTTCTCTGTGGCTCTCTTTCATGACCAAACGTTGTGTAACGTAAATAACGTTATTTTTAACGTATATTTGTTTAATAGCTAGGATCAACCTTTATTTAGTGAACAGGTGAAAGCAGTGGTGTAGAATGAGAACATGAAGTGAGTGAACAGGATGGCAGATGGCACTGGGACATACGCACTCTACACACAGTTAAGGCACATAACGGCACTCCCACCTAGCCCGTATAGGGCAGCATGATGCCTTAACCCTTTAAGGGCCGCACACTACTTTAATGTCTTTGGTCTTTATGATGAGTGAATGCAACCCTGGCGAGTAACTCAAGAGTCATACTGACCCTTTAGTAGTGTATCAACCCTGTAGGGTCAGCATGATGCTTGAATGCTGCACTGGCGAGTTACTCGCGGGTCACTCACCAGGGCTGCACTATAAATGCATCATGACGACAAAATGGCCATGGATACTATACTAATGCACCATGCGGCCCTTAAAGGGTTAAAGCAACATGTGTCATCATGATGCACCAATGTAGCGCCGAGGAAGTGCAGGGTCAACAGCATGTATGAATGCATCACTGGTGAGTTACTTGCCAGAGTTGAATAACATCATAACGACCAAAGTGATTTTTTACATTAAGGCACCACGCTACCATTAAAGAGTTACCAGTCACAACGATCACTCACAATCACATATAAATGGGCATTTATACAATTACAAAACGACATTATTAAACCCAGGCTGCACTGACTAGCAACAATACTATGAACATACATTGGTTAAGACATACATAGACAGATAAAGTAGTATAATAAATGTGTTATTTTCATAAATATAGATTTACTCCCGAAATAGTAACATTTCCTGGATTAGTTCAATCAGGGCCAATGCATTTTATATAGAAATAGAAATTTATTATTAATGCCCTTGCAAAAAGGGGCAACAGCAGAAGGCCCATTCTCTTTAAATTATGTTAATCTCTGAATAGAAAGTATCAAAGAGAGCCTTACCTTGACATATGGGATCGGCAGGTGTAATGGTCCAGTCCCCACTGACATTGCAGGTTGCGTGTATCGTCTCGTTGTCCAGTTGGAGTGAGTGACCTTCGTCACACGCAACAGTGACATCCTTCTTCAAGATACCGCCCAGGTTTGTCGCGTTGGAATTGGGAATAGTCAGATCGGGACAAAATCCCCCTACAAGGATGAAAACAGGTTTAACATTCATTTGTCTCAATATGGTTTCAGGAATTCAGGATACGATTGTACAACTGAATATTATCTCCAGAGAAAAATATATAAATTCATTTTCAATAAACAATAGTTTAGGATCATGATAAATTAGGATCATGATATTTGATACTCCTTTGTGTTTATTCTGTGGATTCTGCCGTATATATCATATTGTTGTTGTTTATTCGTTTATTGCACTCGCAGTAGCGTAGGGCCAGGCCCAGTTCACGTTATGTGCATATCGATAAAGATGTTTTTCATACTCGATATACAGGTTTCATTATGGGAGTCTTTTATGGTCTTATAACTATAGTACAATATACAATAACATTGTATAAGTTTGAATATCTGCCATTATAATATCGTGGCACCTTGTCTATCACCTTTGGGTATCTGGTTTTACACGTGACATAACAAACAAGGCAAGGCAAGTCGGTTACTCTGATAAGATGGCTATATTAGGACATTTAGGCACAATATTATTTTCTTTAACTTTGGTCTGAAAGCACTGTACAACAAATTTTCAAAAATTGAAAATAACACGGGACCAGACACAATCATTCTTATGTATTTTGACCTGCGGAATTAAAAGATAGCAGTTAAAATTGTGCGGTAAGTCTCAGTTTTCAGATTTTCACATGGTTTAATTTTGCATAACCGGTTAGAGCTTATATATACACTATTCAATCAAAAAGTAGGAAAAATGCTTCTTTTCATGTAAACTTATTTTTAACTAGGTACATTATTGATATATTACTGATCTGTTACAGAAATAAGTACTCTTGATGAATATATAGGTCTAAAATAACACTTTGAAACATATAAGCAGTGCTTAAAAAAAGGTTGTTTTGTCTTCCTATTGTATTCCCCATCAGGACCACCTCTGACCATATTCCAGCAATGTACCCGGCTAATATTTCCTGTAAAATTAGGTTTTATGGTCAAATATCTTCATACAAGGATACCTTCTAGTAGAAAATTGGTTCTGAAAGGAATTTGCAAGGCCTGTTTTGAGGTTTGCAATATTGATTACATTTCCAATATACTAGAGCCAATATCCAATATTCTGACTGCGAATGGCTGCCATGGTAACCAGAAACTGGCCTTTGTACCATTTTTGTTAAATAAACCCATTATAGATATAAAATTTTAATACTAAAGATGTAACACCAATGATCTATCATTGTATTCTGCATAAAGGGTTATCTGAGGAATTCCCTGTCCATTTATTACTCTCTCTGGGATTCTGGTGCCGGTGGGGGCTGAAAACAGTAATAATAGCTTCCCTGAAGGTACTTCTCATCAGAATGGGTCACAATCCGGATCTTAGTAGCTTAGAAAAATCACTTTACAATGAATTTATGTTTTATGGTATTTTTTCAATTAATATTGGTTAAATATCACTAATTTAGATTCACAGCAGTGTAGAATCTTGGTTTTTATGGTCTCTTACCACTAAATGTGATTCAGAGTCATGTTATCTCTGCCAGGCAAACAAAATTGACAATGTTTTATGAATGCTGTCCCTGCTGTATATTGGCCGGACCATAATATATTCAGTAGTAGATTGACAGATAATCATGGTTGGAATACCTTCAAACTGAGACTTATGGGACATTTCTTACCATCATTTTTGGATTCAGTGACCTCAAATTAGTCTAGTCAGGTAGGTCTGCCCCCGTTTTTGTTGTTGTTGCACAGTGAAGTCAGTTGCTCCGACTAACTTCTGACCAATATTTCAATCATTTAGAAGTGTAGTAGCTTACCTTCGTAGGGATTTTTGTAGAAGACGAGCACTTTTAAAGGCACGAAGCTTAGTGGTATCAAGGTATGCTTCAGGGCACACCCTGGGAACCCCTCGGGGTAATCGGGTACCACAGCGAACCCCAGACATATAGGGTTGTTGGTACAGATCTCGGCACACGACTGGATGGGATCTCCCAGAGATCCAATGTCATACCCCCCCATGTCACCATCCAACGGCTGATACCCTGCAACTGGAAAATTGTCATTATTGTTAAAGTTTTTTCTCCCTATTTCCCCCCCTATTCAACTGTTCATAACATACAACAAGCGACATGTTCGGTCCGTATGGGCCCTGCGAATCTGCTGACCAGCCTTCGGCTGTGTTGGTTTTAAAAAGTCCTTTATCTATCTCTATCAACAAGTAATACATAAAGGTCCTTGGTTTACTGTGGATTTTCTATTAACCATTCAAGAGTGGTTAACCGAAAACAATGTAGGTATGTTTAAGGTGACATGGTCCAAAAATAAGGTTAGCTAGGTCAAAAGTATCTTAACTTCCTTTGGTTTTACTAATTGGTTCCATAAAGATAGGTCACCATAGATAATTTGTGGTGTGAGGAAAAAGAGTAGCCCAGCTAACACAAAATACGTTATTCTACGTCGAAATAACATTTTAAACGTTTTATAACGTTTTGCCACATTGAGGAGCAATAGAGAAACGTTATATAACGTTGTATGACGTTTTTCGTCTACTGCGAGATAGGTGGGATTTGATAAAATTTTCTGATTCTACCTTGCAACAAGGGACGAACCTGCGGAGTCACTAGACGCCGCCCATTCTATGCGTAATCTTGAATTACCACTTCTGGCGTAATCTTATTCCAGAAAAAGAAAAAAAAAGAGAGAAAGAAAAAGGGGGTGCGGGGGCAGAGCCCCCGATATATACAGCAATGTTACAAACTTACACTGGTGCCATCTAGAGGATAGGTATCACCTGGAAACTGATTAAGATTATGCCAGAAGTGGCGATTCAAGATTAAGATTACGCCAGAAGTGGCGATTCAAGAATACGCACAGAATGGGCGGCGTCTAGTGACTCCGCAGGTCCGTCCCCATGGGCTTCTACCTTACAGAAAGGACAAACATTCTTTGAGTAAGTAAGTAATTAGTGGCTGTGTGGAGACCTACTCTCTGTGTCCAGAAGCAGCCATTTGCCCACATCTGTGCCTCGAGTACTGAGGACGACCAGTGTTATATTCTCACTGTTGGCGATGGGCACCGAGAAGAGCTGCTCCACTCCTACCTGGTGATTGCGGCCAAACTACAAGCACAGGGGAGGACGACATAGCGCATTAAGGTGGGTCAATGTGATGCCTTTTTCGTACACTGCGCCGTTTTCTGCGCAGTTACATTATCTAGTTTGACCATAGAACACCAGGGCACCCTTGTTTCAAATTGGCCTAAGTAATATCAAATGGTCATAAAATAGTTTATGGATTTTCCCTGACCGGGGCGAGAACCACCAACCTTTGAATATAAAGGCATCCATTCTACCACTGCGCTATGCAGTCTGTAGTGGTTGTCCTCATTGGAAGTCATACATAGGTAGCCCTCAGTATATTTCTATTTCTTTTCAACTTTTTTATTTCGATGGGCCTAAACCTTAGAAATATGTGCGGGACCATGTGTTGAAAATATATTCTCTAGATAGAAAACATCAAAGCCTATACTCTTGGAGAGTTATATAGAAATTTAGCTACTTTTCAATACAATTTCATGTAGATATGTGGCAAAACACTGTATAATCCATCACATAAGACATTAACTTAAGGCTTAAATATCTCATAAAATAGCCCGGGACCCCCCTATTTTCTCAGATTCTTTGGAAAGTGTATGCTATTATGGTCTTATGGTGAAAACCTGACAAAAATCTAGCTACTTTTACATCAAGGCATTGACCCACCTTAATGCAGCATGCTTTGCCGATCCTACTGGGTTCAGATACCCCGAAGGGTCGGCATGATGCACCAATGCAGCACCGGCGAGTTACTCGCCGGGGCTGCATTGGTGCATCATGCCGACAATATTATCATTTAGCGACATCAGCCCTTAAATTTATTGACTCGTTGATTTCAATAATTGCACACACCCTGCGGCAGGTCAAAAGTCGTTTGCACGAGGCCTTTTATGCCCTAAATGTATAGTCTGGAAGTACAATCCCCCTTTGTAGTTCAACCTATCAGTATCAATTCAAAACGGCTGGCATATAATCTTCTCAGAAATGGCATGGTTGTGCTATTAGACCATAGGAATGTCCTCCTTTTTTACTCTAAGTTGATTTATAATAGAAGCAGGGATAGAGACCTTTCTATTGTACAGGAGGTGTAGGGCAGCTATCTTGAATGTCTCAAATTTCCCAAAGGTGAGAGCTTCACACCCACCCTGATAATCTAACCTAGATTCAACACATTAATAATTATCAGAAGAGAAAAAACAACTTTATCAGAGAAGCTGGGGTCAGTTAACCCTTCCAGCTTCCAGACTATAACCCATTTTTGAAAAGTGACCACTCTGTGCTACGGTGGCCGATACTACTTTTTTTTTTGCAGTGAGCCTTGTCGGCCACCGTACTCTTCCAAAACCTGTTATTCATATTCATATTTAGTAACAAACCCGTATGGTGTCCTCCCACTGGATCCAGAATGGTTGATAGTTGAAGTGGGTGTCGTCTATGGTGAAGGACGTGTCAGTCCCCCCACAGTCCCTGCAAATTGTGCAATAGATGTAGAACAGATAACTATATGCATTCGTCTTGATGCACGAATGCAGAACCGGCGAGTTACTCATCAGGGCTGCATGCATGCATCAGGACGACAGAGGGTAGCATGTATTAATATAATATGCGGCCCTTAAAGGGTGAATCACTAGAATCTTTTTCTTCTATTTTCATTTTATTTTGATGTTCATTTAGTCGCTCATGTAAAAGACATGATGTGCAGGACTTTTTTTTGGCCCACCTGTATATGAACTGCATTGTTAGTGGGGATTAGTTCAATTATGGCATTATCATTTTGAATATAGTAAGTAGATTTGGGCAAAAATAAAAGATCCCACGTGATATTAGTCAGAATGGTACACTGTAAAAAGTGAGACCAAAAATATCTTCTTTTATATTGTAAACCAACAGTATATATGTTCTACTACTAATATCGTAGTATTTACTGTAAAAATAGAGTAAATTCTACTGCTCAGCTACATTGACTTGCATTATGAAGAATATCCATGTAATAAATTGTGGTCAATAAACTATTCAAACTTCAAAAACTTCAAAACTTCTAACAGCGTAGCACCCTACCTGACCACCCCATTGGTGCCGGAGTAGGTGGTGAGTCGCACCTCACACAGCAGCTCCCCTGACACCTGGTTCTTTAACCTAATGAAGGCCACGTCCCTGGCCAAAACCTGTGTCAAGAGTTAAAATAATATAAGAATATTTATAAAAAAGAAGACGGTCTATCGTAGAAACTGTAGGTTAAATAAAAGCCACCTTGAAACCGATGTTGGACTCTAGTTGTTTATATTTAAAAAATCACCAACATAATATAAAGGCTATTATTGACAGAATAATATGAAAATGGTCAAGTCTCTCATGCATGATATATAGGCCAATATGAAAACAAAAGAGATTTAGAAAATTATACAATATGGTATCATGAACCATTCAATTTCAGTGATACATTTAAAGGGAGCAGCGGAAGGGAAATTGGCAACGATAGTCATACTATAGGATGACACAGCCAATCTATAGTTGTATAGAACATGTTGCATATCAGCATCTTTTCTTCTTGGAATTTTCACCCTTGCCCATTTTGATGTTTCTGTCCAGATGACAACGGTTACAACACTTTTTGACCTCAATTGATTGAACTCTTCTTCACTCCAAAGATTTAATTTATTTTATTGTCACAGTTATTAATAGAGTATTGAGTTTGAGTCTAATGATTTTATTTAGGTAAAATTAACATGATGAGGAACATTTTATGTTAGTCAAAAATACATATATTCAATGTCAACCTTTACCAGGCTTCACTGTGTACTGCCAGTTAGTAACCACATGATAACTCTATTCAATCATTTGCTTGCATCAGTTTGCATCCTAAGCATCTATGGTCCATTCTATGGTCTACTACTGATTCGCAAATCAGACTCTGAACCATTCAAGGAGAGCATTACGCTGTAATGCGCTATGCCATTTCCTGGTCGTGATGTATGAATGCAGCTCTGGTGAATAACTCGCCAGAGTTGCATCAGTCCGACTGTACAGGGATGCTGATACCCCCCCCCCCCCCGAAGGGCTTGTATAATGCAGCAATGGAGTGCCGGCGAGTTACTTGCTGGTGTGGAATTGGTGCATAATTGTAACAAATAAACCTGAATATCAAACTGACATGGGCCGATATTTTCCATATTTCAAATTCTACTTTGAGGTGTTTTAAATGTTGGAGGATGGGCACAATACCATTGATGAGCAATAAGAGGCAATTTGGAGGGGCCCATTTGGGCCATTAGCGGATTCTAAGCTGACTTCTGGGGAATAATGTTTAACATAGTACATGGGACATCAAGTATAGATAGCCATATCGAACATTCTGGTTTATTTTTATTCCAATTGATTTTTGACTCTAATCATCGGACATCATTCGGTCCTTTGTACTATCACTGCCAACAAAAGTTGTTGTTGTGTAGATAACAAAACTTTCAGATTCAGTCTAGAAATTGAAAAAAAAAATCAGTTGCAGTTCACATGGCATGACGGACATGAATTACTTCTTTTTTCTACTCTCGCTTGGCATTGGCAATGTGTGATGGTGCTTATATGCACCGACGTTTGCCCTTTAAATAAAGGAATACCTTTACACCTAAAGATATGTGGACAGTCGAGGGAAAAGGGTCCTCCAAGGTAAAAACTCAATAATAAAATTGATGCCACCAGCTTTCCATTGATATCTTTTATTAACACTTCTAGTTTTTGAGTACTGGCTCTCTGAAGATGTGTGGTCACTGTCCAATCTTAAATGCCAATTAGCTCTATCTTACTTTGTTTTTGGAGATATTCTTATCTAATTAGCATTATTATGCTAATTACCAAATATCCAAACTTTTTCAAACATTTGGTCACAGCTTTTGATCTAAAAATGGTATTTAGGTTCCATTTCCAGCATAGAAATCATTTGCGGGGCCTTCTATCAATCAATTCTTAAAATTTTACAATTTAGAATGAAAATCATGTTTCCATGGCAACCAACATGTGCAAAAACACCAATTCAGGCCCAAAAACGTTCTTTTCTATTCCAAATATGGAATGTTTTCACCAAAGATGGAACCTTCTAACGTGGCCTATCATATTCTACATAAAAAAGTAGTTTAAATAAGTTTTTGCTATATTTTGGTCCTTTCTGGCTATATGGGGCCCCCTGGTGGCTAAAGTTGGTACTAAAAATCCCGCACAGAGGTCCCTTTTCCCTTGTTGATCCACATATAGTGAGGCTGGTTCGACTTGGCTAATGGCCAACACCATAAAAAACCTTTGTTATTCCTCCTGATTGTCTGCGCAAAGCATGAGTAACTACGCACCGTGCTAAACCATGGGATATTCATGAAATGGATCAA
The DNA here is from genome assembly GCA_947462335.1 of Harmothoe impar. Taxonomy (NCBI): domain Eukaryota; kingdom Metazoa; phylum Annelida; class Polychaeta; order Phyllodocida; family Polynoidae; genus Harmothoe; species Harmothoe impar. Next base: position 28,278,504 of record OX381715.1, read on the forward strand.
TATAGTGACCGGACCGTTAAACCATTAATTATAGTAACAGACGTGGAGTCAACAACTTCTTATAGAGCCGTTAATAATGCGGAGCTACCATAGCCTCTTCATTGTCCGTGACACCATTATATTTTCATTTTAACCCTCTAAGGGGAAACTTATGTTTTAATGTACTTTGTCCCATTTATTGGCATGCTGCATCGAGTTATATGCAGCCCTGGTCCCTAACTCTGAGTCGATGAGTCTGTATACATGCATCATGCCGACACCATACACTCTCAAAGGGTCGATACATGGCCAACTAATGCAGTGGCGGCGAGTTACGCACCGGCATCGCATTGTGGTATCATTATGACGCATGAATATAAACTGTTAGCAAATATCCTGCCGCCATTACATGGTAAAAAAGTATAAACTCTAGCTAAAAACATGTCACGTATAACATAGAGATAAGCCAAAGCTATGAACTCATAACATCATGTTTCTGTGATGTTAGCCTGCATGAGAGGAGCGTGTAAGACTCGGGCTTGATTCTGTATGTTGATCCGGGATGTTGAAAAGGGTGTGCTATAGTTTTAAATATCCCTCAAAAATTAATGCTTACATTAAAATCCTACCGTATTTATTACAGGTAGGGCTACGATACCTCGCCTATATACACGGACTGTTTTGCTCTAATTGGGCTAATAGTTTATGAACATCCACAAAATGACCCCTGGTAATTTGTGTAAATCATCCGCACAGAGAAAAAAAAGTATGGCTAAGCGTGACATTGGTAATGTATATAAAACAACACTGTTCATCTCAATTTTGTAGTTAATCATACATGATAAGCCCTCTTTCTTGTCATATTCTTTTTGTAAGAGTAACACTTGATGTGTAATATATTATACAAAGAGAGGGTTTACCATGCATGATGAAGTAGAGAAATTACAATTTACTACAATATTGAGGTGGACATCCCAAGGTAGTGTGGTCGCCCTAAAAGATGTTATTGAAGGTAACTTACATTGAAGACGAGTCGCTTGGACGGCGTTGTTATGCCTATGTTTCCATTCTCCTCATTCCGGGTTATAAGGATGTCCTGTTCACCTGAACACAAACAAGGACATTTTATGTTTTTTTAAAGTCATTCACAGATTTATATAGACATAGTAAACACAAAATACGTTGTGTTACTGAAAAATATAAATCGACCCCTAAGGGCGCTCAAAAAATAAAATAGTAATGTGGATCAACAAGGGAAAAGGGACCTCCGCGGGGGATTTTAGCACCAACATTGGCCACCAGGGGGCTCCATATGGCCAAAAAGGACCAAGAAATAGCGAAAACCTGTCTATACTACTTTTTTATGTAGAATATGATAGGCCACGTTAGAAGATTCCATTTTTGGTGAAAACATTCCATATTTGGAATGGAAAAGAACGTTTTTGGGCCTCAATTGGTGTTTTTGCACGCATTGGTTGCCACAGAAACATGATTTTCATTCTAAATCGAAAATTTTAAAAAATTGAATGAAAGAAGGCCCCAAAACAATTTCTATGCTGAAAACAGAATGTAAATGCCATTTTTAGATCAAAAGCTGTGACCAATTGTTTAAAAAAGTTTGGATATTTGGTGATTAGCATAATTATGCTAATTAGATAGGAATATCTCTAAAACAAAGGAAGATAGAGCTTATTTGCATTTAAGATTGGACAGTGACCACCCATATTCAGAGAGCCAGTACTCAAAAACTAGAAGTGGTACCTGCTTATAAAAGATACACTGGAAAGCTGATGACGTCAATTTTATTATTGAGTTTTTACCTTGGAGGACCCTTTTCCCTTGACTGTCCACAGTTTCTCTTTATTGCACGCATCACAGAAAGCAGGTTTTAAAGAAAACTATTTGTTTGATGGCAAATTTTTATGAAAAACATGATTGAAATGGACAAAATTTAGCAAACTGGTATTAAATTAAAGCTAATAGCGCCAGTAAAACAGTCGGTTAGATATAACAAAGATTTTTCCACCTCTGAAGATCAATAAATTCTTAACTACTAAAATGTGAATTTTTGTGACGAAAATCATATATCATCCTATGCATCTTAGCCTACGAGTATTGAAAAAAAGAAAGAAAAATGGTCTCTTGTCACCCTTTTCAATCCTCGGTGATGAGAAACCACTTTCTGAGGAGCCTAAATTAGCTCCTTGTTTAGCTTCATCGAAGGAGGGTCCAGCATTCAGACTAGAAGCGAGTCTTTCTTTGGCAATGCTGATGGGAGACAACCATGGCTGTAGACTATAGGGTAGATTCACCCAAAGACGGAAACACACCTTAAGTTGGACACTTTTAACACTAGCAATAGTAATACAACTATTTGCGTTGTGTGTGAGTACCAGGGCAAACATGAAGTGTTCTTCTTAAAGTGAAGGACAGACATGCACAAACTCCCGACTTATGTTGTTTCGGCTTTTTCTGGCCCTTTTCAGACTTATACCCCTACAGAATAATCAGTTTTGCATCAATTTTTTTCAAAAGTTTGGCATATTGTGAGAAAACATCCTAACAATTTTGGAAATTCTTTTTTTTTGGGTATTGGTCCACAATTTTACATTTTCTGGCCCTCCAAAGCCCTAAACACCCCTAAAAACGTCAAAAAGGCCCTTCCCAAATATCATTTTCTGTCAATCAATTTATGAGGTTTCCACTTGATATGTATCGTATTTTTTTCTCCACAGCCATTTAAGTGTGTATTGCCAGCAAAATTCTCAAAAGTCCTTTCATTTTCATACCCCTACACAGTAAATAAACAAGATCCAAACAGTATCCCTTGTACCCCGGATTATGAGATAACTATTGTGTCTTTTGCCAGAAAAAATTAATTTTGAAAAAGATCCAATATTCCAGCCTCCAGGACCAAATATGTATTGTGATACATTATTTTGGTCCCGGAGTCACCCTCTTACTTTGGTCCCGGAGTCACTCTCCTCGCTGATAATAGTAAAACCCACACAGAATTATTAATATCCAATATATTTTACTCATCTTTAGTGCCCCTGCTTCCTATCCACCCCTTCTAATGCTCTAAACCAAAAATCTGATGATTTCACTAATTTAACCTACATTTATACATTATTTTATTTTGGTCCCAGAGTCATCCGTGTGACTCCGGGACCAAAATAAGGTGAAATAGGAGATTTTTAGGCCAGTACTCTGCCAAGTAGGTTCAACAAAGGAACCTAATGGTCCATATTTCCTAAAGTATATACCCTCAGGACATTGAGGAGTGATTTTGACAATTAATTGAACCAATTTGAATGAACTAGGGTAAAATGAGAGTATTTTAATATTTTTGATAAATCTTCAAAATTTATCGGGCTGTATCTCAAAAACTATTTTTCTGAGGGTATCCATTCTTGGTATGCTTTAAGATATATGTTGTCTCAGTTTATAAACAAAATTATTAGTTGCTGTGATGTACTTTAAGACATAGTGTATATAATCACCTCATTTTGGTCCCGGAGTCACCCAAAAACGGACAACCTAGTTCGCAAGGCGATAAAAACTGCACTGTACACTGTATCTTTCCCTTTGCCCCAAATATAAACGAAGCATTGCTATTAATCTTCCAGTAAATAATATGAAGTGCATATCACTTAAAATAATGTATCAGATGCTATTGGCTAGAATATATCAATTTAGGTCAGTAAAAATGAAGAATCTACAGATTTTCCATATGGAGCAGTTTCAATGGGGTTAAACATATATTTCTTGTGCAGATATGTTTATGATCTTTAATAGTATTCATAGCCTAGTTGAGTGATGTCATGTCTGATATACTAGTAAGACAAATCAGTCAATATTACTAGTATAAAACAAAGGAAACCCAAGGTGTCCGACATCAGGTGAAATTGGGGAATTTAATTTGCTAACTTTGAAGAGGAATATATCATTTAATACCTAATATATTGCATTAGATGGCCATAAGGTTTGAATACCCCCTTTTCCATAGATAACCTCAGACTAGGTCCGTGTGAAATACTAACAGAGCTATAGCTCAAAGAAAAGGGGTCACGTTTGCACTGCCAGCGAGCGTCCGAAAGTGGTGAATTTACCCTAAGCAACAAGTAGACTCTGGCTAGTTTAAATATCTATGGAAAAATCTCATTGATCATACCAACAACTTTAGGGACCATCCACTTCGCTGTCTCATCGCTCTTTGGGTATATCCGTCTTCGGCGTAGACTGTTGTAAGACTTTGAATGAGAAATACTAACTCCATTATCTGCTGTCAGAGTTATCGCATATTGGTCCCAACTAACGACAAAGTGTCTGTATTCGTTACAGTCCAGCAGTGTCTCTGTCGCATGCTGAATACGTATGGTTTCGTTTAGATAAACCTGTTGAGTCCATCCACGCTTGTATTCGACTATTTCAATCCAGGCAGTATTTGGGCATGCCTTAACGTAGAACTCAGTAGATGTAGTGTATATCCTCCAGTGGTGGGTGATGGTCATGGAACTACTCTCTGTTCTCAGAAATAGATTATCACCTGAAAAAAATATAATGCACATTCTCTTTCAGATTACAATTATCTTTACATGAATAACTTTGATATTGATGGTTTCATTTAGATTTGGAGCACATTGTTGTGAAACGTTTAACCAATTAGATAGTAGTATTTTGTTGCATGGGGATTGAACCTTTAAGGGCGGCATGATGCATCAATGCATCATGCCCTTGGTCGTCATGAGTAACTCGCCAGGGCTGCATTCATGCATCGTGGGGACTTATGAAGGGTCGGCATGATTTACCGATGCTGTACCAGCGAGTTACTTGCCTGGGCTGCAGAAACATCATGACGACACATGTCATCTTTTAGTGACATTCATCCTTTAAGGGTTAAGCAATGCAGTGGTTAGGACTGAATAGATTCTATCAAACTTAACCCTTTAATCACCGCATCATACTTTGATGGGTTATGACATTTGTTATCGAGATGCAGAAATACACTGAGAATAGTTGATGGACGCCTACTTGACGAGTAGCTCCCGAGAGCTGCATGTGTTAAAATAATAGATATTATATGAACAGCAAAGCTGAGCGAATGATCCGTGCAAAATGACAAAAAGAATTGTATGCCTATATCCAAGTGTCTGCATTGGTGCATCCCTGCAGCTAATGAACATGGTCAGTTAAACCTTTAAGGAGTGTATGTTCCTAAACGATTATATTTGTCGCCCCGGTGAGTAACTCACCTGTGCCGTATTGGTGCATCTTGCTGACCTGTGGGAGTGTCTGAACCCCTTAGGGTTGCCATGACGCTTTAATGCAGAACTGGCGAGTTACTCACTGCCCCTAAGGTTTAAGAGGTTGATATTGGAGAGTAAGAGAAAGCTTACCTGTAGGCTGGGCCCCGGCACCCTGGAGGAGGAGTGCCAGAAGCAGCGAGGCTACCTCCAGTAACCCCCTCATCCTGGCTGAGGCGGTGTCCATGTGGGAGCTGTTATTTAGGTGATTTAAAGTCCATGTTCATTGAGTAAATGACTTGTGCTATTGTTAGGAGTGTCATGTACACCCACGGACAGCCTCCAAGTTCCAGTAAGGTACTGAGTGCGGACCCCAGCTAGGAGTGTACTGCCGACCTCTCCTGGGTAAAGTGAACATCAGCATTCAATGGTACCACTGGACACTGTTAGGAGTAAATGTAGCTGAACAGTAGAACCTACTGTAGTTTTCCAGTATTCCATACTGCGGTATTAGTGTCCATAGGGAGTAGTTATTTAGGGTTACACCTCACTGTGAAGTATATTTTAGATGTATTGAGAACTATGGTTCAATGCTGTGGAATGCACTGCCACCCCCTGTTCGCCTCTTACCCAACCATAAATCATTTAAAATGGATAGAAAAACTTGGCTGAGTGGTAAGGTACCATTGTTGTTAATGTGAACTTAGTTATATACATGATAAGGATAGAAGCATTATTTTTGTTGTTGTTCTCTTGATCTTGTATATATATACAAATATATTAAAGGAAATTAACCAGTCTAGGTCTATACAGGACCGGACTATATACAAGAGGTTATATAACCTTCATAAGAAGGAAAGGGTCCTCCGAGAAGATCCACCACACACCTAATTTGAGTGGGAGGAGGAGGACCTTTCTTGACCTGAGTTACCATGGAAATTGTGTTTTCTTAAACAAAATACCTTCTAAGCAGAGGAAATTATATTTTATTATACGGGAGTGCCCCCAAAGCACACATGCGATTATTATCTAGATGTAACCGTACTAAACTCAGGAATAAAGATTAATGTTTCAAAAAAAAAATACTGTTGGTTTACAGTATGAATGGACATAATTTTGGTTTCACCATTTACAGGGTAGTATCCTTGGTCGTAAGTGGTTCTCGTGGATTGCATTAACTCGGTATCCAAGGCATTTCTCGTGTCACCTGTTGTCCCCTGTTGCTTCAATAGTATGAGGCTATTCTCCTGTCACTGCCCATGTGCACTCTAGCCATGTAGGGGGGTTCCGGTTCCTGATCCGGTGACACGGGCGCTCGGGGGATGCACTATGCTTTACACAGACCACCAGTGTAGTTGTTACCTATTGTCACTGCCTGTGGTATTGTACACCTAAGAAGTTTAGCAGGTATCAGTGGTATTGCACACTAAATAGCTCAGTGTATGTCCACACCAGCCATTAAACAGGTACCAATGGCATTGTACACCATAGGAACCCAGTGTATGTCCACACAAGCTGTTTAACAGGTACCAGTGGTTAGGTTCACCAATGGAACCCAGTGTATGTCCACACAAGCAGTTTAGCTCTTTACTGTGGTATTGTATACCACCACAGAGTCCAAGTGTTTGTCCACACACGTATTTCCACATCAGCAGGTTAACAGTTGGCAGTGGCACTGTGTACCATAGTAACCCATCATCAAAAACACCAAGACCAATTGATACTGTGGTATTGGGCGTAATGGCTGTCCCTCAAACATGACACAGCCTTACGGTTATCTCATTACTTATGCACTGTGTATAACTCATGAATTTCTAAAGGTTTCCTGTCCAAACAATGGCTAATGATGGAGTTAGCAGATAAAATAACTCACCTCTGTACCACCTTCTAACAGATCAATAGTTCTAATTGATAATTCATTATAATTTGCAAATAATGCAAAATACCTATGTGGCTCCAGGCTATAGGACTAGCAGGTCGTGCTTATCAGGCTCTCTGCTTGAGTTGTTTTGTGATTTATTAGGCATCGTCACACGATTCTCATTCATATCAACTACGGAGAACTTTGAATAATTAGTTTGTTTATAAATAGCAATCTGCAGTCCAGATAAACAAAGGTAGGGAGGCATGGCCCCAGTAAACACCCTACGACACCACGTTACATAGTTCCCTGGGGGATATCAAATAACATAAGGCTGTGTCTCACGAGATCGGGCCAATGTGGTAGTCTTTGATCGGGTGCAATCTCTGACTGTTATGTTCTATAGTTTTAGGATTATGATACCAACCCTGTTATCATTATGATCAAAAATATACCTTTGATATGTAGTTGCGTGCTGACTTGAATCATCTTTGACCGACCACCATAAAAAAGATATTTAAGAAAAAATAATTTCTTCTTTGGTATGCACGGGATGAAATAAAGAAAATGGCGGTTATTATATCTCCATATATAACTTAACCTGCCCTGAATAAACCATTTTCTGTCAGGATGTCATAACATGTAGCCAACAATTATACCGTAATGAACTGTAACTGATATTTCTTTTCTGTCTGGGTCCTAAAGTTGCCTGTATGGCGAAAACATCCATGTGGCAAAGAAATTATACGCCAAGCGAAAACACAATTCATTTTAACAGCACCAACTTGTCTTTCCTTGATCTGAGAGGACCCTGCGGCCAATTTCTAGTCTGTGGACAAAATGTGACTCCACCCCCCTCCCTCAACTGGCTAGCTGCTATTCACTACTGCACACCATGCCCGACCAGTGTGTATGGGGGGGGGGGGGGTGGGGACATGTGTATTAGTTTCTTTTGATTTGGGCTAAAATAAGCAAATAATGCAGTTGCTATACGAATTCTTATAAAAGGAACTATGTATCAAGCTATTTTTAGAATAGGTTTATTGACAACATTTCATGTAAAGTAACACGATCCTCCGATGATGTCATGGCGAACAGGGACAAACAGTTGTGAAAGGTATCAATGTGTGACAATTAAGTAATAAAAGGTAGAAAATTACTGCATAATGTTCATTGGTGTAGTCATGACTATATTAAAAGTCCAAGTAGAATTGACATGTTGTTATCTAATTAAGGGCAGCAGCAGTTCACAGGTGTTTTTATTATATATATATATATATATATATATATATATATATATATATATATATATATATATATATATATATATATATCATGACTAGAAAGTCTTGCGTATTTGTAGTTATATTCCGAGTATTTCAGTGTGTATTCCAGTCACTTCAACTGCATTAGAGCCTTGTATTGAATATCAGAGGTAACAAGATACAAGTTCAACACAGAGATTACCTCGCATCTTACAGCCATTAATAATCGTAAAAGATGCCCATGTCACCCTGTATAGTATTAGGAGACTAGACCCACCTCATTATTTAACAACATGGGACCATAAGGTGGGGCTCCACTAACCGATTTTGTTCTCAGATCGGGGCCATTCTCACGAATCTGACTCAGTTATATACCATGACAATGATATAAAGTAGACAGGAACTATGTTTACAAATGATGTCTTTGTGTATAAACAATGTGGAAAATAGAATTGCCAAGGCTATGTAACACAATTCAAGTCCTGATTTTGCATCTCAGGCCGATCTGGGCATCCGATCTCATATCAAACAGGTTTGATTTTCATTTATCTGATGCTTCCCCATCCAAAGGGCTCTAATCGGCTGATTTATGCACAATAACAGATAAGAAATATGTGTTTGTTTTGACTTGACTGTAAAGACCTATATGATCGGTTCGTGAGAATGACCCAAAAAATCGGCTAGTGGAGTCCCAGCTATAGTTATGCGAATCACAGATCAGTAGTGTAGTTCTGGTGTTGTGTATAGAGACTGTCACCTTGCCAGTTGCATATCGTAATTGCAAAGGGTTAAACCATCATCTGAGGTACAGGTATAAAGGGTAGAGTAGAGCGTACCAGTTCGGATAGCTTTAGATGAAGCTTGATATTGTTTTGAAGAGCATGTTACCATAAGAGAGTCCCAATTGTCCAGGACATGCCAATGATATAACATAACTTGATTAATCGTCAGTTTAGAAATGGTATTGATCTACATGATTTAATAAGTGCCCATTCCCTGATATTCTTTAAACAATGTCATATTTCACTTCAAGGAATTAGCATTCATAAAATATCCTTTGAGCCTAAATAACACACTCAGTACGTTATTTCCTCTAATTAGTGAAGATGAATGGGATAGTCAAATTATAAAGTGATAAGCAATATAAGCAATATATGACAAAAATAATCTTACACATGTATCTTTCTTAAGGTTTTATTTTAATCAAGCAACTTGATGTTGACAATTCTATGTGTCTGCCTTCCAGGTCTAGAATCCCTGTGATGTAAAATATTTATAATAATTATTATAAACATTGCATTAGCTGGTTTGGGAACCATTTCTTACAAAGGCTTGATAAGTTTCTTAATATATATATATATATATATATATATATATATATATATATATATATATATATATATATATATATAATTTAGTCATGGTTCAGAATTCTGAAACCTTGATGTTACCATATCAGCGTTCTTATTCATATAGAAGAAAGGCATTTGCTCGCTTGAAAAATGTATACGATTACTATAGTGCACAAATTTGGAAACTATTATTTTTATTGTTCAATTTCTGTTGATTATGCATGCACTGCTGCATACAATGAGGGAAAAAAGTCTATAAGGTACCATAATAATCGAGTTCAATTAGGTAAATTTAGATTCTTGAATATCATGGTTATTCTTAGTTGATATAATATTATTTACTATAATTAATTTAACAATTCTAAAATCCATAATTTCAACCGTGTACACACTGCTGAATTTGGGCACATTTGAATTACAGTTATGTGGCTCTACATGGGTCTCCGCACTTTTGACCATGTCGCCGAGTCGATTTTTAGCAAAAGGGTCCTGTCGTCGGGTCGAATTTTATACATATAGAATATACAAGAGCATTATAAAAATGGCTGTGGCCTTCGATTTTTAAAGGGGCCGTGTCGGCCGTGTCGATTTTTTAAGGGGCCGTTTTGCTGTGTCGATTTTTACCCATGTAAAGGCACAGTTCTGCATGCACCACTTTACTGAATAGTATCTGCATTTTACAACTATTTCTGCCCTGTAGTCAGTCCTGGCTAATGGTAAAACCAATTCCTCCATCATTCACTGTAGGTAGGTATAGAATCTATCCTGTGCTCTCAGTTGAGGACGGGTAGACGACACTGTTGATCCATGTCAGGTGGGCAGTAACATTAGTGTAGACACCCGGGTACTCGTTGGCACAGCCTTGGCCCCAGCTTGTAATGCCGTATTGTATCCCTCTGGAAGCCAGCACCAGCGGTCCTCCAGAATCACCCTGCATGTAATATATAGACAAAGGTGCACGAGTTTCAGTCTGTTGACTGGGTTATTTCACGAGTTGACCTCGGGCCGTATTTCACGAGGCCGTAGGCCGAGTGAAATGCGGCCCGAGGGTCAACAAGTGAAATAACCCACTCAACAGACTTAAATGAGTGTACCTTTGTGTTTATTTTTTTTATCTTTTTCGATTAAAAATACCAAAATTATGGTAGGGGGGGCCTAAATAGGCCAATATGACGTATTTCTACGCCGTTCAAATGTAAACAAACCGCCGTTTTGATGACGTCACAGGGTCGTGAAATACGGACATGGGTTATTTCACGGGGGGAGTGAAAGACGGACCTCTTTGGTTAAGTCAATGGGACTGCTGTATTCCATAAAAAATAAAAAGACAAAGGTTCACGAGTTTTGGTCTGTAGCCTGGGTTATTTCACGAGTTGAAGGTAGGGCCGTATTTCACGAGGCTGCAGGCCGAGTGAAATGCGGCCCTACCTTCAACAAGTGAAATAACCCAGCTACAGACTAAAACGAGTGTTCCTTTGTATTTATTTTTTACCTTTTTCGATTCAAATTAAATTATAATGGGGGGGGGGGGAGCCTAAATAGGCTAAAATGGCTTCTTTCTACGCCGTTCAAATATAAACAAACCGCCGTTTTGATGAGGTCACAGGGTCGTGAAATACGGACATGGGTTATTTCACAGGGGGGGTGTAATACGGACCTCTCTGGTTAAGTCAATGGGGCTGCTGTATTCCATAAAAAATAAAAGGTATTATTTTTATGGCATTTTAAGTACTTAAGTAGTTTAATTGTCTCCAAAATCGGAATATTTGTGCCTTTGTTCTAGTCTAAAAATGCCCCAAAAATGGTATGGGGCGCTTATTAGGGGGAGGGCGCTTAATACGTCAAATACGGTAAAATTTACTAGTTTGGTAACCATTTTAAGTGAAACACAAGCCGATCACCACCCGACCAAATAAACAACTCATTCACTAAAGTGATTAACCTAGTTAGTAATTTTTGGCTCCCTATACACCCGACCTAGGTTATTTGATAAGGTCAGGCTGGTCAGTAATCAGTCTTTCCATTTCTATGAGTATAAGGCACTAGCCATATTTAGCTTTGCCTCGGTCATTTTTGAACATCAGTAGGTCACTACTGACCAATATCCCTATGACTAACCTGGGACAGCCACTACAGAGCATTTAGCCCGGAGCATTGAGATTGTCAGTGGAATTCGTTAGGATTAATTACCCCATATGCGAGACAATGGTAGCCCGGGAAACTTCACTTTGAAAAAAAACTTCACTTTGAAAAAAACCACTTCATTTGAAAAAAACCCACTTCATTTAAAAAACAACAACTTCATTTTGAAAAAAAACCACTTCACTTTGAAAAAAACAACTTTCACTCTTAAATTTTTTTTTTATGTGACCCTCCTGGGCCACCATACGAAACACCTACATGACATGCGTCCTTTCCTACTGCAGTAGCACACATGGCATCATCTGACACATCATTCTCGTGTTGAAACTGACAATCTTCAAGGTCAGTCGTTTCCATTTCCACCTGGTACAGATGGTCGGGTGCGTCCTCTGAAAGAGAAAAATGCAAAGTTACAGAACTCAGTACTACACTGAAAAAGTAAACTTGTCTCCAGACTCGGCAAAGTGACTATCATAAAATAAACAAGTCAAAAATTGTCTAACCTATCAGGTCACCATCCCACAAATAGAATCTGGAGCTGGCAAATGTCTGGTTTTGGGCTAACACATGCCAAGTGGGTCTTCTATCTCCAGCTAGAAGACCCACTTCCTTGTCACTTAGACAACTTTTTGACTCGTTTATTTTATGACCGTCATTTTTTGAGTGTAGTAGCCATACTTATGTATGTATTGTATAGACCCACTCAACTTGTGCCAATCCCTGAGAACTACCCCAGTGATCGATTTCCTCACCTTTACCCATGAGAGAAAAATCAAAGATGTTTTAGATAGGAGTCATTGAGGCCAATCCTTTGGTATGTGAGGAAATATGGAATCTTCGCAATTTAAAAGTTACATCAGAGTGCCTACCGTTGTAATGAGTATGATGCAAGTTCAGTATACATTCACAAATAAAGCCACTTGCCTGTTTCTGTTTCTCCCCATCCAGCGGCAATCACCGATGCTCCATCGATCAAGTAGTCCCCGGCAGATGGCAGGGTGACTGGCTGCACCCCGGCCCTGTAGACAAAGGGTGTCCTGAGTCTTATCAGGGCTATGTCATGGTCAAAAGTCTCGGGGTTGTACGAGGGGTGTATGTAGATATGAGAGAACCGTGATTTAGTCGTTGGGTCTTCTGACTGTGATGTTATTCCAGCAACAACCCTGTTTCCTGACGTACTGAAAAGCATAAGGATGAAAGGTAATGGATTTCGTAGTGTATAATGACGTTAACAATGTATTCAATGAGATCATTAGTATGACATTTATTTGTAGCATTGATATCTCAGAATCTCGACAAGGATTTCACAAAAAGTAACATAACTGTTTGAAGGGGTCGCTGATGGGAAGATCCACTTATATATTGCGCATGTATGATTCAGTAGAAATAAATAACCTATATAATAGTGTACATCATTATGATGGTTGATAATGTCTCCACCATATTCATTCCATTACTCAGCATTTTAATGGCTGTGAAATATGAATAAAACAAAACATTATTTTTAAGCTTTCTTTTTATTTGAACAGCATTATGGGATAGAGATAGAATATAATTGCCAATTCTTATGATCAGAATGTATTTTCGATGTGATTACTGGGAACAATATTCTAATCTCTTTGATGATTCAATTATTAAGGTCTATAAAGCTGTTCAAAGTCCAAAATATGGTCATTTTCCCAATTTCGCTTGTAAAAAATACAGTATTTGGTAAGTATGCAATTTAGAAAAAGATTCATTCTAACCATCATACTTATATTACATTTCATTTCTCTCCCATAATGCTGTTCAAATGAGAAGAAGCTAGAACAGAACGTTTTTGTTCCATTCACATTACACAATCCCAAAAGGATGGAATGAATTTGATGATGGTGTTTATGTTTTCTTAATTATACATGCTTAAGTGTTTCAGTAGATCCTGCTTACAGCGACCCCTACACTGAAAATCCATAGGTTGAAAGGGTTAGTCAGTACAGACTAACTTAGGTTGGTCATATGAGTGTTAGTCACAATGGCAAAGTTATACTAGTATACAAAAATGACCGAGGGGTCAGTCAGTAGTGGCTAACCAAGGTTCATCATTGGTGTGTTGTATTTGTATACCACTAGTTGGTGCCACCTGTGATGACCACTCAGTGCCCCCCCCCTGGCAATAAAAAGACTAAGGTGGTCAGTAGTGACCAACCTGACAATAATAACTAATCTAGGTTGGTCGTATCGGGAGCCCAAAAATGACTAACTTGGTTAGGCACTAGTGACTGAGAGATTGGTCATATAGGGAGCCTAGGAATATCAGTGTACATTTACTAACCATATGTCCTCCATGCAGTGGGCAGCAGTCATGATGAAGTGCTGATTGATGATGCTGCCTCCACAGTAGTGGTCATACCTTGTCTTGTATCTGCTCCATCTTTTCACCTGTAGACTGACCATATAGGGGAAGTCTGCCACACTAGCAGGCTCACCACCTATAATCTGTATGCTTATCTTGCCTCTCCCCTTCTCTAGTAAAACAGAAACATATGACTTTTTAGACTTTTGCCTCCTAGTTATCAATCAGGTAACCCAGAGACTAGGTTAAAATGATCATTCATATGCTAGTTTATTGTTCTGTGGTGAACACACACACACACTATATATATATATATATATATATATATATATATATATATATATATATATATATAATTATATATATATATATATATATATATAGTGTGTGTGTGTGTGTGTGTGTGCGTGAGTAAAGGAATCTATAACAGCGAAAACAAATTATACGAGCAAGCACGATTGAGACATTGTAGAAAAAGAAGGAGGGTCATTGGAATAGGGAAAGACAGTGGCAAAATGGAAAATAGGAGAAAATGGCAGTGGGAAATTAGTAAAAAAACAGAATTTGATTTATCTTGCATGCCACATATAATGTCGTTTGATAAATGTTGACTGATGATTCCTTCATGAAGGCAAACTAACACACTAAAGAGAAACACCACAAGAAGGAAATAGAAACTGCATATAAAAATAAATATACATTGAATACGGCCATTCCAGTACTTAAGCATAGTAAATCTTGTATTTAAAAAACAAACAAACTACATACCTCTATCATTTTGGGAAGAGACCAGCACAATGCATGCTACAAGCAGTAAGGTAGATATACCACGTCCATCCATGTTGGGGTATCTGGTGCGGTGTGATGGGTATGGGTGCTACCCTGTATGTCTATAGTGTCCCAGTGCGCATGTTACTATGGTTAAAGTAGGTACATCCAGAAACTGATTCGGTCCGATTGACCCCTACTTCTATTTTGCACTCTTCACTTCAGGAACTGAGTTATTCAATTAGAGATAGATGCACATAATAAGTGAAATATGTATGGTAGCAGCAAATTAAGAGTACCGTAAATTCTCGCGTAGAAGCTGCGGCTAGTTATAGGATGGGATCTATGGTCTGGTAGGACTATTGAACATATTATATTAAATTCAATTATAATACATGTATGGTAGGGTTGATTCAGGTAAGGTGGGACACCTAAGCCATACTCTGACTTTATGTGCCATTCACACATTTGGTACTTATAGTAGAAAATGTCAAACACATCAAATAGTTTCAGTGTTTATTCCTTTAAACCAAAATATAAAAACTATATGAAATACCTTAGCCAATGTGGCCTAAATAGCCCATTTCTTAGAGATGCCATTTCAAAATTGAAGCGTCCCACTTTACTTGTATTTTTGGTAAAGTGGGACACTCGCTTCATGTAAAGTGGGACAATTGGTAAGAATCGACCCCCATGCTTTATAATCCATATGACAAAAATGGTAAATGTCAATTTTTGAAGGTGAGATATATACTTTGATGGACTACATCTATAACATCAAGGAAATTTATGTAGGGTCCTTTACAGGATGAATCAAGTACACAGAGTATTAATGTAAAACTGTCAAAATACTGTGCATCTGGACTTAACTTTGGGCAAGGCTACATTACATTATGTTACATGACAACATATTTGTACCCTAACTGAATCTCTATCCTCAAATTATTTTACATAGTGCTAAATAATGTTATGCACAATTATATAGCTCATACTCGTAATTGTAAGCATCTAAAATGAAATGTTTTGTTAATGAGGTAGCAATGCAAGAGCATTTCAGGGGCATATTAAGCACTATAAATAACTGTAAATGGCAATAATTTCTATAAATCATAAGAAAGTAGTATTGGTTAATGAATTCTATGGTTTTAGCCTCAATGTATATCAAATACCAATTCTAAATGAATTTGCTACAGATTTTACCATTTAACATCATAATGTATGATAAAAAATCATTAAAGGTAAGAAATCTCACAATAATTATCTAAATTATGATGGAAGTCAATGGTTCGCTGATGGAAGTCAGTGGTTCTCTCATCTAAATAATGATCATGAGTTAAGTCACTTAGCAAACCACAATCTGGAGCACTAACAAAGCCCTATTCTGGCTGTTATACTTAATACTTTGGTATGATTTACACAACTAAGTGTTGTAATGATATTTGCTATGATATTTCTTCTCCTTATAAATCAAAATATAGGCATATCGGGTAATGCTACTCTGAGAAAGGGGATTAATATAGTGTCCCACTTAACCTGAATCTGCCTGTCCCACTTTACCTAACACCTTCAGCTAAAGTGGGACACTTGCATTTCAGGTCTCAGTGTACTTCATTTTCATATCTGACTAATAAAAAATTATCAAGATGTAAAGAAGCAATATATGTATCTAATATTTACATACATTTTGAAATATCATGTTACTATTCTTAGTACCACTACTAACAAATAATTTTCCTATTTCTTATGCACTTCCGAATTTATAGCGGCAAAAGCTCTCCACCCATATCACGTCGAAATTTAGAAGGTATAATTACCTCTTAACTTTGGTGAGATAGGTACAAATAAGAGGGGTCAAACATATATTTCTAAGAAAAAAATAAAATTTTACACCCAGGAAAAAAATCAACCCCTAAAAATGGCCTTAATGTTAATTGTCCCACTTTACCTGATGTCCCACTTTACCTGAATCAACCCTATATCAATTTTAATTTGTATATAGAATACATAAGTTATGAGTTTTCTCTTTTGTTAGACCTTTGCACTTACAAGAGAAACGTAATCTACTCCTTAATGCCTCTACACCTGTATTCACATTGAATCCCAACTTTTACGAATATCTTGTTTTGGACAAACTTAGAATAAATTGGTTAAGTGAAGGCTTGTCGTAACTATATATCTAAGTACCTTTGGGTGTTTAACCCTTTGCGAACTGCACATATTTTTGAGGCACTTTCCCCCTTTGTCGTCATAATGTATGATACATAACACACACTCTCATTGAGAAGCATTGTAATTACAATACCTAAATATCTACACAACACCGTGAATTATGTTTATGCTTCTTTATTGGAAGAATTTATTTCACAGATGAATTTCTAAATACAGTGTAATTCAGATGAATTACCAAATATGGTCATGATCGTTATAGACAGCATCTCAAATGAGCAGATAGAAATAAGACAATATCCAACGTCGTACAGGACTTTGGGTGTAGGGTAGATTCACCACTTTCGGACGCTCGTTGGCACTACAAACGTGACCCTTTTTCTATGGGCTACAGTTTTCTTAATATTACACTTAGAGCTATAACCATGATACTTTCGGAGAGAAGAGTGTCAAAACGTTATACCCATCCAATAATAAATGTGCTTTTATTCATTATGATATTAAATATTCCTCATCAAAGTTGGAGAATTTAAATCCTAATTTCACCTCATGTCGGACACTTAGGATTCCCTTCATTTTTTTCAAGTACTAGGGACAAATTTACCTTTCTATGATGGCAAGCATGGCATAATTTACCCAAGGTTTGAATATAACTCAAGATATCCAACATATCTATGTTTGAAATATACTTTTAACCCAATTAAACCAGTCCAATATAGAAAATCTATAAATATTTCCTTTATACTGAGAAAACTTGACATTTTCTTACCAATGGAATTCAAGGATCTTTATTGAGTAAAATGTGATTAATATTTTATACTGGCAGAGTTATTGCTTTGCTTCCCCCATATTTATTGCAAAGGGAAAACACAATGGACAGTGATGTCCATCTCATGGTGAAATTTGATCATAATATTATCTTTAAATGTCTGCAAATGTTATTTTCTGGAAATCATTATGTATTATTTTGCTATACTATACTTCGAAATACATATACCTTTTGGTCAAGGATTGATTTTATTGCCTAGGTGTAGGGATTATTGAAAAATTTAGCACTACAGCACACCTGTCCGACTTTGGGTACCATGTAATTCTACAAATAAGGCAATAGCTCCTCACCATGAAACAGGCCAGCTTCAGTGCATGATCATGCACAGATAAGACTGGTTTGCATACATATCATTTTCTTTATTGGTAAGAAGGACACTT
The DNA here is from genome assembly GCA_947462335.1 of Harmothoe impar. Lineage (NCBI taxonomy): Eukaryota > Metazoa > Annelida > Polychaeta > Phyllodocida > Polynoidae > Harmothoe > Harmothoe impar. The sequence goes on from OX381715.1 coordinate 28,296,824, forward strand.
AAATTTCCCTATGGTATGATCATATATGACATAGAACTTATCATTTATCATGATTTTTAATGCTAAATGTGTCCGACTTAAGGTGTGTGTCCGTCTTTGGGTGAATCTACCCTATATAGCTATGATATATCACTGGTTAGTCTTATGATAATATAATTACCCATCAGAATAATCCAGGATAATAAGATCAAGTTTCTAGTTCGATTAGACCCACAGTGAAAACGCAAGGGAATGGGACCTTGTAATATAAGAAGTGACGATCAACTGCAAATTCTCACATATAAGCCCAACTCATGGATAAGTCACACCCCAACGTTGTCAATTTGAAGGCATTTACGTTGTAAATACGATTTTCAATGCACGGTTTGGCTAAAAATCCTTTGAGTTATCATAATGAAACTGCTGCCTTTGAAACCAAGTTGAAACTTATCTTGGACTTTCGTGTAAGCCCCAACCTTTTAACACAGAGCTACTCAGAACGCTTATCTGACATTAACGGACAGGTTCCCACATGCACCCTGGGAAGGGACCAAACTTGATATCATAATATGTGTGTAATGAAATAACTACAATCATTAGGAGTTGTTATCTAGAGTGGTTGGAGTAGCGAAGCTAAACGCTTTCTTTACTGAGTTTTAGAACATCTTTATTGGCAACAACAAGTCTTGTGTACGCAGTAGATTTGTTGATACATTTGGCATAATTTGATACAATACATGATAATAAAGATTCCCTGACCAAATACTCGAATATGATCGGCTTAGAAACTAAGCTGTGATGACATTCACGCCATCATTCAAAAGGGAGCCCCTGATTGGCTGATTCCGATTTCCCGTCAAATGTATATTACTGGTTTCAACTGTTCTTATAACTACATTGTACTAATAAAATCATAAAACTATGAGGCGTTATATATAATAGGATTTTATCCAAACGATTGGAAGCTGCAAGTATGAATATATATGATTCATAGAATCCTATTTCTGTTATGGTGAATCTAATTCAGAAGATGGTCTGCGCTATTCCCTCTACCAAATGAATAAGAAAATAATATGTCAGCGACCACCAGCAAGGATACTCTGCGTACCCTAGCATGGAGCATCATTTGGAAGCTGCAAGTCTGACCATAGGCAATACGTTGACCTGAATCCTATTGCTGTTATGGGAAATCTAAATCAATGAAAAGACAAGTCATACAATTTCATTAAAATAAATACTATGTCAGTGACTACAGAAAGGGATGCTCTGCACGCTCCACATTGACACAGATGGGGCATAATTAAAGTGTCGATGCTCATATAGCATCTGTACATATAGGTATAGGCATAGGTTCCAACTGTTCTTATAACTACCAATACAATCATAAAACTATGAGGCGTTATATATAATAGGGTTACATCCAAACAATTGGGAGCTGCAAGTCTTAATAATTATGGTTAATAGAATCATATTTATGTTATAGTAAATTTAATTCAGAAGATGGTCTGCGATGTCCCCTCTACCAAACTAATAAGAAAATAATATGTCAGTGACCACCAGAAAAGCTGCTCTGGGCGCCCTAGCTTGGGGCACCATTATCCTACTATGTGGCTGCTCTCTCTATATTAATGTAAGTATGATTGCAATGATGGTTATAGTCATAACAGGAGCCAATTCTCTGTCAAAGCTCTTTAAACATGATGGACACAGATCCCTGCAGGTTATATCATTATAATTATTACGTCAGTTGCTCCACTTATATACAAGCCTTCGCCATACTCTAGTAAATTCCCTTTTTTTTATTACGCTTATACTCGCATGGAGATGTTAAACCATATGTCATGTTAACCAGCATTAGTTTAAATAACATATACATAACCATCTCTGCAAGGTTTATTCAGACCACATTTAAATGTATATATCTATGTCTAAGCACACTGATGCCCTCATATAGCATTAATTCAAACATTCTTAATTCTTCATACGGTATAGTATCATACACTGTAAAAAGTTGTTGTTCGTCAACAGCAAAATTTGGTGTATATGTATAGTACTTTAGCTGTAAATAATAATACAGCAAATTTTACTGTACATATACAATTCTGTTACTGTAGATGCAGGTTACGGTAGTGACTTGTAGATCTACAGCACTTTTCCCTGTAATATGTACAAGAGAGGTCGTGGGATCGATCCTTGGTCTAGCTACCTCTCATTAGGGATCTTTAGCAACAAGGCTGTAGCTCATTTAATACAGACATGGCAGAGGCAGCTTATATCCCAATATGACCATTTGTAACACCGGCTCTGTGGCGCAACGGATCAGGGCCCGTCTCCAACATCACAGGTTGTGAGTTCCATCGTCGGTCGAGCCACTTCTCTTGTTTTACCTACATCCACCTAAAATTCGTTTTTCCCTCACATTGATGATTAAAAATATCACCAGTGCTGGGACCTTCAGACTATGATTTGTAATCAATTTTGCTGTACAGTAACAGAAGATTCTGCTGTCCTTGTACAGTACATAGTGCTGTAAATATACACAAGCTCACTTGCTGTAGGTCTATACAGCAAAATCTAGTGGAACCAAAGTTGCCTGCAATATTTGCTGTACAGGAACAGTACTTACTTCTAGCAGTGTATGGCTATGGGTGACCATGACAGAGGCGGTCTCTTTGTGCATATATGAATGTATCATATTTTAGAATGGCTTGCGGCAAGATGCGTTAAGATATGCAGTGTTCATCTAATTTTATATCATAACATCAATATATGAATAGTGCATTCCCATTCTTGTAGGGTCTTGTAGTGATTATTAAGGCTGGTGTGACAGTTGGAAGTTGGGCTAGTTGGTAATGGAAATGTGACTAAAATATTGCATTGATGATGTAGATATCTTTACATTAGACCCCCCTTTGACATAAAACCGCACGCCATGTATGCCCTCTGAGTCATGCTCCCCAGCACATATCACTGGCCTTTTCTATAGGGCCGACATGTAAAATGTGTATTTTTCTAAAGAAATAATTATATCCAGATAAAAGAAATGTCTTAAAAGAGGAATAACAAATCTTTCCAACAAGGTAGTCCATATGCTGATCAACCTAATATAACAGGTAAAATAGTGTAATATGAAACTAGGCTCTTTAGCACTGTGACAGATAGGGAGCGAGCAAAATGCCTGGTCGCCGAACAGCCTATTACCAGTAGACCTTGCTGACGCTTGCCTGGGGTCTAGGGTCGTGGGTTTGGGGCTCTCTTGGGGAATCTTACTAAAATGTTTAAAACATTAGCCCTGAGCCAGCACACACCAGTGAGTTTCTAAAGATTCTGAGAGTCCTGCCACTAGTTCCCCAAAATGATATTAAGCCATTTATACGCAGAGAGCCACACAGTGGGTCCACCTTTGAAAAACATACAGCTTTAGAGGGATTTTCCAGCCCACACTCTATAGCTCCACCCTCCCCAGAAACCTTTGATGTAAGAAGCTATGCATCGCTATCACGTACATGTGCTCATGTCCGTTTGCATTAAAAAGTGACCTCAGATACACTGAAAATCCATAGATTGAAAGGGTTAGTCAGTACAGACTATCCTAGGTTCGTCATATGTGTGTTAGTCATAATGGCAAAGTTATATTCAAAAATCACTGAGGGGTCAGTCAGTAGTGGCTAATCTAGGTTCATCATTGGTGTGTTGTATTTGCATACCACTAGTTGGGGCCACCTTTTAAGATACAATGATCACCACTCCATGGCTCCCCCTGGAAATTAAAAGACTAAAGTGGGTTGGTCAGTACTGACCAACATGACATTAATAACCTAGGTTAGTCGTATAGGGAGCCAAAAAATGACTAACTATAAGTTAAGCACTAGTGACTGAGAGATTGGTCGTATAGGGAGCCTAGGAATATCAGTGTATAGCAGTTTAACAGGGTGACTACAGCGCTATAGGCACATCAGTGGCAGCAAGTGGAACAGTAGATTTTAAAGATGATTATTCCGGAGTTAATAGATTAGGGTACTGTGATACCTATATAACCAAAGCCAATGTGAGGAGAAACCAGTGTAACTTATCATTTCATCCATGTTCATCGTACATTTGACGAGTCTTCGGTATCTGACTTTTAATGTCCGCTTAGCCTTAGGGTAGATTCAACATGAGTCGGACACATACCCTGAGACGGGCGGTGCGATTTGAGGTTATTTATGTACACTACGACTTCTATTGTTATTTTATTGGAAAGAGTAACACTAAAACTTTACCATTATCCACAAACAAAGAGCTTACAATGTTGAAATAACCTCAGAAGCAAGTGTACGTCTCAAGGTATGTGTCCGACTTCAGGTGAACCTATCCTATAGCTGCCTGCCCGCTACCTTAGATTCTAGGTTTGCTCTAGGTTTTGCCAATAACCAGCTGTTTTCCTGGAGCTTGTTCCTTGTGAAGGTTGGTCTCAGGTAGTAGGCAGGCTGGCACAGACCAAGCAATTTGGCACACCCGAACGCACCTACTGTCTCAATGATGTGCCGATTCCGTCAGGTCTCAGCGCAGGAAACGGTTCTTCTATATATATAATTTGATATAGCATAGCACATAATAACAACTACTGGGACAATTGCAATTTCTGAAAATCATCCCTGCCCCAATAGATATATCCTTCCTACAAACATGTCCAACCCAAACTAGCTACTGACCACGGAAAACATGATCACGGGTCTGTACTATGTGAGTTTCACCTGAATTTGTTCTGAACAAATTACATCCAGAAAAAAATGTAAACTCAATGAGAATCTGTGTCCTATCATTTGGTTCACCTTGGCAAACATTCAGCAGTATGTGTACTAGTTATCAAATGACTGGCATTATTTAACTTAATTGTTGACCATTCAGTGCTCCTACAGTATTTCCTTCCGACCACAATCGTATATGACTTTCAGTTTGCTGTTGAATTTCCCTCAGTGAGACCGAGAGTCTGTCCCTCCTGCTTCAGACTCCCTCGACCAGTACCCCTTTCCGCCGCAAATGGGACTGGTAGAACTGCTATATTTCAATCAATTCCCAATTTGCAAGGTTTTTATTCTGCAATCACGAAAAATATAAAAGTACATACAATTATATTTGTTTCAATCGAATTCCAGAGAAGGTTGATACATATTTAGATCGTTACTTCCTACCAGGCTGTGCACAGGAATTGTTGTACAGGATTTAACTGGTCAACTCCTGAAGACATGTTATTGAAACAAGATTCTTTATATCAGTTCGCCCAGGCTCTACTATTAGCATCACCACAGAGAAATTACAAACATATTTCATCATCATAATTTATGTATTAATGCATCATGTCATAAGGATGATACAGGTGTTATAATTTTGTGTCTAGCTTGTCTAGAACCGACATAATTCAAGATTTATCATCAGAAAAGCGGGCCTTCTATTGGAGGAATGTAAACATTAAATGGCTCCCCTTACATGGACCCCCTCTACAAAAGGTGTCACCGCTACCTAGCCATGGAGAGTTTTCACGGCTTTTACCCCCCCCCCCCCCTGCCTACATCCCGGCAGGCACCCTTGTGTGTACCGTCAGGGCTGAGTCTCACCATGCCCAATACACATGACTTACGCATAACATGCAAGGTAGAAACATTGTTATAACTTTATTTCTATGCATCACATCATTATAAAATTTGGTATGTGTATGCATGTATATGTTTTACATTCGGAGGTCAAGCCCTATGACGAAAAGTTAACTATTCAATCATTTAGGACACATTTTATAAAACCTTACCCCCATATTTACGCAACCCCCAAGGGGTAGAGCTCCACAACTTTATAAAGCATGCACTCACTAATATGCAAACCCGCGGCTCTTAATATAAACTAAGGACATAATTACAGGCATGAATGGCTAGGTACTGATGTGTTCTTTCAAATGTGTATAAAAGATAATTTGCGCGGGGTAGATATTCTGAACACTTTGATGAAGAGTGAAAATTCTTTTTTTACACAATCACAAGTTCACCCCTGGGTGTCCTATTAAAATATGACGAGTACTGGGTTGTAGCTTAATTAGTTTCCAGTCTGTCTAATGCATAATTGAGAGTATATGATGTGATGGGCCTCACAATAAAGAAAATAGGGAGGGAGTATCAGTGCCTATTGTGTAAAAATCGGACCGTGTGTGTGTGTATAATCGGTAGGCCCAGCCATCCGACTGATTAGCGTCACCAATTGGGGTAGCTACTACTATTATAGAGTTGGGGCCTGAGAGTGAGACTGTCCTGTCCATGCTAGTGTACACTGACCTGCCACCTGGTGTAGGTTGTGTCTACTGTGTACAATGTAGCAGTGTCAGTGAGCCTGCAGTACACCAAAGGTACAATAGGTAGCAGCAGCAGCATCTGTGAACTACCACATAGGGGGTGAGGGGTTGTCGTATCAAGGGTTGTTGTTTAAAGCTGCTACAACACCTCAGGTTATCTATTTATCCTTGCCAGAATACATATAATATCCTACAAGGAAATGGGGTTCATAATCATATACAAATGCAGAGAATTTATCTGAGGTATTATAGCAGTGTTAAATTTAAGAGTGGGTATACAGGCATCGACTGTCCCTTCGCTTGTGTACACTGTAAATAGTGAAAGCAAAAATACGTCCTTTTATACTGTAAACTAGCAGTATATTCTACTGCCCATAACCACAATTACCGTAGTATATACTGTAAATCTACAGTATATCATACTGTGCAGCTACACGAACTTCTGACAGTTTACCCTTGTACAAAAATGTGGCAGAACATAAATTCACAGTTAACACCTTACTTGGGGTTTCATGGGAAAGGAGTAGAATGTGATAACGATGCCAAATAAAATTAGTGCAATTCAGCCTGCAGGAAATATTGCCTCTAGGGAAACAAGATGACACCTTACATGGTATGACTGGTTACAGTACAATGGACATGCCCAAACTCACTGTGCAACATCTACTTTCCTAGTTCATGTATCGTTTCGAAATATTCTATTCAACTTCTGATAAAATATAACTTGAAAGGACATAGGATGCCATTAAAAGAACAACATGCCTACGAGCTGCACGGGCTACAAGGCTCTTTTTATCAAGGTCTTTTTGAGATCGTTCATGACTATGTGATGTTCAATATGCATGGTAATTGCCCATATCATGCCAAATTCACATGCATGCATACATGTATTACACACTGATATTCCTAGGCTCCCTATACGCCCAACCTCTCAGTCACTAGTGCCTAACCTAGTTAGTCATTTTTTGGCTCCCTATACAACCAACCTAGGTCAGTTACTATTGTCAGGTTGGTCAGTACTGACCAACCCACCTTAGTCTTTTTATTTCCAGGGGGAGCCACTGAGTGGTCATGACAGGTGGCCCCAACTAGTGGTATACAAATACAACACACCAATGGTGAACCTAGGTTAGCCACTACTGACTGACCACTCGGTCATTTTTGAATATAACTTTGCCATTATGACTAACACTCATATGACCAACCTAGGATAGTCTAAACTGACTAACCCTTTCAACCTATGGATTTTCAGTGCAGTATATACAACGATAAACTTACATACGTGCTTGATATATCGTGCTTCATCTTAATGAATTGACGACGCAGATCCTTATTCATGCGGGAGTCATTCACATAGTGCTAAACCTTTCAGGACAGCATAGTGTGTTGAATGCAGCCGAGGAAAAATACTCACTAAGTCTTTTGCTTGGGATCCATGCTACATTCCTAAATAATTGACACTATACCAGCATGATTCTTTACATTATTGCACTATTGAACACAAACCTCTTAGGGCGGGTGTTGATTATAACCATTTTGTACTGATGCTCAGTTCCAGCAATCTATCTTTCCACACATATTTTCTTGGATTTAGCATGATTTAAGTTCACAAAAATAGATTCTAACAAGGGGGTTGACTTTAAAAATGTAGAAAAAGGGCAGTCTACAAAATATACTAAGTACTGCACTTCTAAGCATTTCTATCAGAATTCTCTTCTTTTTTAAAGGCCTGTGCCAGAATGAAATCATACATGACCTGCTGATTTCCCAATGTAATAAGAAATAAAATACTCTAGCATTGATGTGATAAGAATGTGGAGCAATGTAGCGCATTGTTCAGGAACAAATTAAAAATGTCTAGAACCAGATTTTCTGGAAAATCTGATTTTCCTGATATATATTATAGAGTGTCAAGTGTAGAGGATATATATAATAGAGTCTCAATTTAGTCCTAAATTAAATTGATGTAAAATCCTCTGACTTTCTATATTGGGTGGCCACCTGCTTTTATAAGTCATCTGGGGATTTCCTCCTAAACCTAATTGGACTTCCAGAACTTCTAAAAATATACTCAAAAAGCACTTGAAGACTTCATGCAATCTGAAGAGCTATACTATTCTGCATGGCCCTTTTAACGATTGGTCCGTTCTTTGAAACTGAAGGTCAGAAATTCCCATAGGACAACACAGTTTTCTGCACATGTAAGGAATTTGTGGCCCCATTAGTCGCTGCAAAGTAGGTAACAACAAAAAGGGCCCACCACAAAATGGCCGCCATGGCAGTAAACCAGGTATGAAAGCCTCCCCCACCCCATACGGGACATGCGCATCAAACTGAGAGGCCGTGGACATCTCTGGTTTACTAACCCTTTCAGGGCCGCATACTGTTCTAATGTACTACTATTAGTACGCCCGTCATCATCATGATGCATGAATGCTGCAGGCTGACCCTTGTAGTCCTGATGCAGCCAAACTTGAATGTGATATGACCTTTGTCGTCATGATGCATAACTGCAGCTCAGGTGAGTAATTCGGCGGTGCTGTATCAAAACCCCCACCCACCCTATATCAAGGCTAGAGAACCGCTCCTCGCTACAACCGATTCTTGGTCGGTTTGTCACGAATGCAGCACTGGTGAGTTACTCGCTAGAGCATAGGTTAGTTACTCGCTAGAGCTCCATTTATGCACCATGACAACACAGGCCATAGGACATTAAATCACTATGCGGTCTTTAAAGGGCTAATGCCGTCACAGTGACGTCACATGACGCTATGTACGTCATCACATGACTTCCTGTGAGGCAGTGGTACCAGCGGGAGACACCAGAGGGCGCCTTGAGGGGTGAGCGGGCCGCAAAGTGGCAATTGTTTATGTCACGTGGGGCTGCTGTAGAGCGGCGCGTTACATTTACGACATGGCTGTTTTACGACATGGCCGCCAGTTGGCTGCAATTGTATCTTGGTAAGTGCTCACAATAAATCGGCATGTTCGACGTGTGGGCCACTTAGAGGGCCGGCTTGGAGAAAAACCAAAATGGCCGCTAGATCTCATCCGTTCTCCAATCACAGTGGCTATATACTACTGTAACTCTGCTTGAAGTTGCACTTATTTTACAAGAACTCTTCTGTGGAAGAAGGGGAGGATAGTGCACTAGTTTCCTGCTCTTCTATTCACACCACACAGTTCTAGTCTCCCTATACAAGAAAGAGTCCCATATACTTCCGCACAATCATCCCTGATACACCTATAGCTCACATAATGTGTTGCTTACTTATAAATGTATGATTAGATATCTGGAAACTTTGATTCATTGAATATGACACGCTTCAAAAATCAGCTAATTACTAACATTTACTGATTATGATGTCCATATGTAGCTTGTTGCAGAGCCTAAAGTGACATATCTGCCCACTAGATATGGGTGCTCATCCTCGGTTGGCGGTCAGCTTCCGTCATGGCCACTTACATGACTACCTCAAGTGGTGATGACAACACTGCCAAGACAAAGCCGGATAGGGGACAAGAAAGGTTTTTAGGGGGATTTAATCAGAGGGATGCATGTTAAAAATATTGGATACGTGTTAAAGATATTTCCAGCTGCATAATTTGTATAAATATGTGATACCAAATTCTTTCCTCACTGGTCAAATACTGGTAAAACACCGCCTTCACATGCCCCAATGGACAGTGCTACAACCACCCATGAGATCTGACCTTGAACCACATACGGGTCAGGGGGCCATGGAGAATTGGGATCGAACCCATCACCCGCCCTCATCGGTGTCAGATGACTTTACCAATGGCCTGGAGGGTTCGACGCGCCCCCACTGCCTCATTTACCATGGTAACGCCTATGTGAAATTAATGCCCGGCCGGGCGACCCACATCCGAGGAGATCTCATCAATAAATCTCAAGATTTTGTCGGTCGGGACGCGAACCCGCCCCCTTGAGGAGGCAGGAATACGTTACCACCGGTCTAAAGGCCCTTCCGCACCTCTGGGGAGTCATGTTGTTTGACGGTTAGATCACCATAACAAGCATTGAGGTCATTGAGACGGCAGCCATCTTGGATGCCATTGTTGTGGGTTTGGGATGGGATTTGATATCTCACCCTGGTCCTGCCAGAAGGGCCCCAATGCTGCTGTGTAAGGTATAGAAACGTGTGCAGCCATTTTGCAGGACAGTATAGCGCTTTAATTATATTTGCCCTTTGTCGTCATGGTATGTTGTATGGATGCAATCATATAGGCCTATAACCGTTTAAGGATGGCATCATGCCATAATGCATCATGCTCTTGATTGTCATGATGCATGCATGCAGCTCTGGTGAGTAACTCGCCAGTGCTGCATTCAAGCATCATGCCGACCTTATGAGGTTGAGACACTCCCGAAGGGTTGACATGATGTACCAATCTAGCACCGGCGCATTACTTGCCGGGGTTGCGTTGATGCATCATGGTGACAAATGCCATTTTTAGTGACATCCGTCCTTAAACGGTTAACGGAATAATTGCTAACTCAGGGTTTTGCAGTAGTTTCTGACATCAGAGAGGGAGTTTTTTTCTGAAAAAGATTACTTTGGTTCAAGTGTGTCTTCTAGCTGGAGATAGAAGACCCACTTGGCATGTGCCAGCCTAAAACCCGACATTTGCCAGCTCCAGATTCTATTTGTTGGATGTTAACTTGATAGGTTAGACAACTTTTGACTTTTGACTTTATTTCACGACAGTCATTTAGACGAGTCTGGAGACAAGTTTATTTTTTCAGTGTGAACATGCCGCATCATGCCGTCCTTAAAGGCTAAGCATCAGCTAGTTCTGGTTGGCTCACGTCCACATAAGGAAGTGTCCTGTAGCACACAGAGCCTGTGGAGCAAGAAAGGGTGAGCTTGTCGAGGAGATGATGTTATCTTTTGCTTAAAAGTTAAATTCAGAAACCCTAAATAACGATGGCATCAGTATGAAGTCACTTAATTTGTCAAATATTTGCCTTATATTATATCCTCTTTTATAAGACGATTCTGCATGGAATGATCTCAGACACAGTCGACTCTGAGCATTTCGTTTGCTTGTTACTTAGACAAGTTTTTAACTCGTTTCTTTTATGACAGTCATTTAGAAAAAGTCTGGAGACAAGTTTACTTTTTCAGTTCATGATGCACTGATTGAGTGCCAGCGAGTCACTCGCCAGTACTGCATCGATACATCATGATTGGCACAATGCACCAACATCTGCATCAATGCAGGGGTCTGCGCTTTAATTGCTGGCGCTGCATTGGTGCATCATAATGACAAATAAAGAAAGAATCATGAGGCGTCATGCCACCCTAAGAGGGTTATCTATAAGCAGAGAAGAGGAGAGGGGGTGGAGGGTAGTGTGGTTTGTGCAGTGCCTTATGGCTGATACAAAGGCTGTCGTTGTTAATGCTGAGACTGTAACCTCTGACCTGGCTGTGACGTACATCAGCGTGACGTATGCAGGTTGAGGACACACCCACTATTCTAGTACGCCGTATTTGTACGCTGTATTTTGTACTCACCTTCTAGGGTGTACTGGTATAATGGCCTACCCAGTAGCATCACTGAGATTTCTCTCATAGTCCGAATGTATTATATATCATGTATGGTACCATTGGAAAGACCTCAATCTATATACACTAGCCGATTTACAAATTCTAACCATTTATCCTCATTTAGATATCATGCATTGAACATGCCATATTCATAAAATACTTTTATAGAGACTCAGCGAAATCCATTTCCGATTTTTTTGTTAGATTTGCTGATAGATATTAACATACAGAGGGGTAGCCTAGACACTGATCTATGACTTTGCGTTTTGGTTTTACCTCTTAATGGAATGGTAAGGTCATAAATAGATAAAATGTTAAAGAAAGGTTGGTATTTTCTCCCCCCTGCCATGCCCCCAGTGTTGGTATAGCTGGTATATCTATGAGTACTGCATACCCACCCATGGGGGTCAGTAGTCTAGTGTGGCTCCAGATGGGTCAAAAGCGACCTGGCGACCTGGGGTGTTTTCCAGGCGACCTGGCGACCTTGCACAATAATATAAGCGACCTGGCGACTTTTGGAAATTTTTGACTATAGCATAAATGGTCTAAAAAAGCGACTTTGTGACCTGAGGCCCTTTATTTCGGCGACTTTCCGACCTGATGGGGGGACCCCTCTGCACCCCCTCTAGTGCAGCTGGCTGTTTATGGCCTAATGATCACACCAAATGTACCAGTTAAATGGTACACCCCAGAACCATGCACAGCACCACAATACTGATATGGTCTAATTGACAGGACTGTACCACAATAGTGGTACGTCCTAAAAAGGTATCCCTGTCCCCTACCTAGGTTAGCCTATGACGGGTTGGGCTGCACCAGCCCCACCTACTGGTTAATTTGCTCACGGAAGTTGTTTTACACGTGGCAGAAACCCAGATCAACCATTTAACGACTGCATGACGCCCTCATTGGCATTTTAACGCACCAACGCAGCACTGGAGGGCCGCTTCTGGGCTTGTATTGATGCATCAGCCCGAATATTTGGTAATATATCAACCCCTGACGGTGTGCAATGTGCATGAATGCAGCACTGGCGAGCTACTCGATAGCACTCCATTCAAGCAGTATTTAAAAAGGCAAAATACTTTCTTTTGCCACAAAGCTTTGACAATTATAAAGAAGTCATAGTTGAATTGTCTCTGTGTGTAAGATGAGAGTAGCATCCTTTGTATATGCATATACCTGCGGGCAGTCACGATGTATCATGTCACGTACTGCTGACAGGAGTGATTCACAGCTGTAACGTGGCTATAGACACATGCAATAAAGGGTGACTTTTTATAATAAAGTTTACATTGGTTTTAGTAGAATCCTCATAACATTGTCTGTAGTGGCTATTTTAACGAATACCTCATATCAGGAGACACAATTGTCTTTCAAATAGTATATGTATTAGAATACAGTATTTTGACATAGTATCTACACTGTAAAAAATATTCCGTAGAAAAAACGGAGAAGCACTGGCATCAATAGGAGCCAGGAAACCCACGTTTTTTTAGGGAATTCCGTTTTTGGCAGTCACCGCTTTTTTAGGGAATTTCGTTTTTAGAAGTCGCCGTACTTTTTACAGAATTTCCCTGTTTTATTCTGTGTTCATGTCAGTGTACAGTTCACTATAATTATCAACCATATCTATTCTTGTTCCATGAGATATCTTGTGCTGGGACTTCATAATTATGATGAAACACATACACAGCACTTTATAATCACAATTCATGAGCAAACATTACTCTATAATTGTTATAGAACACCAACGGAGTTTCACTGCAATGGATTACGGAATTTCACTGTAAAATAGATGAGATTTACAGTGATTCACTGTAAACCAAAAAACGGAGATGCACTGCCAAATTTAACTGAGATTCTCCATGATTTCAAGGGAATTTTTTTACAGTGTAGGAATTTGTCGGTCACACTTCTCTGAAAAAGACACCCTTTCTTGCTACACTGATCTATAGACACATGTTCCTCTGTCATGCACAGGGAGGGCAGCAACCACCCCCTATGTATACACCCCCCCCCCCCATACACCCCCCCCCTATACACACACATCCATACCGGTTTAAGCAACACTCCAGCATTACCACTCTGAATTCGGGAAAAATCTAGTATCACACACATTAGTGGTTAGGTTGATTATCTGTATGCAGTATAATGATAAAATATGTAGTGAGTCGCTGTTTATATGTGTTAAGTCAAGGAGAGGGTGCCAGCTGAGGATAATCACCATTGTCCAAGGAGTATAATAATTATGCAGCTACTCACGCATAATCATATATGACTTACACCTAGTCATTGGTTTGTGATTGGTTTGTGATTGGTTTGTGATTGGTTTGTACATAACTACACAGACAGGCGTTGTCTTGGTCTCCCAGCCAACACACACAGAAAAGTGAGAGTCATTGTCGCTAAAACTACCCTCACCTAGGGGTCAGGCACTGCCTGACTCTCAGGTGAGGGTAGTTTTAGCGACAATGACTCTCACTTTTCTGAGGGTGAACGATGGTATAAGTCTGGCATATCATTCCGAATTGCAGCTCTAAGTAGAGACTCGGCAGCTCTCAGTGTTTTTTGGAAAATTGTCATATTGTGTGAAAAGTGGTTTAGGTTTTGTTGGATTTGGAGATGTTTTGGAGATGTTTTGCAGAAATTGATTTCAGGGTATCACAATATTATTTCCTGCCAAGTGTTAATCAATCGCGGACTGGGTCTAGTCTCCAGTTCATTTAAAATCCCTGTAATACACCTAATCATGCCCGACAAGTGATGAAATAATTCGTCTGGACAGATTTGAGTCTGGATTTATTTCATGTGATTATTGATTCTCTTGAAGTAAACAGTGGGAAAACGTCATAGTTGAAAGAGGGTAGTAGTGGAGAATAGGGCCTGTTACACTGGCGGCACCTGCTGCATGGCAGTTGCGGCAAGCGGTAATACTGTTACACAGGCAACTACTGCAGCACAGTGTGCCTTGCATATACGCTACACATAGAACAGGTCATCAAGATACTAGTAATCATTTTCTCAGAATCAATTTTTCTATGGCGTTGTGGAGGGCAGCCCTGGTACATGAAGTACTTTTACATAAAATGCCCTTCTCACCGCTTCCATTACAGGGACAATGTGTGGTCTCTCCTCAGACCTGTTCAGCCTGATGTGGACCTGCAATAATAAGTGTTTCCTATTTCAGATGGCCACTGTGGTTCAGCCGCTATGGACGACATAGTGCTTTAGGACACTATATCCTTAATGGTCATGATGCAAGTTGGCAATATCTAATGAGTAACTACCAGGTGGTGTATTCATGCATCATGCTGACCCTATGTGATTGGTACTTCCCCAATGAGATGGCATGATTCACTAATGCAGTACTGGTAAGTTACTAGTTTGTTAGTGCATCATGATGAGAAATGTCACTTTAGGATGACACCCGTAAAGGGTTAAGGCACACGGTGGTCCGCACAGGAACAATAAAACAACAGTTCTGCAATTGAAATTTTCCCGTAGCTTTCTTCAATTCTTCACCTGGAAAGTGGAAAGAAACCTATTAGATCCGCTCCCCCCAGTCAATGAGTATTGTTCAGGTGGCTAGCTTTGATGTTGATTCAAAAAGCAAAGGATGTGCACCTTAAAATGGTGAAAAGGGACGGCCAATTGTAAGGAAGTATAAAAAACATTCGGCAAGCGGATGTTGGTGAGAATAAAACACAGAACATCTTCGGGGAAATCTTTGTGAAGAAACAGGTAAGGAATTTAAATATTTTTAGAAAAGTGAGAAATTTTCCCTTTGATAAATTTCAGAAGAAGGAGAACCAAGATGGCGGCGGTGGTCACGTGTTGTCTTTCAGCCTCGTTATGGTTCACTAGCTAGTCTACTCACACTTACCCAGGCAGGCTGCCTACCCTAGGTTTACACTATATCAACCTTCCTGAAGAGGGTGAGGGTCATCTGTTGTACCCCATTTGTCCACAATCTGTACAGTCTCCACAGGTCTCTCGCTGATCAAGGGAAAGACACAATTTGGTGCTGTTAAAATGAATTTTGTTTGCAGTAGGAGAGTAATTTTCCTCTACATATAGATATCTTCAGTAAGCCAGATGAAGGGCTATATTTACTCAAACTGATAACAGACTTTGCAAACCTTCGCTACAGAATATGTCCAAGATTTTAAAAAAAGCTTTAAATTTATTGCAAGTTATTAGATACAAATTGCCATGATGTGGCCGAGATGGCACATATAGACCTGCTACTGACTACACTGCAAAATCACCATCTTTTCTACAGTGAACAAACTGTAGATTCTACTGTTCATCTACAAAAACTATTAATAGTGTAGACCACGGCAGCAAACTCTATTGCAGAGGATGAATGTTTAACGTTCAGACTAGGCTAACCTCTGACCTCATACCGACATCGTTAGCTTGTTCCCGCAGTTATCGGCAGATGACAATTGATTAGGGCCCGCCGGCAACAAGCGACCTTCTCTCGTATGGCGCGAGACAGGGCGAGACTTGAGGTTGCCATGGGCGATAATAGAAGGGGATTCTATTGAACTGCTGTCTGTGTGTTATTCCGCGTGGACGGCGTGCTAATATCTGTCGTCAGCACTTCGTACTTCTTTATTGGTTCTAGTTCTTCTACAGACAGTATACACTGTGTCTATATACAATTAGCCCTAAATGAGCCTATTGTGTTATTCTTTGTGGAAGAAATAATATTAATACTTTAAGCAGCGTATATTGTCTTAAATCAACATTTCTTTTGATGATGGACCAATGTGGTGTCTGCGAGTATCTCACCGTCAATGCACACTGCATTGGTGCATCAGGTCGACCACCCATGAGTGTAGCCTACATATTTATAACTACATGAGCATAATATACAGAACTGGTGACTTATAACGAACCATGGCTACAACGCATTTGTCACATTAAAGCACTATCCTGTCATTTAAAGGATGAATATACTTCCTAGCTGTTATATCAAATCATTTACACAATAGCCAATTACAAAGGAAGGCTACTGGCAGTGCTTCCAGCTTTACATTAAAGATATGGGAAAATGCAATTAGGTCTGATAAACAAATCCATCTACTAAGTTCTAAGTCACTCTCTTTATTGTAGCGAACATTTGACATTGAAACAAAGAGGGACCCTTGTTAAGCCCTTATCCTACAAAATTGCCCATATCCTACAAAACCTATACTATCTTTGTAAAATAAGAACAATCAGTTATGCCCTTATCCTACAAAACCTAGGCCTATATAAAGGAGGATTTGTAAGATAAGGGCTATCAGTCAGGCCTAATAAATGCACTACACCCAGACAACCCTTATTTTCATATATTTCACAAGGAAATCTAATAACCCTGAGATTTTGGGAGCCATCTTTGTGGCCATTTTGGATTACACAAGGAAATCAAATAAACTTAATCCTGCAGCATACCTGTAGGCCCTATGCCTCTGAACTAGACCCTGTGACAAATTAATTAAAGCATCAGGGACTTTTGTGTAGGATAAGGGCCGATTTTGTAGGATAAGAGCCTGACTGACAGCCCTTATACTACAAAACTATACACTTTTGTAGGATAAGGGCAATTTTGTAGGATAAGGGCCTAACAACCCTCATACTATGATAATAACTATTCTTGTATTTACCCTGTCCACTGGCCAAAAGGTAGTGACTTCCTGACTTCCTATATGTAGGGGAATCTTTGCCATCTCCTGCCATTTCATAAGATTGTGTGCAGTTATGTAATGGCCAGAATTTCACTTTGCCCCTACCATTAGAATCAATGTTTTTTTGAAAACCGAACTCTAGAATCTTGTTCTGTTTAAATAGAGACAGTAAGTATTAACGCAAAGTGTTATTTCACAGGAAAGTCGGGTCCTGAAGCAGAATAAGAACTGGAAGCCGCCTCAAACAATAACGTCCTACCCCAACACATGCAATGAACAGGAAGGCAGCTGGTTGTGGTATAGGGGTTAGACAGGCACACATTACAAGAGATGCAATACGACCTTGTAGCCCCGCCCTATCAAAAGAAAAGAAGAAAGATTTTTTTTAAAAGGAGAAAAGAAAACATGTGTCAGATCACCTGACCATACTCAGCTATTAGAATAGTTTCGATCTCAAACTGGCAATATTGCGGAAATAGTCATATTTCTGGATATGTTTAGTATTACGCCTATGAAGTAGCTCCCAGTATTGTTCCTGTGTTGGGCGTTTGTTTCAATACCCGTAGTGGACTCAGAACACACCCCTCCCTTCCCAAATTCCTGGATCCGCCCCTGTGTAGCACATAAAAGCACTAGGTGGCACATAAAGGGTTAAGGTTTACATGTACATGATGCCTGCTTGCCCAACCATCTGCTACTACTAGGACAGTTTATGATAATAATACCACATCAGTCAACTACAGGATACGAGACATTGTGGTTGCCGTGCATGTGGGTATAGTATAGTGCCCCTTTCCTGTGCCATATGCCCTTTTGTCGACATGCTGTATGAATTGAATGCAAACCTGGCAAGTTGCCGGTGTTGTATACATGCATTGTACTGGCCATATGGGGTTAATAAGCTCTAGTTCTAACGGTCAACAAGATGCAACAGAGCATTGCTGGCACCGTCATTCGTCGTCACTGCTTATACCTTATCTCTCTAGTTCTGTAGTTTTGCACAATTTCTATGTTACCATATTTCGCCCCAGATGCTCCATATCACAACAAATGTCATCTTTAGAAACAACAGCGAACCCACTTAGCATAGAATGTCAATGATCAATTGGGTGTAGGGTTCCGACAATAATACACAACTGTACCACTATCTAACTAATAACCCCGGTAGCCCAAAGCCTCCCTGTGCGATACTGGCACCTACCGTCATTTGATGTAGTGCAACCCATCTGGTTACATTAACACACTTTTGTTAGCCTATACCTTCTTTGGGTGTGAACACAGATTGCTTAAACTATGTATGTAAATGGTGTATGTATATAATTTGATTAGCTCTCAAACTATTAACAGTATGTAAGTACCCTGCAAACATCTCAAATGGAATCTCCAGTGAACATATAGCTTGTGATTTTCCAAAAGAAAATAGAGTAGATAATTCTTGAGTTCTGTTTGGAGAGTATATAACGAGGCAGTTGAACGTCCCTGTTCTTCAATACAGCTTTATGAAAAAGCTATGGAAGCCGAGGAATAAATGATTGTAATGTAATGTATTAAATACATACATGTATTATCTCTCTTAAAGTTAGATAAGTGAATACTTTATTTCCGATGGAACTTTGGTCGGCACAATTGCATACTGGATGACCATTGTCACGGATCTATGGAATAAAAGGTACTAGATACAAACGCTGTAGCATGCCCTGCCGGTTGAACACTGAACCAGTAACCCAAGCATCTGCTGGGAGAGTGTAAGAATACCCCATCGTTTAGCAAGAGTACCGGGCGTTGTGCGCGTGCGCGGCGGACGTGTGACAAAGGGGTTGTGGTTGTCGTGCAGGTGGGAGGGTGTGTGTGTGGGTGGGGGAGGGGGTGGGGGGGCGGTGGGGGTGATAAAAGGGCTGTTAACGGAGCCACCCCCACTCACAACCCGTTAAGGACAGCATGCTGCTTTAATATGATAGGCCCTCTCGCCGTCATGATACATGGCTGCAGCTCTGGTGAGTGCTGCATACATGTATCATGCTGAGCATAAGGGGTTGATACACTCCTGCAGCATCGGCATCATGGCTACTCACTAGTGTAACATTGGGACACCATTGCAAGAAATCCTTTGGCATTATGCTGTCCTTAAAGAGCTAAATGAGCCACTCCCACCTGAAGGGGTAAGGTGATATATAACCACCCCCTCAACAAGCACCGCGCATGCGCAGTTGACATTTCAGACAGGGCCCTTTGTCTCAGCCAACAGTACCCGGATGGACATGCTTTAGAGCAATGAGGTCATAATAACTAGGTCACGGCCAGGGTTATTATTACTAGTCATTTAAGGACCGCATTGTGCTTTAATGCAGTGTGATCTTTGTAGTCATGATGTATGAATGCAGCCTTGGTAAGTCGACTCACCAGGGTGGCCTTCATATGCATCATGTCTATCCTTTAGCCTAGTGTCACCATATTAGTCCCATATGGTCGATATGATGCATTGGGGCATCACGGATGGGAAGATTAGCTAAGGATCTATTGATACATCATGCCGATAAAGTGTATAATTCAGTAAAGTACAATGCGGCCCTTAAGGGGTTAATGTTTTTGTTATTAAAGTCAATGGGAATGGGATGAATGTCTTAATTACAATTTGAGAATAGATTTTTGTTTACAGTGTTTCATTAAAAACCTCTCAATAATTATTACCGGGCTGACATTTTGCAGCTGGCTATGGGTAGAGAGAGAGTGCCCTGGTGAGTAGAAGTTCATTGTTGGACCACGGAGCCCATGATGCATGGGTGATTAACTGATAGAATATGTGACTATTCAAGGGATAAATTAAGTATGTAATACATAAACACAAACGAGGCCATGTACAATGATACACCATATCAACCCGTATACGTGCCCAGTGGGTTATTAACTGATTAATCGGCATGATATTGCTATCGGCGCTTGTATGAAGCAGGGGCTTATTGAAACCCAAAAACCAGTTGTAGTCATTCATTCATGATAAGCTCTGTTTTTGTGTATCACAGTACACTTTAAGTGATACTCTTTCTAGAAAAGGAAAAAAACTACAATACCATACCCAAATAACTACATAATTAAGGTGGACATCTCATGGTACGTGGTTACCTTTGGGTCAGTCTACCCTAGATTAGCCCATTACTTTAATACGTGCAACTGGAACCCAGTTCAGACCCCGGCGCTCGTACTGACCAATACCTACCTACGTTGATTCCCATAACGTGTATGTTGCAAATACGGGATAGCTCTCCCAAGCGCACGGACAAACGTTAACAGCGCAATCTTAATCGAACATCTTAAAATGTCTTAATCTAAGGCAGAAAGCGAAAAAAAAGCAAAAAAAGCTGGGGTTGGGGGGCACCCCCAGGGGGCAGATCCTCCCATTACATATTACTAGTTGACTATCCTATCCTAAAATGGACTGTGTAGTTTAATATAGGATTGAGATAGGTTAAGGTAAGATTAAGACTAATTTTAAGATAATTAAGACGATCTTAATTCTGTGTTTAGATTGTGCTGTTAACGTTTGTCTGCACACCTAGGAGAGCTATCCCGGGCGTGGGTGTATGTTGGAGGGAAGGCTCTTACATAACAGGGCTGGAAAACCAGGTAATAATTACACAACCCTGCCACCTACACGCAGTCCCAAGAACTACAACTCAGACTGTCCCCGGAAACGCTGGTCACTTTTCCCCTTTACACTACTGACTCAGGCGATCCACCAGTCAGAATTTGTAACACACCAAAAGGAACTTTAGCATAGTTGTCAATCAAAGCATCTCTGTCCCTGACGCTTATACAACGCAATACCATTGTACACAGAGAAAATGTGAGAGAAATTACCGCCAAGATTACTACCACCAAGTGTTCGTTTTAGCGACACATGACTCTCACATTTTTCTCTGTGTACCCGAGCGCTCATACGAGACCGAGGCATACTTTGAGGTGTTATCTATATATGTGTTTATATAGTTGTGTATGCAAATATAAACTGACTTTACATAATTATCTTTTCACAGATTCAACGCCAATTTAAACAAACATCTGCCATGTGTTCTGTCTTATTCAATAGTCATTACGACCAATATGCCTCTGCCACTGAGGGGTATCTTAATGGAGATTCCCTTGGAGTATGATAGGTCCACAATGGGAATAACTTAAATCATGCAAAGTGACAATATTGTATGGAACATTGTGATAAGGCTTATTACACATCACTTATTTATAGCCAATGCCCACATATCAATCATCCATAAAGGGAATTGCTAGTTCCTACACAGAAGCCACCTGGTGGCAAAAATCAAAGCTCATGAAAAGTATTCTTTAGACGGTATTCATATTCCTACATAGACCACTTTCCCTAAATCAACTATTTGTATTTTCTGTTTTGACAGTATATCTCCATTGTTCACATATATTCACTGCTAGGACACCCATAGGATCCTATAGTTAAGGCAAAAGAAATATTTTTCCAAATTCATGCCTTTCTCATTTCATCCATGACCCCCTGTTTTATCGGTCCTAAAATGTGTGTATAGATGTCCATTATACATTCCCAAGGTTTGGTTACAATATCAATAGAAGAAGGGGATTATCCATGACAGATAATGTGAAAATGCTGTTTTCCTATTCGTTTCTATAGTTAAGGTACTCCCTTGCTTAAATGGTTTTATCATGAAAGTTAGTACTGTGACATGGCAATTTCTTTTGATTTTCTATTAGATGATAAATCAAACTAACATAATCCTAAGTTATATGCAAAAGTCAATAAAACATCAGTAATCCTGCGGCAAGTCGCAAGTCCCTTTAACCATTTCGGGGCAGCGCGGTGCGGCAATGCTTTATGTCCATTAGATTAGCTATCATGATGCACACAGCAGAACCAGCGAGTTACTTGCCAGCACTTCATTTTCTGACATGACGACCCTATGAGAAGGTATCAACCATGTAGGTATGCATGATGTAGATTGCAGCACTGGCGAGTTACTCATCACTAGGGCTACATTCATACATAATAACGACAGAGGGCATCGTCCATTAAAGATCTATGTCGTCCTTAAAGGGTGAACAATGAGAATTACTGCTGCAGAATAATTCATGTAGGAACTGTAGTGTAAGGAACATTGTGATATGTGCTGTGCCCAATAACTCACACACAGAAAAGTAAAGGTGTCAACTGTGTCTCCCACGTGGCTCTGGTAAAATAGAGAGTCAAACTGCTAATGACTCTGCTTATATGCAGCGTCAACTTCATTTGACACTGATCATACAGAGTCAATTTAAGTTGACACTGATTGTACAGAGTCAACTAAAGTTGACCCTTCATATAAGCAGAGTCATTAGCAGGTTGACTCTCTATTTTACCAGAGCCACGTGAGAGACACAGTTGACACCTTTACTTTTCTATGTGCATCAGTTATAACTAATGATCAATCAATCACACTTAACCCTTTCAGGGCAGCATGGCACTTTGATGACTGATGCTCCTTTGTCAGCATTCCACATAAATATAGCCGCGTGAGTAACTCGCCACTGTTGCATCCAGGGGGTCCATATCCCTTATGAACGACCCTTATCGGTTGACACACTCCAAGAGGATCGCAACATGTTCCAATGCAGTGCCAATGCGAGGTTCTCGCCAGGGCTGCATTCGTGCATCATGACGACCAAACACAATTCAACTATACGACTGTAAAGATGGCATGTGACTATAAAGGATGACATTTGTTCCCATGATGCACTAATGCAGCCCTGGAGAGTAACTCACCATTGCTGCATTGGCGCATCATGCTGACCCTTTGGGAGTGTTTCAACGATGTAGGGTCGGCAGGATGCTTGAATGCAGCACTGGCGAGTCACTCGCCAGGGCTGCATTCAAGCCTCATGAAAACCAAGGGCATGATGAATTAATCATGCATTGTGTCGTCCTTAAAGGGCTAAATCATAATACAGCCTTAAGGGGGTTAACAGCCGCTCATAGTTAAGAACCATAAGCCTTCATGTTGAATTGCTCACACCAACTCACATGATATGATTGTGTCACGGTGAACTAGCCCGCGTCGTACATACAACGGGCCAACACTAATTATTACACGGTCCAACTAAACAAAGAGGCACACGCCCGGAATCAGACATCACAGGGGCAGAAAGCTGACCCCACCCACTGTCCTTCTACTAATATTGGACCTGATACACCCGACCCCCTATTCCCCATTGTTCTATTCATGCTCCCCCCCCCCACCTCTCGAACCACCCTCCACACAGTTCTTTGCACTAATAGTCTGGCATTTAGTTTTTGTCGTAACTATAATAAAGAGCTCCCCCGTGCGTGTAAAAATCCCTTTTGTAACCTGTTTCATTTTAACGCTAATGTACCTTTACATATATAACCAGGGTGTCAATCCTATAGTATGATTTTCTGAGGGGGTATTAACTTTTATTGACATTTCTCCACGACGCCCTCCCATTAAAAACATATGTATTTTAGATTTACCTTGTTGATCGTCATGATGCACAGGTACTGCTGGACCTTGGGAGCCTACCAATCACAGAGAGTCGGCATGATGCATGTATGAAGTGCTGGCGAGTTACTCACCAGGGCTGGTTTGTCTACACCGGCCATATCTGATGTGAACGAGCAGGTTGGGGCAGAGATACGCCACCTATCCATCCATGCTTAGTAACCTAATGGAGGCAAAGTGAGCAAACACTCCTCCCCCTTTTGTCTCCTTAGTAATTCTCCTCCCCCACTCCCACTCCCCAACTCCTCCCCCCTCCCCCATCCTACCCCCCCCCCCCCCCCATCACCTACACGCGCCTAATTGCCCTGGTTAATGGGGTATTGGCGCGGACGGGGCGCTCCTCAGCAGCCAAAGTGGGCTTGGATGGCGTCCAAGGACCTGGCCTTTAGTCATGGCATGTTCAAATATGTAGTCTTACTCATTCCCCAGTCAATTCTTTAATCAATCATTCATAAAGTGTCTCAGGTGCTTCAGTTGAGCCTGCAATCACAGTGTAGGAGCCGAATTGGGATTTGTGGAATTGCTTGAGGGGTTGGTATTTTGCACCTTTAACCATTGCCAACATTTCAGGCCAGTACAATGCTGTAACGCTTTATCTCATTTGATGATTGAATACTCGCCCAAATTGCATTCATACAGTACTGCGGACCTAACTTGGGTTGATACCCTCCCAGATAATCTGCATGATACCCCCGTGCCATGCCAGTAAGTTACTGAGCGGCACAATCTTGGTTCATCATGTTAACCCTTTAAGGATGCATGTCGCTAAAAGATGACAATTGTCGTCATGATGCATCAATGCAGCCCCGGCAAGTAACTCGCCAGTGCCACATTGGTGCATCATGCCAAACCTTCGGGAGTGTCTCAACGCCCTAACTATAGGCTCGGCATGGAAATTCTTGATGAAGCCTTGAGGCATGATGTGATCCATAAAATTTGAGATGGATCTCACCAATTAAGATCTGGGCAAGCAGTGCAGCACAGGGCAGCACAGGGCAGCACAGGGCAGCACAGCGCAGCACAGGGCAGCACAGGGCAGCACAGGGCAGCACGGGGCAGCACGGGGCAGCACGGGGCAGCACGGGGCAGCACGGGGCAGCACGGGGCAGCACGGGGCAGCACGGGGCAGCACGGGGCAGCACGGGGCAGCACGGGGCAGCACGGGGCAGCACGGGGCAGCACGGGACAGCACGGGGCAGCACGGGCAGCACGGGGCAGCACGGGGCAGCACGGGGCAGCACGGGGCAGCACGGGGCAGCACGGGGCAGCACAGGGCAGCACAGGGCAGCACAGGACAGCACGGGGCAGCACAGGGCAGCACGGGCAGCACGGGCAAAACAGGGTAACACAGGGCAGCGCAGGGCAGCACAGGGCAATAATATGGTCCGTCCCATATGGCAGCTGACTCCCATTTTGTTCATTCCGAAGGTGGCCACATCACAGACCTGGCTACATTACAGAGCTGAGAGTGGACTGAATTGTCAAGCGTTGTTTAAAAAAAGTAAGCAATGCTGTCTGGAAAGTCTACATACAGGTGTATTAGTGAAGCCTGGCTTATGACTAGAGTAAGTCTAGCATCTGTCTCCTCATTGACTGATTAACTAAAGTCGTAAAAGCAGGTACAGCGGGGGAACGAGAGTTCAATGATATTCTTGGAAGGGGAAGCCCAATGAAGCAGTCTCTACATCTTGGTCAAGTTCAATTTCAAGTTTCAAGTTTAATCAGTTTTATTGCGTCTTAATGTTTACATACTATCCATCGTCGGCAACCCAGGCATGGTCAGAGCCTGTACAAGCCTGTAAAGTCTCGGATTTTCGTGTACAATTACAGTATGATGCTATGTAGCTTTGCTAACTTTCATGAACACACGAGTTATGAATAATAACTATGAGAGACCAGTAAACTACAGTTTATATCAAGGCGCGAATAAAAGATTAGCTCTAGGTGAGCTGTACTACTACAGAGTAAGATGTAACTTTTTTTCTTTTTTTTAAAAGTGTTTTATTGGGTTAAAATAATACAATTACAAGAATGCATTATACCTAGCTACCGCGCATTGCGTTTTTTACGCTAGGGCCCTTTCATTTACTATTTCATATTACATAATTCTCATAAATTACAGTATGGCTACCATTATGGTTGTCATATATTACTCAGAGAGAAGGAGAGTATGTTAGTTGTGATTCATATTGTGTATAGTATTCAATTGACCCTGTGATCCATTGATCAGGGTTGTTATAAAGATATCCCGTTACTATGCAGTATATGGACATTGTTAACATTCTTGGTGAGTGGAAGTAAGCTGGTTACTTCCTTCAATAAACCTTGCCGTACAACTTGAGCAGTATATACCTCATACACAAAGGCCAAATAAACATAGTCCCCGTACACATGGTTGGACATGGGCCCACAAATCCCTAGCTAATTGGCGTCGAAGTGTCACCTGGATCACTCCTAAGTAGGAGTAAGTCATCAACATCCTGTAGTTGATATATCAACTGCACAAGGTCACAAGACAGTAGACTAGTAACATCTCTTATTCAGCCCATTGAGTGTAACAATAAAACAGAATGCAACTCGTTCCTGTGAGCACAATGTGCCTGCCCTATTGGGTACAACATTAAACTCAATATTGAATCAACAATGAATCAACGTTGACAAGCAGTTGTCATGTTGATTCAATATTATCTGCCCACTGGGGCCCTATACCACTTACATGCTAACACATATTAAAGGGGCTTAATATGACGAGAAAATGAACTTCAATATTTAAAGCACTATGCCGTCCTAAAAGGGTTAAGGAAGAAATCAGAAAAGAGAGATCACATCCTCAAGTACCCAGCTTTGACATACCCTCTAAGCCTCCACCCCTACACGCCCTACACTGGACCCTGCCCCCCTGTAAGGCCGCATGTGCCACGTGTTGAGCCGTGAGTGACAGGCGGAGGGGTACCAGCGTAAAGCCCCACTCAGCAGCACCAGCGACACCAGCTGGTGCCCGGTAAGTGGCCACTAACAGCTAATACAGCCGGACACACCGGGTTAGTGTCAATTGGAGTGGTGTGACGGGTATGGGGAGCAGCTCGGGGGAGGGGGAACTCAAAGGGGAGGAAGGGGAGCTTAGACTGGGGAGGGGGATCAAGTGGGGATGGGGGAGGGGCAGTCTGAGGTGGGATCAACAAGGGAATGCCCTCTCTAAACACTCTGTACCTTTACGATATTATGCACTCTTGGGTTTGTTTATAAATTACCAAGTCTATACCAGTCTAGGCCAAGAATGTGTGAGGAGAGTGATTGTCTCAGCTGGAGATTTGAAGCGTGCAGAGAGCAGTTGTGGGGGCGCCCTATGTTGTAGATTGGGGAAGTGAGAAAAGTATCTCCTAGGAGGCTAGGCAAGGGGGGGGGGGGGGTACCAGGAGAAGCTTGAAGGGGGTAGGGGGTATTTTAAGGGAGAGGGGAGTATAGGAATCTGGAGCTATACCCTGTGGGTCCGCCATTTTATATTTCGCTGGTTGCTGTTAAACCCACTGATAAGGCATCCCACTATGGGTACAATTAGGGGACAAACAGGGGACAGGCTAGTAACAGTCTTATCAGCTCTTATCAGTGATGCCCTCCGCAACCAGCTCCAGTCCCGACTAGGCCCTATATGGGAGTAGCACAGGCCCGAACCCAGGGATGGGTAGTGGCTCAAAAGGGGGGAGGGGGGAGGACAGCAGCTGAGGGGGTGAGGGCAGCCCATGGTGGGGGGGGGGGGATGGCCAAGGGGGAGGGAGGAAGGGGAGCTGCTCCAATTTCCAAATGCTGTCTCCACTCTCGTTATTGATAACGGAATTGCACTTTTCCTCAGACCTTAAATGTGGACAGGATATTACTGAACAGCGAGGTAGGAAATTACCCATGCTCTTATAAAGACCCTTTAATCAAATCATAGTTATGAAAGGGAAGGTCAAGAAGCTTACTTTACTGTGGACGTGGAAGGATCCAAAATATTGTCAAGCATGTTCCTATCCATCCCTCGTTAAGGGACAGCCACTGGGGGGGGGGGGGGGGGGGTGGAATCTCTCTCCCCCCTACCCCCACAATATCTGCTGGATTGACAGGTGGTTATACGTTATAAGTAGATGAGGTGGTTTAAATATGTAACACCTCGGTACGGCACAGACTCTGGAGGCCTCTACCTGGCCGCCCACCCCACCATGTCTGTCCCGTCTGAGTATGTATACGTAATGTTGGTTTACTACCGCAACCCTTTCAGGACAGCATAGTTTGTGTCCCCATGGATACTAATTTCCCTCATAACGGACCAATACAACACTAGCGACCAACTCATTTACACTGCATTGATGCATCATACCAACTCCCTAGGAGTGTATTAATTCCGTAGGGCCCACATGATGCTTAAATACAGCACTGGAGACTTGGTTATTGCATTTGTGTGTTATTACAACAGCATGAAGCATTTACATAAAGCAGCATGCTGCCTCTAAAGGGTTGCACACTTGTGTATGGTCGGCAGTAGAGTTGGCTAAGGCCAAAAAAAAGGTTTGTTTCAGGGAACATGGGAAAAAAATGTATTGTCGGTAGGTCGGATTAAAAAAATATCTTTTTTTTTCAACATGAATGTACTATCCAGCCTCTTCGAAGAGCCTAAAATTGACCGGAAATGGGTAAACATTTCTTCAAAATTGCATAAAAAAACGTAGGATCGGCCCTGTTTTGATAGGGTCGGTCGGGTCACCTGAAACAAACCTTTTTATGGTATGGGTGGGACGCAGGGGGAGCGGAGTGACGTGATGACAGCTGACAGGCTATTGTTCTACCCACTGTAAGCTGGGGCCTAGTTTTCTGTAACTCGTGCAGCTTTCTCTTACAGCTAAGCACATTGGGTGGACTTGTTCTAGTCTGTAGTTATTAAGCTCTTCAAAGAAGCATTCTCACCACTCGCACTTAACCACATAATAGACTAAAACAGTACCAGACTTGTGAGTGGGATACGCTCGGTGTTTATGCCCCCTTTAAGGGAAGCATTTTGTTTTGATGTTATCATCAGAAAGGTAGTAATCAATTATTTATTTTCTCTCTGTTATCGTATTGATGCATTGGTGTAGCACTGGAGAGTTAGTATATAGGTGCCAGTGATGGAGTCATGCATCAATTCGCCCCTACGGGCCTGATTATGCTCTCATAAGGTTTACATGATGCACCGATGCAGCACTGGCGAGTTACGCACAAGCACCAACACTCATTAGGGCAAGTGCACATGACGATTTTAGTTATTATACTGTCCCTGTTGGTTAGGGGTCATAGTAAGTCAAGTGTTGATATTGTCTCCATTAGGTATAGGAGGTAGAGCTGCCGTTTTTTTTAAACAAGTTTTTCTCATCCTCAGCTCACACAAATGAATCATTTCCTCCCTTTGAAACCCTTGAGCTTTTAACACAGATTCATAGAGTTACGTCAGTAAATGTGTTCAACTGACTATAAGCAATAAAGCTTAATGTATCCGTTATATCCTCAAAAGCTGCAGTGATACAAGCCCTGTGCGTGACACGGCTCAGAGGATGAGAATGTGCCCTATACTACTACCCAGCAGTACCTGGTGAAAACGGCCATTTCCACATCCATGTACTACTCACACCTCCATGCACCAACGTACTCTCGTTCCCAAATCCTTCCGCAGGAAGGCTCTGGGGACAGCCAGTATGACCTTGAACTTGGATTTTGCTGTGTTTAGGCAGTGCCTGTAGTTAGCTTGGAACCAGCGAACAGGAACCAGAAATAGAACCAGAAAGTATGATGGGAAATACAGGTAAAACTACCATCATACATACTGGTTCCTGTCCACTGGTTCAAAGCTACCAGCAGGGATTTCCCAAACCCAGCAATATTCCAAGTTCAAGGTCATACTGGCTGTCACCAGAGCCTTCCTTCGGAAGGATTTAGGAACGAGAGTAACACAGATGTTGCGTACTACAAGACCTCATATATGATATGAAGCTCTGTGATCTTGTGAGTATCTTGGACTGCTGGGTACCCTCATGCATCAATCAAATAGGGTATACAGCAGTAATGGCGACTCACTCACATGGGATGCATTTGTGCATCATGACGACAAAGTTGCATCATGAAGGGCCGCATAGTGCTCTCGATACCTCTCTCGGAGTGTATGCATCAATGTAGGGAGTTACTCGCCAGATCTGCATTAAAGCATCATGAAGATAAAGGGAACACTTTTGTGCATTAAGGCATTGTGTGACCGTTAACGGATTTCGCGGAGGACTGGGGACAGGGTGCTTATTCAGAACAGCTGCCAAACTCGTGGATCTTTTTTTTCATCAATAGTCTATTTTTTTGTAGTTGACGTGGCTACTCATCATTGTCAATAAGTGGTGCATACATACATATTGTTATACATCTTAATATAATTTGTTTTCAAATAAAAATTGTGTCTCTATCATGTTCCCCTGAATCACTCTTGACTTTTTAGCCCACGATTTCGCCAGTCGTTCTGAATGACCCCCCCTGGTCTCACCCTAGGCGGGTTATCTAGGTGTCCAGGACGGTGTCAGGGGCTACCCGAGCCGTGCCAAGATGTCAGCCGGTGTACATGTTAGTGTTGTAATCACCGCCTGTAAGGGGGCGCCACCTGACCACCTTTACCTTGAACCCTACAGCCCTGCACTGCCACCCTTACCGTACTATAACAGTAGATATTTTCGCTGGTATAAATTTTCGCGGATTTGCTAATACATGTAAATGGAATTTCGCTGGGATCTAAATTCGCGGATTTTCATGGGGCCACAATGCATGCTGGGAGACTGGAACCACAATGCATGCTGGGAGACTGGGACCACAATGCATGATGGGAGACTGGGACCACAATGCATGATGGGAGACTGAGACCACAATGCATGCTGGGAGACTGGGACCACAATGCATGCTGGGAGACTGGGACCACAATGCATGATGGGGGACTGAGACCACAATGCATGCTGGGTAATTATAATATATGGTATGCTAACTTCTACTGTGCATTGTGATTCTGAAACGCTGGCTCCTGGATGACAAGCATTGCGCAAACCCACGGAAAGGTTTAATATACTTTTCTTTATATGTGGATCAACAAGGGAAAAGGGACCTCCGCGGGGGATTTTTAGTACCAACTTTGGCCACCAGGGGGCTCCATATAGCCAACAGTGTTCAAAATATCATAAAAAGTGTTCTATACTACTTTTTGATGGAGAATACAATAAGCTACTTTAGAAAATTCCAACTTCAGTGAAAACCTTCCATATTTGGAATGTAAAAAGAACGTTTTTGGGGCTAAATTGATGTTTTTGCACTTCTTGGTTGCCATGGAAACATAATTTTCATTCTAAATTGAGTTTTTCAATAAATTAATGATTACAGGCCCCACAAAGATTTCTATGCTGAAAACGGAATGTAAATCCCATTTTAAGATCAAAAGCTGTGACCAAATGTTTGAAAAAGTTTGGATATCGGAATTTTCATAATTATGCTAATTAGATAGAGATATCTCTAAAACAAAGTAAGATAGAGCTTATTGGCATTTGAGATTGGACAGTGCCCACACATATTCAAGGAGCCAGTTCTCAAAAACTAGAAGTGGTACCTGCTAATGAAATATAGCACTGGAAAGATGATGACCTCAATTCTATTATTGAGTTTAACCTTTGGAGGACCCTTTTCCCTCGACTGTCCACATATATTTGTGTTCTGTAATTTTAAGGCAGCAAGCCAAAACATCGAATAACAATATGGTTGTGCATGAGCGATGTAAAAAAATGGACAATGCTGCTTGACTACATGTGAATTATTGTTGTTAAATATTCTAAATGGTAGATTCCATCAAATGTTTGGACATTTTCTGGTGAAAGAGGAGGTGTCAGTGGGTTCATATCTCTAGTATGATACCTGTGTTTGGGAAGATGGGGTAAATACTGGCCTTGGGCAATGTGATAGCAGGATCAAAGTTTCTTTGCACAGAGCCTAGTGTAGCGTACTGTGGTAACGATTACCCGTTATGGTGCGGCTAATGGGCCACAAAGGTACCTTTACACCACATAGAGAGGTGCACTGTGTAAAGCCTGCTACTACACTAACCCTTTAACGACAGCATGCTACCTCAGCGGTTTTTCATCATAATGCACACTGCACTGCAGAGTAGGTCGCTAAGTGTGGCTCTGTTGCATCATGGTGACCCTCGAAGAGTGTATCAACCCTGTAGGGTCCGCATGATGCGTGAAAGCATCCCTAGCGAGCTACCCACCATGCAGGGCTGCATTCATACTTCATGAAGTTATACGTGCAACGTACATTAAAGCAGTACGCTGCCATTAAAGGGTTGTGGCTAATCCCCCACAAAGGGTGACCAGGTAGGAGACATCATACAGGTAGTATCCCCTGTGTACCTTACACCTGAGCGCTCCTCCAGGTGACTAATCAACACTCACCAACATCAACCAACTCTCTCCACACACACAGCAAAAAGAGGTGTTCTTTGCCAGGTAATTTGATTGCAACTTACTGAACTCTAGCTCTAGACTCATTTAATATCACAACACTATCTATGAACATTGAAAGGAGACGAGAACCTGCCAGAATAATATTATAGACCTTTAGTACCAAATTGTCTTTTTTTTAAAATATTTGAGAGGATTATAAAGGATTAGATACAGTACTATCAACAGCAGACAAGCACAAACTGGGGTTAATTATTTGACCTACCCATTAAAGATGCCTGGGTCCGCCCCTGTGTCTAGACCATGAACATGGCCATACTTCTACCTTCTCCCCTCCACCTCCCCCTCCTTATACTCCTTTAGCAGCACACATAGCTCACAGAGATGACACAGGTGGGTATTGACACCTATACACCCCCCCCCCCCACCACTCATGTAGTGTACTGGCTGACATGTAGTGCCCATTATTGGGGTTCTTGAGGGTGGTCGGTGTCTGTTTGAGCACTGAGCAACTCACATAGCACCCACTGAGCAGCTCACCGAGCAGCTCACAAAGAAGGTGATACACACATGAGCAGATCACCACCAGCTTAAACCTTTAAGGACAGTATGACGCCTTGAGGCTTGTCGCCATGATGCAGCTAAATAAATTGGTGCATCATGCCTATCCATCAGCAACTGACAAACTAATCTATGTCAGTGAATGTAGTGTGTTGAATACTCACCAAGTTCTGCATGCATACTGACGAATCGAAACGTCATATTATAAGATCACCTGATGAAGACCAATACGGTCGAAACGTAGTGATGGTTTATCGACAATAAATATTTCATTCTGTCATCCTTGAAACCTTTTGTTGTTGTTGGTTGTGTTTATTGATGGATATATTCGGGGAATATATTTATCTCTCTCATAGTCATATTATAATCTCCAAATTGCTGCACTTCAAGGGTTGAGGGTGCAGAAGGGCAGGGGGGGGGGGGGTGTTGGTGTGACAGGTTAGGTTCAATGTAGGACCCTTTCATGGTGTGACTATTAGTCCATGCAAAGGGGGTGGGGGCTAGTGCGTCTAAGGTAGGTAGCTGGAGATGAATGGATCAAAAGCTGACAGAAAAGCAGGAAGAGTGTTGGGATGACATGAAGGGTGCTCACTCCTAAACTTATCGGTTCAATGCGGTGTGTAGGGTGTGTGTGTGGTAGCATAATGAAGGCGTGGGTAGGGGGGGGGGGGCTGAGATATCTCAGATCAGATTAGAATATACATTCACTACTGAATAGATTTTAAAAACTTTGCCAAATGGGGACAATGTCACATTGCATGTATAAAATAATGACAAGCTTTGAAAGTGGTGTAATCAGCTTTGAAACAAGCCAGGCAGCTCTGTACATTTTATGGTCGGACAGGTTTCAAATGGATGTTGGTGGATAAGTGGCCAAGGTGATAATGTGTAGTGACATTACTTGGTGAAATGGGGGACTGACGTTGAGACAGCGTTTCTAAAGATGACATTACTCAACTCAACATCTCTAAACATAAAGTGTATATTTAGCATTGAATTAACGTTAGGTTGATAATGGCTTAATGTTTATGTCAATGTTTGAAGGTGAACATTGTATTGTTGGTGAATGAATTGTGGATCTCTGCCTGTCTCTGTCTCTGTCCTCTCTCCCTCTCTCTCCCTCTCTCTCCCCCCCCCTCTCTCCCCCATCTCTGTCTCTCTGTCTGTCTGTCTGTCTCTGTCTCTGTCTCTCTCTCTGTGTATCTCCCCCCCTCTCTCTCTGTCTCTCCCCCTCTCTCTCTGTCTCTCCCCTCTCTCTCTGTCTCTCTCCCTCTCTCTCTCTGTCTCTCCCCTCTCTCTCTGTCTCCTCCTCCTCTACTCCCTAGTCTCCCCTTCTCCCCTCCTGCCTCTCCCCTCCCCACTCAGTCATAGAGCACTATACCTATATACAGGTACAAAGGGACACTTATGTGGCCAGACCTCCACTCCACCTCCACAATACATACTAATACCACCAGCCTCTCCAGCACCTTACAGGTAGATCAACCCGCACCTGGAGCAGTGCCGGGAGCACTCTGCCGTCCTCCTCCACGGTTAACACCCACCTTTAGACCTCCCCTTAACCCTTTAAGTATGGCATGTCGCTTAAAGATTTGTCGTCATGATGCACCAATGCACCATACTGACCTTCGGGAGTGTCTCAACCCCGGGCACGCGTACTCGCTAGGGATGCATTCATGCATCATGACAACCAAGGACATGATGCATTAAGGCATCATGCCTTCCTTGATATGGTTGAGGGGCGGTCCGTATTGTGATATGATTTAGTCGTGATGATGCTTGAATTCCTGCAGTCATGACCAGTCTACTCAACAGGGCTATATTGGACTATATTCAGGCATCAGGCTGACCCTCTTGGAGTGTATCAATCGCAGAGGGTTAGGATGATGCTTGAATGCAGCACTAGGCCACCAATGATACATTCATGCACCATCCCGAGAAAGGACATAGTGCACTAAAGCAGTATGCGGACATTATAGGGTTACAGGGTGCCGTGTGAAACTAAAGCCGGGCTTTGAACTGGTGAAGGAGAGTAGTGGTGGTATTGTAGAGGCAGATGGGTAGTAGTATGTAGAGAGGGGGGATAGAGGCAGGGTCAACGGGTAGTGGTAGTTCTAGGGTAATCCAGGGTAGACTCACCTGGAGTCGGACACACCCTGAGACGGACACTAAGTTTGTGGTTATTCAAGCATATACGGCTCTTTATTTGTGAATAATGGTTGAAGTGTAAGTGATTCATTCCAAACATTTAACACGAGGAGGCGTAGTGTGTACATGAATAACCTCAAATTACACTGTCCGTCTCAGGGTATGTGTCCGACTCATGGTGAATCTACCCTATACACTGTAGACGCACCCTCAATGCGATGGACCGGTACAATACTCTCTTCTACCCAGGTGGGTGTAACCATAGATCTACAAAACAGGCACTCAACAGATGAAGGTTGTATTTTGAGAGTGTTATGCATCTAGAAAGTGTTTTGTACGATACGCAGCCTTACGACCCCAAATGTGGACCTCCCATCAGACTCTAGAACTATCTCAAAAAGAAAGTCTGGTACTGGAAGAGCTAGTATTGGCAGTGAAATACACCACCGGAAGGCACTAGCCAGTCATGTAGACATAACTAGTTACACAGACGTTGCCAGACTGCTGTTGGATAGGTACGTCTCATTGATTACATAACACCTCCTTGTATGAAGAACCTGTACGTACCTCGGCCCCTCCTCTCACTGTATTTCATGGGAAACAAATTAATGTATTGCTATTTTTTTTTTATGGGGATAGCTAGGTATCGTTTCCAACTGATATATCAGGATCTAGATTCTTACATTGTCCACTTGACTGCACTCAGATTACAATGATGTGCCTTTACATGGGTATCCAGAATTTTGGCCGTGTCGCCGTGTCGGATTTAAGCAGAAAGGGCCGTGTCACTGTGTCGATTCTTATTCCATACATAGCTATACTTTCTTCTCAATCTTATCATGTCCGTCGATTTTTAAAAGGGCCGTGTCGCCCGTGTCGATTTTTAAAAGGGCCGTGTCGCCGTGTCGCCCGTGTCGATTTTTACCTATGTAGAGGCACAATGATCCTTCTGAACTGCAGCATAGACCGGCTCTTATTACACTGGCCCTTATTTAAGACTAGGGTACATAATTCAAAACGAGTGCCGGCGCTTTCATCATCGCTTGACAAGTTAGATATTTAAACAAAGCGGAAACAGGAAACTATGGTGATAAAGTATATCTAAAGCCAGCAAATCTGAGAAAATGAGAGGTACAGTGGCCCAGTGTAGGTTACATAACAAGAGATGGCCGCTGAGGCCCGGAGCTGGATGCAAATTCCTGCATTAACCCTGTTCACTGTCCATCCTAAATAATAAATACAATTCCAGCCAAACCAACAAAAGTCCACTACCATATTCGTCTAAAATACAACTTTTTCTGCCAGACCCGTCTATGAATAGTGAATATTTATTATCAAGTTCATAAACTCTTACTAAGAGTTTATGAAATACCCTAAAAATGACTCTGGTACTCCCTAGCACCTTTAATACATATCCCAAGGTATTGTATGGATGCCCCTACAGTTTAAGAGCCCTTTCCACTCCTTCCCGGCCTGCCCTGCGCGGCGCAGCGTTCTTTGATATATGAGACGCTCCCCCGCGTCCCGCCCTACCCACAATCCCACAGTGAGCACACCGAACGAAGTCACTTAACTTTCTGAGGGGGAAACAGGTCCTGCGACACTGGCGGGCGATATTGGCGTGATTTGGCGCGCCTGGACGCCTTTACCACTAGATGGCGCGATCAGCCACACTTCCGGCTGCTTGACACGGTGCGCACGCAGACTGCCAATTACACTTCCGGTGAGTGGGAGCCGCTAACGTTCACTCACCGCCTCCTGACAACTCGGGTTATACCTAGGGCCGAGTTATCTATTACTAGCTTGGGGGAGGGGGGGGGGGGGAGGCTTGCAGGATTTTCCCGAAACGGCAACATTAATTCCAACCCCCCGACCAGTTAGCCAAAAGTAATCGCGACCTACCCCCCCCCCCCCCCCCAACTATGTTATTTTGAGAAACACCCCTCCTCCCTTAAATCACATGCGCCTGGAGAATCATGACTGTGTGTTCCCTGGTATTTAAAGACACCATTTTTAACTTTGATCCCCCCCCCCGCAGCATGGAGGTTTATTCGTTATGACCCGTTATGACCCCCCCCCCCAATGAGAGCCTGTTTTTCATTAAGATCACCCCCCTATATCCACCAAGCCCCTAGCTGGCAATAAATGACTTGGCCCTTAGAGCGGTCGAGGAGTGGACGCTATACTTTTTTCGCACAGCTACCTGCTACTAGCGGGATATTCTACAAAGGTATCTCCAATTAGAGTAAATTTGAGACATTGTGATAAACGTGTTCTATTTATCGAAAGTATCAATTCAACAATGTTTAGCATGTATACACGTTTTTAGAAAGGTGGATATCGTTATACCTGTGTACAAAGGTGATCACAACATTGGATTCGACTTCTGGGGTCTGAAAGCCCCTTAAATGAATTGACCCTGACTTCCTAAATGTAATCATTTCTAAGCAAGTGGTAATTTGCAGGGAGGAGAAAGAAGGATTTGGCCTTTCAATATGAAGAAGCTTTCGAAGCCGCTTTACGGGAGGGAATAGACGTGTTAAGTATTAAGCTCTACATGTATAATATCGTTCAACCACCAAGAAGTGCAAGGAGTGAACCCTGTTGTGTCTTGGGGAAATATTTTGACATTTTATTGTGTTTAAATTCAAATCCAGAAGTGTTGCCCAAAGCCAGCAGCAGAGGCCGTACAGTCTGTACCCGTTAACGACCTGAGGTCGGCGTGGTGCTGTAGTATTGGTTCCACCCCGGGGGTAGCTACACAGAAAATCTAAATACCACAGTCCTTAGTCTGAAGTGGCTATTCCAGATTAGTCATAGGGACATTGGCCAGGCATGATCAAGTGTTATTCAAAAATGACTGAGGCATAACAGCATTAATTATCACTAATGCCTTACTCAAAAGGGCTTAGCATAAAACCTGATATGGAGAATACTAAGGTGAGTTGGTCAGTACTGACCAACCTAGCAAAGGAAAGCATCACATTTGCTTGTCATATGTAATACTTTGTAATAAATGAGTCTCGTTTAGAGCTCACTGAAACGAAAAAATATTAACTAACCTAGGTTGGTTGTATAGGTAGCCAAAAATGACTATAGCTGGGTTAGGCACTAGTGACTGAGATATTGGTCGTATAGGTAGCCAAAGAATATCAGCGTAGGAAGAGCTAGGGACGGGGCGGGGTGTGTGTGTGGGGGGGGGGGTGGACAGTGTCAACACGTTGTGGGACACGACACAATGTCCGCCGCTCTAATTGCGCACCGGAAGTCCAGTCCCGTCGGTGCGCGCGCACACTCCTTTCTCTCCTGCTTCGCGGAGCGGACGTAATACGGGTAGGGTATAGGAGGAGAGTGACGTCACGGGGAGATAACCCTTTGAGGACGGTGTGATCTTGGAGGCTTCATCTTTTCATGATGGTGCAGGGGCAGTGATGATGCAGCATGTCGACCCTTTGCAAAAGTGCCAACCCTGGTGTATGGTAGCTATGACTCAATGATGCAGCTATACTGACATACCCACCAGGGCTGCATTCATGCATCATGGCGACAAAATAAACATGGTGATTTAAAACACTATGCTGCCTGGCCTTAAAGGGCCAGTGACAGAGGTATCCTAAACTCTGCCCCTTAAAATTAGTTCCTATAGAATCCACCAGGTTTAACACCACTGAGTTGTCTAGTCACGTGATCGGTATCTTTTTTCTGGTTTTGCTTGTTAAGACCACACCAAACCAATTGGATATATATTTAAAGGCATTGATAACCTTCTTGTTTATGGATTATGTAAATCAGGGAAATAACGCAAACGCTTTAAAAAAAGTTGGTTCATGTATGTTATGTGTAACTTTTATGTATCATATAAGGCCAAATAAAAAAGGGTGTAACAGGGCCGATCCTAGAAATTGTTGTCCAATTTACAAAAATAATTATATTTTGAAGTAATCTCATGGCTACTTTAGGATTGATTTGATGTCCATGAGTTATGGGCAGTAAATGATAAATATATATGTATGTGTTTTATCTTTTACCCGAGAAACACTTTGAGAAAACACTTTAACCCTTTAAGGACGGCATAATGCATTATGCCCTTGGTTGTCATGATGCATGAATGCAACTCTGGCAAGTAACCTGCCAGTGCTGACAATCCTGAAGGGTCGGTTTTGATGTCTATGATCCACCAATGCAGCACAGGCTAGTTACTCGCCGAGGCTGCATTGTGGCATCATGCAGACAAATGTCACGTTTCAGCGATGTGCTGCCCTTAAAGGATTAAGGCCCACATGGTACTTTAATACAGCAAGCCGTTTGTTGCCATGATGCATGAATATATGCATTCTAGCATCATTCCCGTGTACAGGGTTGATACACTCCTCTCAGGGTGCCATGATAACGGGGTCCTTAAAGGCCTAAGTCTTGCTACCCATCCAGTATTAGTGGGACAAAGGGAGGTGTGGGGTTGAATAGTTAAATGGGGAGTCGTGAAGGCCATATAACTGCAGGTACAAAAATGTACAACCAAAGTGGCCAATGGGAGGAATGATATTCACTGCTGTTTCTCTAGAGAAATATAACTACTAAACTGGTAATCGGATTCATAGACGTTTATTCAGACTAAGAAAATCCAGCAGTACATGACATACACTGATGTTGTGGTTTGCTGTGACAAGGCACTGTCCTGGGGGGACAAGCTAGCATGGGAAACAGGAATTACCTTAGTTCAGTTTCATGAATACCCCAACCCAGCTGCACCCAGTCTAATTTCCCAGCCTGCGTCAAACACCTTTTCATTGCGCTTAGTCTCACCAGATCGATCCAAGTCCATAGTCTAAGACCGGCTGCAATACATTGTATATGGCTGACATGATAGAAAACAGCTTATAATTATTTAGGGCACAGAATTAAAATAAATTAGTAATATAATTTTGTATATATGCCATGACCTTTACAATAACCGCGGATGGAAAAGACAACATTACTATTTGGTAGGCAGCAAAGACAGCGAATAAGTCTTGATGACAGAGAAGTTAAACGTAATATGTGTCTTTAACAGTAGCTATCACACTAGAAGCTCTCATCATTTTATGCGTGTTTATACGGTACAACTTTTAACTGGGATATTTCAGAGATTCAATACGTTATAGTTCTACAAACAATATTACACAATATCGAATCTATATATGACATCCTCTCCGTACAATTCCAAGCACCATTTTTTTTATAGCTTGACTAAATAATTACAAGGTCTGGTATGGTATGTAATCACAACATTTAAAGGCCCAGCGCGCATATAATTATATAGGGCAGAGTACCTGTCCCGGCTCCACTCCGACTGCCGCTGGAGGGGTACCGAGATCTGCGCC
Organism: Harmothoe impar; assembly: GCA_947462335.1. Lineage (NCBI taxonomy): Eukaryota > Metazoa > Annelida > Polychaeta > Phyllodocida > Polynoidae > Harmothoe > Harmothoe impar. The sequence continues at coordinate 28,337,461 of OX381715.1, forward strand.
TTTAACCAGTACAAACTACTCGAGTCACTAAGCCCCATTTTTCCATTAGCCGATTTGGACGTCCGTCATGTTCATACACATGGTAACTATGGGGCTCCGGATGGGGGGTGTACAACCGCTATCTGTATCATAACCGCTATATGTATCAACTACATATAGAGGTTGACCATCCAACCGCTATGTGTATCATAAAATCGCTATATGTATCAAATTATGTGTATCAACAAGGTGTTTTCTGTATCAAGCATATCTGGTGTTTCTCTCAACGCTAAGTGTATCAAAATTGGTTTGACAGGGACTCTGTTTCAAACATGGTTATAATCTGAAAAGAATGAAGTTTTTTATTTGAAAATGGTAAGTTTCTGGAAAATGGCCGATTTGTTGAGAAAAAAGAACAAAAACCTTGAAAACATCATTTTCCCTGAAATTTGGCCAGAAAGGTGTCAAAACTGATACAAGAGTCAAATCACCTAAGAATGGCCAATTTGGTGAAAAAGTGTCAAAAATCATGAAAATGTCAAGTTTCCAAAATCTGCCCAATGCAAGTGGTAAAGAATCACATAAAGAAGGTCTAGTTTCCTGAAAACTGCCAATTTAGGCAACTGAGAAAAGTGTAAGAAAATGTGTAAAAGTCAATTTCCCGAAATTGGTCATTGTTTCAAACATTGTTTTGATCTGAAAAAAAAGAAGTCATCATTTGAGATTGCAATGTGTCAAAATTGATAGGCTTATACAAAGTAAAATCACCTAAAATGGGCCAATTTGGCGAGAAAATTACCAAAACATGTTTAAAAAGTCTAATTTCTCTCCAAAAAGGCCAATTTGGCAAGAAAAGTGTAAAAAAACATGAAAATGTCAAGTTTCTAAAATCTGGCTAATTTGGCAAGAAACTGGTAAAACAACATGAAGAATTCAAATTTCTTGAAAACAGGCAATTTGTTGAGAAAAGTGTAAGAAAATATAAAATAGTCAATTTCCTGAAGTTTTGCGAGAAAAGTGTCAAGAATTATGATGAAGTCTTTTTTTTTAAATGGCAATAAACGTGTAAAAAAACGCATGATAATGGCAAATTTGCTTAATTAAGAAAAGTGAGAAAATGTAAAATTTGACAAAAAGTCCAATTTCCTGAAAATGGTAAGTGAGGTATCAGAAATTATGAAAATTTGAATTTCCTGAAAATGGCCGCCAAGTTGGTAGTTTTTTTCTTTCCCAACAATAATGACAGTTTTTTTTTGCCATGAATATGTTGACAGCACCTATTTTTATGGTAAAATGTTGCCAGTGACATTTTTTCTTGTCAAACTTTTTAGGCACCTTGATACAGATAGTGGTTAGCTTGACAACCGCTATCGGTAGTAACAACGCTATCTGTATCAACCATACCATTGGGGAGCCAGGCAATGCAGGAAAGGTCAACTAAGGTCAAGATATAATTGGGGAACATGTGTAGGTCAATTGTAGGGCAGGACATTAGGGTAGGACACCCTACTCCCTCAAGAAACATTTAAGCACTTTGATACAGATAGTGGTTGGCCTTGCAACCGCTATCTGTAGTAACACCCCTATCTGTAACAACCATACTATTTTGGAGCCAGGCAATTTAGGAAAGGTCAACTAAGGTCAAAATATAATCGGGGAACATGTGTAGGTCAATTGTAGGGCAAGACATAAGGGTAAGACAGGGTTGTGGACATCGTAGTCCCTTTGAAAACATTTAGGCACCTTGATACCTTTAGTGGTTGGCCTGACAACCGCTATCTGTAGTAACATCATTATCTGTATCAACCATAGCTTTCCTTAACCCTTTAAGGACTGTATGGTGCCTTAATACATCATGCTCTTGGTCGTATTGATGCATATATGCAGCCCTGGTGAGTAACTCACCAGGGCTGCATTCAAGCATCATGCCGACCCTAGGGGATTGAGACACTCCCAAAGGGTTGGCAGGATGCACCAATGCAGCACTGGTGAGTTATTCACTAGGGCTGCATTGGGGCATCATGACGACAAATGTCATCTTCTAGTATGATACAGATAGCGTTTATTGATACAGATAGAGGTTGGAAGTGCCTATTCTCAATGACCAAAAAGTTGTAACAGATAGCGTTGGTTACTACAGATAGCGGTTGGATGGTTACTACAGATAGCGTTTTTTGATACAGATAGCGGTTGGATGGTAAACCTCTATATGTAGTTGATACATATAGCGGTTATGATACAGATAGCGGTTGTACAGGGGGTCCCCATGTCGCATGTTGATTTAAAAAAATGGGCATGTCGCATGTCAATGTTGCTCAATAATGCCCATGTCCCATGTCGATTTTAAGAATTGCCTATGTCCCATCTCACTAACTTTTCAAGGGCCCTTGTCGAATGTCACTAGGCCTCATGTCGATTGTCGATTCTAAGAAATAGCAATGTCGCCATGTCGAATTTGGTGGTCAACACCCATAACTGTAAGCCCATCCCAGGATATGGGTCAGTTGTCTCATGTCATACATCATACAGTTACATCTGTGCTCACTTGGTAATTTCTCTGGTATAGTACAGTGAAATCTCGTTATAAGGAGGACTGGTATAAGGAGTTTCCTGTTATAAGGAACACGTTTCCATTGCCCATTCTTTCTACATTTAGTACGCTTTAAAAACATGCCTCATAATGCATATACATTTGTAATATGATGCTTTTAAAGGGTGAATCCCCAAATTAACTTTACTGCGAGCCCTAGATTGTTTTCACACTAAGGACTAGGCCTATAAGTTCCATACATATACAGCAGTATACCACAGGCAGTGCACTATGTCTAGATACTACTAAATAAGATCCTTGCCCGTACATAGATGATTTCTTTTGACCATCTCAATTGTTTCTCACATATCTGTATTCTTAATGTTGTATAGACGTGTAGCTCGTGGCTCAGCACTTGTTCATATCGATGCCACTTTACCCCTAGCACTTAATTATAAAAAGCTACATGACCAGTTCTTGTCCCATGTGGGAAACAAAAAGAAATCTGTCTGACAGCCAGGGTTTAATGTAGATAGAGAATGCCGAAACCTTAATCTATATGTCAACAGTGGTTAATGGGTCTCTTGGAAGCAGAAGGGGACTTCCGCCAACTAACATGATAGGCCCAGTACCCATGGCTGGTGACACATGTATGGTGGCTACTTGCACCATGGGCTCAGGATCTACATGTAGGGTCAGGCAACAGCAGCAGCAACAGCAACACTTGCGGTGACACGCTGCAATGGTCTCATGAAATGCCCTCTTGAAACTTTTGTCACGCCAGGCATAGATGAAGGGATTGATCCAGAAGTTGACGTCAAAGATGAGAATACTGATCTGGTACAGGACCTGGTGCCAGGCTGGAGATGAGGGAGTACGGGTGGCCATGTTCACGACAAACGGTAAATACAGCATAAAGGACACACCAACAACTAGCACCATCATCTTCACCAATTTCATATCCTTTTTCCACCTTGCCTGCTGTGTCACTAGCTCTGCTGGGTTCACTTGGTTGCTGCTTTTGTAGGCGATTATTGCGATGTGACTGTAGTCAATCAGTATCAGAATAGTCGCAGTGATATAGATGGACAGGGCGATGTAACTGAAGAAGGCCGGATAGTTGTTGACAATGCTGCAGCTAGGTTCAGCTGAATCTTTGGCCATAGTTGTTGTCACAATGACATTGAACAGGATGATTACAATCCATATCATGATCAAGACTGTCAGTACAGCTTTTCTGGACCATTTTTTACCGCGATCTAGTTGGGAAAGTAGTGAGTTCCGCCTTTCAAAAGCCAGCATTGTGAAACTGGTAAGTTGAGTGAACACAGCTGTAGCCTCAATGCAGCAACTAACAAGGCATACTGGAGTTTACCGACTTATGAAATATACAACCGGGACCATTATTACCACCAATATGCCATGGAGGAAATCAGCCATGGCAAGACTGGCTATTAGCAAGCTTGCTGAAGACCTCAAATAGCTTTTGGTGATCACACAGCCTAGTGTAAAGAGATTAAGTACCACTGATGCTATACCCATGACGTATCTCAGAACCATGTATATCAGCCAGAACAGTAGCATCTTGTATGTGTGTTTAACAAGCAATCAGTCCTTTCTTCTTCTTTCTTTACTTCTTTTTCATCTTCATGTAATCATATTTAGAGCAGCTGTATCTGTAAACTTGGTCATTTAGTGGCAAAAATGTACTCTTCACGATGCTTTGACCTTTTCTTGTGCATTCCTTGCGGTTTCAAAATACAACGTTGGCTATGGCAGACAGAGCGTTCCAACTTGCCGCGATTGGCAATTAGGGTGGGGGAAGGGACCTTTCTCTTATTGGGGTCCTGCTTCCCTACAATATGTCGGACATTACCCTGACTAGATGTAGTATTTGCACGGTGGTGGTTGTAGTATGGGTCGTTGGAACCCAGTTGGAGAATGGCTAACGAGCCACGTGAAGGTCCACAGCTCCTTTGCTCAGCAGCCACTTGGAGCTGGAGCGCCCCGGTTTCGATTCCACACATTTTCAAGACACTTTTCTGTAATATCTACACAAGTGCAAAGTCCATCATACCATCAGAACGATATTAACTCGAATCTTTCTGATGCTATTATTCAACTATAAATTCCTTAGGATCAGCCGTATGTCCATACCTTGAGTTGTGGGTCTGCTTTCTTGGCATCTTGAATCATTAGCAGGATGGAGAGCAGTTATTCTGAAAAATAGGATAAAAGTAACCACTCTATACCTGATGGAGATGACCAAACGATTTATACCACACACCTATATTATGATTACCATAATTGACATACTGTAAAACCTTGGCTGTGATGCCGATTTCTTTGCTCTCTTCATTGCTATTAGTCGAATCGTATTACCAACAGACCAAGGCAGGCATATAACCTATTCTCTAGCGCGCAGTGAATACATATTATAGTTGAATTGGCCTCGAAAATTGAATTTTGACTAATAATACCATGTAGAAAAGGTGTGCACGTGGGGTCTCTATTAGGGGTACTGGGTATGTGCGCTGATTATCTCAAATATGTTATTAATCTTTACCATTTTTTAATAGAACAGTGTATATCTGATTTTCAATCATTTGTCTTTATACACCTTCAATTTCAACAAATGTGAGTGTAAAATTCGTCTCGTTCCAAGCTGCAACCCCTCTCCCCTATGCAAGTATTTCACAAGCCTTTTTCATAAAAACTGACAAACAAAAATCATGACAAACTGACTTTCCTCAAAATAATTATGTCACGAATGTTACACAGAGTAACACAATACTTTTCGCTGTCTTATTCAACTTCATTTATGCGTCTCAGGTGTTAACATAATTACTAAACTACCTTTTGCTTTGTCATTTACGACATGTAATTTGGTTTTAGAATTGAATTAGTTGGTGCCTACCTGCCACTGTAATGAGTCGTCTTGTGACTGCTCCTCAGCTAGCCCAATAGCTTAGTGAAGGTAAGTTCAAGTCATGAGAAATATACTCTGATCCCCAGATCGCGAAGGAAGGCTCTGGTACCAATCACCGTGACCTTGCTGGTTTCAGGTAATCCCTGCTAGTAGGTTGGAACCAGTGAGCAGGAACCAGAATGAATGATAGTGGTGGTACCACCCTAAATCCGCCACTTCCGGGTAGAATGGCCAAAAAAGTCCCTCAGAAAATTTGTTATTTTTGGGAATTTGGACCTCAGGGTGGGGGTAAAAGTATTAAATGTATGCTTATTTGGCATCATAATAATCTGGAGGTATTTGTTTATAGTCCAGGCTAAATATTTTGTTGGTACCATGTAAACAGTGGAGGGTTATGGGGGTGAAATGGCCATATATAGTATTTATACACTGCTTAGGTCTCACGGCACAAAATCAATGTCCTGGTTTCCATGGCGATTTATACTAAATCTAGGCTGACTTTTTTATTTTGGGCCTATTGTATAATTTTCTCCATTTCAATAGCTAAAATATGGTATATTTGGCTTAGCTCTCAGGGAATTTTAAGTATTTCAAATATTAGACCCAAGGTGTGTGACGTTGATTTTTCCTAGGCCCGACTAGGCATTTAGGGTGGTACCACCTAGTAATTCATACCTTCTGGTTTCAGTTCCGGTTCCTGTCGCAAGCTAACCACAGGGTGTGTCTAAACCCAGCAAAAAAAAATCATGGTCAAAGTGATGTTTCCAAGTGGTGTTCTGTGCAAGAATACAGCACGGGACAAGTGTGCGAGCGACAGATGCTTTGCATATAATTATGAGATGGAAAAATATACTGAAGATGGAAGCCCTCCTAAAGTTTTACATAAACCTTTAAGGGAAGCATACTGTTTTAATGCACCCTACTTGTGTTTTTTTGTGGCCATGATATATGAATGTAGTCTTGGTGAGTTATTCTCGCATGTTGCATTCATGCATCATACTGCTAAATCAGGCTGATACCATTGTGAAGGTTCGGATGATGCAGGCGAGATCATTAAATAATTGGTCCACTGTGTCTCTTAGGCTACGGGGTGAGTCTTCAGGGTAACCCTCCATTACCAGCACCTTCCTCCTTTCTTTCACATCAATTCTACCAAATTTGTCAGTATGAACGTCAACATCACCTTGTAGCTTGGCATTGGCTGCACTAATTACCACTATATCCTCCTGGTTTGTGGTTATTATCGACTCCATGCCCTCTGTTTTAACATTTATTTGCCCCAGTTTGGTGGTGATATCGTCAAAGGAAATTTTAGCCATGTCAAGATCTCCTTTATTGGCAGCCACAGGGAGTCGAGGAAACAGGCGGCCACAATCATGTCTAGGTCTCTTGCCTTATAAAGGTCATTCACAAAAGAGAAGACTGCGTCTGCTGTTCCTCTCGACGTGCGGAAACCAAACTGATGCCGGGTTAATAGTCCGCCCGATTCAAGATGATTGTATATCTTATTATATACCACCCGCTCCATAATCTTGCTGGGGGCAGGCAGTAACGAAATACAGCTGGTTACATGTAATGTTTGACCATTTTGATGATAGAACTTGGCAGCCATGAATATAATATGTGAATAGCTAAATAAACAAGAGGGCCAGACCTCATCCCCACTTGTATTCAGTATATGGATTGATATCCGGGAACAGGCTAGGAAATCAGTGTTTACCGGTTTCTTCTATAAGCCATCATCAATGGGACATGCTTTTTATTTCATATTGAATACAGCACTCCCATTGACTTAACCAAGGAAGGCCGTATTCAACACCCCCGTGAAATAACCCTCGTCCGTATTCAACGGCCTGTCAAATCATCAAAATTGTTGATTTAACCGCTATAAAGTAGCTTTTTCAGAGCAATTATATGGAATTTTGACAAATATTGTTAATAAGGACATGAAATAAACATAAAGGAGCACTGGTAGAGTTCCCCACTGAGGGTTATTTCACTCGGCTTCGCATTGTGAAATAGTGAGGAACTCAACTCGTGCACCTTTGTCTATAATATATAATTATCTTTTAATGATAATAATGATAATAATAATACTAATAATACTAATATTGATATAATAATAACTATGCCAAGGGTGCCAACTCTCATCGGTGGTATTGTGGTAATGGCCATCTGTACCTTCAGTGATTCCCATGCGGCTTGTAAACCACACGTTCATTCAGGCACCACCTGCCTCTCCAGATAAACCTTTAAGGACGGCATGTCGCATTAATTTGTCGTCATAATGTATCAGTGCTGTGCCGGTAAGTGACTAGCAAGCACTACTTTGATGCATCATGCCATCGCTTCCATAGTGTATCAATATCATAGGGTCGGCATGATGCATGTATGATGCACCAGTGAGTCACATCAAACGTGACGACAAAGGGCTAAGCACAATTAAACACTATGCGGTCCTTAAAGGGGTAAGAGGCTAGGTACAAGAGTTGACGCCTTTTAATACAGAGCCTTACAAAGCAAAAATATTCACAAAAGTATACTCACCTTTCATTCCTTTCATGCACCTTTACTGTTTACATGTAAAATCAATAGACACACTGTGGTGCAGAAGAATTATTGTCCAGTTAGTAGGAAGAATGGGCATCTAATTTACTATAATGTTTAACTCTGGATTAAGTCATATCAGTGAGAAATAACTTACGTAAACAGGCTCATTTCCCCCCAATGACACATTACATGACCACAATAAATAGGGAAATTTCACTCTATTGCCCCCCTCCCCCCTAACACACACGGGAAGGTACTTCAAAGTGAAGCCGTGCTCCCACAGCCCAGTGTACAGATCAGCATCACTGCACAGAGAAAAGAAACAGCGTCAAAAGGGAGTCCAGGTTGCCTACAGAATGACTCTCCTCTTTAGGGGAGCCCATGTCACCCATACCTCACTGGCCTACCTAAAGGAGACCAGCCCGGGAGTTATGTGACTCTCCTAGGTGACTCCTAGGTAAGTCAGGGAGTCACATGGACTCCCTTAAGTGATCTGGGCTCCCCTACAGGGGGGGTCATTCCGTAGGCAACCGGGACTCCCTTTCGACGCTGTTTCTTTTCTCTGTGTAGCTACGCCTGAATCACTTGCCTTCAGGGATTCCAGGACAACACACTCCCAAGCTGCTGGTGTTTAGTAATATAACCTACAGTGGGGGGACCCATGTCTACCACCTGTTGGAAAGTTGTGAAACTTGACCAATATGGGCAATCTAAATGAAAGTAGATGCTACGAGCATGCCAGGTCTTATTTATATCATAATCAAATAATGTCATAAGCGTGCTGTTTTTATTTTCATTTAGTTACAATGAAGATAATATAATCAGCTTTGGGAGTTGTCTGCCTTCTCCTTTGCACTGTATGCCACTATGAGAATGTCCGACACTGCCTTATATGGCCGTGTCTCATGAGATTAATGCAATTGAAACGTCTTTGACCAGGTGTCGTCTTTGACCGGGTGTAGTCTTTGACCAGCAAGTTTCAAAAGGGCTGAAATGGGGGCTATGACAGAAATGGAGGGAAAAGATTAATGGATATTTTAACACTATATATTACAATCTCCCTGGCACGTATAGCTGTAATTAGCAGGGAGGTGCTATCGTCCATGGCGAGTGACATTGAACCCTTCAAAGGCCACAATGCGCTTTAATATTCTTCTTTTGGTCATGATGCATGAATGCAGCCCTGTCGACAACTAATCCTCGGGAGTGTATCAACTCCGTAGGGTTGACAAGACTGGCATGCTACTCGCCAGGGCTGCATTCATGCATCATATGGACCAAAGGGCATTCTGCATTAATGCATTAATTCACTCTGCAACTCAATCGGCACAGGTACTTAAAACTTCAGACGTTTACTAACTGCATATCTCACACATTGTGTGACATTTCCGATGCACCACCGAAACCGAAAGGGTAATATCTGTCACTTGTGTCAATGTATGTATCAGAGGGAATACAAATGTACATATAGGATAACACAAGATACGTACTGTGCCACAAACAATTAATTATCATTCCTTTAAGTGTTGCAGAGTGTTTTAACGTGCTATGCCCTTGCTCGGAAGTGTATTAGCCCTGTATGCTCGTCATGATGCATAAATGCAGCTGCATAGATGGGAGGCTGCATTCATGTATCATGGCGACACAGTGAGTAATGTATTACAGCAGTATGCAGCCCTTTAAGAGTTAACAATAACGGAGTGGAGCAATTCATATCTGTTGGCATAAAGCAGGCGGTGACTTCAGTTGGCCTTCACGATAGGAAACTGAAAATGTGACCTTCACGGTTAATGTAATAGAGTAAGATGACATTTCAGACTGCATCAAACTTTCCACCAATCAGAGACGAGAAGGACCTTCACTTCATGCAGGTGAATACACAGTGAGTGAAACCGAGGCTCAGTTAGACCAGACTCCACCTCCCGCCCTTGACCTTGCCACCCTGTTCTCCATCTTAACTATTTAAGGACAGCATGATGCATCAATGCTTCACATTAATTTGGCCTCATGATGCATCAACACAGCAGCTCCACGTTACCGCTTTGGTGCATCACGCGTGAGTGTATCACCCCCCTCCATGTCTGGCATGATGCATGCATGCAACACCAGCCAGGTAGGACTCACAAGTGTTGCATTTAGGAATCAAGTTGGCAAAAGGGGAGAGTGCAGTCAAGCACTAAGACGCTACCCTTAAAGGGTTACCTCGGCTGCAGTAGCTAAAACACCTCAGATATCCCTCTCTACTGCTGCTGCCTGTAAATCACGTCTACTTCTTTGTCAGCTGGATCTGTGGGCTGGTGTAAGGATTGCTTTTACTTAACCCTTTAAGGGTAGTATCTTTACCTTTATGTTCTACACCCCTTTGTCTTCATGATGCATGAATGCAGGCCTGGTGAGTCTACTCGCTAATGATGCATTCATGAATCATGCCAACCCGAAGGGGTTGATACACTCCTGAAGGGTCGGCATGATGCATGCATGCCCTGGCTTAATTTGATCAAGGGCATATCACAATAAAGCACTTTGCGGCCCTTACAGGGTTAATGTGGAGTGTTTGTGAGTAGCTCCTGGAGCAGCTCACAGACCAGACCTCACTAATCACTGCCCCCTGACCTCACTCACCCACACCCAGCTCACCCCCTGCCACTCTACACACAGGTATAGGTACAAGCTGGCCCCAGCTCATCCTCGGACGCGTACAAGCGACATCACTGGTATCTGATGGGCCATAACCGGATCTCTTTCTCTGCAATGTTGGGTGGTACATCTGCGGTACCCATCCACATTTATACTATTACAGCACCAAGTAAGTGCACCGGAACTACTCCCACCAAGACGCTTTGGTGCCAGTGATGACGCTCGGGAACAGAGGTCGAGGTGGGGCCAGCTTGGTATTGGTATTGAATGTATACATTTCTTTATATCTATCATCATTGTGAAGTTAAACATTGAGATTGACACATAGATTCTTGCTTTTATTCACTTGCCCGCTATAGAATACAGCTCACATACAAAAAAGCTCACATTGCTCTACTAGCTCTACACGGTAGGTCCCAATTAAAATTATTCCCTGGAATTTATCCCGTAATTATTAGGGTACAACAGTACCCATCAGGAAAGCCGTTATCAGTGCTTATCTTACCGGTCCCAGTTCAAGTAATTAATGCACACACCAGGGTGAGAGATAATAGAGCACATCACGCACTACCCAAAGGTGCATAGGCATTCAGTGCAGAGTTTCTATTCCATTATAAAATTATTCTGAATGTACACATGAGGCTGATGTTTATACGGACACTGCTTACCACTCAAAGTTGCATCAAAGTTGGCATTGTGTGGACACCTTAGGTAACACGTGATGCACCACACAGTGTCAGCAAAATAAACAAACTTATTTTTTTATGGAATACGGCTGTCTCATTGACTTAACCAAAGAGGTCTGTATTACACTCCACCCGTGAAATAACCCATGTCCGACCCTGTGCCGTCATCAAAACGGCGGTTTGTTTACATGTGAACTGTGTAGAAAGAAGCTATTTTAACCTATTTAGGTTCCCCCCTACCATAATTTTGGTATTTTGAATTGAAAAGGATAAAAAAAAGATTAAACAAAAAAAAACCCACAAAGGTACACTCATTTAAGTCTGTTGACTGGCACGTGTTGATCCTCGGGCCGCTACGGCCGAGTGAAATGCATGCACCTATGTCTATGTATAAGGCGCCAGATGTCACACCAATCATTGCCATGGTAACTCTTTTCTGGATTTTAACGTCTAGCGTTGAGCAGTGGAAGTGTACATGTGAGCCATACGCTGGGAATCATCTTATGGTGCAGAGTCTCTATTCTACAATACAGAGTCTGCTAGGAGAGCGTCTCATGAGCCGCTCCCTACAGAAGGTGTCTGGAGGTGGACAGGTCTATGCTGGCCTCCGTCCTAAGGCTTAATATACAGCCTGATTAATTACACCCGACTTACCCTGTAAGGACGGCATGGTGCATTAATGCATCATGCCTTGGTCGTCATGATGCATGGATGCAGCCCTGGCGAGTAACTCACCAGGGCTGCAGTCAAGCATCATGCCGACCCTGCAGGGTCATGAGACTCCCGAGGGGTCGGCATGATGCACCAATGCAGCACCGGCGAGTTATCTACCAGGGCTGCATTGGTGCATCATGACGACAAATGTTATCGTTTAGTGACAAGTGTCTTTGAGGATTAAGAAAGACTTAGTAGTCAAATCTTTCATTTGATGTGCATTTATTGTCATGACGCACCAATGCAGCGCTGGCGAGTAACTCGCCAGCGCTGCATTGGTGCATCATGCCGATCTTTAGATAGTGTATCAACCCCAAAGATAGGACATGATTCGTGAATTCGGCACTGGTGAGTTGCTGGCAGGTCTGCGTGATGCATCACAGCACACTGCTGCCCTTAAAGGGTTAAGGGTCTGTATGATCCACTGTTAGGGCAATGGGACGGGGGAGTTTATCATAATGCACATGGATCATTCTGCAATAAACCCTCTCCTAATCAGAAATCCTAATTGGAAACCCAAGTGTGGTTCTAGACCTGCACTGCATGTGAGGTTTTATGCATGTTACAAAGATGCCTTCATAAATCCAAGTGGCAAGAAAAAGGTAATAATACGAGTATTTATCTGGGCTTAGCAGTTTACTCGTAAAGTTACGTGTAATGGTACATACACCTACATCTTAAATGAGGAGGCGCACAAGACAATTAATTATCATTTGAATTATGCATTTTATATTGAAAGATTCTGATGTAACAGTTTGTCATATAGACCTGACTTTTGAGAAAGGTAGTCAACGAAAGGACCCGTTCTCTCTACTTTGGTTTATAGTTTACATAAAACCCGTCATTTAATAATACATGAAGTGTTATCTATAGCCAACATTTATAAGCATGCATTTAGTTCAAGTCGCAGACCTTGAAGGCAAACTGATTCTTCAAATAGACAAACCTCATGACCGTCTGATTATGGCTTCATGGCGTCTAGCCGACATCCCGTTCTCAACTCTAATACGTTTTATCGACTGGGCTTTTGTAAGACATCATTTTCCCTCACACTTGGTGTCAAAACGGTCTATGGGTTTCTACTTCTTTGGACTTAGTATTTAGTCCTAGTATTTAATACATCAACTTCATCCAATGGCAGAGCGTGTTGTATTTCCAATAAACACTGTGCTTGATGGGCATCCAATCAGATAAGACGTTACAAGCTATCAGTACCCACACCAGATGAACACTGGCGCACTCCACGCACGGGTCAGACATCTCGCTATCACGAGACCGGGGACGAGACCTGGACGATAACGCGTGACTTTTTAATTAAGGGTGGAATGATAATGCTTTAATGGTTCTGGTCCTTCTGTCAGTATGCAGCATACTTATAACACAGGCGAGTAACTCGCCGGTACTGCATTTCTACGTTATGCCCATGCACATTAAAGCACTATGCGACCCTTAAAGGGTTAAAGATTGCCGACACGTTCAGGCTCAGCAGCTGGCATTACCTTGGACGGGGTCCACAATCTATTGTCATGTCTGGAACCCTCCCAAATATTCACATTGTCTGTGGGCACCCTTGTATGTAGAGGTTTGAATTTAGAGTAGCCTTTAGCTTAGTATTTTTTTTAGAATGGAGGCCGAGAAATTATAATATTATTAAATTCCTCTATCGCCATGATGCATAAATGTAGCCCTGTGGGTTGGCTAGTGTTGTATTGCCACATCATATATCGACCCTATAGGGTTGATTCTCATAAGACTGCGCTATTTTAATTCATAACAGTTTCATCGAAAGGATGTGGATCCTGTAATAATGTCACTAATGTGTTATACTCTATTAAACTAAGATACACATTTTGTAAGCTAAGAACTTTGATAATAATGCAGATACCTCCCACGCCTATGCTGTCCTTAAATGGTTAATGCACACTATCACCATAAAAAAACCATCTGTCTGTCTATGTGGAAAATCAAACAATACGCTTTTTTCTCTCAGATATTTGGATCTGGGACATTGCCTAATGGGGCAATACTATAATGGGGATGTAACTGATTGACTGAAGTGCTGAACCATGGTTGTCCTATTGATGAAGGAGAAGTGATAATGAGAGGGCTTGTTATATGCTTTCCTGTCGGTCGTATTGTAACCTATGGTACCCAACAGAGGATGAATTGTACAGCCTGCAACGTCCACAGAGCGAGTTGAATCAGAGAGCAAAGTAGCCCAACATAATTCAATAATAGTGCCTGGCGCATTATCGCGATGGTACCCGCTCTCTAGAGGGAGTCCCTACGAATCGGTAAACTTTCTGAATGGGACAAGATGGCTGCCTTCACAGAGTCACTGGCTACATCCCTATATAATTGAGCCACTATTTATAATGAAATGAAATACAGCCAGTCTTCTCAATGAGAACCCTGAATGTGTGCGTCCGATAAGGCACCCCGCGTCATTCATAAATCACACTTTATTGGTCGCACGGCTGGCGCTGATATGAATTTTTGATACCTTCACGGAGTAATCCCAACACTGATGATCACAGACAAAACTACAATACTGAATAAACCAGGAGATGTCTCAATAAAGGACCCAAGCAAATTGAATTCATACTTTAGATGTGAGCGAGAAGAAAGTGGCTTTAGCCCTTTGAAATCTGCATAGTGCTTTAATGTGCTATATGCCCTTTGATGCATTTATGTAACTCTCACATGTGTACTCGCCAGGGCTGCATTCATGCATCATGCCGACCCTATGGGGTTGATACACTCCCGAGGGGTGGACATGAATGCAGCCATGGCGAGCAGACCCACAAGGCCATGATTCATGCATAACACTTTGATATGCTACACCATTTATTTGGCAAAGTTTATTTAAGTGTTATGCGGCATGTAAAGGGTTTAACACAGCTTTGGACAATCAAACTAAATCATATTCCCTTTCATCTATTCATCACCTTATCTGAGAGTCAAAGAGCCGCCAAGGGGGGTGTTCAGCAGAATACGGTCATATTACCGACTTACATTAGGTCTCACGACACAGAATACCTCCACTGCAGCCTCCCCCACATCCTTTATATCACAGCAGTACACTGAAAACTCTATGGGGGGGAAAAGTAATCAAGAGTGATTACTTTTTGTCATCACAGTGATGACGACACCTGTGATTACTTAGTAATCACTAGAGTAATCATATGTGATGACCAGTGTCATCACCGTGATTACTTTTTTGAAATCATTTATGATTAATTTGAAATAACTTATTTCTATGTTCAACAAGTTATCAATCCCTAATTATCAATAACACCCCCCCCCCCCTTCACCTGTCATCATTCATTGATTGAAAGCACTTCTAGCCCTCATAGCAAGCCCAACAAGGCCTATATGTGTATAGCAACCAACAGTATATTCTTGCATTAGTAAATGTGGTTTAAGCCAGACAAAAGGTGTATATGTGTACACATCTGTCTGCCCTTGAGGAATTTGGTCAAAACTTACCTGTAAATTACTTAAGTTTCTGATGTGATAATATATTTTAAATGTTTGATTTTGTAAGATCCTTTAATTAGAGTTAACAAGGATATAAGTCTATAGATGGCCTGGAGTAGGTCCTGCACATTCGATTATTGTCTAGTGGTGCCCTCTGGTGGCAAATATTGTAATCGAGATGATGACTTCGGTCATCACGGTGATGACTTTCAGTCATCATGGTGATGACTTTACTCTAACTAATCAGCATGATTACCCAAACTAATCAGCAGTGATTAGTTTCAGATATGCCTAAGTTTTCAGTGTATAAAGACGTCCTCACACCTTTGACATCTAACCCTTTAAGGGCAACTTTACGTTTTAATATGCCTTGCCAGTTATTGCCAGGATGTTTGAATGCAGCGTTGGTGACAGGGCTGCATGCATACATTATACCAACCATCTGCGTGTCAATCATACCCCTAGGGTCGATATGATGCATGAATGCAGCCCTGGCGAGTAGATTCACCTGCGCTGCATTCATGCATCATGTTCACGAAGAGCATTGGATATTAAAGCACTATGCGACCCTTAAAGGCTCCTTTAAATGACAAATATCACCGCTTTCAACACCTTCCCCGTATCCACTTTCTTCTTGTTCTTTATTTCAATTATGTGTTTACTTCGTTTTTCTTCATGCCCCTTTTCTTCGAGGGGAGGGTGAGGGGGGTGAGGAGGGGGCGGGGGTGAAGTGGCGGTGGGAGGGGTGATCATATTTCGATCCAGGTCAGCTACTTCGTATTGTCTGCCGTCAATCCTCCCGTACAAAAACACTTGACGTTTAAATGCCTCCATTTCCGAGGCGACAATAAATCAAAGGCACTGGTGACGTTTTGTCGACCCCTTTCATCTGCAGAGAGGCAATATTTGCTGCAGCTGATGAGGAGGGAGGGGGGGGGGGGCATCTGAGGTCATTCTGGGGCGGAGATCGACTGAAAGATTTATTCTCTGCGGGTTTAAATTTGTAGCAGAGGCCTTACTCTCCTATCATATTCCAGGTTCAGACTTTTGTTTCAAAACTTGTGTTTTATTGTCTCCACACCGTGATTTACAGGCTACAATTTATTTCGTTTTTAAGTGCAATAAAAAACGTAATGTGTCCTAATGTACATGGAACATTGCAAGCTGCACCTTTACTAAAGATAAACTTAATGCGGATAATATATGACAAATTATCTTGAAATACACTGCACGCAACTAGTTTTCGTGAAATATAGCACACCCTTGGTATATTATATACTGAAAGGTTTTTGGTTTTCTCATATACAGTTGTACACATGCAATACATATCAACTAATAAAACAACAATTCTTCTCCATTCCTAGCTAGTGTTCTCCTTTGTCTATTGGCATACTACTGACTTTTAATGTGCTTCTCCCTTAACAGAACCGAATTTCATTTAAACTAACCTCTTGAAAGATTCTTTAATCGGCTGAACCTCCCATTTCTAAGATTTGTATATATATAATCATGTATTTGACATCAGTGGCTAAACATAATGACTGTACCCGTACAGAGAGGTATTCACCCCAAGTGGCGCCAGTTCTAGTTACAGGATGGGCTGTACTAGAGTGATTTGTCCCTACCAAGGCTGCTGGTTGTAAGGCATGGGGCGGGTGGTGTGTGTGTGTGTGGGGGGGGGGCAGGGGGGTGATGGTTCACCACAGTTTGTAGGGGTGCTGTACTTAACCCAGCTGTAAGGGTCTATTGATGAGAGAAGTTGGTGAAAAGAAAAAGGCGGGGGGTGGAGAAGGGGATGGGTTAATGGTAAATTGGCAGGGTGTCGTCGTGGAATGCTGAATGGTTGTGTAACAAAACGCGTAAGGGGGGGGGGGGATTCAAAACAGTATTTGTGGTGCTTGCATTGTCGACTGACAGTATGGCCAGGCAGTTTAACCTTATAGTGAGGGGTAGTATCATACTTCAATAGACTACTGCCATACCGTTGTCATGATGTATAGGAATGCATTATATCAAATGGTATTCAATGTATGAATGCATCATGCGGAACCTGCTGGCTTCTTTTCATATCAGTTTGGGTTTGTTAGTATTATACACCCATGCACGCGGTGAGGTTTGTTGCCGTAATTGCATACTCCAGTCACTGGTAAATAGCCGTAGTAGTATATGAATTGGGCTTTGTGTCAGGATGAAACATTTAGTTTACATTTACCACTGAGGATGCTAGACAGGGTTGCGATTTAAAAAAATAGATAAATTTACCATTGAAGGTCATAATAATATACCGGTAATGATGTATCAAGGCTGCATGATCGTTTGTTGGCAAGATACACAAAAAGTCACCGTCCACAAAGCACAAATCGGCCGTATAGGGCCATTCTATAAATAATATACATAGGGAATGTATGAAAATTCTATCCATATGCGGCCGATTTTTGCTCTGTGGACGGTGGCCATAAGACCGGGTAATTAGTGCAATGTGCTGACCCTTTGTGAGTATGTAAACCCCGGAGGTGCAGTATGGTGAACACTGAAAAAGTAAACTTGTCTCCAGACTCGTCGAGGTGACGGTCATAAAATAAACGAGTCAAAAGTTGTCTAACCTATCAGGTTACCATCCCACAAATAGAATCTGGAGCTGGCAAATGTAGGGTTTTGGGCTGGCACATACCAAGTGGGTCTTCTATCTCCATCTAGAAGACCCGCTTCCTTGTCACTTAGTTTTTGACTCGTTTATCTTATGACCGTCACTTTGAAGAGTCTGGAGACAAGTTTATTTTGAGTGCATACACGTAGCAATGGAGAGAAGAGCCGTCATACGGAGCACCATGCATGCATCAATTAGAGATATGGGCATTATGTGACCCAAACTGAATACGATGAGCTAGAGGTTATTACCCTGTAAACACACTACCTAATTCCAACGTAGTTGAGAGGTTTATCCAGGTTATTTACCAACCAAACGTCTGAACTACGTTTTTTTGCAAGGTTTATGAACGTCAAAACATGAAGGTTTAGTTACGTTCAACGAAAGTTTAAACATGATTTACGTTTTTCTACGTCATTCAGACGTAGATCTAGGTAATAATTTTACATAATAAGTCTTATTTCCCACAAATTTCAGACGTAGTTCAACGTAGATTTACATGATGCTTCTTGTTCACTTACATAGAGTCCCTACATAGTTCTCAAGTTCACACTAGAAGGCAGCACTATTAAGTATGAAGAGAATCTTGCAGGCCTCTAGCAAATCTACCACATTCAAGCAGTAAATTCATATAGATTATGAATTTGATATAATGCAAATAAGACACATAGCATTCAATTTTCAAATATAAAGGACAAGAGGATTAAAGGGTTGCACAAAATTTGTCCATTGGGCCAGTTTATTGATTTGACACCACATTGGTGGTAATTGAAGAAATATAAAGCCTTCCTGCAGCAAAAGACAGGCCCTGGGTCTTTTTTGAAGATCATGTCACCTATACCTGTTGCAGGAGATCTAAACTATGATGTACCAGGCTGTTCAGTTGATTTAGTTGTTTAGTGCAATGATAATGTCTTAACTAGAATGAAGTGAGATTCAAGGTTGTGGTGGTTATTTTGTATGAATCACGTTTCTGAATGTAAATTTGTCTGCAATATCACTGATCTATGCCTCCATTCGACTTTTTTTATAGGGATTTATATGTAAGGTTATATTTTTTTCAAGTTTATTTACGTTTGAATGACGTAGAAAAATGTAAATCACACTTAAACGTCCATTGAACGTAACTAAACCTTCACGTTTTGACGTTCACAAACCTTGCAAAATTACGTAGTTCATACCCCAAATCAACGTAGATCTACGTCTGACCTACGTATCTGTGTTTACAGGGTAGATGCTACAAGTGGTTAACACCTTAAGAGCAGCGAATTGCTTTTATGCACTGTAAAAAATATCCGTTGAAATTACCGAGAATCAATGATAAATTTAACGGTGTATGACCGTGATTGTGATTTACGGTGAGACACTGTAAAACTTATTACTTTTTCATCGAACATCCGTAAACCAGTACAGTGAAAAAACATCATTTCTTTTACGGTGAATCTCACGTTAAAAGTTTGCTCACCAGGTGGCAGCTTGGTTTGATAGAAACACTTTAGTGGAAGCTATCAACTAAAAACATACATAATTGTGTTAGATTTATAAAGATATCCAACTATCTCATTAATTACACAATCAAAACTGAGGCCTTTGGCATATTAAAGATAAAAAATATATAATTTCCTTTTTTGAGACCCTGGAGACTAGTACGAATAGTATAAACACCCATGTTGTGGTAATTAGAATTATACATATTGAGACTGTTGTCAAAGCTCCTTTGTAACAATCCTAGAGTACCTTTTGCTCATAGATGGTAATTGTATATTGCTATGAGGCATTCAATTATGCTTCTAAGGCCTAATATATATACAGGCCTGGAATTAAGATGATATTATGAAATATACAACAATGAATCCAGAAACAATTATAATCATCATTGAATAGCAGAGAATCATCGTATAATAATGATGAATCACCGTAATGATACAACGGGAAAGTCCTGTAAAATTAACGGGGGAAAGTAAAATACGGTGACCGTAAAAAAAACGGGAAACGGTCGGCATTCAGTGATGCCAGTGATTTCACCGTAATTTTTACGGGATATTTTTTACAGTGTGTACATTGCTCTTTGTCATTATGATGCTCCCTGACGAGTTACTCACCATTTCTGGATGTGTACATCATGCCGACCCTAAAATGCTGATATACTCCCGAGGACCAGCATGATGTATCATGAATTTAGCATGCCTACATCATGCATTGATCAATACGAAATAGTGCACATTAAAGCACTATGCAGCCCTTAAAGGGCTACTGCTGTACAACATGTACAAAGGCACGGATGAGATAGGACTGTATTAACAGGAAGTGACTTCAATGCGAGGCTTACAGCCATAGTAACGGCCACAAATCTGGGTTTGACCAACCAAAAGGCCGTTTGATCTTTGTCAGCAAGACAGGGAAGCGGGCAGCCCTTGGGGTGGGGGTGGGGGTGGGGGTGGGGGGTAAAACATGGGGTGTGGGTGTGAGGCGGGGGGGGGGGCAAGGTGTGGGGTGGTTTGGCTACAAAGGGGTATTTCGTGTGATGTTAACCCGTTGGGGGCCGCATAGTGCCACATAGTGCTTTAATAACATTTTATGTCCTTTGTCTTCATGATGAATGAATGCAGCCCTAGCAAGTAACACCCTAGTGCTGTATTCTAGTATCATGCCAATACAGGGTTAGGTATGTCACTCCCGAAAGGTCTCATGATATATGGATGCTGAGGAGTTTAGCTAGGCCTGCATTCATGCATCATAACTGGTCTATGGTACATTAAAGCACTACGCTGCCTATTAAGGGTTAAGGGCGGGGTGGGGAGGGCGGGGGTGCTGAGTCACCCTGGTCGTTATTGGGTCGTTAGGCTGTGGACACCTGTCAGTTCATAGAGATGGATGCCATCAGGGATGCTCAGACCCTGCTCACTGAGCGACTACAGATCCACGCCACACGATGGACACTGCATCAAAGTTTGCATTTAAGCAAATCATTGATTCTATAAAGCAGCACTTTAAGCAGCTTTAAGTTCAGTAATGCCATGTTAATATGAAGGAAAGCTCATAACGATATTCAAGTGGCTTTAGCAGCGCATTTATTCGAATAAAATGTGATTTGAAGTATTCAAAGAATATCTAAATTTAAATGCAAATATTTATGTACATTTTTGCAGTGGGAATTATTTTTCTTAAAGAGAATGTCACATCAGGTCCAGCAGAATACTTGTAGTTCGTCCACACTTGTAATCAAAGCAAATCTTTGCGATTATGAGATTCACAAGAAAGATATTTCCAAATAACTTTAAATCGATATTCCAAGATATTCTAGACACTGGAAAAATGAATCCCATACCACACCGGTTTTGCTACTTTAGTTAATGTATTACCAAGTGCCAGTACTAATAATATTTATCAGTTAGAATTCAAAATCGTATAAGTTTTAAGAAACCGTCAACAACTGTTTAGAAAAATGCATCCTAATCTAATGCATAGAACTATTGACCATAAACTGGAGTGCTACTCACCAGTCTGATTCTGACTTCTTCTGGATATAACTTCATCCCAATGATTTAAGCTGGTTCCCGAGCCTCTAATCCCGTCTAATGTCTTACCACCCATAAACTCGACCGTCAAAATAATCAAGTGAAGGGCATCAAAACATTTAGGGTCATTAGTTTAGCCCTTTAAGGTCAGCATGGTGTTTTAATAAACAATGCAATCTTATGCCTATGATGTATGGATGTAGTCATATTAAAATGGCGAGTAAATCCATTCATCATGTTGACCCTACAGGATTGTTTAATTCCGGAAAGGTCGACATAATGCCCCAATCTAGTGCTGGCGAGTTACTCACCACTTGATGCATTATGCAGACAAATAGCAAAGCTTGCAGGCATCCTGAACACTGTATCTTTACGAAACATTATCTCTTGTGCTAAAGTATTTACACACGACGAAATACCTCCTCCAGATGATTAACTTGCTGAAATACTCTTATCTTCTTCTCGACTCTTACAAGTTGGTACTAGCATACTGGCAACTGTCTAGTCACTCCGATTCTCACTCCCCTCAACGAACCAAGTTGCAGGCTCAACATCCGATTTAGGTATCGCATGATGCAAATGTGATTACATTTGTCTCAGCAATTTATTTGTTTTTCTTGTTTTAATCAACTTTATATGTAATCACTCAGGATTTATCGCACACAGCGTGCAGAAAGTACGCAATGATACGGGTTTTCATGAGACATAAAAATGGGGAGGTGTAATTGAAGTGCTGAGATCACTGCTACATGCTGATTTTAAATGCATGAGAACATCATTGGGAATGAGGCATGGGCGAGCAGCTACGCAGAGAGGGTGTTCCGTGCTATGGTACGGGAAATATCCTTTCTGTGTGGCTGTTGATATGCTGTTACACCCTTTAAGGACGGTATTCTGCTTTAAAGCACTATGTTATGCTTATATATTTGTCAGGATGATCATTGAATACAGCACTGACAAGTTACTTTCGCGATTCTGCAATCTTGCATCATGCAGACAAAACAGGGTTTATGCAGTCCTTAGCCTATGTACCAATGTAATTTTGGCGAGTTCCTTGCCGGCACCTCGTTGTTGCATCATTATGGAAACGTTTGCCTTGAGGTGTCATGCGTCCTTAAAAGGCTGATGAGAAGTACTTTATTTGTCATGCTTGTATCATATTCTGGATAAACATTCAATCCATGACTACTGATGTAGGTCACCGATAACTTGTCACAGCCACATCTCCATACGTTTTGGTGCATTAAAGGCATGTCCAATTCACCCGGGCACTATATATGTTTATCTAAATATGCCTTCAATCGACATGCACCCGATAGCATAGCCTGTCTTTGAATGGGATTTTAAGTTGTCCCATGCAAATTTGACAACACAGAAAATGGCCACAATACAAAATTTAAAAAAAACGTATCGAAAAAAAAAGAGAAAGAGTGCCCTGTTTGGGTTCTGTACACGGAAAATAATTCACATAATAAGCTGACATACTCGAAATTAAGTTCATACCCCTCTATCCGCCATCTTTAGACTAGAACTTTCATTATACAATGATAAATAATACGTTTACAACATATCGCCATAATTGTCAAAAACCCAGTTAAAATTGCTGTTCCGTTGTGCTAGATGTTTGACAAATATATGTGCCACGAGGACACACAGAACTACGCTACAAGTAACTGTTGTATTTATTTTCTCTTGACACACTTC
Organism: Harmothoe impar; assembly: GCA_947462335.1. Taxonomy (NCBI): domain Eukaryota; kingdom Metazoa; phylum Annelida; class Polychaeta; order Phyllodocida; family Polynoidae; genus Harmothoe; species Harmothoe impar. The sequence goes on from OX381715.1 coordinate 28,360,835, forward strand.
TTTTATTTTCTCTTTACACATTACAGCACCGTTTCTTCTCACAGTTCCAGCATTGAGTTCTTGTTGACTATGGAGACTGCCATGAAGAACAGACAGTACGCCCTTGTAGACCGCACGCATGTTTTACGGCCCGGCTGAATAATGCCTTTTATTGAATAGATATTTCACAATGGCTACAAAGGTAAGCGTCTACTACAAGGCGAGAAGAACTATGAGGCGTCTGCCATAGGCCAAGAAGAGAGCTGTTCTTGACAAAATTGAAGAAAAACAACATTATAATTATTTTATAAGATAAATCTCAAGCATTTTTAAACTTGTATCTTGAAGACACGAAATCCTTCCTTCCTACTTCACATACCGTAGTGGCTTGAATGAGCGCAGGGGTCTCAAATAATCGCAGGTCTTGAATAAGCACAGGGTAAATGAGGGCATTGAAATGAAAATATAGGCCATTTTTGTATCTTGAATAAGCGCAGGTCTTGTTTAAGCGCAGGGTAAATGGTACCATCTAAATTTATAAGCGCAGGTGCGCTTATTCAAGCCACTACGGTATTCTAAATTATCAAGGAGAGATACTGTAGCTGGTCCTGGGTTGTAATAATGGCTGTGTATTTTGTAGCAGAGTGAAATGTTAAAGTATCAGTCAAAGGTTTGACGTATAGGCCGGCAGATTTCTAGATCTAAAGCTAAGAACTGGAGTGGCCCATGCATTCCTTGACTGGTTATCGTGTACCTTGAGCGCAGAATGAGCGCAGGGGTCTCAAATAAGCGCAGGTCTTGAATAAGCACAGGGTAAATGAGGGCATTGAAATGAAAATATAGGCCATTTTTGTATCTTGAATAAGCGCAGGTCTTGTTTAAGCGCAGGGTAAATGGTACCATCTAAATTTATAAGCGCAGGTGCGCTTATTCAAGCCACTACGGTATTCTAAATTATCAAGGAGAGATACTGTAGCTGGTCCTGGGTTGTAATAATGGCTGTGTATTTTGTAGCAGAGTGAAATGTTAAAGTATCAGTCAAAGGTTTGACGTATAGGCCGGCAGATTTCTAGATCTAAAGCTAAGAACTGGAGTGGCCCATGCATTCCTTGACTGGTTATCGTGTACCTTGAGCGCAGAATGAGCGCAGGGGTCTCAAATAAGCGCAGGTCTTGAATAAGCACAGGGTAAATGAGGGCATTGAAATGAAAATATAGGCCATTTTTGTATCTTGAATAAGCGCAGGTCTTGTTTAAGCGCAGGGTAAATGGTACCATCTAAATTTATAAGCGCAGGTGCGCTTATTCAAGCCACTACGGTATTCTAAATTATCAAGGAGAGATACTGTAGCTGGTCCTGGGTTGTAATAATGGCTGTGTATTTTGTAGCAGAGTGAAATGTTAAAGTATCAGTCAAAGGTTTGACGTATAGGCCGGCAGATTTCTAGATCTAAAGCTAAGAACTGGAGTGGCCCATGCATTCCTTGACTGGTTATCGTGTACCTTGAGCCCTGCACAACCACGTTACATGAAACATGCCTCTTTTTCTGCCTCATTCAACTACTTCTAAATCCCATGTGAATTTAACCCTTTTAGGTCCCCATGGTGCTTTAATGTACCAGGTCCCTTGTCGGTATGATGCATTCATGAAGCCCTAATGAGTCAAATCGCCATGGCTGTATCTAAGCATCTTTTTGACTCTTTCTTCCAGTCCTGTAGGTTCGGCATGATGCATGTATGCAGCCCTAGCAAGCTACTCACACTCATACATGAAGACAACAAAGAGCATGTAGTACATTAAATCACTAAGTGACCCTTTAAGGGTTAAATCCCCTTGTAGTGTTCTCTTTGATGTAGTAACGCTGCAGTCACGGAGGACCTAATTACCTCTTACGCATACTTACATATTCCCTTTAATGTCCTCCGCGTCTTTACAAACTATAAGAAACTCACCGGAAGACGAGCACGACGCGTGTTCACATCATACACAGAAAGGTTCTTTTGTGGAAACTTCTGTTTGTTAATCAGAGGCAGTCGAAAGCTCAGGCAGCTTAGTGCTTTAACGCTTTAATATGAAATCCCTTTTTTTTCACGCTGACCTAGGTAGTGCTGCACTCATGCACTCATGCATTCATGCATCATGCCAATTACCTGATGCTGATACACACCTAGATGGTCTGTATGTTCCCCTTATGCAGCAAGCAAGTTACTCCCCAGTGCTGCATTGGTGCATGATGATAACAAATAGGCATGAGTATAACTGCATCATGCCGTCCCTAGAGAGTTAACACCCGTGACGTCACTGTGGATGACACAGATGTGGCGGGGTGTTTGCGGATTACCCGAGTTGACGAGACGCCGTGCTCACATTGCGGCGTCAGGAATCAGTGGGACGGCATGTACATCATCTTCACACAAGACAAAAACATGTCCATGCCTCTGCAATGCACATGTATTATGAGCCATAATGTGGATGGGTCCTGGTTACCCTTTAAGGACGGCATAATACATTGATGCACCATGCGCTTTGTTGTAACGCTGCTGGGATGCAGCCCTGGTATTTAACTCGCCAGTGCTGCATCCAAGCATCATGATGGGACTATGTGGTCGAGATACTACCGAAAGGTCGGCATAATATACCTATGTAGTGTCAGCGAGTTAATCGCTAGGGCTGCATTGATGCATCATGATGACAAATGCAATCTTTAAGCAACATGCCGTCCTTATAGGGTCAGGGAGGAATAGCTAGAAAGATGATACAGGGTGTTTGTGTGGGGTTAGGGTGAACCATTAAGGTGTACTTCTGAAATTTCAGTGAATACATGTTAAATTTGGACATGGGGTTGACGAATGTCGGTCAAATCAGCCATGATGATCCATGCGGCAGCTTGCAAGGTTGCATTGCATGAGTATTTGCATTTCATATAATTTAAGATGCTTTTAAGGAATGCATCAAGTTAAGTTAAGGAATGCATAAAGTTGGTTAAGTTCAGTAATGCCATGTAAATGTCACATGAATTCCATAATGGCATCTAAGTGGCTTTAATTTTAGTGGCATTTACAGGAATCAAATATAAATAGTATTTAAGCAGATTTGATTTACTTAAATGCAAAGAGTCATGCAGTGTTGCACAAAGTATCCTTGATGTTTGGCTGCTCATCATTGATAAAATAAGCTATTTCTAAATTTTCCTTTTCACTCGAGAAAGACATGCAGCCAAGCAGAAAAACCATTGACATTGCAGTATTTTTGCTTTTGTGTGTGGTCACGCAATCTTTGGGTTCATCCCATGTTGCACGACTTGCATACTACTTTAGTTAAAGTGACATGGTCCGATTTTTTCAATATTTTAAATCCTGCTTAAATGTGTTTCAAATAATATTTGGAGGATAGGGCACAGTACAATGTAATCTGTGAGCAACAAGAACCCAATTAGAGGTTCAGATGTGGCTTTAGTGCTTTACTTAAAATTGGGGAATCATAGCGTGCACTCCAAAATTAGCAAATTGAGTCATAATCTTATAATTATTTGAATTCTAAGCTGAATCCTATGGAATGAGATTTAATAAAGTAGCTAGCACATGAAGTATGGCCATAGGGAACATTCTGGTTCATTTTCAACGAATTTGATTTTTGAGCCCTAATCATCGGACCATGTCACTTTAAACAAGACGTATTCGATTAAGTTACTTGTATAACCCAAGTCCTATTCATTCACCATACCATCATCAAGTTTGGGATGAAACTGCTTTAGGTTTGGGACTGTATTAACATGGCTAGTTAACAGCGAACAGGACATGCAGTTATGATATTGCTTTTTTATGTAATGAATACAGCTCAAACAGCAGAATGAGTTCATGAATTTTGGGCATGACCCTCAAAGCTTCAGTATAATCCCCGGTTTATTCAGGGGAAAGTACGGTTTTTATCATGATGCATCAAAGCAGAGCCAGTGAGAAAGGAGTGGATAATGTTGCCCTTAAGGGGTTGATACACTCCTAGGGGTTGATACACTACTGACGGGTCGGGGCAATGCATGAATCCAGTACCGAGGAATTCACCAATACAGACATTCACCGTCTTAAGGTTCTGAAGGCTTTAATAGGGCATTCATTTTGAGGCTTTCAAATGGTTAACTGCAATTTACTGCCCAATATTTTGCGTGGTTCAGCCCCCGCCAGATACAGAAAGGTGCCATTTGAGTTGATGGGAGCTGGGGTAAGGTTTCCCTCATCTCAATCCTGACTAACCCACTCATGTTTCAGACACAATGAGGTTGACCCTTTTAAGGCAACATATTGCTTTCATGTGCTATTCCCTTGGCGGTAACTCGCGAGTGCTGCATTCAAGCATCATGTCAACTAGTATTAGTTGTGTTTTTTTTAATCAAAAATTGATAGCAGCCAGCTTTTCTTTTGAGCTTTTTGATAATTTGACAAAGTTGTTCTTCAGCTTAGAAAGTGCTGAAAAATTGCTAGTCTCTCTATCAAAATTCCCTTTATTTGGAAGTACAGCAACATTGAATGAATATATGATGTTTCTTAGGAATTTCTCCAAATCAAAATAACCCATTGTTGACTGTTGACTGCTTGCTCCTGGAAATACCCCATTGTGAAGGACATTCCCAATTCCTCCCTAGTCTATTAGATCACATGCGTATTCAAACACCTTTTACAGGACACAAAACTGTGCTGGGAGTGGGATGGGTGTAGTCATTGGCTAGTAAGGGTGAGTGTGGTGGTTGGAGAGCCCCGGGGAGTAACTCGCCAGTGCTGCATTCATACTGCTGCCAACCCTATGATATTGTAACACTCGCAATGAGTCAGCATGATGGATAAATGTAACCCATGGCAATGGTCTCGCCAGGGCTGCATGCATACTCATGAAAACAAAGGGGATGTATACATTAAAGCACTATGCGGTCCTTAAAGGGTTATGACTAGTCTCAGAGGGAGCATCACACACAAGGTGTAAAACGTGCACTTGGCTGCTCCCTGAGACATCCCCCCTGTTGCTGCTCACACCTGCACTGCCAGGAGTTAATGTGGCTGCACAGTGAGATAAACTGTGTATTTACAGGGTTAAAGGAAATATTCTTGGTTTCCAGTATTACATACTGTTCAGCTACACTCACCTACTGTAAACCCACACACAGGAGGTCCTGGGTTCAAGACTTCCTTGGACCATAGGTCTTACTATGGACGGCCATAGGTACATGTATTACTATTATTCAGAAATTGAAAGACTAGCATTGCTGTGTAAATATGGACCTGCAGATTTACATTTGAAATGAGTTAGAAAAGCAAAACAACAGTATATATACATACTACTGAAAAAACAAAAATACTTCCTTTTATACTGTGCAGCTACTGTGAGTTCTTCTGTAAGCACTGTTGTGTGTATTTCTGTGCGTGCCATTGTGTGCTGCTGTGTGTACTGCTGCTGTGTGTGCTGCTGCTGTGTGTGCTGCTGTGTGTGCTACTGTGGGCTGCTGAGTGTGGTGCTGTGTGTATTGCTGTGTGTGGTGCTGTGTGGTGCTGTGTGTGGTGCTGTGTGTGATGCTGTGTGTGGTTCTGTTGTGTGTGTGGTGCTGTGTGTGGTGCTTTGTGTGGTGCTGTGTGTGGTGCTGTGTGAACTGCTGTGTGTGGTGCTGTGTGTGGTGCTGTGTGTACTGCTGTGTGTGGTGCTGTGTGTGGTGCTGTGTGTACTGCTGTGTGTGGTGCTGTGTGTGGTGATGTGTGTGGTACTGTGTGTGGTGCTGAGTGTGGTGCTGTGTGTGGTGTTGTGTGTGCTGCTGTGTGTGGCACTGTGTGCTGCTGTGTGTGCTGCTGTGTGCTACTATGTGTGCCACTGTGTGCTGATGTGTGTACTGCTGTGTGTGTTGCCGTGCATGATGCTGTGTATGCTGCTGTGTGTGCTGCTGTGTACTGCTGTGTCTGCTGTGTGTGCTGCTGTGTGTGCTGTTGTGTGTGCTACTGTGTGCTGCTGTGTGTGCTGCTGTGTGTGCTGCTGTGTCGGCTGCTGTGTGTGCTGCTGTGTGTGCTGCTGTGTGTGCTGCTGTGTGTGATGTTGTGTCTGCTGCTATGTGTGCTGCTGAGTGTGCTGCTGTATGTACCACCAGCCCCGTAATGGCTGTCAGCGTGTTTGTTCCTAGCGACATCCCACCACTTACTTGGCAGCCGGCTGGACAATGTGAAATATTCATTCTAATTGAATTAACAGGCTGGCACTGACCCAGCACGCGGCCGGCATTACATGTCTCTTTACCTGGCCTTGTTTCAGCCGCTCTCCTCTTTCACCTCTGTCTTCTTTCTACCCATGTCTGCCCTGCCCTTTACATAATATCTCTCCTGTTATATTACAACCCGGAGACACCTAGTCTTTCTGGTGATCTCCTGTTAGTTCTCGCTATTCTTCTGCTGCAATGTTTTCTGTACGCCATTTCACTATTTCATGTTTTGCCCCTCCTCATATCATATTCCTGCTTCTCCATCCCTCTTAAATGTATTGCCAACTCCAGTCTTCAAGTTTTCAATTGTACCTCTCAGGCACCATTTACCAGGGAATAGTTACAACTGAGGTGGTAATTAAAGATGTGTTAACCCTTTTAATATAGGCATGCTGCATGAATGCATCACTAATGAATCACATTCCAGGCCTAAATTCATGCATCAGGACACTAAATGGGCACTGTGTATTAAGACACCGAGCTGAATTAAAGGGTTATACCTCATTTATTAGTGCCAGTATTAACGTGATTTGGAGGTGGACAAGGGGATCGCAGACAGTCATCATCCTATAAAGTAAACACTATAAGAATGTACAGTCCACCCTCACCTAAATCCTACATAAATGTGCTCCAAATACTGTAAAAGTGTATTATTTATGGGTTGGAGTACATCAACATGGTATCCATGGACAGTAGCAGCTCAGAAATTGGGTCACATGGGGTTCAACCATGGTCGTTTCTAGTGTTTTTACCATGGGGCATTAAAATTGTGCACGATTTTATTCAAAAATGACCGTATTTTAGGAAATAAAATGAAATTTGGGCAATATCGGTGGGAATGAGGGAAAATTGAGAAGATAGGAAGTTAAGTATGATATTTGGGAACATCCTGATTCATTATTAGGGAAATTCACTTTTTTGTCCCAAACATCACCTTAACCCTGTATGGCTTTTATCTCTATTTGTATTCATTATGTAGGAGTGATGAAGGCGCATGATGACACATTCTGCCTTGATACAGCCTTAGCGATTCACATGCCATACTCTCCTATTCGAGCGCCCCGGCATAGATTTGGGGGCATATATTATTACCTTGATGGTTAAACAGGACAGGCGCTTATTGAGCTTGAGAAAGATTTCAATACCCGTTTACCCCCAGCATTTTTACAAGACAGACCCTAATTTAAAATCTGGCGCTTAAATGTGATGGTGCGGTAAATTTGACAACAAAGGACATAGTGTATTGTAGCATTATATGTCATCTAAATGGTTAAATCACCCTTGCTTTGATGTTTATCAGAAGGTGTCAGTCATGCCTCTGGTGATCCCAACAGCTGATGTCGCCTGCCCTGTATAACATGTAGCCTAAGACCTCAGTCTACTTGAACCTACCCCCACCCCCATCACACAACACAGTCACTCACACCTCGGCACCTCCCAACAAGACCCTGCTAAAAGCTGGCTTATGTTTGAAGTCATATCTCACCCTCACTGCCTTGTCATCTAAACACACCTTCATCTAGAATGTCTGTAAGCAGTCTCTGTTTAGCTTTGGGCTGTGTAACCTTAGATTGCAGTGACTAATCGTCCCTTTAAGGGCGGCATAGTGCTTTTGATCTTTGTGTGGGCATCTCAGTAGAATTCAGGTGTTCCTCTTACCAACAAAGTAAAAGGAATGTCTTTAAACTAATTATGTCTGCGTATAATCAGGTCCTCGAGTGGGCCTGTTTTATGGTGAGCAGCTAATGTCTGATTTGTAGAAGTACACTGTACCTTAAGTCGGACAGGGCTGCTTTCACATTATTGTTTAATTTACACCTAGGTATTATATATGAGCTGGACAGGAAGTTATAATGTATTCTGACGTAAATTCTGGTAGAAACCTATGTGTAAATGATAAACAGAAACAATATTTCAGAGACCTTCGAAATATGTATTGTAATTATAAGCTGAGTTGGACACAATTGTATCCTGCGTTCGTCTTTTCCCCTATGACAGAAATCCAAAGTGTCCCACTTCAGGTAAAATCGAGGCTTAAAATTCCTTAACTTTCATGATATATATAATAGCATTCCAATGTATATTATAATGCATGAATTCATTGTTGTTTATAACGTCCCAATACTCCTCTCTCTATATGTATTCAAATGATAGCTATGAGTGATGTAATATCATAACTGTAGCCCAGAGAAAAAGTAGTCCCATTGCTCCTACCGACCAGCGTCCGAAAGTGGCGAGTCTGCCCTACATGTACATTCTAATTATTTCACCTAGGGCCTAACCATGAGTTCACAACCAACTGGAAAGATAATACTGGTGGAGTTTTGTCCCTACCACCGAGCCCCTACCCTGCCCCCCCCCCCGATACACACAGGTCAGGTTCTGATGGGGTGGGAGGTTGGATTGGGAGATCACACTGATGAACTAGAAACCCACCATGACTGCAGTTAAATAACTGACCACCATTTAACCTAGAGTAGAACACCAGCCACAAAAGAAAAAGGAAATCCCATCATCCATAAGGCAGTAACATCAGCCTCTCATCATGTTGCATTTCTGTACTAACATCTTCTCTATTATACTCTATGGCTCCAAGCCTATGTTTGCATTCATTCATTCATTTTCTTTGTATATTTTACCATATCTGACGTGAGGACATATATGGCTGTATATAGCCTGACTGTATAGAGGTAAATCCCAGGTCATTGACCTAGCTGCTTTTCAGTATAAATACATTATTACAATACCATCAGCACACTCAGGTGGCCAACCTGCACTCAGAGACCTGGCTGTTTCTATTACACTGAAGAACATTTTGGTAATTTGGGAGAGCACCTGGGATAAAACCAACTGTTCTTGGTCATTTTATGGGTGCCAAATTCAAAAAACATAAGGAAATTGCTGGCTTACATCTCGTTTTTCAGATATTTGATATTTCAGATGCATGGAATACGCTGAAATAACCAATACAAGTGAAAAATGTAATAGTAAGCTCATTCTCCATAATTTTATTCATGTATTGTTGTATTTTTGTTGTATTGTAAAATCTTTTATTTATACTGAAAGGTTGATGACCTGAGATTATGATATATGAGACACTTGATGCGAGACAGGGGCTAAATATTATCTGAGTTGGTACTGCAGAGATGATAATTGTAACCATATTTCTTGGAGAACAGGAACCTTCATTGTCATTCCTGTTATCTGTGGCCAAGACCAAAGTGAATTAGAGTAGTTTCATTTCAGCTGCTCTCGGGACGTTTCTCAGTGTTACAGCACAACCCACACAAACCCAGGCCATACTGTAGATTTAGGGACAGGTATTAGGCCATGAGCTACTGGCACCCCTCGTTCACCCCCCCCCCCAGAACTCACCCCCATAGCATTTTTTTACTTCCTTAGGGTCCCTAGAACAAAACTCAAGATGTTAACATCGAATATCTTGGGATGCACTACCGGTTTTGGCTCGTTATCCATGTGCAGGTTCATGCCACTTTTGGGTCTGTTCCACAAAATTTTGGAGGTATGTTCAGATTTTGAACTCTTATAGCACCTGTCCATCACAGGATATCTAAGGTAAGGGACTCCTTATTTATACATTGCGAAGCAGAATTCTAATTAATCGGCCGCCATCTTGGATTTTGACCATTTACAGCCTCTGTACACAATCCTGTTAAATAGCAACAGGAATATTCTTCATGACCATTTTTTCTAGGTTAGATTTAACCCCATTCTAAACGGTCTAGGATGATAAAATGCACCTTTACACTGGGTGGAGAGCAAAATACCTTAAAATGAAGCACTCTTGGCTGAATGGAGCATCCATGTTCCTGATACAGTAGATTTACTTATAGTCATCACAGAATGCTGTTCTATGGCTCAGATTAATCATAAGGGTTTATTCTATTGATATCATATGAGATTGGGTGGGCAAATGTGAGATAAGGGGTTGTTATATCTATGTTTGTAGTGTCCACTGACATTTTCTCAGTGAAAACTTTCAATTTGCGAGTTCAAACTCTGATGTTCTTGAGCCTCTGGCACAGCCAATTCTCAATTCTCATGCACATAACAACTATCAATGAATAGGAAATTATGTTTTCTTTCAAATGAGTCCCTTACCTTAGATATCCTGTGATGGGAAAGTGCCATTAGAGTTTAAAATCTGAACATACCTCCAAAATTTTGTGATGTAAAAACAGACCCAAAAGTTGCATGAACCCGCACATGGATAACGAGCCAAAACCGGTAGTGCATCCCAAGATATTCAATGTTAACATCTTCAATCTTTTTCTAGGGACCCTAAGGAAGTAAAAAAATGCTATGGGGGTGAGTTGTGGGGGAGGGTGCACGAGGGATGCCAGTAGCTCATGGCCTATATGGGAGTGGTCAGTTTTTACTACAGTGGGTGGGTTGGGGGGGGGGGATTTAGCACAAGAATGCCACCATCTTTTCAGTCCCTCTCCAAGAGTGATGAAATAAGTTATGCCCCCCCCCTGCAGCGGTCTAATTTATTCTCACTGACTCTTTTAGGTCCACATTATTTTGGTCCCCCTCTGAAGACCACCTCTGAAGAAGGTGCCAGATTACGTTGATACCACTCCCTTCTCCCAGCACTCCCCTTTCAAAATACGGGCTACTCCCTCAATAACATATCGTACTGAACATGACTGTGTTGGCATTACGTTGGGAAATAAATATGTTGCACCTCCGGTCCTTGGTGCAAAATGGATATGACAAAATTGAGTACCATCTTTGTGTAGTAATGGCTAATATCGCATTTACTCTAGTACGATACCCATGCCCTGTAATATTGGACTTTGAAGTAGACAATTTCTGAAATTCAGATGAAAGCAGTCTACTTCTCTCTCGGTGCATGGAGGGCATTGCTGCAATTGTTTCAAACCTAATAGTATTGTTTACATTGAGTTGGTCAGTCACCGCAGACATTGTGGCTAAGGTATTACCAGAGATCAGAGGGTAATGAGTAATTGAAATGAGGTGTTGTCATAGATACTCCTTGAACTTTCTTTGTGAACACACATGGGAAGTGGGATGTGACAGAGGACGTCATGAGCTTTAATATGATATCAAATATGGGGTGCTTTGACTAGAACTTTTAAGAAGATATTTCCATCAATCTTTTTCATTCAGTTCAGTAGATCAGATGCTATGACTGCTTTGACAGCCTGCTGGCTGTGCGAGGGTTAAACAAGCGGTAAATATTTACATATCGATGTAACATTTTGATTGGAAACCAGGAATCTGAGCTACAAATGAGCAGTTTGGAGCAGAAGGTGAGCAGTTAACAAGGTTACTGAGCCTCTCAATGAGACCATTAACTACTCCCCAGGGTTGGTCTCCTCTGAGTGAACGCTGTCCATGTCAGACCAGACAATAGGCTCTACCCTATCATAAAGACCCTTAATTCAATCACAAAGTCAATGGACAGTAATGTAAGCCCGTTTGCCCCACAGGGACCGCATGCTGTCTAAAGATTTTACATTAATTTGTTGTCATGATGCACCAATGCAACATAGTCAAGTAAATCATTGCGCTGGAGCATGCATCATGCCTGCCTCTCAGGAATGCATCAAGACCATATATGAAAGCAGCCCTGGTGAGTTAATTACCACTTTATGTCCTTCATTCATGCATTGTGCCAACAAAAGGATATATAATGCATTAAGTACTCTGCTCCCCTTACAGGGTTATACATGTTAATCGGGCCTGACCAGTACCCCCTGTAATTCACCAACTAGTGACTGGAATCAAGTTAGCTGAGATTTATGTGATCTGGAGGCATTCACATGTAAGTGATGCACCTAGTGCAGTCCAAATTAGGGTTCTCCACACTTCCAATCAGTAAATTAGACAGGGGAAGTGAGACATGGAGTCCTAGAATTGTGAAGCACCACTTGTGAGTCACTCACCAGGGCATCGTGTCAACTAGGTGTGTGTTTGTCTATAGTCTCCCTTAGCCATACATGTAAATGCCCATCTGGTGCACTGGCATGCACGAGGAAACAAGATTATAGAGAAAAAAGGGCCTACCCCTGTTGGTGAAGTATATCACCTGATATTGCGATATTCTATACTCATATGATAGAAGTTTTGACTCTGAGTTAGGAGATACATCTGCAGCATAAAAGTGATTCATGTACACATGTAACCCGAGGAGTTGTTCGGGAAGAAAGCGTCTTCAGAGGCTACCGATCAATAAAAACTATTCAATTATTATTCAATGGCAGTAGTATACAGAGTGGACTCTGGTGTTAATTACTGTAGTTGCAGTCTGGGGACAGCCTATAGACTCTACATGAGGATAATCCTGCCCAACCGAAGGAACAATCATGACAAGTACACTATTGGGGTGGTGCTGTGGACATTCGGTTCATGATGGCAGCATAGGTTTCCGCAGTCCTTATATAGCTGTATACTAAGTTAGGGTTAATAATCCTCACCTCATCCCCTCCCCCCCTACCCCCCCCCCTACCGCCACATTCAACTGTCCTCCCTCCTCCCTCCTCCCCCCTCCCTTTCAGGCTGTGCTGCCCTGGAGGTGCCTAGACGGCAGGTGGCTGCACCTAAATGGCCTCCTATATGGGGCATATTGAGATGGTTATGGGGCCATCTATTGAAGGTACTGTGGTATGTATATGTATGTTGGTACTTTACAAGCAGGAGGCTTACTGTGAGGCACTGTCTATAAGCCAACTCAGCCTATAAGCCGACACCATGCAGACTTCGGCCACACATTTCGCCTCTAAGATGGTTTAGCTTAAAAATGAAAAAAATGGCACAAGGAAATATGTTGTATATACAGGGTATTTAGGTACTCCTGCATGTGTTATGGTTCTAGCTTCTATGATAGTACATGGATCAGCTTGCCAGTGTAGCTTATAGGATCTACCCAAATGTTGGATATGGCTTATACACGGTTTCGGCTTATAAGTGAGAATTTACGGTACAGTGGCCAGAGACAACTGCTTTCTCACAGAACAGAATCAATCAAGGGTCTTTTTTCAACTCTTAATTTCATTTCAATCATGCTTACGTACATTTTGAACAACTTGCAAAAAGATATTACAGCAATCACCCTAGGGTGAGTTTTAGTATCCTTTACATAAGGCCACCCGGTCAAATCTTTCCCATCTATGTCATTTACTCAGATCATTAGTTGTTCAACATGTCATGCATCTAACCCCAAAAATGCTATACCGACACCCGTACAGTGCTTTCACTCTGACAAAAAACTACTGCTTCCTCCCTTATACTGTTCCCCTATCTGTCACCCTACACGTTACCTCAGCCAAACACCTAGACTTTGGTAATATCCTATAAGCCTTACAGTGGGTCTGATTATGACAACTTTGGTACTGCAGTATGCATCTAAACACTTGTTGATCCTATAGCTATAATTCTGTGGGTCCGTAACCGGGCTCCGTAAGCGGGACCATCATAGTTCTGTGCATAGAATATCCCACGAGATTTAGCTTGGTACTAGGCATCCACACTTCATAGCTTGCCAGGAACAAGCTATGTTCCGAGGACAGAGCCACGATCTCATGAGACTTCTGGTGCCAACATGCACTTGTCGTTCCCTGGAACAAGTTTCCTCACGACGTTACTGCTCTATAAGCAGCACTAGCAATCTGACTGTGTACTGGCCAAGGCCTAGTTGGGACTGGAGTTGGTTGTCGCGGCCCGCACTGATAAGAGCTGATAAGACTGCTACTAGTCTGTCCCCTGTTTGTCCCCTATTTTTGCCCATCATGGTATGTCTTATGAGTGGGTTTCACCTCAACCAGCGAAATTTAAAATGGCGGACCTACGGGGCATAGCTCCATATTTCTATACGCGAGGTTTTACGGTACTCCATATTTACATGCTCCATGTGCCCACTGCCACACACTGCCTGCCCTCCCTACATTTAATGTGACGACCATCAGGGGCCTTCACTCTCAGTACATTCAGAAACAAGTCACTAACTCAATTCGTGCTTCCAGGTTGAATGGTTGGTGCCCTGCACTCCCAGTCTGTATCAAAGGCGGGTGGGGGTCATTCAAGCTAGGTGATGCTGAATGTTATGTATGGGCCTGAGGACTACCAGAACCATTTTGCAGGAAATTCCCTAAAGCTTTGAAATCATTATAACTGGGCTTATGCAAATCTTTACTGACAATAAAATTATCACAACAGGTCTCCATAAGATAGTGACCCACACACCCTCTGATGTTTGTGGAGAGAAAGGCAGTGTGGGATACAGGTATAAAGAATGTATTTTAAATGGTCACAGCTAGGTTCTTTTCAAGTATTTTCGTTTGAGTGAGCTCTAAATGAGGCTCTTTTATTACAAAGTATCACATGGTTACAAGCCGAGCAATGTTTTCATTTGTGACTGAAGGAAAGTGGTATGAAGCTCAATACATTTCAATGAGGCTATTTGATACATGCACAGACATAATAGGCATGTTGTACATTTTTGGAGATAATATATAGTCCTTTAGTGTTCATTGTAACATTATGTTACTCAATTATTGTGACAAGTCTCTTTGGCCCTTTGGTCAGTCCAGTATGGAAAGATATAAATATGAAAGGACTACAACAAGTCCAGTGTTACTCTAACTGTGTTTTAACAAATTGCATTTTTGCCTTTATTCAAACAATGTAGTTAGTGGGATGAGTTTGGGCTCCTTCTAGCAGCCCTAGACAAAAATCACTAAAACACAGATGTGGGACTAGCTTGCCCAGATAAATAAATATGGGACCCCTACTATGCTGTCTGGGCTGTGTGTGGACCTTATCCTAGTTGTGGAAGGTGATCGGGATCAGAGCGCCTCCTCGGTCCTATCCCCAGTAGCAGCAGGGTAGTGACAGGTCTGGGTGTGTAGGATTGAATTGACCCAGATTGTGATTTACGTCTGCTGGTGTTTTATCATATAAAGTAGGAGCTGTCAGCTATAAGGTGGGGCAGGGTCTACATTCCTCTAGATGGCGCTGTGAGCTGTATGTGTGTGGGCAGTGACCCAGTCTAACCAGGTGTTTAATAACCCATACCTCACTCTGTAGCCTCAGTGGCGGCAATAGGGGGAGAGTTCCTGCCACTTTCAACTCAAATCCCTTTTGCTTATAGCATTAACCACCTTAGTAATTCTCTTTCTTACAACTTTCATTTCTAATAGATTCCCATACTAGCTGATCCTATAACGCACATCCTGTCTTTCAGAGTACATTGATAGCTGCAGCCATTATCAAATCAACTGCCCTTTGCATACGAGATTTACCATGGAAAGAGCCTTCTCCCTTCTCTATACACTTTGCTGTTCCATGCATTTTCATCCATTCTGCCATTTCCATGGTATTCTGTTGTACTCTTCTAAATTCCCCTGTGCAACATCAGCCAATTAAGTGATATTAATCTTTGGATATGTTCACTGTGTAAATTTTACCCGAAGCATTTTACTTAGCCATACGATGCTGTTTGTACCAGGTTACCAAATAATATTCAATCAATCAAATTCAATTATGATCTCATGTGCTCTTCTTCTTTGTCTGCCTATTATAATATTAAATGATAAAAGTTAATGTATTAACTTATTCTGAAAGGTTCATCTAATTCTATGTTGAATACAATGTACTGTTATCACCTCCTTCTATACTCTGTTAACCTGGTTCCAATTTCAGAAGGTTATGGTCTTGCCCTATAATGACAATAACAAACAAACACATTTAGCTTTTGGCAGTCATCCATCACCAGTAGTGTGCAACAGTCTGACATTGGCGGATCCAGGGGGGTGGCCCGACGGGCCTTGCCCCCCCCCCAAAAAAAAAAAGAGGGGAAAAAATAGGAAGAAGAGAAGAGAAAAGAGAACAAAAGAGTGGAAAGGGAGAGAGATGGAGACAATATTATATAACATGCCCTGGAGGGGGGAGTCTTAAAATATTGCATCCTAAAATGCATCATTTCACATCCATACCATCATCATTGTCTAGGGGGCATGCCCCCAAAGCCCCCTAATATGGCCTCTGGGAAGCAGACAGTCACTCTAGGGTGGCCAGGTTTGCCCCCCCCCCCCCCCTAGACAATCCTGGATCCGCCACTGGTCTGACATCGCAATTGTTCCAATCTGCTCATTTATACATACACCCCTCACTATTTCATCAAGTAGTGATACACCAGTGTAACTCTGATCATGTCCATTCTCTATAATTACTAACTGTAAAATAGTGATAAAAGGTCTTATGCAGCTGTCATTTCTCAGTTTTAGTCCATCCCTGGTCTCACTAGTATGATTCTAATCTAGGAATATGAAGTTCTTTTTTTCTGATTAGTTTGAGATCTTCAGGTCTCAGGCTAATAGCTGTCCAGTGTGACACTATGCTGCCACTACCTCACTTTGGTGATGTGCAGTCGCCTTGTAGAGGTGCTCACAGTGGTGCATGGCTGGAGGAGCAGCTCAGGAAGTCTAGGTCATGCTCATGTATTTCTACTGTATCATGGTACCTGAAGAAAGCAAAGTCCCCTTGAATGCTTTTTCATTTTGAATATCAAATGGCTGTATTTTCAGGTTATCAATATAAAGATGTTGTTAGCCTATATTGAATATTAATTGTGTAGGTCATAGAGAGTCATTGTTTTGATGAATGAAGCAGCACAATGTAAATATAACTTCTTTTTTCTTTCTGAAGTTTAGAGGCTGAACAAAAAATGATGACCATGCTTTTTCGACACCTAGTGTCTCTATTGGTGTTTTTTTTGTGATATGGGACTGGGTTCATCGAGTAAAGTACTATCAACATGTTTTCTGGAAAATGAGTAAGATTTTGTATTTATTACATGATTTATCGTCTAAAAATTGGAAATTATTATATTCAAATACTTTTACATCTTTGTGTTATAACCCAGGGCTTATAAACATAGTATAAAACATGGTTGTAGAGCATTATGATAAGGAGCTCCAATAAGCTTGACAAAGAGATGCCCATTTCAGGCATG
Source organism: Harmothoe impar (assembly GCA_947462335.1). Classification (NCBI taxonomy): domain Eukaryota; kingdom Metazoa; phylum Annelida; class Polychaeta; order Phyllodocida; family Polynoidae; genus Harmothoe; species Harmothoe impar. Next base: position 28,378,042 of record OX381715.1, read on the forward strand.
TAATAAATGGCCATCCTTTTTTATTTAGTATTTTCGGCACATCTTTATAGCATCATAAAGCATGCAGCACCCTCATTTATTCTTCTCTAATGTATCCACATTTATCCATGGTGCCATAGTGTACAGGAAGGTAGTGTGCTGCCTTTGTGTGTACCTGCATAGCGGTTCCAGTTTTTCTTCTGTAATCCGGCTCAGAGGACTGATTGGTCTATCAGTTAAACACAGAAATCGTAAATAGTAAGCAGCCTTGTTCCTGAGGGTCAGTGCTTACACATTAACTGTGGTCAGATATTTTTTGCTAGTTCGATTGATTCCTTGAACCTTATGTTCATCGGCATTCACAAGTAATGGGAAAAGAAAGAATGTATGGCAAAAATAAATTTGACTCTTTCGCCAATGTTTAGATTTTAAGGGTACAGTTGACAGGCAACTGAAGCCTCCCAGATCCCACTGACACTAGAAATTGTCAATTTCAAACAACCGAGAACTCATCTTGATCCCAGGATGTCAGCATTGTCAAGCATCATAACACGAACTCTATTTTACAAATATACCCAAAAAGGAAGAACATTCTTGTATTTCAATTGTTTCTGCAGAATCTCCATGTTAAACAAGCGGCTACACTCTTCTAATACCTGGACCTGTCAGTATGGGACACCAGGATTCTGCATACAAAGCTTACAGTTTCTTAATGTTTTATGTCATTCCGCGTTGCCTGAGGTGCTGGGTTACCTGTTCATAAATCGTGCTATCTGATCTGAGCTGCAAACACAGGCTTCAACGTGAATAAGTCATTGAAATGACAGAATATTCAAATGCACCCCCCTATGTCTCTGATCTGGACTTTGATGTGGTCAATCCACTGTCATGTTTGATATTGAATCAAAAATAGGTAGAGTGTCTTGTGGTGGGGGAGGGGTGGGGCCTTTAGATGTTATGAAATACTGTGCTCGCAAGTAGGATAATTCAACGTTTCCAAGGGATTTCCATAAAAAGAAAAGGTTTGAAATCATGGCTCGTTTAATATGGGTTTTAAGAAAACAGATGGGGAGCATGGGGTTGTGGTGGATGATGGTAAAGATTAATACCCTATATTTGCTTCCCATTTACACAAATCAATTCGCTCAATGCCATGTTTGGTTTGCTGCGGATTGGATTCCAATTGGAATCTATTGTACTCTTGTATTGCAGCAACAGGAGCTGTTTGCCAAATCCTGTCTCATTTCAACAATACTTAATAAAGTCTAGCATTTTTCTATATCATGCACTTGTTGTACGGGTAGATATATAGACAAAGGTGCACGAGTTTCAGTCTGTTGACTGGGTTATTTCACGAGTTGACCTTGGGCCGTATTTCACGAGGCCGTAGGCTGAGTGAAATGCGGCCCAAGGGACAACAAGTGAAATAACCCAGTCAACAGACTGAAATAAGTGTACCTTTGTGTTTATTTTTTATCTTTTTCGATTCAAAATACCGAAATTATTGTAGGGGGGAGCCTAAAAGGGTTAAATTGGCTTCTTTCTACGCCGTTCAAATGTAAACAGACCGCCGTTTTGATGACGTCACAAGGCCGTGAAATACGGCCATGGGTTATTTCACGGGGGGTGTGCAATACGGCGTACTTCTTTCTGTTAAGTCAATGTGACTGCTGTATTTCATAAAAAATAAAAGTGTCATCATTAACACTGGCCTGCACACCTATGCCCACCAACCAACTATCCTGGCATTTTCCAATGACTTTCAGCGGTTACCTTATTATGTAAGAGAGGTGGGATGATGAGAAATGGAATTTGAAGTCAATATTTTACTTACTGAGTGTTAAACCTATAGTGCTATATTTCATTACGACAGCATTATAGCGTCAATAATTTGTATAGATTAAAAAGCTCGGAGCTCATAGCGAGATTGCCGAGTGTAATGGCAGTATTATGTTATTTAATATATTACTTGTTTACTTTAACAGTTTAATGAAGCACTTAGAATAAACATGCATGAGTTATATTCATTCTATTCATAGTATGCCGGATGACAGCCCATCACTATTTAAACCAGGGTTAGACAATTTAAATCAACCACTGTCAGAGTCTGTGCAGAACATGTTGATTCAGGCAGACAAAGTATAAATTGATACATGATGAAGGAAATAATGTTTATAAAAATCTATCCCCATCTATACTATTCTTCCCATAAACAACAAGTCATTTACACATTCACTGTGTTTGGGGTGGTATTACTTCAAATCTACATGCCATATGTTTAATAATTTAACATACCGTATTCGATGTAATAAGCGCCATGGGCGCTTATAAAATTATTTTTATGGCGCTTCTAGTACTTAAGAGTTTAAAAGCCTCCAAAATCGTGAAATTTAAGCCTTTGTTCTAGTCTAAAAATGCCCCAAAAGGGGGGGGGGCTTATTAGGTGCAGGGCACTTATTATGTTGAATACGGTAATGTATTTTTGGTGTACTTTATGATGGTTCAACTTGGGCCAATATACTTGGTGCTAATAGAATATCCCTTCATAACGGGGAATTCTTTCTTAGGAACTTATACATGGTGCAAAGATAATTTGTAACATCCTAAAGGATGCTGAAGGACTGTCTGTGTAACTTGAAGATTTTTTTAAACTTTTTAAGTAGAGCTAGTAAAGTTGTGATAAGGCTGAGTAGGTGAGAGACATGAGATGAATTTAATTATAGAGGAAAGAGGCTGACAGGGGATATCAGGGTTATTAAGGAAGTATGTACAGCATTGTGGTTTTTAATGTTCAGTGTCTTAGGAGAACACTCTCCCCACCTCCCCACTCCTACATGTGAGTCTTGTATTTGTGGCTGTAGATTCTTTATGCACATGCCACTGTAATGTTCAAGGTTATAAATGCAATAATTATTACTGGATAATACCTGGTTATATTCTAAACGGAGGAAATATCATCAATGACATTCTTAAAAAGTATCTTTGTTTACCATAAACTCATATAGTTGAACAGCTTTTACCCTAACACTCATGGAAATATTTATATGATATTTACAAGTTTTCTTTTGGGCAGTTTCATACATATTCATTTCATGCAAATCTGCATCGTCAGCTTGATAATCATTCGTCCAATAGGTTCATCATCAGCAAAAGTGGCCATGTCAGGCTATTAAAGAGGCACTTTAGTTTATTGCACTGATAAGGAGGGTTAATATAGCATGGAAACATCAAGTTACAGGCCTACTGATAAAAGATTTCAGTCTACCTTTGAACATATGCACTGTCTCTAACATCTGTATTTCAGCTTGATCATGTCCTATTCCGTTTAGTGCATTTTGCTGGTTTGAAGGATGTACCAATACATGACAGTTAGATAGCATTTGCTTCTAGGTGCATGTCTTACTAACCGATATTTTAATGTTTAATTGATTAGTCGTCCCCTAATCTATATTTTGATGTGTTTATAGTTTATACACATCCTAAGCTGTACTCGGACCCTCAACAACATGATAAATTGCATGATTCTACAGTTAGTTAAAGTGACATGGTCCGATGATTAGGGCTCAAAAATCAATTTTGTTAAAAATGAACATAATTGTTTATTATGGCCAAACTACATGTCCTATCTATTTCATTTAACATTATTCCCCATAATTCAGCTTAGAATTCAGTCAATTTTTAGTTTATGCTCAATTTAAGACTTTTGGAGCGCACGCTATAATTCCTCCCATTGGAAATACACTGTAAAATACTGAACCTAAGCCATGTTAGACACTCTATATGGGCTCCTATTGGCGATAGATAGGATTATATTGTTCCCTATCCTCCAAATATGCTATCATACTAACATTTGGAAAACATCTAAGTGGGATTTAAAATATGAAAAAATCGGACCATGTCACTTTAAATGTGTGTGTTATATAAAGACTGCATTAGTGTTATGATGCAATTGACAAACTATTAACACCTAACTAATTATATACCCTCAGATACATGACTTTCAGATTTATAAGCATTTCCTTGATTCACCAAAAGTGAATTCATTTTTCAGATTAAGGTGAGAAATATCTTTATCAAGATTGCAGATAAAACATTCCTTCAGTAATGGCATCAAGGAACTGACATTTCCGATAAGTTAGAATTTCGGGAGAGACCTTTCAAAGAGCCGAAACAGGCCACTCATGGTAATATTCCCTGCAGAAGTATCTGAGGTGTAAGCATCTTGGGCATGACTGGCAAAAAACAAGCATGCATTGCAGAAGGAAGAATAAAGAGAAAAGAGATAAGAGAGAAGAGAACATGGGTGATATAATTTACAAATACCGTCCCACCACCCTTAAATGTCATGTAATCTAGGACTATTGTAATTATATCAGAATAATGCACATACCATTTTTCAAGTGAGTGAGTAATGACGTTCCATCAAAAGGTGCACCCTGATTCATTCTACATGTAGTGAGTAGCGTACAGACTGAGTGGACCACCTCATCAGATATAATTTATGTACACATGTAGTCTCTAACCCGCTTTTTCGTAATTCACAGCAACAACTCTGCTTGACATGCCCCCCCCCCCCAATGTCAGCCTACTCAGACGTCTAGTGACAAAAGATAATGATCATCATCTTTTACAAAAGGTTTCATTTGCTTTGAAGAGATTATATATCGCCAGTAAGCCTCTTATCTAGAGAGACATAACTCCATGTGTTCAAAAGGAGGCCCAATATCTCACCATGATAGAGATTATTTTCAAAAATATTGGGGGAAAGTTATTGATATTGTCTTACTATTGTAACTTTTCTCTACATTCTTATCCATTGCCTCCAAGTGCAGGAGGCTCAGTCTCACGACTTTGTAACAATTGGATCGTCTTTGACAGGGTGACATATTTGACCGGGTGACGTCTTTGACCGGGTGACGTCTTTGACCGGGTGACGTCTTTATAGCATAAATTAGGCCTATACAGTAAGAAAAGGTTGGAAAAAGTCAAAGCATATTTTCCGACCATATATAAGGAAATCTATTTCAAAGTTGGTTATGTTTAAATGTAGACCCTATTACGTGAATCATAGCATTATCAAGTTTTTCCTCTGCCCAGTCAAAGACATCACTTTCTATATAAAATGGTGCTTGAAGAGCTGCACTGTGCAAAGTATTATAAAATAAACATGCACATGAACCTTTTCCTATAGTAGAGATATGGAAAAACACAAAAAAAAAGAAATTTGCCTTCTCTAGCTACCCAGTCAAAGATGTCACCCGGTCAAAGACGTCACCTGGTCAAAGACATCACCCGGTCAAAGACGTCACCCAGTCAAAGACGATCCAATTGTTACAAAGTTGTGAGACTGAGCCAGGAGTTTTGGGATTTGCCAATATATGATAAAGAAGTAACTCATAGGATATTCATGTTCATGAATCCATGACATGTGAATAATTCCAACTTTCTTAAGTTGCCTCAAATTTTAGAAGATGTCAGCTTAAAATTGCAAATATAGGGAGTAGATAATGAAATCTGGATATTCGCATTCATAAAACACCAATATCAACCAACTCCTGAGAGGTGAACAATTCAAACTTTCTTATTCATACATACTTTACTGTCAATTTCTTCTCTTAACGTCCAGCAGTATTGCAGAATGTCTAGTATCATGACTCCAATCGTGTCCACTTACTAGAATGACAAACTGTAAAATAGTAGTAAAGTGTCAAATTCAGCGGCCACTTCTCTGTTTCAGCAATTCTCTGTCTGACATTTCTGACCAGGCTGATTCCAATCTAGAAATGCTAAGTCTTATTTTCTTGATGGGTCTGCAATCTGCACCTTAAAGGATGTCCATTATGAACCATGGCTGTCAATGGCTTATCTGGGTGGTACTAGGTTACTAGGCAGCAAGTCTTAACCCTTTAGACCTCATTTCCCCAAAACGGCCGTAGCCGGCCGCAAAATGGCCGTTTTTAGGCCCTGATTAAAGCTTATATCAATGATGAGATATTCCCAAAACGGGTTTGATTTTATTCAATATTAATTACTTGTCATATATTAGTAAAAAACTAACTTTATTTCAGGTCATAAATAATATTTAGGAAAGGTTTACATCGGGTGAATAGAAATAGTTGTGCCTCAAACAACCCATTCCTTTGGGCTACCCCATTTTCTGTCTCTTTGGAAATCGGCAATAAAAGGTAGATTCCTAGCATATAATGTTAATGATCAATCTCCTTGGCAATACCACCATCATTGATGCATGTCATATATCATTTTAATAGGTAGCCCATTTGGGTTTAGCAAAAATGATTTGATGCACATTTGTGAAGCCAAATGGCTATTTTTTTCTAACAGGGTTCAATCTTCCTAAGAGTATGAGAAAAATTACCCAAAAATCGTAAATTTTAGGCCAACGCAAGCCATTCAGGCCTTCACCAAATATGCAAGAACCATGCATCTTCCAAGGCCCGCCACGACTACAAAAATGAACGTTTTGAATCTTTTTTTGAAATATGTTTTAAGAATCAATCCAATATTTAATGTGATAGATAATGTAATGTGATAGATAATGCAATAAAGGTTAAATATCATGTTAACCACTGAGGGCTGTCAGTGGCCAAATTTAGGCGAATTCCCAGGAAATCCTGGGGAAATAAGGCATTGAATTATGCAATTGTCTGGGGTCTAAAGGGTTAAAGCTACTATGTCAGCTAATTTTAGATGATTTTCCCATTTAGGTTGATTACATAATCCATATAATTGTATGCTGGTATGGAGAGTCTTGAGGCTCTCATCTACACTGTAAAAAACAGATATACTTTTAACAGATTCACTCTGTAAAATTCAACGCTGATTCACAGTTATTTGGAATACAATGAAGCATCGTAAATATCAGCCATTTCACAATGGATCCTTGTTAGATGCTAACCTGGTTTGGATGACAATGATTCAAAGTAAGTTCAACTTCTAATGTCAATCCCAGAGGAAGCCACATATAGTGGATCCTGCCATGGACAGGTGGCCTGGTTTGTAAAAAAAATATTTCTGGAGAGTGTGAGCCCATGAAGTGGAGTATACATGTTGAAATAATGGTGATTTTCAATTAATCTATATGTTTGACAATTCAACAATTCAATCTTGTGATATGTTTGACAAAATACCATGCTCACTTGATAATATCCAGAAGAAAGTAGCTGTATGGATCTATACACCTATTTTGTAGTAAAATACTATGCATATATATCCCCACCTCTGGAAACTCTGCCTTGTATCAATCCTATAGAGTAAAACCTCTTGTATAGGCCACGGCTATTATGCAAGTCAGATCACTAGTGTGGCGTATAGGATCAGGACAGAGTCAAAGTATGGCTTATCCGTAAGTTTTAAAGTCACAATAATCAGAGTCCCTGTGAGGCTTATCGAATATTTCCAAAGTCTGTAATAGCACTGGCAATAACGCTGAATCTCTATATATTTGAATACTCTGAATCTGTTAATGGTGATTCTACATGAAATTAACAGTGATTCAGCGTAAAATGAACGGTGAAAGTTATGTCCCAAAAGTTGCCGGTGATTCACTGTTATTTTGACAACCTTCTTTTACAGTGTACAATTTAGCATAATACAAATAGAAAAAAGTGTCACAAATGAATAGCTGTCCACCAACAGAAATCACAACCACTACATTCAGTGTATTCATGGTTCTGGTATGTTATGTATCCATATTTCTCATCTGACTGACAGATTCCCGTCAGTGGAATACATCTGTTAGGCATTTGTAGCATAAATGTTACCAATCAGACTAAATTAGCCTGAACTGCACACCTTTGATCCCAGGAACTATTGATAATGCGAGACTTTGAATCGGTACCAAACAATGTAAGGATTACTGCAGGAAGAGAGGTATGGATGATGAACGAGAGGAAACATTGACAGAATAGACCTGACCTTTGCAGACATGTCTTAACTGATGTGGATATCTTTTTGTATTGTTGATGTAAGAGTGGGCTTCAGTTGAACATTGAATAGTTGATGAAGGTAAGATAAATACACTAATGATAATGATATTGAATGTGCAACTAAAACAGATTTGATGTATCAGAGAATAAACAAACAAGTACATCTCTGAGAGCAATCCCTACTAAATGTGATGTTACCAGAGGATACGGAAATGAGGTCTAGGACAAAGGTTCACCCATCCATCCAGGGCACCATGAAGATTTCCCGAGAGGAATTCTGCAGATTAGGGTTAACTGTCACAAAGTGAATGAAAAGCATGCTATGTTGAATAATTACAGAGATCTATTCGTGGTAATAGCACCCTGAATGCATTTCATGTGGAAAAACATAATGTATTGATATGGCAAGGAGGCTCTATTATGGAAGGTGATATAAAATGCATGATGATTGCTGCTTAGCGCAGACTTTGCAGCTTGCGTAGTGTTGGAATGTTCACACTTCATAAATTACAACCTTACACAACAGCCCTTACCATGAGAGCTAATAGTTGTGTTAATTAGAAGACGATGCATTGGTAACAAATCACAGTGACAGGGAGTGAACTGCACTTTCATGCAATATTGATATATAACACTAGAATCGAACATACTCTGCTTGCATAACTAATATTGAGTTGTTTATTTGGTCCCTATCACATCTTTTCTGGAATACATTTAGCTATATTCTACTTCATTACTGCAGAGGTTTACACTGAAAACCCAGAACAAGGAGCCTAGTCATTATGACAACCTAAGTAGTCATAATGAATAATGGCAGATGGAGTGGAGAATGGTGTATGAATATAGTCTCTAATTAGTTCACTTCTTAATGAGAGACATCCTTTTCACATATTTGCTGTAGTCTTGATTGAACTAAGTAGCATTACTTGTTATAGATAAGTTGCCAATGGGTGAGAATGATGGCCCAAAACGTATAGAGACCACTCTGCTCCCTGTCATCAGTGTATATCTCACGACAGATATAGTTATGCAAATATTAAAACCAGGTGGCAGTAGTGTGCCATAAGTAGCAAGTGAGGAATAGAATTATGTACCATAGGGTAGTCATTGAGACAACCTAGGACTTGAGAGTTGTCATTACTGATGACTTTAGGTCTTCAAATGGACAATACCTAAATTAACAACCTTAAGGTAGTCATTCTGACTACCTAATTATTGTGACTACCTAAGGTCGTCATTATGACAACTTTGGTCTGAATGGCATGTACTGGGAAAAGGGACCTTAATATACCCTGCACTAAGGTCCCTTTTCGCAGATCGTGTCACATATGCTGCGCAATGTAATTAGTGAAGAAACATTGCTTTCACCTTGGGTCAAAGGAATGTCCGTCTAAACAGGGAACTCTTCTGAGCCATGCATATAGTGGTTAGGTAGTTTGTAACATCCTAAGAATCATGGTGAATTACCTGTGTAGTTTGAAGAATTTCTTCAATTTTAAACAGAATTAATAAATTAATAAATGTTATATATACGGGAATTAATAACGTTGAGATGAGGCTGAGTTGTCAGGATACATGGAATTAATCTAATGATGTTAAAGGGAGGCTCACAGAGGTCACACACCTGATAAGGTGACATCTACTTTATTGATCAAAATTCCATTTCCCTGTTCAATGTGACAAATATTTCTATCAAGATTGCAGGAACCTGTTTTCCAGTAATGGAAAGGACATTACTGAGAAGTTGAAATTTCAGGTGAGACCTTTCAAAGCAATGTAGCATCCACTCCCAGTGACATTCTGAGCATAGGCATCTGCTTTTTTTTAATAGTGTTTAATCTTCTTCCTATAATTGTTTAAGCATAAAATGATATTTGGAAATGTGTGTGAGTAGGGAAGCACTAATCTGTATTCACTTGATAGTCTGAAACTAGGTCACATTTTGCACTTTGTCAATACAGGAAGTATGTATTTACTTGACCCTTTCAATCCTGATCAAAAAATGTTTGGCTTGCTGTGGGGACGGCTGCTGAGAAGTATTAGTTCCCAGAGGGACAGGCCTCCATGGTGTTTATTATAGTCAATGCTGGGCCTTAAAGTGTTAGGTGAGATTATTTCTCCCTGAACATTAAACTATGCTGAAGGAAGCATAGGCACATGGAGCATGTCTGGAAAAACAAAAATGTATTTGTGAATGAAGGTGAAATTCTGTTTAAAAAAAAGTTGATCAGAGAAAAGGGAACATGGATAAAAACTACTGTTCCATATACTAGTTACAATATTGGCCTACCACCAATTAATGCCATTATAGTATGTGCAATTAGATTAGAATATGCTTATATCAGATCACATGTAGCAGCAGGGTAGTGACAGGTCTGGGTGTGTAGGATTGAATTGACCCAGATTGTGATTTACGTCTGCTGGTGTTTTATCATATAAAGTAGGAGCTGTCAGCTATAAGGTGGGGCAGGGTCTTCATTCCTCTAGATGGCACTGTGAGCTGTTTGTGTGTGGGCATTGACCCGGTCTAATGGATCCATGCATTCACTCCACCAGCTGTTGATAGTGCTGCCTACATTCCTTTCTGTTGTACTCTTCTAATTGTGCAACATCTACAACAGCAGATTTGTATGGCCTTTTCTTTTTTTTCATTTAAACAATATTTTCCCTAGCAATATCCATTCACATTATGCAGTGGAACATCAGAACCCTCCCAACTGCAACCTTGGTCCAGTCCCTTATCTGTAATTACAAGCTGTAAACCAGTACTTAAGTGGCAAATGGAGCTGTCAGTTCTCAGTGTCAGAGTATTTCTGTTCTGACATTTCTCGCCAGCATGTTTCTTATCTATAAGTATTCAGTTCTAATACTTTGTTCCAGGCTAGTTTGAACCTAAGCTGTCATTGCCTCATCTCTGTGGTGCGTACAGTTACCTGAAAGTTGTTCTAGTGGTCCTGGGCTAAAAGAGCAGCTCAGGACATCTAGGTCAGGTTTCTGTATACAGTATATACAAAATACATATTGTTCTGATACATGCAGAGAGGAAAGTCTCATTGAATGAAAGTCCTGAGTTGCTAAAATCTGATTATCAAATAGATCTAAATTGTAAAGAAACCTGATTGGCAGTAGTTGTATGAAAGATGCTTCATGCTTTCTACAGGTTATTACTGATTTAAATAGGCTATATAACATAGTGTTAGTCTTTCTCCCTCTAGTCTAGATGATAATTGTACGGGTTATAGTAGCTTTTCTTGTGGTTGAGTTGAGTGACACAGTGTGAAGCTAACCTCTTTTTTTAATGTAGACAAGAAACTGAACAAGAAATGATGACCATACTTTTTTTCATCAGTGTTTCTTTTGGTGCTTTTAAATTCTATAGTCAGATTAACCAAGCTGATCACTTGTAGGCTTTGTGTTATGTGGAAAAGGGTTTAATGGGTGTAGCACTATCTATATGTATTTCAATAAGTGGCGTCTTGTATTTTCAATTTTTAGTCTTAGTATCAGAATACCTTTGCATCTTTGTGTCATAGCCCGGGCATTGAATAGGGTATGGCATTATGATAAGGAGTTCCAATAAGCTTGACAAAGAGTCATTGCAGGCATGTAATAAATGGCCATCCTTTTTTATTTAGTATTTGTGGCATATCTACATATAGCATCATAAGGCATGCAGCACCCTCATTTATTCTTCTCTAATGTATCCATATTTATCCATGGTGTACAGGCGGAGAGTGTATCCCTTTCTGTTTATGAGCATAAAGGATCCAATTATTTCTTCAGGCTGGCTCAGACGACTGAGTTGTTGTCAGTTACACACAGACATCTTCAATAATCCCATAGAAAACTTAGTTTTTTTGGTTTCAGTGTTTTATTTCATTACAAATCAACTCTAGTCAGATATTTTCTACTAAGTTGCCTCAATCCACCTGTTTTATTCCAATGCTAGCTATGTCACACAAACTGATGCAAATTTGAACTTTATAATTTTTCATCAGCACTCACAAAAAATGTGAAAAAAGAGAATGTATGGAAAATGTTGACTTAACTCTTTCCCCCAAATTCATAAATTAAAGACACATTTGACAGGCAACTGACACTTTCCAGATCCTACTGACAATAGAAATTGCCAATTTCAAACAACAGTGAACTCACCTTGATCCCAGGATGTCAGAATTGCCAATCACCGCAACATGAACATTATTTCCAAATATGCCCGAAAAGGAGAAACACATTTTCATTTCAATCCTTTCTACAGTATCTACATATTAAATAATGCTTTTTGACAGGCAACTACACTCTCCTCATATTGAAACCTGTCAATATGAGACACCAGAAGTCTGCAATGTCATATTTAGCTTGCTGCAGATTAGATTATAATTGACATCTATTGTATTCTTGAATTGCAGCAGCTGGAGCTGCCAAGCAAATCATGTCTAATTTCAACTAGACAACGCCTTAGTGAAGTTTAACATTTTTCTGTATCATACACTTGTAATAGATATAAGAGTTAACATATGTCACCGTAAAACACTGGCATACACACCTATGCCCAACAACCAGTGGCTCAGTACTTATTCCATTTTACAGTTTGAATATATATTATATATAAATGAGGCATTATTGATAATGCTATTGATACAATGGGACAGCTTAAACATATCTGATATTCAATAGTGTTGAGGCATTCGCCATTAGTATCATCAACATTGAGCGTTCATAAGTTACATTCATGTTATTTACAATATTACAGATGCCAGTTCAACATCATTTAGACCAGTTATGTAAAAAATTGTATTAAATGCCTGTCCCAATTAAGATGTCTGTGCAGAAAAAGTTGTAAATAAGCTGTAAATAAATACCTTATGAAGGAAGTAGTAATTCTAACCAGAATAGGCCTGGCAGACAGTAGATATAAACTCAGCTGTCTGTGACGTCACACATCACTGGGGGCACCTCCTTTGGAATACATCATGATGGCAGAAGAGGATGTGAAAACGAGGTTGGGGACTAGGTTCAGCAGAAGTGTAATCCATTGACCGTACCGTAGACATTTCCCATGAGTAAATCTGCAAATTAGGGTTAAACAGTTAATAAGGTGCACCAAAAATACATGATGTAAAATTATTACATATATGACATGTGGATTTGAAGTAATACCGCCACAAACACAAACTTGATGTTCAATGGGAAGCTCTGCTATGGAAGGTGATGGATAATTCATGATTATTGCAGCACATTGCAGACTTTTCTGTGCGTATAGTGTTAGGGTGTTCACACTTATAAATCACAGCTGTTTCCTCACCTCCCCCCCCACCCATGGTGCCTCCCTTTAGTTGGGTTAATTACAAGACAATGTATCCATAATGAATCACCACAAAGTGACAGGGAGTGAACTGCAATTTGCAGAAGGGCATTACTGAAAAGCAACAGGAGAAAAGGGTATAGCTGCTTGTAGTAATTGAGTTGCATCAACCGATTAAGTCCATAACCCTTCCCTTGGTATTCAAGTGTGACGATAATCATCATGTTATTGATTCTGAATTGAATTAAAGCTTATTCAGCCCTTGTACATTCTACTCTGTAGGATATCATTATGCCCCATTACTGCACATGATAGAACATAACAGTAGTTTATGAGAAATCCCATGGATAAAAATTCAAATTATTGCACACTACTGTCGACTATAGAAGTGTTATGGAGAGATTTGAATACAAGGATATTCCTTACATATTCAGGCTAATACACTACCATGAATTGTAACGTTAAACAAGTTTATTAAATCAACAACATATTATGATATGGTTAGATAAGGTCATATAGATTCTGTGCACTTTAAGAAAACAGTATGCAGTATGAGCTATATAGTTTTTATTTACCTGTCATACTGAATTGTTTTGCATTATATAGGCCATTGATGAGATTGTCTTTACTGCCAATGTTACCATCACAGACCACCAGTGATGAAGTGATTTAACCACCATCAATGTACCTACCTTATTAAATTGCCTCCCACTGAGGAGAACTGTATGCTAAATGATGCAATTTATGGAAAAGCACATTCCCCACTGTGGTTTCTGTCAAGAGCTTCTGCATATAAGAGTCCCTCCTATAATCTACAACTTTCTGAATTCAATCAAATTGCAGATCATATCAACTTGGGCCCGTAGACTTAGAGCTAATAGAATATCCTTTCATAACAGGGAATTCTTTCTTGGGAACTTATACAAGGTGCAAAGGTAATTGGTAACATCCTAAAGGATGCTGGAGGATTGTCTGTGTAATTTGAAGGGTTTTTGCCTTTTTAAGTAGAATTAATAAACCTGTGTTAAGGCTGAGTAAGCGAGAAATGGAATGAATCTAATTATAGAAGAAAGAGCCTGATGGGGGATGTGGACCTGTCAGGGTAATTGAGGGAGTATGTATAGTGTTGTAGTTTTTAATATTCAGTGCCTTAGGGGAACACTGCCCCCCTCCTCCTACATGTGAGTTGTGTTTGTGGCTGTAGCTTCTTTGTGCACATGGTGATTTTTGGTGAGTTATAAATGCAATAGTTATCACTCGATAATGCCTATGTAGTCCTCAAGCCCCAATGATTATATTCTAAACAGCTGAAATAATCATTGATGACACTTTTAAAAAGTATGTTTGTTTACCACAAACTAGTATAGGTGTACAGCTTCTACGGTAACACTCAGAAAAATATTTACAAATATTCACAGGTTTTCTTAATCGCACATTCATACTGTATGCAGTTATTTCATGCAAATCTGTTGTGGTCAGCCGACAAGTTATTACTCATCATGGATCCAATAGGATCACCATTGGTGAGTGTAGCCACCGCAGGCTATTTAAGAGCCAGTTTAGTTTATTGCATCAGTGAGGAGGTTTTATATGGCAAGGAGATATCAAGTTATATCCAGAATAGATTTCAGTCTACCTTTAAACATATGCACTGTTTCTGACATCTGTATTTCAGCGTCCATATTAAGTCTGATCAGGTCCTATAGCTATTCTGTTTAATGCAGTTGTATTGGTTGAAAGCATATTAATGCATGATAGTTTGATAGAATTTGCTTCTAGGTGCCTGCATTACTACTGATTTGTCTTACTCTGATCTATGTTTGTTCATGATATGTTCTTCACATTATAGTTCATACACATTCCAAGTCCAACTTTATTGAGGTCAGACCCTCAAAAAACAAGATAAGTTTGCATGATTCTACAGTTAGTTAAAAGTGTGTGTTATATAAAAACATTATCGTTATGATGCAATTGATAAACTGTTAACACCTACTTAATTATATACCCTCCGATACATGACTTTCAGATGTTTTAGAATTTAATTGATTCATCAAAGACCCATCTCTCAGATTAGGGTGAGAAATGTCTTCATCAAGATTGCAGGAAACACTTTCTGTCAGTAACGGCATCAAGGTACTGACATTTCTGGGAAATTAGAATTTCAGGAGAGACCTTTCAAAGAGCTGAAGCAGCCTACTCATAGTAATGTTCCCTGCAGAGGTATCTGGTATTTTATGTTTGCTCCATTAATGTCCTATAATTGTACAAGCATATCATGATAATTGGAAATGTGTGGGAGTGGGGAGGCAAAAATCTGTTCTGACCTGACTGTCTGAAACTGGGTGACATTCTGCACTGTGTCACATCAGCAGGTATCTTTTTACATAAGGATGTGCTGTTCTTCATGATCAGTTACAGAGAAATTATGCTGAAAGAGGTGTCAGCATGTGGGGCATGACTGGCAAAAACAAGCATGTATTTCAGCAGGAAGATAGAATTCAGAATAAAAAAGAAAAGAAAAGAACACGGTTGATTTAATTTACAAATATCGTCCCACCATCCTTTAACCCCTTCTCCCCTGAATTTCCTGTAACTCAATGCAAATTTGTGCAATATATTGCCTTACCGCGTGGTAGGGGATTATGTCATGTAATGTGGAAAACATTGTAATAAGTTTAGAATGTTGCACATATCAGAATTCAAAGGCACACTTAATTGTTTTTTTTTATTCTTGGGCAGGTATTGGGCCATTACATGATTTATCATCATAAAGTGAACATCTAATGATTTCATAATGCCAATACCCCTCTAAGGTGACTTTATTTCATTTATGGAATAGGAGGCCCGTTATCTCAAAATTTGATGTTGCTCTTGAATATAACAGCGGGAGGGAACTAGTTAAGAAAGATTATATATTGACTAACTGTTGTCATTACTCCTTATACTCTAATAAGTTGCCTCCAATTTTATGAGATTTCGGCTGAAGATTGCAAATATAGGCAGTAGATAATGAAAGCTGAATATCCACCTTCATAAAACACCAATATCAACCAACTCCTGACAGGTGAACAATTCCACCTTTCTTATTTATACATATTTTACTGCCAATTTCTACTCTCAACATCCAGCCGTATTGCAGAATGTCCAGTTCCTTGACTCTGATCGTGCCCACTTTCTAGAATGACAAGCCATAAAAAAGTAATAAAGTTTCAAATGCAGGGGCCATTTCTCTATTTCAGCAACTCTCTGTCTCACATTTCTGACCAGCATGATTCTAACCTAGAAATACTGAAAAAAATAATTCTTGATGAGTTTGCGACCAGCACTCTGGCATGTGCAGATTGTGAAATACAACTGTCAATAGCTCAATGTATCCAGGTTATGGTTGTGAGTTTTGTTTAGATACAGTACTGGAAGCCCCACAGACTTAACATTCTCTAGCTGCATGTTTTATAGGTATTCATCCTAAATGAATTGTGATTTAAAGTATGTACACATAGGATTGATGATTTATTTCTGTGAAAGGGGTTGCATGCATTTATTAATCTGATCGAATATACTTATGCTGAGGTATTATTCTTGAATCATATTTGCAGGTACACCTTTATTCCATCTCTCCCTATCTTGCAAATCTAGATATGTGTGGAGGAATAAAGGTACACAAATATATATCTAACCTCATTTGGGACTAAGAACTGGTCTTAACTACATCAGTCTTCATATAATGATTATGGTCATCCTTTGATATTTATCATTTTGTGGCACAGCTATACAGCATCATAAAGCGTGCAGAGCCAGTATTTATTGTTCTGTTATATTCTGTATCAATATTCTTTGTTGGTAATGTATTCATCTGCATGATGCTGGGGATTCCGATTACTTCTGGGACCTGTTTCTTAAAGCAGCATAATCACCAAGCTTGGATTGCATAGCTCTATTGTGTGTAGATAAACACAAACCTGAAAAACCTTACGAGCAAAATGAGCTCATCTTTCCTAACCAACCTTCGCATTTGTGTCTTTGCACTAGTTTAGTACTGCTAGTGCATGTGGCAGAGGTCATTTTGAATTGTAAAGAACCTGCACACCTTTGATTCCAGGGATTATTAATAATACCTATGTAAAAGACATCCAATGGGTAATAAACACTGTTAGGATGACTATTGGCAGAGAGGTATGGAGGATGAAGCGAGAGGAAACATTGACAGAATATAGACCTTAGCTTTGCAGACATGTCCAAACTGATGTGAATATCTTTTGTATTGTTGATGTAAGAGTAGGCTCAGTCCCAATGCTTGAATTTAACATTGAATTGTTGATGAAGGAAAATTGAATACACTAATGATAATGATATTGAATTGAGAGCTTAAACAGGTGTGATGTAACAGAGAGTAAACAAACTAGTACATCACTGAGTGCACCCCCTACAAGATGTGTTGGTACCAATGGATATGAAGATGAGGTCCGGGACAAAGGTTCATCCATCCATTGTGAGCACCACAAAGATTTCTCGAGAGGAATTCTGCAAATTAAGGTTAACCATCAACAAAGTGCACGAAAAACACACAATGTTGAATAATTACACAGATCTATTCAAGGTAATAGCACTCCGAATGCATTTCATGTGGAAAAACATAATGTATTGATATGTCAAGGAGGCTCTATTATGGAAGGCGATATAAAATTCATGATCATTGCTGCTCAGCACAGACTTTGCAGTGTGCATAGTGTTGGAATGTTCACACTTCATAAATTACAGACTGACTCCTCACACCACAACACTTACCATGAGAGCTGCTAGTTGGGTTAATTAGAAGACAATACATTGGTAGCAAATCACCGTACAGTGACAGGGAGTGAACTGTACTTTCCCATGTGCATTATTGATATATAACACCAGAATGGGACATACCCTGCTTGTATTACTATTCATATGTTGTATTGAGTTGCTTATTCGATCACTACAACATCTATTACCAGCTATCCTTATCTCAGACCACCACTGATGAAGTTATTCAATCACCCTCAATGTGTTGACCTTTTCAAATTGCATCCGGTTGAGGAAAACCATAAGCTACACAATTCAATTTATGAAAAACACATTGCTTACACCTTGGGCCAACCATCGCACATACTTTTTGTCAAAGGAATATCTCCTTAGGCTGTGCATATAGTGTTAAAGTAATTTGTATCATCCTGAGGATGTTGCTGAATTACCTGTGTATTTTGAAGAATTTTCATCATTTTAAACAGAATTAATAAATCAATCAGTTTTATATGTAGGGAAATTAATAAGGTTGAGATAGGGCTGAGTTCTCAGGATACATATAATTGATCTGATGATGGTGGAGGGAGTTTCACTGGGGCTGCACACCTAATAAGATGACATCTCCTTAATTCATCAAACTTCCATTTCCCTGTAAAGTGTGAGAAATATTTCTATTAAGAGTGCAGGGAACCACATGAAATGACATTTTTGAGAAGTTAGAATTTCAGGCGAGACCTTTCAAAGCAATGTAGCATCCACTTCCATTGGCACTCTGAGCAAAGGCATCTGTGCTTTTTATAGCGTTCAATTATCATCCTATAATTGTACAAGCATATAATGATAATTGGAATATGTGGGAGTAGGGAAGGAGTAATCTGTACTGAACTGACTGTCTGGAACTAGGTCACATCAGGAAGTATGTATTTACCTTAAGAAGACAGAAAACTATACCTCGCTGAAAATTAACCCACCCTGAGGGAAACATGGGCATATGGAGCATGTCTGGCAAAAGCAAGCATCCATTTATAAATGAAGATGAAATTGAGAATAAAAAGGTAGATAAGAGAGAAGAGAACAAGGGTAAAAACCACAGTTCCTTATATTATTTATAACATTGGCCCACCATCAATTAATGCCATGTAGTATGGGCAGTTAGTGTGGGCTATTAGATTAGAACATGCTCATATCAGATCACATGTACACTTATATTAATTGGGTGATATCTTTTTGATTCTGAAAGAATTATGTGGAATTGGAGGCATTCACCAGAGGAGCTCAGCTGACTGAATCCTGTCATTTCCATTCACAATTGCTGGATGGGGAACTTCAAAACCGACTGGTCCATGTGCCCTTTAATTTCTACAGAGATAATCATAGAAGATTCTTATTCAATCAAAATGGTTTTGGTTGTGTATGGACCCCTTACCTAGTTGTGGAAGGTGACCGGGATCAGGACGCCTCCTCCGTCCTATCCCCAGTAGCAGCAGGGTAGTGACAGGTCTGGGTGTGTAGGATTAGTAGGAATTGACCCAGATTGGGTTTTATCATTATGAAGCAGTTCCTGTCAGCTGTTATGTGCAGCAGGGTCTACATTCCTCTAGATGGCGATATGAGCTATGGGTAGGCACACTGTTATTCTTTATGCTAGAAATCTTAGTCAGTACTTCCCAACTTCCTAAGTCATTTTTTTGGCTCCGTCTACGACAAACTAAGGCTAGTTAATACTGTAAGGCTGGTCAGTACTAAACAGTCATTTGGAATATCACTTTGTCATGCCTGGCCAATGTCACTATTAGTAACCTGGCAGAGGCACAACAGACTAAGGGCTGGAGCATTGGTGCAGAGGCTACATTCCTACAGGTCGGTTTGGGATTTAGTATGGGTCAGCAATAACCCAGTTTAACCACGTGTTCAATAAGTTCCACTTTCATTGAACATTTTCTACTCTTCATAAAAGTGTTCTGCTGATACTACTGATGGATATTTCCGGGCTGTGTAAATATCATAAATGCATCTTCTCAGAATAATTAAAGAACCCTATTGGGTGGGTTATATATCTGAGGCAGTATGTAACTTTAAAACCAATTGGATCATAGAGTAGAGCTGTCCCATTGAAACATGCCATACCTAATACAGTCTGTATTTGAACCTGGTGCCAAACTCATTATTATACACAATGTTCCCATTGACTACCAATAACAGAGGGAGCTGGGGCTAAAGGTCCAGCCCTCTATGACTATGGTGAATATTGGGGCTACTCCAGGTGCCATGGCTACAGTCTCATTAGATCTGCATTTGACAGTGCATCATTCAGCTCCTACATGTACTAAATCTACTAGTTATAACCTGCTATCAACATCTACTAACCTGCTTACAATAAAGTTCCAGACCTCGATAGTGAATATTAACGCAATTGCATCTACATCTGCATATGTGACGCGATCTGCGAAAAAGACCCTTAGTGCAGGGTACACTAAGGTTCCTTTTCCTAGTACATGTCACATATATGGCATTGCATTATTCAACTTCTACAACTACTAGTACTACTAGATCCACAAGATATTAACCCTTTAAGGGCAACATGGGGCCCTAATGAATCCTGCTTTTGTTCGTCATGATATAGAATGTAAATTGATGTTTCTTGTCTTTCTCTGAATCTTAACCCTTTGAGGGCGGCCAAAAATTGATACTCTTAGCTGGGAGGGCGAGACTTTTTGCAGGAGTTTTCCCTAAGGACGAGCCTATGTTAAATCCCATAGAGTTATGATGACTATAGTCGATGCTCGCCCTGCCATGGCATCAACTATAGTCAATGCTCGCCCAGCCATGGCATCAACTATAGTCGATGCTCGCCCACAAAGGGTTAAGAAGTTTGATATGATTGATTTCAAACCTTTTTAAATAATATAGATTTTGTCGAGGGGT
This sequence comes from Harmothoe impar, assembly GCA_947462335.1. Taxonomy (NCBI): domain Eukaryota; kingdom Metazoa; phylum Annelida; class Polychaeta; order Phyllodocida; family Polynoidae; genus Harmothoe; species Harmothoe impar. The sequence continues at coordinate 28,398,964 of OX381715.1, forward strand.
CTGTTACTGATATATGCATACTCTCTTTTCCTCCTCATAACAAGGGAGAGACAAATCAGCAGAAAACGAGCTACAAAAGGAAAATGATCTACATTCACCGAAATCTAAGTATTTTGAATTGTTGGCTCTCAAGCCTGTCTTTTGCGGTCGCATTTGCAATAGATTCGAGGCTGTGGATCACTGGCTAAAGCTACAAAACCCAGTCTCCATCTGTTACATCTTTCACCCGCGCGATCTCCACTTACTTTTTTTCTTGGGTCTGTATGAGAATAAACAATACCTCAGTAACCCTTAGCATGAGTTATTGTTTAAAAACAAATGAAATAACAAATTGACATGAGTCAAAAGGAGACTAGCCAAGGCCGCTAAGCAGGAATTACTTGATCACATTCAGACATGATTTGTATCAGCCCTCAAATGCAGATAGCTGATGATAGTTATAGCTTTTGACTGTGACTGCTATGTTTGTAGGTTTCCACAATGAGCTAATGTACCATACATTTGTAACGTTATTATTACCATGTTATGATAAATGAGCCCTGGCACCTTTTAATCCAGGGATCTCAGGGGGCTTCCAGTGGATAAAGTACACTGTAGGGACTATGGCTCGCAGGGAGGTCTGGCTGATGAATGAGTGGAAACATTCTCAGAATAGGCCTGACCTTTGGAGATACGCCTCAGTGTTAATCTATCGTGTAAAGTGGGACATTTTTGTATTCTTACTATAGGACGAGGCTCTGTCAGGATATGCTTATCTTACCCTGAATGCTTGATAATTGAAGTACAAAATAGATTCATCAATGATAATGATATCCATAATGATGGAGCAGCTGAAAAATGTATAATTTAACATTCGATAGCGTTAGGGTAATTTCAATCCTCATTAATTACATTTGTAATTGGAAAATTTGTTGGTGTAGAAGCTGGGGCTGAGATACACACCATGTACAAATCACACATCTATACCCGGGCAATAGATCTGATAGATTAGTTGAATAAACAGATAAATACTCTACTGTAGGCCTGTATGTACAGAGGTGACGGTCTACATCTACTACAGTCTGACAATTATTGCATGACTAAACCTTCCTGCAATAATTTAGGCTAAGCATAGGGGCTTGTCAATTGCCACCTCAAGCCTAAGCCTAAGCTATTTGCCTTTACTTGTACTCTGTGTTGTTTCCCCTAAAGTGGTGTCATAGCAGATGCTATTGACTTAACCATATAACTCATCAGCGCTCTTGGTGCGTACAGTAATTCTAACCAGGAGATGGCTGACAGAGAGTAGCCATCCTCAGCCATCTGTGACGTCACACATCACTGGGGGCACCCCCTGGGGGACATGCCGTCACCAGCAGATCTGAGAATCAGGTCAGGGATAGATGTCTCAGTGGTAGCATTATTCATCCTCAGCACCAAGGGGATTTCTAGAGAGGACATCTAGAAATTAGGGTTAAACTGTCAACCAAAGTACAATGCAAAAAACTATTTTGGATTGTTGCACAGATGGATTTAGAATAATGCCACCTTGAATAGGGCTATCATGTTAAAATATAATATATTGATAGTGTAGTGGCTTGGCAGGGAAAGTGTATTATATAAAGTAATGTAAGACTTTGTGGTGTATACAGTTTTAGCCCACTCACACTTCATATATCACAGCCGACTCCTCACACAGAATCACTTGCCATGACAACTACTAGTTGGGTTAATTAGAATACAATGTGTAGGTAACGTATCACCAGACAGTGTCAGGTAGTGAATGTTTCAAGGGGATCATCATGGTTATGATTCTGAACTGAATTGCTTGGTGAAATCTATTCTGTACAGTATCACTTTGCTTCATTACTGCAGAGGGTAGAAAATAGCTCTAGTGCATGTAGAATTTCATGAATAAACTAAATTCATTGCCGTTCACCATCACCTATGGAGGCAGTAAGAATATAATTTATATATAAGAAAAGGTTTCTAATAAACCCATACTGTATTATACGGCTAAGGTTTATGTTACTTTACTGAGACTCCACTAAGCCATGATCATGTAACCTTTCCTTTGTTAACTAGTTTCATCGTATTATATATGCCATGGATGGCATTATTTCTGATAAAGTGCCTCTCATTCAGCTTCAAACCACTTCACTTTGTCTACCTTATTGAATTGCCTCATGTTGGAAAAGAATGTATACTATGCAATGTAATTTACTAAGAAGACAAATTGCCTACATCAGTTTCTCTACAGAGCCTCTACATCGAAGAGCTGCTCCTTAAATTCATGAATCTCTTTATCCACTCAAAACACTGATCAAATTAACTTGGATTCCAAGAACCTTCTCTTGGGGCATTTGTATAGTGCAAACGTAACTTGCAATGTCCTGAGGATGAATGGATTTTTGTGTAATTTGAAGTGATTTTTAACAAAATAAATGAATATAGATATGACTGCACATGGACTATGGGGTGGGGAAGGCTTGCAGTAAATACAGACCTGACAAGATAATTGAGGTAGCATTGTACAGAATTGTGTTTTAAATATTCTATGGGGGTGCTGCCTTAAAGATGGTATATCAGCTAATAGACTTCTTAAACCTTTTCTTCCAAATGGATATCACTTCAATGCCATGGAATCCATTATCATTTTAGCTGATAAACAATGCAACATATTTGTCTATTAATACATAATTTGAGATTGATAACAATGTTCCTGATTTACCTCACTGGCTCCCCCAGGAGAGTATTGGGGTAACTAATCTGGTAGAGAATGCACTGAGCCATGCAGTATCAACACATAGGGAGTTTTAGTGTCAACCTACAGTAAAAAATATTGCACTGCATGTGCTCATCTTATAGACTAAGACACTGCCAATAATTTTAAAAGTTAGGGAAGACGTATGGGATAGGATATATAATAGCAATATGATTAAACTAAAAATCTCCAAACATTTAGCTGACACACCATCTTTAAGGGTACACTGTGACAATTCCCTACACTGACATGTGAAGTGTGTAAGTATAGTGTCTGTCTTACTATGAGTGGTGATTTGGACCCCCTTATATTGCCTAAGGGGTTCTGAAGTCACTATCTTCTTAGAAACAGAAACATCATTGCTACCATTGATATTGAACCCCTGACAACACAGTATGGTCAGAGTTGAAGCTGTTTTGTATCTCAATAACACATTGATTTGATAATGCAATTAACAAATGATTAACATCAAAGGTATCCTAATGATCCTCTGATTTTTGGCATCTCCTATATCCATCATAAATCTGCCTGAATATACAGGCCCTGAACAATAGCATACATCTTGTGGTATCTCTTATCATTGTGAAATGTTTTAGACAGCTGCATTATACAAGGTCAACACAGACTAAACTCAGCGGGACAATGTACACAATATGATCTACATCATACAATGAATGTGACTGCTGATGGCCATATATACATCTGACTATAAAGAAGGCCATTCTTAGTTATTTAGTATTTGTGGCACAGCTATACAGCATCATAAAACATACAGAGCACCCATTTATTGCCCTTTTATGTACCCATATTCCCCACTGGTGCCACAGTCTCAAGGTAGGTGATGTAGACACTTGTTGCTGGGGGTTTCTGTTATTTTTGTAGTCTGACCCAGAGGACTGATAACATTTATCTGTCAGTGAAGCACAGCAGTCCTGGACTAATCCCGCAGCGATCTTGGGAGCATTGCTTAATTTTCCTTTCTGATGCATCAGCTTGAAAACCTTCGAAAATGTACTAGTCGTTACCTGCTATCAATATCAGTGTAATTATCTCGGTCGTTCTCGTTTGGTCAGGTCTTGTCAACAATTTATCTTTTTCAGTTTTGGCCCCTTTATTAATTTTCCTGCTATGTATCTACTCATATAGAATAGATGGAGTGCAGATGGAGGGTTTTTCCTCATAGCAAGCCATGTACAAAGCAGCAGAAATGGTTGCAAAGCTGCAAAATCGACTTTCCATCTGTCAGTATTGCCACTGGTGTTCCGGGATCTCAGGTTGTATTTTCTCTTGGCTCTGAAATCAATTAGCCCTACTGCAATAAGCCAATCAGCACTAATTATTTGAATAACAAATTGACATGAGTCGGAAAGAAATCCAGCCAAGGCCAAGCAGGCAGTTTGGTGCTGGAAACAATTGATCACTCTAAGGTGAGTAAGAACAGCAGGTTTGGAATCTAAGCTCCTTAAATGTGAGCGTTATGTTTCAAGATAGGCTGAATAAAGATGTGGTATGTGTTTAACATTAATGAATCAATACATATAAACATTAACTCTAGAGTGGACGCGGCCCTGAGGTACAACCTCAGAGACCCCTAGTTTGATCTCATCGACCTCACACATGGACTTCAGTCTCCTAATTATCTCATGCCTAAATCTTTCACCTCACACAGTGTGGGAAAGTGAGGAGGGGGAGAGGTTTGATGAGTCTATTCCTAAGACATACCTTTACTAAGTACTTGGTGCTGTTTCTTGATAATTGTACTTGATTATTTTCCTACCCCTGGTAGATTTCCAAACTGAATTGATAAATTTATTGTAATAGTAAAAATACAACAGCTCTCACAGTCATCATTATGTGTAGAGTAACCCTAAGCAAAAGAAGGCTGATGGAGGGTAGTTATACCTAGCCATCTGTGACAAGGCTGGGGACAGAGGTTCTGGGGGTAGCGTCATCCATCGTCAGCGCTGGGGAGATTTCCCTAGAGGAAATCTGCAAATTAGGGTTAAACATCAACAGTGTAAACAAAAGAAACACTCTGTTAAATTATTACATAAATTAGTTTGAATCAGTATCAATTTTAGTACACTGCATGTGTTGACACATAATATATTCAAGTGGTGGTGAGTTAACAATGAGGCTCGATTATACAAAGTGATATAAAATTCATGATAATTGCTGCACGGTGCAGACTCTGCTGTGTTTACAGTGTTAACCAGCTCACACTTCATAAATCACAGCCCGACTCCCCACAGTCCACCACCCACTGTGACCGCCGCTAGTTGGGTTAATTAGAAGGTAATATATGAGTAACGAATCACCATACAGTGACAGGGGGTGAACTGTAATTTGCTCGACTGTATTGTTGATAAGCAACAGCGTAATAGAGTATTGTCTGTTCATATTTGCATCAAATTATTAGGAGACATTCTGTTCTTTGGCTTTTGATGCCCTGAATACTGTAAAGCAAATCATCATGTTCATGGTTCTGAGGTGCTTTTTCTCCTTTTCCTTTTTCTGAGTAAATTTAATTTTCTGTTCATTCAACAATTCATGATATATATAACAAACAATACATTAAGGTGCTCCCTCTTTTCTTGTTAGATATCTGTGAAATCTATTCTGGATGGTAATATTCTCTGACATCACTTCATAAGGTAGGAAATAGCCCTAGTGTATGAGAATAAATCTATATTATTGCTCATTACTGTCAACTTTGGAGGCATAAAGATTATGAACTTGAATGTGAGCAACCCTTTCCTTATAATTTAATCATAAACTAAGGTGCCCATAAATATCACAAAATGTAATAAACCCATAATGTATGGGACTATGTAAATTTGCATTGGTAACTTGTTATTGAATTATTTATGATATGTATGACATTATGTCTAGTACACGCTACGATAAATGCTGCTTGCTTTCCTTCAACTTCATTCAATTCATATCCAACCTATCCAATTGCTTGCTGTATGCAATATGCTGTGAAAGTACATTGGGTGCAATAATTCCTGTCCGGAACTTTTGCATTAAAGGGATGCTTCTTTAATCCATGACTCTTTTAATTCAATCAAAATACAGATCCTATCAACTAAGATCACATTAACCTTTGTGTTAAAAGAATATCCAGTCCAGTGAATTTCTCTTGGTGCCCTCGTATAGTGCAAAGGTGGTTTACAGCTTAACAAAGATGCTTGTCTATTGTCTGTGTGGTGTGAGAAGTTTTTACCCTTTTAAAACTAATTAATAAAGTTAACATGAGACTGAATAGGCAGAAAACATGGAATAAATCTAATTAAGGCCCGTTTGCAGTGACTTTAGCCCTGACAAGGTGATTGATAAAGCATGTACAGCATTGTCGTTTTTAACATTCTGTGGTGTGCTGCCTTTAGGGGAAACTGCCCTCCCCAGTCCCCCACAATGACATACAGGGTAAAGGGTAGATTCATCATGAGTTGGCTACATAGCCTGAGGATGTGGCAACAGGAAACAATGGTCATATTTGGCATGCTAAGCCCTCTGATCTGTGTCCTACAATGTAAGTGCCCATAGGTCTTATCATGAATCAATAATCACAAATTCAAGTGTCTGACTCAAAACATGGGTATGACTCATTGTGAATCTACCTTATGTGTTGGTATAGCTTCTGTATACATAAGTAGGGGATGAAGCTATTGACTTCTTACCTTAAAGTGTTGATGACTGTCTTCTAAATGACTGAAATGGTATTGATGATGAGTTTTAAACCCTGACAACATATTGCATTTTGCACTAAGTGCTTGTAGTATATGAAGACTGCATCATATCTTAATGCCATTAAATTGGTTAATATCTGAGGGATTCTGTATACTTCATAATATCACTTCATCAGAAATCCATCTCCCAGTAGAGGGTGAAAAATATTTCCATCATAATGACAGTAAAGCAACTTCCCATTAGTCTTTGCATTTAAGAGCTAGGTCTAATTGCAGATGTTTCTGGGAAGTTGGAATTTCAGGAGGGACCTTTCAAAGAGATTTAGCAGCCTACTACCTGCAGAGGTATCTGATATTTTATGTATATTCAATTAGTGTCCTATAAGCATGACACCTGCCTAAGTGAAACTAGGGCACATTCCCGACCTTGAAGTTATATTGGTAAGCTATGTTTTAACATTTGGAAAACACGGATAATTGCTCCTCCTCTAGGCCTGTAGAGGATGCATGGATAATGTTTACAACTGTCAGGGGAAAAAACCATCAGCTTGCATTTAAAGATAGGATAGGGAGTATAAATTATAGATCAGAGAGAATCGGAGCTTGGTAAAAAATGTTACTCCACTTGTATTTATGTAACTATAAACATTGGCCCATTATTGGCATGTAATGTGGGGAACATTGTAATTAGTTTAGAATAATGCACATATCAAATATCAAAGGTGAACTTGATTGTGTATTTTTATTATAAGTAATCTCTATGATAATGAAACCATGTGTACAGAAAACGCATCATTTCCCATGTCCAAAGAAGTAGAGAATATGAAAAAGCTTTGGGTGCACCCTTGTCATAGCATATGATACCATTCAATAGTAATACATCAGAAATGTGCCAAGTAAACTGTTGATTAAAGGTTGTCCTAAGGGGTCAATCCACTGACGTAAATCCGTCAGATTGGATGAGATTCGTTCATAGGCTTAACATTGTCAACGTTCATCCGAACGTGGATTCACCCTTTTATCTCACTACAGGGGCGTCACAAATGCTGAGATGGCTCATCTAAGTACTGCATGCGTATACATTATAATATAACTGAAGCATCAGAGTGGTCAATAAATTGCTCTATGCAGCGTAAGACAATGTTCATTATCTTAACACAAAATACAAGCTTCATCCTCAAATGGCTGCATCATTGTTTTCTCTGACAGGCACACTATCTCTGCATGCTACACGCTTCCACTGCTTTGATAATTCGTTAGATGTCCACTCGGGAACCGTTTTCTATGTCCTCCCCATATGCATGTAAAACACACCTGAGTGATCTTACTTCATAGACGTATATAAGCAGTGAAGTATGTGACCTAGTCTTACTGAACAGTGCAATGCAAACTCATGCTTCTCTACTCCCGTACATTTCTTATAATCATTATATGTATCATAATGACAAAGGGGAAGTTGGAAAGTCGCAGGGGACCTACACCATTTAGACCAAAGATATGGAGAAGTTGGCATAAAGTTTGTAACATGATGTATTTCCTACGATAGTGTTGGTTAATATCAAAGCTAAGCAACAGGTATGTATGTACACATCAGCCTAAATCTCAGATGCACAGAGAATTATCTCTGCGCCACTGCTTAATTTGTTGCTTATTTCTGGAGGGACTGTGTGCTATTTATGAATATTCACAGTTGTGATTAAACATATCCTACTGTGACATTTCAGGTAGATTGTGTCATCAGAGCAGAAAGAATTCCTCTCCCCAGTGGACATACCCATGTTAAAGTGGCATTCTAACCGAGCGTGTCCCACTCACAATTCTAGTACTGATCTAGTCTGCTTTGTGGTAAATGTGAGTGGTGAGAATGCCCCTTTAATGCCAACAACAACAAAGAAGTCTGTACAGAGAATGATGATTAAGCCAATAAGAGACAATAATAATTACATTATGAAGAGAAACAGAGGACTATTATATGCAGACTGTATTGCTTAGTGATGATGTTCATTGCAGCATGCCTTTTCTGGCGGGAGATGTCCGTGGTAATCACATACAGAGGATAAAGCATATGGATATGCATGTACATATGTATGGGGCATGAACCTTCCTGCCCTACATTCACATTCTAGATAAGAAGTGTTCTTAATCATTTCTCACTGTGTCCTGAAATGAGTTTCAAAAACATATCAAAGGGAAGTTGCAAAGCTACCTGCCTTGTATATGCCCTAAGCGAGGCAATCTGTTGATATACACACAGATGAAAATACATCAAACAGAGGAGTGAAAGTAGAAATGCACAAATGGAACAGATCTGATTTAAATAAATACTCTACAGGTGTATACAAAAGGATTGATACATTTCATTATGTCACTTTTGCCACCAGTGTTGATTTTGTATTTCTCTTTGCTCTGAATGACAATTAGCTCTACTGTAATAATTTAATCAGTTCTAATAATTTGAATAACAAATTGACATGAGTCAAAAACAAATCCAGCCAAGGCCGAGACAGCAGTTTGGTGCTGAAAACCATTGATCATGAGTTCTCAGGTGAGCGCGGACAGCAGGCTTGGTATCTTAGCTCCTAAAATGTGGATGTTAGGCTCAAAAAGGTCCATAGACGGGTGTATTTGATATGAATGAACGCAAAGTCTACAGCGAACGAAGCCCTGAGGTACACCCTCAGAGATCCCTAGTCTGATCTCATCCACCTCACTTATCTACATCAGTCTCCCAACTATCTCATGTCTAAATCCTTCCACACATAAACTATGATAAAGCATGGGAGATTGAAGATGGCCACCTAAAGTCTGAGGCTAAGCCATTGCATTTACTTGTACTTGGTGCGGTCTCGTGTAATCCATTTATTGTAGAGGAGCATAGGATGTGCTTGATCATTTTCCCACACCTGGCAAATTTTCAAACACAATGCATTTTTATTGTAATAGCCAAAGGTCATGATGCTGATTGAATCTTTTTTAATTCTTTTTTATTTAGCCGTTCATAATATACAGAGTGACATTAAGATCTTCCCGGTTAATTTCCGCTGGGGTAGTTCATCCAGTGAAAGTATTACATCAATTATCATATGTTTGAACAGTTTTGGTTGACCTTCAGGCTCCACCCACTTTTTGCTACATAGTACAGGCTGGTAACTTAACTATTTACAATAACAGGCGAGTATTTACAATGGATGAAGTGGTACAAATAATAATAAAAATAATAATTTTTTACCATATGGTACAAGTAGCCTACCAGTGAGGTTTACACGTAAGGGATGGGTCACACAGCAATCCTAAAGTTTCCATGGTACATACATCATTTCATCGAGCAAAGAAGAAACATGAACTCAAAGCCTCTCACCAGGTTGGGAAAATCCTGCCTTTCATACCTTGAAGGGAGAAAATAGGGTGAGGGGGATTCTTCCCTTGATTTTCGGTTGTTATACATTGATTTTCGGTACAATTAGAAAATTCAATTTGCTGATATCTTACCATAATTTGCTGAAAATGATTAACCTATCTATAGGTACACAATATAGTTAGCTAGTTGTATGTGAATGGGCTTGTATAACATTCTTGTATTTCTCGAGATATAATGATTTAAATGTCAAAATATAGCCTAAATAAGGTACATTTATATGTGGATTCCCCTCCCCCCTCCCCCCTCCCTTACCACCACACCTGGATAAGATACTGCACTGGGAGATTCCCCCTTGGAGGGGCGGACCAGCGGCGGCCCTTATCTCTACCGGCGGCCCTTATCTCTACAGAGATAAGGGCAGGAGACCGACCTGAGGGCTGCACTAAGTAAGGGGAGATTTCCCCTTGGTCGAAGAAACCCCACTGTAGGCTAATATACCTATAATGGAAAATGTCCCGGATTGTCCAGGCCTGCTCACAGTCCTCCTCGTATGTAGAGTAGTTCTAACCAAAGGATGGCAGACAGACATACCCAGCCATTATTGACTAGGCTAGGATCATGGATTCCAGGGGTAACATCATCCATCCTCAGCACCGGGGAGATTTCTGAAGAGGAAATCTGTAAATTAGGGTTAAACCGCCAATGAGGTAAACCAAAACACACTATGTTGAATTATTACACAGATAGGTTGGAGTAGTACCAGCCATAATACACTGGACACATAATATATTGATGGTAGTGACTTAACAAGGAGGCTCGATTATACTAAGTGATATAAAATTCATGATAATTGCTGCATAGTGCAGACTCTGCTGTGTTTACAGTGTTAACCCGCTCACACTTCATAAATCACAGCCCGACTCCCCACAGTCCACCACCCACTGTGACTGCCGCTAGTTGGGTTAATTAGAAGGTAATATATGAGTAACGAATCACCATACAGTGACAGGGGGTGAACTGTAATTTCCTTAAGGGATTATTGGTTAGCAAAAGTATATAGTAGGGTATTGCCTGCTCATAATAATTGTATAAGTGACATCAACTTATAATATAGAAATATTCTGTTCTTTGATTTTGAGGCCTTCAGAAGACAGGTAATAACACTAGTAAATAAACTATGGTAACTTTACCAAAGTATGATAAACCCATAACACATAGTGAAGGATCATGTAACCTTTTCCTTGATAACTCGTTTCATTATATTATATATATGCCACAATTAATATTATGCCTAGTGCTAATGCGTCCTACTTCAGGCAACTTCTGATAAAGTGCTTCTTGCTTAGCTTCAACACTATTAAATTTGTCTACCTCGTTGAATTGCTTCCTTTCAAAGAAAAGATTTTGCTATGCAATGTAATTTACTGAGAAAGTGCATTGGCTGCACCAGTTTCTGCCCAGAGCCTCTACATTTAAGAGATACTTCTTTGATCTATAGCTCTCCTCATTCAATCAAAACACAGATCATATCAACTTAGACATGAATTTTGTGTTAATGGAATACCCAGACTTATCAGGCAATTTCTTGTAAGGTTTTTGTATAGTATAGAGATGATTTACGGTATCCTGAGGATGCTTGTCGATTGTCTGCGTAATTTGAAGAGTTTCTAATTTTTAAACACGATTAATAAAGTGAAATAAGACTGTGTAGGCAAGAGACATGCATGAAATCTAATTATGGGCTGGCAAAGGCCTGCAGTAAATTCAAAAGGTAATTGAAGGAGCATGTACAGCCTTTTGGTTTTTATTATTCTGTGGTGCGCTGCCTTAAGGGAACACTGCCTTAATCCAATCCTTTACAGCTTTACGTAGGGTAGATTTGCCATGAGTTGGTATTATATCAAAATTAGGAAATTGAAGTTATCTTTATTCAGGCATGATATGTCCTTTATTTATGAATGATAGAGCATTAACAGTACTTATTCTTAACGAAAATACTGCTAGGGGTATAACTGACTAGAAATTCAGATTATGTGTACAACTGATGGTTTATCTACCCTATTGTTTGGTAGAGCTTCTGTAAACATATATAAATGATGACCATCTTCAAAGTAATTGAACTGTCAGTGATGACATTTGGATTGGACGATGTATCAATACGTCAACTTAGCATTTTTAACGTTACATAAAGTTCTACCATGACAAGGAGCCATAGAGAAACATTATATAATGTTCTATACCGTGTTTTGTTTACTGGGTACCCTGACATCACCATCTTCATAATACAGTTAAAGGTAGCTTAACATGTAAGGAACTCCATACCCTCTGATTAATGATCTCCATCTATGAGAAATTCATCTCACAGTAGAGGGTGAAAAATATCTCATCATGATTGCAGGAAACCACTTTCCATTAGTCTTGGCATTTGGGAATTAAGGCTAATTGTAGACATTTATGGGAAGTTTGAATTTCAGGGGAGGACTTTCAAAGAGATGTAGCAGCCCACTACCTGCTCATATTTTATGTATATTCAATAGTGTCCTATTATTGCATTAGCATATATCATGATAATTAGAAATGAATGAGAGCAGGGTAGCATCTGCAATGCCCTTCTATGCAAAACTAGGTCACATTCCCCACTTTGAAGTGACATGTCTTTGCATTGGGAAGACATAGAAAAGTGCTCCTCCGTGAACCTTTAACTGATTCTCAAAGAGGTGTAGGGCAATAGAGCATGGGTGATCTGCCTGTCAGAACTAAAAACGAACAGCTTTCATTTGAAGATGGGATAGAGTAAAATGCATAGATGAGAGAGGATCAGAACATGGGTGAAAGCCAATACTCCACTTATTTTTATGTTAACATACGTTTTTGGCCCGCCAACCATTGATGACTTGTATAGTGGGGACCATTGTAATTAGGTTAGAATAATGCAGATATCAGATTTCAAAGGCAGTAATTGGGGATTTTTATCCTGAAAATTCTGTTTGGTCATTAATTATTTTTGTACATCAAACATAGCATTTTACATTGTCATGTATGTAGAGAAGATAAAAGGCAGAATGCACCATTCCAGCAAGTAAGAATTGTCTACGTGATGATTTTCATAATTATTCACACAACAAGGAACACTTTAGTGCTTGCAGAACCTTTAAAATCTATATAAAAAATTCTGTAAAATCAGCATACCCACTTATAGCACTTAGCAGTTTTTAATTTGTTATTTAAGGGCTCAAAAATCAATCTTGGTTAGAATTAACCAAAATGTTCCCTATGGCCATTCTTTATATGCTACTTACTTCATTCTGATTCCTATTCTTGGAGTGCATACTGGAGCTCAACCCACTGAACATACAACATAAAAACTATAGCCGGGCCACATGGGACCCTCTATTCAGGGTCTTATTGTCAGTAGAGGACATTTTATTGTGCTTCACCCTTCAAATAATTTTGATATTGAACTAGCATTTGGTACATATTTGAGTAGAATTTAAAATATGGAAAAAATAGAACGATATTCCTTTTGTAATCAGCAAAGAGCCAGTCAACTTGAGCTGCTGATATTGTCAACTGTTATTAGGGGTAGTGACCTATCATTGTTGTCTTTCCAAGTTCTATTAGATCTTGAAACTCACCAGGAGGGTGTTTTTCCCCATTGGTTTTTGTGTCCGTATGTGTCATACGGGGGTCCCGGCAACCCATACGGGCAAAAAGTGTTTTTCCTCATCGGATGTGGACATTTTTTTCCAAAAAGCAGAATCCCGTATCCTATACGGGATCCGGTATGCGCATATGGGAAAAAAGTGTTTTTCCTCATCTGATGCGGGAATTGTTTTCCGCATCCTGTCCGTATAAGTCTCCTCAATTCCTGAGCTATCGGAGCAGCATAAATTCAAAAAAGTGCCCCGTATGCAGCATACGGACATAAATTTCTCCTTTAAGGGCCGCACAGTGTGCTCTGGGTACATATACATACCTACAGCTATCACATTCATTCATAATACCTCATATATTCACCATATCTCATAGTCTATCGAAGACCCTGACTTATTCTCAACTTGTTTACAACATTTCGGCAAAAGGGGGCGGTTCTAACGCTAACCATTGAGCGCCCATAGGACTGCTTACACCCAGGTCCGTGCTCTGGGTACATATACATACCTACAACACTGTGGTATTCGCCACATTGTTACTCTGGCTATGTTCATCCTGTGGGTCTGTAATTTTAACATAACCCTCATGATACCTATATCGATCCACACACCAGAATTCACCTCAATATCTCAAATATTAAAGCTTTCGGGCCACTTTTAGTAAAAGTGGACGGGTCTAACGCTAACCATTGAACTCCCATAGGACTGCTTACACCCAGGTCCGTGCTCTGGGTACATATACATACCTACAACACTGTTTGTATGGACTCTCTAGCCTAATCCCGTATGTGTATCTGTGTTATGACGTCACAGAGGGAATTCCCTAGGGGTTTCCTGGAATGTAGACTGGTTTTTGTACATTTTTACAATTAGGGCAGGTGAGTCCCGCATTGGTAACCCATATGCAGCAGAATTTATGCCAATCCCGTATGCACATACGGTCGTGATACGGAGGGGGGAAAAACACTGTTTTTGGGCTTCCCAATACGGGTCCCGTATACGGTCCGTATTTTGTGTCCATATTGGTCCCGTATTGGACCAATGGGGAAAAACGCCCTCCTGGAGGACAATACTAATACCCTCACAAGTCACCAGTTTTAATGATATAAGTAGAAATGTGTCAAATACATATTAGAACACAATTGACTCCTTTTGTCACACTGAACTATATATATTACAGGCTGTTATTAATATCAGCACATCTGTGTAACAAATGCTGAGAAGGCCTATCGCTGCATGCATACATTATAATATAACTGAAGCATGCAAAATGGTCTATGAATTGCTACGTGCAGCCTAGAACACAGGGAAAGGAATATTTCTCATTATCTTAATGTATGCTTCAAGCTACATTCTGAAATGGCTGTATCATTGTTTTGTCTGACAGTCCCATTATCCATGCACGCTCCAAGCCTTTACCCCTTTGCTTATTCGTTAGATGTTCACTTGAGAACCGTTTTCTATGTCATTCTCATGTAAAAACATTCCTCAGTGATATTACTTCATAGGGCATATAGGGCACATGCAGTGACGTATGTGACCTAGTTTCATAGAGGCAGTTCAATGCAGACTCATGCTCCCCTAGTCCCATACAATCATTTCCAATTACCATAAAATAAGTTTGTACAACTTCGAGAAAGCTAATAGAATAAACATGGAAAATCAGATACTTCTGCAGGAACTGTTGGTGTGAGAAGGCCACTACCTCGATTTGAAAGGTTTCTCCTGAAATTCTAAGCTACCCAGAAATGTCAGCAAGTGCAGCTAGCTATCTTCTTGCTTGCATTAGTCTTGGATAGAATTATCCTGGAATTGGGTGTGAAATGTCAAACAATGCTAGCAGGTATAGTTAGATTGCACGGAAAGATGCAAAACTAACCAGTTATTAATTGAATGGAAAGACATTCACAAACAAGAACAAGCTTATTATCTGCACAATTCTGAGGTTGTGGTACTTTATGTAAAGGGTAATTAATACATCAAGTAATGAGCACGTAGCATAGCAATGCTTTCAGACATCTTTAGGTCATATACATATTACATATATATTTAGGTATGGCCATCACCAGCCAGTAGACAGAAGCTATACAGACAGACACGTCACATATAGGGGTTGGTGATTGGGAAAGGCCGTCTTCTCTTAAGGCAGCACACAACAGAATATTAAAAACCACAATACTGTACATGCTTCCCCAATTAACTTGTCAGGTCTGCAGCCCCTATCGGCCGCTCCACCCCATAATTAGATTCATTCCATGTCTTCCGCCTACACAGCCCTATTTCAATATTAATAATACTCTATTTAAAAGGGCAAAAACCTATCAAATTACAGGCAATTCACAAAGATCCTCCTAACATTACAAATTGCCATTACACTACACACATGCTCCAAACAAGGTTCTCTGTGAAGACTGCATATTTTATTAACCTAATTGAGTTCATGTGGTTGTGTGCCCAAAGTGATATGATCTGTACGTTGATTGGATGCAGAAAGTCATGAATTCAAGGAGGGAACCTTGGATATAGAGGCTTCGGATAAAAACTGGTGAGGGCAATGCCCTTTCTCAGCAAATTACATTGTTTGGCATACGGCTTTCTTCAACAGGAGGCAATGCAATTAGTTTGCACATTGAAGGGGATAGCAGCTTAGCTTTAGCCAGCACAACTTTATCATTGATGAATGGCCACATGGGGCAATTGGTACTTCCAGATACAACACCATCACTGTAATACATAATACAATCAATGTAGAGACCAATATTTACCCATACCATACATAATTATTGTTTTCATTAAGTGACATAGTCCGATGATTATAGGGCTCAAAAAGTGATTTAGCTAAAAATGAACCAGAATATTCAAATGGCCATACTTTATGTGCTATCTACTATATTTATACGTTATTCTCCAGAATTCAGCTTAGATTTCAGGTAATTATCAGTTTTGTGTTAAATTTAAGACTTCTTGAGTGCAAGTCCACCCATTGAAAATACACTTTTAAACTAAAAGGCTGTACCTGAGTACATGGGACTCTCTTAATTGCCTGTTATCGTCCATCAATACTATTTTATCGTGCCCATCCTCGAATTATGATATTGTAATGAAATATTAAACAACTTTAAGTCGATTTTTTTTTAATATGGAGAAAATCGGACCATGCCACTTTAATGTTCATCTAAGTGTATGAACTTGGATGTGTTGACAAACCTACCTTATATTGCAATCATAATATTCTTAATGCCTCCCCAGCTGACACTTCAATTCAGAATTAGAAACATAAAAATATTGCATGAAATATGCCTCAAGAGCCAAGGAAAGAATTTGCCCTCAGTTAGTTGAAACGTGATAGTTGATACCTATAATAATGATGATAATACAAGCAGCTGCAGCGTATACCCTAATCCCCTGTTGCTTATCAATGATGCCCTTTGGTAAAGTGCTGTTCATTCCCTGTCACTGTATAGTGATTCCCTATTGATACATTGTCTTCTAATTAACTAGCGGCAGTCATCTTGGATGGCCGGGTGTCAGGCGGGCAGTCATTTATAAGTGTGAGCAGCCTAAAACAATACTCACAGTAAACTCTGAACTACTATATTTCCTATTATATTACTATTTGTCTAACAAAACAGTTATCTTTTTCTACGTCATACATCATGAGAGCTGTAACACTTCAAATTCAACTTGCATCTGTGTAATAATTCAATATAGGGTTATTTAGTGACCCTTGTCTATGGCTGAGGCCTAATTTGTCGATTTCCTATTGGGAAATTTTCCCCAGTGCTGGCAATGGATCATGCTTCTGCTGGAACTTCTGTCGCAAACCACATTTTCACGGTTGTGCTGTAATAATGTTTCCCACAAAATGTTACATAGTACAAATTTGATCTATCCAATTGTAATTGGTATTTTCATTGTAATTGGTATTATTATCATTAGTGCATCAATCCCATACTTGTCTTGTTTAAACTCGTTTTTAGCAAAGGTGGTGTAAGTTCATCTGGACTGAGCCTGCTACATTAAGAATACAAAAATGTCATCCTTGCACATTAGAGATGAATGCTGAGGGTTGTCTGGAAAGGTCAGGCCTATTCTGTCAATGTCTGCGCATACATGTATCATCTGTACTTCTCCGCCAGCAAGAGTACTTACATTACACATCATCACCTCTCAGTCTCCTGGAGAGAGATATTCTGGATAGTCCTTATAATTAAAGGTGACCGAGCCCGGTTCATATTACTTATATAGTAAAACTTATGGTACAATCTATGACTTTACTTCACATTGGGATCCGCGCTTACTTGCAAGCATTTCTTTCTTTAACCTTCAAGCAATACCCAACCCTGCTTTTGGTCCCATCACTTATTTAAGATGACATGCGTATTGGCTGCACTGTAAAAAAAAATCCGTTAAAATAACAGAGATTCACTGGCACCACTGGGTGCCGGACTTTCACCGTAAAAATAACGGTCACCGTTGTTTCAAATTCTCCGTAATTATAACGATGAAAGTCCGGCACCCAGTGGTGCCAGTGAATCACCGTTAATCAAACAAAATACGGAACGTCACTGTTATTTTGATACAGACCCTAAACAATAATATATGTGGACAGTCGAGGGAAAAGGGTCCTCCAAGGTAAAAACTCAATAATAAAATTGATGTCATCAGCTTTCCAGTGATATATTTCATAAGCAGATACCACTTCTAGTTTTTGAGCACTGGCTCTCTGAATATAGGTGGTCACTGTCCAATCTTAAATGCCAATAAGCTCTATCTTTCTTTGTTTAAAGATATTCCTATCTAATTAGCATAATTATGCTAATTACCAAATATCCAAACTTTTTCAAACAATTGGTCACAGCTTTTGATCTAAAAATGCTATTTACATTCCGTTTTCAGCATAGAAATTGTTTTGGGGCCTTCTTTCATTCAATTTTTAAAAATTTTCGATTTAGAATGAAAATCATGTTTCCGTGGCAACCAATGTGTGCAAAAACACCAATTTAGGCCCAAAAACGTTCTTTTCCATTCCAAATATGGAATGTTTTCACCAAAAATGGAATCTTCTAACATGGCCTATCATATTCTACATAAAAAAGTAGTATAGACAGGTTTTTGCTATATATTGGTCCTTTTTGGCTATATGGAGCCCCCTGGTGGCCAAAGTTGGTACTAAAAACCCCCCGCGGAGGTCCCTTTTCCCTTGTTGATCCACATATGGTATTTTGTATAATTTAATTCATTTATCCCAGTGCTATTCTGTTCATTTATCCTCCTATACCTAACTCCATGCTTGATATGGTTTCATGCCCAATTTGGTACACCATGTTCAATCAGCAATATCATCTTAGTGTCAAGCCTTATCACTAGGAAATAGTCTATGGGAGCATTATTGAATGCTATGACACTTTGGAATGCCAGTCCATGAGTGGAAGTCACT
This sequence comes from Harmothoe impar, assembly GCA_947462335.1. NCBI lineage: Eukaryota > Metazoa > Annelida > Polychaeta > Phyllodocida > Polynoidae > Harmothoe > Harmothoe impar. The sequence goes on from OX381715.1 coordinate 28,417,850, forward strand.
CTAAGATGGCTATATGGTAAACCTTACAGCTTCGAGTGTATATATATTTCTTATTGCCATAAAAATGGTGTTCATAGCATCTAGAAAAATCTGCTCACGAACCAAACTGACACCTGGTGTGATAAAACTGGACATCAATTAAACATAGCTTCCTTGTAAAATAAACCTGGTTTCACTGTGAAAATAAACTGTGTTTCACTGTATTGGATTACGGATATTCAAAGTAAAACATATCAATTTTCCATAGCCCCTCCGTAATAAAATATATACAATGATTCACCATAAAATCTGACAGTGATTCTCTGTATATACAACTGAATATTTTTACAAGACTTAGCTTCACCGTTAATGAATAAACGGCGTATCACCGTACTGGATTACAGATATTCAAAGTAAAATTGGTTGACTTTACACTGCCTCACTGTTATCACATTTACAATGATGCACAGTAAAATTCTACATTGATTCTCTGTATATTCAACGGAATATTTTTACAGTGTGGATCAGGAGCACTGTTTAGATGCTCGACCATTTCCATGATTTATTAATGTCCTACTCCTGTCCTTCGAAATTGCAAGTGAGCAAACCCAGTTCATATTTTTTGCATGGTAACACTCTCGGTATAAATCTATGATCTTACTTCATATTGGGATCCTAGCTTACTGGCAAGCAGTATTTTTTCATGACATCCGTGTTAACCCCAATCAACACCCCACCCTGCCTTATGCCCCATCACTTATTTAAGATTACAGGAGTATTGGCTGGATCAGGAACACTGTTCAGATGTTCGACCATTTTAATTACTTATTAATGTTAAAGTCCTACTCCTGTTTGTCAGTAAGATCAGATGGCATCATTTATAAACAGGTAACCTGACACTCTAATCAAGGACAAATGTCATGGATGAAACAGTGTCATAACCAAAGTGCATACATGAGCAATTATGATGAGTCACATATAGCAGATTATTCACGCTTTCTTGTCACAATGTAGAGATAGTACGAAGGGGCTACAAGAGAGTAAGAGCATTTAAGCGACCTACTCAGCTAGTGTTACGAACTGCTCAATTGCAGCTCATACTTGTAAGTGCGCAGCATGTTCAGTCGATGACTGTATGCAACCCTCAACATGTAGAAAGGAATATGCTACACCTCCTGTTGATACACAATATTGGTTAATGACCTAGAGCATTTCTCAGTAAAGAAATACCCAATTACCATTTGTAAATGATATAGGGGACTATCTGTTTTTCACTGATGTCACCTTCCCTCTGATCCATTATTTTTTCCCCTAATTCCATCTTCATTCTGAACAGAGAAGCTCAGCATGCTCCTCTTTTTATCCAACAGGCACATCATCCATGCCTGCTTTACATGCCTGCACCTCTTTCAGGATCTGTTACATGTTCACTGGAGAGCCATTTTCTATGTCTTCCTTATGTAAAAACATACCAATGTAACTTCATAGGGCACAGGCAGTGGGGTATGTGACCTAGTTCCACAGAGGCAGGTCAATGCAAACTCCTATACATTCCAATCATCATTATAATGCTTGTACAACTATAGGACACTAATTGAGTATAATTAAATATTAGGTACCTCTGTAAGAAGTATCAATATGAGAAAGGTACTACATAAAAGCACTTTAAAGTTCTCAACAGAACCTCAAAGCTTCCTGGAAATGTCAGCAATTGATTATTTTTGGCTGGCATTATCAAATTCGAAGGAATGGCATGCCTTGCAGTTATATCAACCACTTGCATTATCTGACATGTCTAAATAAATGATCAGACGGGTGATGGTATGTGATTAACCCGTTTTGATATGTTAATTATTGTGTGCCAGTCCTTAAACCATCGGTGCTGCATGCGAGGATCATACATACAAAGTTACTGATGCATTCGTGAAGGGTCTGCAGGATGCACTCAATCACTGCTGGCCAATGACTCACTATAGCACTGAATTAGTGGTCCATGATAAAGCATTGAGGCATCACTCATTCTTAAAGGGTTAAAGAATTCTGTACACAATATAATAAAAACAACCATACTGTACATTCTCCCTCAGTTAGATCTTTCGCCACTAGCTTCCCTCCCTCAGTCCTCTGCTTACTAAGCCATATTTCAACTTTAGTAATTCTGTTTAAATAGGCAACAACCCTTTAAATTACATCCAAATCCACAAGGATCACCTCAACACTTCAAATTGTCATTACAACATACACGCAGCCCAAGAAAATCCTCTCTGAAGACTGGATATTCAATTAATGTAAGGTTCATGCGGTAGTGGGTCCAAGTTGATATAATCTTATTTTGATTGGATAAGGGAAGTTGTGTATTCGGGGAGGGACTCTTAAATGTAGTGACTCTGGGCAGAGACTGATGTGGGCATTGAACTTTCTAAGCAAATTACACTGTCTGGCTTATGGCTTTCTTCAACAGGAGACAATTCAATATGGCAGACAATTTGAAAGAGGTCGAAGTCTATCTAGAAGAGTTTCATCATTGGTGGTCCCTCGGTGGTATTAGCAATCATATCATCCATAGAACAACATATAAACTTGTTGATATAGCTCAATACATCAGTGTTAAGACGAATAAACAATACAATAATTGACTGCGGAGAATAATTTACTTTGAAACTACAATTTGAACTGCACTCCTATGATTAAATATTCTGAATATTTATCAACGTATATAGATGATATAGCTTTTAGTAACATTGCTTTTTGTAATTGCCCTGGAACTCATGGATGGTGCTGTTACTTTATTCCATACTTACTGTTGTTTGACTGTGTAGGAAACTGTTTATTTTGTCTGAATAAACTTATCTATTCCCTGGAGCTGGGAATAGCTTTAGTTAGACTTGTAAGAACTTTTAATAGGGCTAGCAACAATGGCTTTTTATATATGTTTTCTCATGCCTACACTTTTTCTCTGTGGAGAACAGCAAAATTTATGATGGTAGGACCATATCAAGGAACACATTGAAAAGGATTGATGCATAATGCTGTAAGGAAATCAAGCTTGGAGTGGGATGAGGCTGCCACCTACTTAGTTATGAGCTTTATGCTAGGATCAGGATAAATTTAGAGAGAAAAACATTTTCGGAAAATGGAGCAGCAGAATAGAAAACATCTGATACGATTGATAACTAATAAAAACAAAGAAATGCTTCCAGAAACAGTTTTTCCAGTGGGACTAACTTAGGCTTTGTTTGCTACAAATAAATCAGGCTTTTAGGTGAGACTGCAGAAGTGGCTAGCTCCTCTCTCTACCTTCACACAGATGACTACTTTACCTACTGATAAGCTCAGACTCCACTAGCCGATTTTTTTTGTAATTCTCAAGAACCGATCATATAGGTCTTTACAGTCTGATCAGGTCAAAATAAAAACATATTTCCCATCTGTTGTGTATAAATCGGCCGAACAGAGCCCTGTGAATGGGGGACCATCAGATAGATGAAAATCAAACCTGTTTGATATGAGATCTGGCTCCCAGATCTGCCTGAGATGCAAAATCAGGGCTTAAATTGGGATCTAAATCATGTTGTATAGCCTTTGCAATTGTATTTTCCACTTGTTTATAAACATAAATATTATTTACAAACATGTACCTATGGCAGGGTCTACAGTACCTCCCTGCTTTAGGCATGGTATATAACTGAGTCAGATTCGTGAGAATAGCATGATTTGTGAATAAAATCGGTTAGTAGAACCTCACCTTTATACTATGGCACCGGGCAGAGATATGGCTACATAAGATCACAATAAATGAGAGTTCTGCATGATTTATGATAGCTGTGCCAATAATACTAAAAGAAACGAATTGCTTCATATGAAGTCAGATGTATAAATTATGATCAGGGGTGGTGCACTCCATTTCACTGTATGAAGTGTCTAATATGGGTTCAACCCAGTTTGTGTACCCATTTGGTTAACTGATTCCGATCATCCATTTCTAGAATAGAACTGTGCTTGTCAGAAATTTGAGAGCAAAGAGGGACTGAAACTGAGAATTGACAGCTGCATTGACGCATTATTGCTTTTTTACAGCTGGTAATTGTAGATAGTGGACATGATGGGGCTGATATCAGTTGGGATTCTCATGTACTACTGTGTTATGAGAGCGGAACTTGCCAGTAAAGTATATGTACACGGGAAGGTTGGAATTATCAAATTGTTATGCAGTTGATCAATGATATTGACATATGTACACTGATAGTAGTGTAGTTGGTCTCTTACTATAAGTGTGAACGCATGAGAACAAATACCAGACAAGGTAAATTAGACTTTAATATACGGCGACTTTATTGCAAAGGATAACTCTTGAGTATTATATGACCAGTACAACCATCAGCTATACAGGGATCAGATCAGGATCATAATACAGGGAAGTAACCCTACAGCGTAGTGTTAAGCCCGGAGTGCAGGGTGGTCTTGCCTCGACAGTCCCAAACCTGACTGACTTCCAATGGGGAAGTAGTCCACCTTTTATACACCGCTGCGGGGGTCACCTGACCGTACCAGCAGCGCCACCTAGTAGGTATAATTATGTAACACGCTTATGTAAGTACTACCGACTAGAACCGAAGGTAGTACCGGTACACTACCGTATACAACCGAACTAGAGAGAGTCGGTATATGTAACAGACCGACGGTACTCGTTAAGTAAATAAACCAGTTGCGTATACAATAAGACCGTGTCGTTTTACTTCATAACCACATATAATAGATATACCATGATAACAGGTTAGACTCATAGCTAACCCGTTACACTAGCTTACTACCTCAAATAAACAAGATTAACAATACATTGATCAATTGTCTTGTTCATAATTACAGAGGTTAAAAAAAAAAAAAAAAATTATTTTAAATTTCTTTTTTGAAATAACTTTGTCTTCCTCCTTGCCTCCTAATCCAATTCGGACAGCCATGGCACACCATGGTACATCAAAGATGCTACCAAGCCAATTAGGACGAGACTGCTGTTCGTAGCCAATTTGTTGCCAGCGTTCACCATATCTAGGAAATTGCTTAACAGTTAAGAGGCAAATTCATGATAAATATAGGGGCTTTCTGAAATATTGACATAATGTGGCAGGGCTTAGATGCTCCAAAGTATTGATACTATTGACAATTATGTTGTGATATATCTGACATAATTATTTTATCATTCTGTTGTTTTTTACATTGTAAAAGTATAATGTTTTCTCTAGCGGGTCAATGTAATTTAAAATGGCACTACCTACTGTTATAACTTCCATTTCTTTTATATAGGTCATCATCAGCTGCAATTATGGAACAAAACCAATCAAAAAGATACTGTTAAGTTGAGAAGAATAAGTTATAATGAGATACGGCATTCTATAGTTAAAGCAATTGGCCTGCCGTTTACACCATGAAATGCTATTACATGGTGGATACGACCCTGTCTATGTTAAACCTATAGGAGCTCCTTATTCCATGCCTCCATTGAGTACAGAGCAGCCATACTCCATGGTCAACAAGTTTGTTGATTTTCTTCATTTTAAGACGATAGGAATATGTAATAAACACAAAACCCCATACTCCACTCGTTTAAGTTGGCCTACGGCTTTGTGTGATCCGCCCAAGCTTAAACTTGTGGAGTATGATGTACATGCATGTCAACAGTGTGGAGTTTTGCCTATAACTTACGTCTCACGATGACCTGCATGACGGGGGAGCTGCTCCCCGCCCCTAGTGGTGAGTACGGGGTACAGGTGTAGCGACCCTCGTCCCCCTGCTCTGTGGTCCTAATGAGCAGCGTGCCGTCCTTACTCAACTTAAAGTCAGTATATCCCATGATAGGGGTTAAAAACTCATTTCCTAAAAATTGGCCATGGTGATCATAATGTTCATAATTAATTTCCTCTATATGTGTTATTCAACTTCATTTCTTCATTCCTGCTTGTGTGTGGATATATTGCCCGAATTCAGTGCAAATTTTGAAGGGCACGAATTAAGCTGCACCCATTACAAATTCACTATAGCAAACTCATAGATGGGTATCATAGCACCCCTTACTTTGACCCAAGCAGTACAGATTTGGTCTGGCTCATGGGCTATTGATACTATTTGATCATCTACCATTCCTTTAGGGTGATATTGTCAAAATGAATAGAACAATATTTTAATATTAAGTAGAAATCAGTATAATATTTTTTTTCAGAAGTACTAACTTGAAGGCGCGAGGTGTGTGTGAAGTCAATGACCTGCTCGTTGTGTGTCCACACTATCAAGACGACAGAATGGTCAAGCTCTAATGAACACAGCAACCTTCCCGCCCTGCCTTTAGTCAGGTAGAGTTGGACTGGCATCCCTGCAATCATGTACATACATCTCATGTAGGGTAGCTTGACCTAGAGTCAATCACTAATGTATGATGAGCACTCTTTGTGTGTATCACAGTTCACTTTAATTCTTACTCCTTCTTCAAAGGACAGTGACCACACATAATTATTCAGAGAGCCAGTACTCAAAAACTAGAGGTGGTACCTGCTAATAAAAGATTTCACCGGAAAGCTGATGACATCAATTCTATCATTTAGTTTTTACCTTGGAGGACTCTTTTCCCTTGCCTGTCCACTTATTATCCTGTATATTTACATGCACTATTGATGCACATGGTGGATACGACCCTGCCTATGTTAAACCTATAGGAGCTCCATATTCCATGTCTCCATGGAGTACAGAGCAGCCATACTCCATGGTCAACAAATCTGCGGATTTTCTTCATTTTAAGACAATAGGAACATGTAATAAACACAAAACCGCACTTATTGATAAACATGGACATCATACTCCACTCGTTTAAGCTGGCCTACGGCTTTGTGTGATCCACCCCAGCTTAAACTCGTGGAGTATGATGTACATGCATGTCAACAGTGTGAAGTTTTGCCTATAACTCACGTCTCACGATGACCTGCATGACGGGGGAGCTGCTCCCCGCCCCTAGTGGTGAGTACGGGGTACAGGTGTAGCGACCCTCGTCCCCCTGCTCTGTGGTCCTAATGAGCAGCGTGCCGTCCTTACTCAACTTAAAGTCAGTATATCAAATGATAGCGGTTAAAAACTCATCTCCTAAAAATTGGCCATGGTGATCATAATGTTCATAATTAATTTCCTCTATATGTGTTATTCAACTTCATTCCTTCATTCCTGCTTTTGTGTGGATATATTGCACAAATTCAGGGCAAATTTTGAAGGGCACGGATTAAGCTGCACCCATTGCAAATTCACTATAGCAAACTCATAGATGGGTATCATAGCACCCCTTACTTTGACCCAAGCAGTACAGATTTGGTCTGGCTCATGGCCTATTGATACTATTTGATCATCAATCAATACTTTAGGGTGATATTGTCAAAGTGAATAGAACAATATTTTGATAGTAAGTAGAAATCAGTATAATATTTTTTTTCAGAAGTACTAACTTGAAGGCGCGAGGTGTGTGAGAAGTCAATGACCTGCTCGTTGTGTGTCCACACTATCAAGACGACAGAATGGTCAAGCTCTAGTGGACACAGCAACCTTCCCGCCCTGCCTTTGGTCAGGTAGAGTTGGACTGGCATCCCTGCATTCATGTACATACATCTCAAGTAGGGTAGCTTGACCTAGAGTCAATCGCTAATGTATGATAAGCCCTCTTTGTGTGTATCACAGTTCACTTTAAATCTTACTCCTTCTTCACATCACACATAATTATTCAGAGAGCCAGTACTCAAAAACTAGAGGTGGTACCTGCTAATAAAAATATCACCGGAAAGCTGATGACATCAATTCTATCATTTAGTTTTTACCTTGGAGGACTCTTTTCCCTTGAATGTCCACTTATTACCCTGTATATTTACATGCAAGTGCTATTGATTGATACATACGGCTTATAGGATCAGCTGAGAGTCAGGGCGCGGCTTATACTCGCGTTAAATGCAAGAATCTACGGTCGGTTGACTTGCCTTTAGTGTAGACTAGGGTCATACTGAACGCCAGAAGGGTAATAACCAGTAGGTGCCCTACAGACATCTAGAAAATAGCAAATGATAATTATCAACAGGCACGTTTGCATGTATAACATCTGTACTTATTATATGGCAATGTATTGTACCTCCAAACTATGCTGCCAAAGACATGGTAAATCAACTAGATTTAATGTATTTCCCTTCTAAAACAGAAACATTCATAAGATACTGGAACCCATTTCTGGTCTCAATACAGTCTAATCTGGTAATTTATGTATACCGTATTCAACGTAATGAGCGCCCTGGGCACTTATATCATTATTTTCATGACATAACAATATTAACAATCAGTAGCATACCGTGCTGTGGGAATCAGTCCTGTCTGCAGGGAGAGGATGACTTGACTAACATGTGTCCGTCTCTACATGAGTCTGATCTGTTTAACCCTCACCGACAGCATAATACTTGTAGGTATCAGTTAGCGTCATGATGCAACAATGCAGCGCTGCCGAGTAATTCCCAGCAATGCGTTCATGCATCATATGAATCTTTCGAATATGCATTAACCTGGTAGTGTGGGCATGATGTATGAATGCAGCACTAGTGAGTTACTCAGACTATGCTATCCTAAAAGGGTTTAGTCATGACCTGATAAAGTAGGGTCGGGAAATTGGTGTATACTTGCATCATGGGTAATTGTACTGGGAACTGTTTTTAAGCTAGGCATGCATATGTATAGCTATATTAATTAACCCTTTGGTGCCCATAACTATTCAATCAATATCCATTTTTATTCAACATGATTGTTCTGATGTTGGAAATTATGTCTTAACTTCATCTCTTATTTTAAGTTAAGGGTCATAAAACATTTCTTGAATGTTCTTAAAGATTAATGGACTTTGGGTGCAGCCTTTGACTACAGAAAATTATTTAACTCTGGTCGCTATGGCAACCCAAAGCCTTCTGTTAGCTGTTATAGGCCTGTTATAGGCAATGTACTGTATTTGGAGGGCCAAAGAGGTCTTTTCTTACTATGAATAGGCTATTCCTAGCATAGAAAACGTTCAAAATAAGAACCTTCTGAGTGAAAATTAAAGAATATTGATGCTATAATAAGTATTTACAAGAAAACTTGATACAAGATAATTTTATGTGAAAAATCATATCTTTTATGGATATCAAAGGGTATTTTAGTGACAATTGTGCATTTTTGGTGAATTTTGGATACCTGTGATGAATCACATATCTGATCACTTATTTTTTAGTTAACGTTACACCATTCCTCAGATATACAATTCACATCGATAACGATGGTATCATTGAAGCCGTGAGGTTATGGTGCTTAATATGAGGGTAAAACTTTGGAAATTGACCCAATAGAAGTGTCTGGATAGTTCTCTACTTCAATATTGTTGTTTTTATGCCTAAAACCGCGCCAATTGTCGCTTGGGCACGTAAGGGTTAAGGGCGGGTCATTTGCCACTCTTCCCTCTGACGGGGGGGGGGGGTGGGGGGCCATTTCGACCCCTCATATGTAGGGGAGCAAATATTCTGTGAAAACGTATACCTGTACGCAATAAAATCAAGGGTTGTGTACTTTGTGTGGGAGGTAGAATATCGTCCCCTTCAGGAGGCATGTTTGCAAGATGTATTGTGTGAAGTATCCCTCTGCAGTCATTAAATGGCCACTGCCTCAGGGTAATAACATCTACCAAACGTGTTTGTGCGGTGTACTTATACGGGGCCTATGTCCCAGGACTTGGTAATGGGCAGTACCATGACACAGTACATGCTTCAAGGGGATCTATGCTACATAGTGGAGTAAACGGTAGGGCAATATATTGGCAGGTCTAACAGCTCTCTAGTGGAACTTCAGCAAATAGACAGCCGTCCCTTGAATATCTGGAAAGTTGAGCTTCTTTATTATTGTATATGGGCATTCTTCTCTTTACAGATTGATTTGTTTTATCTATTGTGCTATTACAGGGCCCAACTTTTTGATGCAAAAACTATTAAATATTTTTATGAAACTGACAAAAAAGATGCGGCATCTGATGAAACTCTGCTGATGGTCTAACGTCACTCTTTTCTCTGAAATGCATTTTCTATCTTTTAGATCAAATACAGCCATACCCCACTGCCCTGCTAGGAAATCTAAGTTGTTCCAAAAAAAAATGAGACATGGGTCAGCTATCACAATATTGATCTAATTCACTCAATAGAAGAAATGTTTTCCAACAACCAGAAAATTAATATGTATGTGCACAAAGATAAATAATAAGATGTAACATGAGTATTGTGCAGAAGGTCAAAACTGAGTATAAAATAAAGACGTTTCCCTACAAACTCGAACAAAGGCCAAGGGAAAAGTAGATCACGAAGGAGAAGAAGAAGATGAAGATGGTCAGCATATATGTCACTTAAGAACAACATTATTCCTCAGAGCTTCAAGTTGATGTATCATCATGATACGCCATGTCAGTGCTAACTAGTGACAAAGTTCAAAGTGCTGCAATGGTACATCATACTAGTCACTTTGGAATATATCAACCCCCTTTGCACGTCAGCATATAAAAACCCAACTACATCCGTGAACGGCCGAATTCAGTGGAGGTTGCGTGTGTGGTATATACGTCCATTTCTTACCTTTTCTTTGTGGCAGTGTTAACCCTTTAAGGACTGCACAGTTGTCATCGGTATGTAAGTATGCCAAGTCTTCTCCACAGTGCTGCATTCATGCATTCTGTAGACCCTACGGCAGTGTAGCACCTCCGTAGAGCACTGGTAATTAAGTCACTGGCCAGGGCAGCATTAATACATCAAGCCGAAAAAGGACACATTTCACTAAAGCACTATGCAGCCCTCGAAGGGTTAACATACCAGGCCCAGCAGTGCCTCTACATGGGTAAAATTCGACACGTGCGACACGGGGACACGGGGGTTTAAAAAATCGACACGTGCGACACAGGGGTTTTAAAAATCGACGGACACAGGCATTTTTAAAAGGACTTAGTCTATTCTATATGTATAAAGATCGACACGGCGACACGACCCTCTGGCTAAAAATCGACACGGCGACATGGTAAAAAATCTGGGTACCCATGTAGAGGCACCCAGCACCCACTGCCTGCACTGGAAGTTCATAGGTTGGAAGGGTTAGTCAGTACAGACTATCCCAGGTTTGTCATATGTGTGTTAGTCACAATGGCAAAGTTATATTCAAAAATGACTGAGGGATCAGTCAGTAGTGGCTAACCTAGGTTCATCACTGGTGTGTTGTATTTGTATACCACTAGTTGGTGCCACCTGTGATGGGTTGGTCAGTTCTGACCAACCTGACAATATTAACTTACCTACGTTGGTCATATAGGGAGCCAAAAAATGTCCAACTAGGTTAAGTACTAGTGACTGAGAGATTGGTCGTATAGGGAGCCTAGGAATATCAGTGTGGTGGCTACACGTATGGGGCTGTCTGAGAGTGTCTATAGACAGGACAGTCTCCATGTGGTAACACCATGCAGCAATGATCTTGCCTGATTAAATACATCATCTCCCAATCCACTCTGCTCCAACACATACTCTACGTAAATATTGTGTTTCAGCTAACATATGGCAGGCCTTGCGGAAAGGATACTGTATGCTGAGCCTAAAGAGTAACAAAAAGGGTTTTCTTATTCATTGTGAACTGAAAATCTTTTTTATGCATTATGGTTGTTTCGAAATAATCACCACTAGAGATCGAGATCTTGTACTTTTAAAAGATGTTCTTACATAATGATATGCCCTTGGAAACGTTCTCAAATTGGTTTAAGGATCTGGAGCATGGCCCAAAAAACATTTAAACATGCCAAACATAGCATAAGAATTACTGAAGTATTACTGTTCAGTTTAGGTTCAAAAACCTATTAATTTTGTTATATTAAGCCATAAAATCACTTTTCCTTCATTCCCTTTGTTACCAAGCAGTCCAGTACGAATCACTCACCACGAGATTGCTAACCGCTTGTATAAACGTTGTACAGTTTATTCAATATTCATATTAACATGCATGTGGATACATATTTCTATTTCAAGATAAATTTCATGTTTACACACCATTTAAAGAGCCCGGTCGCTTCCTTGACAGTACAGTTGATACAGTCAGGTTACCTGAAGCTGAACTATAATGCTCAATGAATACAACCCAGCACGGCGGCACATCAGCCGGAGGCATCATTTCCCAGGTCTGGATTATCACTTCTGTTTGATTTGTACCTAATTGAATCATGTTTGACTCAGCCCCTATCTGAGCGCCGTACGGCGGGCTGCGGTGTCTAATTGGCAGGCATCTATTGGCCATTTCTGTGGATAACCCTTTACCGGCCGCATGTCGCTTTAATGCATTAGTAGTATAGTATGTATCGGAACGGGACTATAGTTAACTACTGTTTATTACTCAATCGACATGCAGCCAATCAGAGGCCTCCATTTGGTCACGTGACCGGAAGTGACCTACTTAGGGGATTAGTGGTGCATTCTGGGTAACCCTGCAGCCAATCAGAGGCCACCATTTGGTCACGTGACCGGAAGTGACCTACTTAGGGGATTAGTGGTGCATTCTGGGTAACCTACTGACCTACTTAGGGGACCGGAAGTGACGTCATATGACCTAATTTAGGATCACGTGACCGGAAGTGACCTGATGAGTCACGTGAGCGGAAGTGACGTCACATGACCTAATGGCCGACCGGAAGTGAGTGACCTCATTGAGGATCACGTGACCGGAAGTGACTTGATTGATCACGTGAGCGGAAGAAGAAGTTTTTTGTTTAGGAAGTGAGGGTCTTTAGGATCACGTGACTGGAAGCGACGTCGTCACATGAGTGACGCTTTAAGAGACTGCGCGACTTACTAGTAAAAGAAGACGTATGAAAATAAAAACACAACAATATTTTATTTTTTTTTTTTTATTTTTTTTTTTTTCAATCTTGATAAACACTCTATTTTTGAAAAGATGCACACGCTTATTTTTTTTTTTTCATATCTCTAAACAGGTTGGGGCCGGGACCATGTTGTTAGGACATACTAAATACATAGTACACCCTTTCCATTGGGTCTGTACCAAGATCATGGTACTGTGCACCATCTTGGGCTGTACCATAATCTTGGTACACCTAATGTGTTCACTGGACCATTACCCCTGCTCATGCAGGTAAATGGGCCAATCACAGCCCAGTACTCATGTACCTTACCTGTGCTCAGTGGACTGTGACCCTTACCTCTGCATGTAATTAGTGGGGTCACTGGGGTCATAGGTGGGAATAGGGAAACCACTCTACTGTTTCATACTTATATTTACATTATATGGCTTATTTACTACATTATCAAACATCACTAAGTTAAAACAAAAACGTCATTTTGTGGGCCTTTATCTATGATTTCATCCTATGGGTTCATTTACATTAGCAGATTTAACAAAAAATTAGCAAACTGATTTTACTAAACATTTACTGAAGGAAAATATGCAGATAAAGCCATTTCTTAGATAATATTCCGATTTTAGTTATGAAAAAGGGTGCATACATCAACTATAGACCTCTGCTTCCTATGGTGGCATCAGAATTATGCATTTTGGCATGGAAATATGTGAAAAGTGACAATAAATGAGTGTACCTAGTTCTTGGTACACCCTGTGTTCTGGGGACTGTCAGTCAATCTTAGGGCGTACTAAGAAACTGGTCAGTCTCCAACCTGCTAAAGGACTCGTTGTCACACCGTCAGAATGCACGCGACGCTTATAATACAAGTAGCGCACGCCGTCTTTCTCTATGGTGTAGGTGACCATTTTGTTTCGCACCACTTTGAAGTTTCTATTTACAGCAATGAGAGTTTTTCGTTGGCGAAGAACATCCAAGAAGTCGTCTGGTTCCTGAGGGTTTTGTTTCTTCTGTACGCCTTTTGCACTCCATTTTTTGGATTTTCTTTCACCGGTGTCGCTGACTCGATCGTAGCAAATGTAAGTCTTAGGGTTGAGACTTAGGATCCCGTCACCTTCCCACTCCGCTTTCATAAGCCCCGAAGTTCTCAGATCGTGAAGGTACCGTCTCTCACAACATCCGCCGGGCGGCGGACACCATTCTCGCACTCTTTCCGTTTTTGTCTTCACGAAAAGCTCTAAGTGATCGTCGCACACCGCTGTCGGAAGCCACTTTCGTTTCTCTCTGAAGTACGTCTCTCTCAGGCGAGGTTTGACTAGGTCATCCAACGTGTCACCGCTGAGAGCCATGTAAAGACTGTCGGTGTCCATTTGACAAAGGGCATAATCGCGCCGATCGACGAATCTATCCAAGAAGTCGTATGTGAACTCTAACATTTTCAACTTCGCGTACTGGTATACCATGAACCCTATTTGAATAGGGAGGTTGTTGTTGACTGTTTTCGGTTGTAGTTCGACTTCAAACAGATCGGAACTCAACTCGGACGCCTTTTTGAAGCGCCACGAATTGGCCAATAGTTCGAACTTCCGACTGTCAGTGTATCTCACCGCCATGTGTTTTTCTTTGTTGCAGATTGTTTTACCGTACGTAGCGTTTCCCATTAACTTGTAACAGTCTGACAGAATTTTCTCGTTCTCGTTCACGTCGCCACGTCTTCGCGCCGCCGTTACTTCGTCCGCGAAACCGGCAAAGGAGCGTTTAGGTAGGTATTCTACCACCAGCTGCACTTTGGTGACTATCAAACCGTGCTCTAAATACCACTTGAGAAGCGGCGTTCCCAAGAGAATATTTTTTCCGTGGTAACTCCCTATCAGACATCTCTGAGGCGTGTTCAACAGCTTTTCTTCCTGCGCAAAGTCTGACATGTGAGGTCCTATGTCCGATTTTGAAACGGTCGCGTTCTTGAAAACGGGGGTCATTTCTTCGAAGTAGTCTCGTAGGTGAGGCGGCGTAGTGATGTCCACTTGAACTAAACCGAACATTTTCTCCTCTTTCACAGCGGAAAGGATGTCGCTCTCGCTCATCGCGTTTCGAGACACTTTCAAAGCGTCAACCTTCCAGCGTTGTTGGGAGGCCTTGACCCGCTCATCTCGACGCTTCATCTCTCGCCATTCGCACTCCCACACGACGACCAGCTTGTGACCTAGCGCTTTCAAGTAAGCGCTTACTCTGGTCGTTCTGTCGCGTCTCTCCTCTCTCAGTGAAGCGCACTGATATCGGTGCGACGGTATGCACTCGTGAGCGTGGAACCAACACCCGTGAAACTGGAAAACCGTATTAGAGGCCGCGTGAAACCCGTCCACGCGAATTCTCCGACAGCCTACAACCATCTCGCCGCCGTTCAAAGCGTGGCGCAGTTTCACGTCGCGGTCGTGCTCTACGAAGCGTAACCACTCCAAAGCGCTGTGAGAGTTTCTTTGCCTAATTTCTGGCTTGAACTCGGTCTCGGGCCGTCTCACCGCGTAATAGCCCGTGCAGTGCGCTTCGCTCATGCAGCGCAAGTACAGAGAGTTAGCGTCTAGTCCTAGGATGTGTTGGCATGGTCTCGCTTCTTCGCCGTACTTGTGCTCCCTTATCCGCGTGGTGCCCTTCTCGTGAAATCTATGGAAGATGATGGAAGGACCGCCGACTAGATTTTCTTTGATCAGAGCTTGGAGGACGGCGTCGAACTGGGGGAACGTTGTGAACGCGTCTTCTAGGTTTTGGAAGAGGAACCGTAAAGTCAAACCGGCGAGAGAAACTCCGTCTTTCAACATGTCAATGCCGCGATCTTGGAAAAATTTAGCGTGATTTTTCAGAGCTTCTATGAAAGGTTTGACGTCTTTGTTGTTGTAGTGGATCAAGTAGTCTTCCATAGTTTGCATCTTCTCGTCGGACCAAACTTTCTGACATGCGGCGTAGTCGGATTCGGACATTTTGACGCCCGTCAGCTCGCTGTCGAAAGCCGATCTCGGTGGCAGCGTTCTGTTTGCCAGTTTCCTGGTAGACGTCATCCATTCGTAAGGAAAGTGACCTTTCTCTTCGTTCCTGGTGAAAGCTCGCAAATAGGTCGCGTAGTTGTAACCGGGTGCCAAATAGTTGACTACGTCCAAGAAAACCGTGTGCTGTGTGTAAACCGCCAAGTATTGATCGCTTCTCTTTATGACGCTGAATTCTTGGTTTCTTCGGTCTCCGGAGGCGAAGAACGAGTGAAGGCGTATTTTGATCAGGTTCAAGTCGTAACGCCCCGAGTTGAAGCCCACGACTGGAGCTTGACGGATGTATCTCAGAAGACGCTTCTTCAGTTGAACTAACGGGTGTCTGGTCTGAGCCGCAGCGAAGCCGCCTGGAGAAGGGGTGAACGTCGCCTCCTCCAGCAGGAGAGCTTCACCTATCGCCGCATCTAACTTCGCTAAGGTCGGTCGGTAAAGTTCTAGCACAGCTTCCCCGATGACTTTGGCGTTCTCGTTTATGTGATTTAAAACTCGGTCCAACAAGGGGTCGGAATCTGCGTCGGATTCTCTGACGAAGCAGACGGGCCCCTCCCACCCCGGAAAGTCGGATGCGACGCTAGCCGACAAAGGGACGTGATCCCACAGCAGGGACACGTGTTCCGTCGACGGTTCTTTGCACGGTCTGAAGAAAGCCTCGAAATCGAAGGCGATCTTGTAAGGGTAGATTCCGGAATGTCCGTCGGGGGGAAAAATGGAGAAGTCTGCTAGCGCTTCGAAAATCGTTCTCGAATTTTGGTAGATGCCACCTACGTAGCGCAACTTGACTTGTCGGCAAGAGGAAAGCTGGTTCCTGTGTCTCTTCAGCAAGAACTCGGTGGTGAACGCCGCCTTACACTTGCAACATTCGTATATGCCCGCGTACGCGTTGAAGTCCGTGACGAGAGAGACGTGCAAACCGCCTTTCGCCGTCAGGTGTAGGTTGACTTTACCTCGGGCGGCCAGAGTTCTGGAAGGCGGTCTGATCAGAGTAACGCGTCTTCTCAACTTCCGCCCCGGCACTTGACGCGACGCGGTGTAAACCGCTATCTGTACGTCAAACAAGTTCTCTAACGCGGGTAAGTCGCAGATGTTCAGACCCGGAAAGGATTCAGGTGTGGCAGCGGGACAGAACTAACGTAACAAATCTGAAGCGCGCTTGCTGGTGTTGTATAAGTGAAAGGAAATGCAGCGGAAGATGCAGAGGTTGTCCTTGTTGGGAAAATCTAACACGCCGCTTCTCTTTCCAACTCGACCGGCCTGAGTGATCCTACCGCCTATGGGGAATTCCCCCGGTCCCATGTAAACGCAAATGTTCAAATTGGTAGGAAAAAGAACGTGCCACTTGGTGTCAGCGTCGCAAAGTTTCCGTACTTCCTCGCAAGCGACGGTGTTTTCCATCTTTGAGAGGAGCTCTTCCAAAGTTTCTGAATTAGTTATAGTAGGGAGCGGTTGTATGAGAGTTGCGTTGTTCTGGGAGGCGTGAAAGTAGCGCAGTTTGCTCTTGTCTTCTCTGTGTTGTAAGAGTAAGCCTACCGAGAAACCCACTTTGTATCTGAATCTTTGTGTCAAGTGAATGCGACGCATAGTATCTACAGCGTCACTCAACTCGCCGGTTGGTAGCCTGAAGTTTGTTACACTCACGCGAGTCCCGTGCATCCTGACGCCCTTTTGTATCGCAGGCCAATTCGCCGTGAACGTTTCCTCCCCGTTCGGTACAGCACATATGCGCGGAGGGACGGTCACCCCGTCCAGAGATTCGCGTCGACAGGCGATCTTTCGGCAATCGCCTTCGCCGCATAGAGGGCAAAACTTAGGTACTACTCTACAATTTTCTACGTGTCTCTCGTGGTTGTACGGTCTTTTAAACATTTTGAAACACTTTTCGCATACGTACTGTGTCATGTTTTTTTTCACTCAGTTACCAACTACTTAGCCGTCTAACTATCTATCTATCTATCAATCTATCTGTCTATCTATCTATCTATTTATCTTTCTGTCTGCTGTCTGTGTATCGGTCTGTCTGTCTCATACAGCGTACGTCAAAACGCTGTGTGTGTGTGTGTGCGCGCGTGAGCGTTGAGCGTCTCTCATTCCGAATCTATGCCGAGATATTTCAGAATGATCTCTGTTTTGTCATCCAACTCTTTGAGCGCTCTGGCGGACAGCGTCACTCCCTGCTGTGTGGGTTTTTTGTCAGGACCTTCGTACTTGCGCACGTGGACGAGGTTCTTACCGCTGTAGTAGCTCACAGCTGCGTACACTTCGCCCTCCTCATCCAGCACTGCGAACCAGGGGGTGTGATTAGGTCTTCCTTGCGCGGCCGCTGTGTCGCGTATGCGCACCACTGCGCGGATATCGGCGATGCGTGCTATTAGCTCGCGCAGCGCGTCGGCCGTGAAGTGCACTCGCTTGCTTCTGGTCAGAGACGCCTCTTTCACCTGGCCGTCTTTTGTGTAGCGCGGCCTCCTAGACAGTCTAGCCACGTCCTCCCAGATCTCCAGCGTCAAAGCTCCGTCTAAGCAGAACTCTAACCCGAGAAGACGGGAGAAGGTTTTCTCTGCTTCTTCTCGTCCATCTCGTTCTTTTTCTTGTATTTTTCTCTTCTTACTAGGCCTTAGAACGTTTCACACCCGCAGGATGAGTAACACCATCAGCGTGAGCTGAATCAGCAGCAGAACCAATAGCAGGAGCAGCGTCAGCGCTGGTGGTATCCGAGGCCTCGTTGTTGGAACAGAGCAGCCACACGCCGTCGGTGCTGAGTGTAGCGGTAGAAGATGAAGCGCCGCCGCCCTCGTAAGGTGGCGGTGAGGGCAGTCGCCACGGACCGGACGGGGCGCTACTAGTGGAAGTGAGGTCGAAAGGTCGAAGAGGGGAGCCGAAAAACGTACCGCCCACTCCTTTCCCTTCGGGTTGTTCGTACGCCTCGTCGTCAGCGTCGTTCTCTGTCTCACCCTGTTGCTGCTGCTCCTCCTCCTCCTCCTCCTCCTCTTCTTCTCGGTTTAGGGGCTGAGTGTCCGAATAGCTGTCACTCTCAGCGCGAGCGGCGTCGAGGGCGTCGGTCGATGTAGTGGTGGAGGAGAGGGGCTGTGCAACGTGCGGCAGGTCATCAAAGTAATCAACAGTAGTGGGGAGGTAAAAACCCGGTTGCCAGTACTGCGCTGTGCCAGGAGCGTTGTCGTCAGTAGTAGTAGCGGTAGCAGCAGGTGCAGCAGAAGCAGCAGCAGCAGCAGCAGCAGCAGCAGCAGACGCAACAGTAGCAGGCGCAGCAGCCTCAGCAGGCGCAGCGGTAGCAGGCGCAGCGGTAGCAGGTGCAGCAGCAGCAGCAGCCGCAGCAGCCGCAGCCCGAGGATCACCAGCAGGCGGGGCGGCAGTAGCAGCGGCAGCGCGCTTAGCAGCAACGTGTACCGTCGCGAGTGTAACAACGTCGCTAGCACGACGACTACTACCAGTAGTACTACTACCACTACTACTACTACTACTACTACTAGTACTACTACTGCTACTACTACTGCTACTACTACTACTACTGCCGCGAGCGCTCGCTACAGCGGGAGGGTGATAAGACCAAGCGGCTGCGGCGGTAGTCTCATTTTCAGTAGCAAGAGGAGGCACTGACGCTAAACGAGCGCTGTTCCGCGTAGTCTTCTTGTTCTTGGACGGCGCTAGGTGTTGTCTTTTGCTCATGGTGGTGACTGTAGAGAGCAGCAAAAGAATGAGTGAGTGAATGGAGGTTTCCAGGCCCCTTATATACGCCTTCTCGCTTCTAGAGCTAAGCTACTTACTGACCCTGTTCAGCTGCCGCCGGCTGGCCGGCGGCCATTCACAAAGAGAAACAAAAGACATAAGGCATGACGTTTTCAGCTGGATCCCTTTCCCCCCTTTTGAGAGATCGACTGTCATGAGCTAAGCCGCTTACCACCCTGTTCAGCAATTCAACGCGCATTAGCTGTATAAAGGATTAAGCGGTTGCTGCCGTCGACTGACCGGCGGCCATTCACAAAGACATAAGGTATGACGTTTTCAGCTGGATCCCTTTCCCCTCTTTTTTTTTTAGGGATCCACTGTCATGAGCTAAGCCACTTACCACCCTGTTCAGCAATTCAGCGCGCGTTAGCTGTATAAAGGATTAACGGTGATGAGCTTAGAGTGTGTATACAAAAAAAACTACAGGAGGCGTGTGGCGTGAAGCAGGACCCCCCTAAGACGAACGTGTCTGTCTGTGAGTAGAGGCGTGTGCATGTGGTGAGCGACTTAAGTGTAAGACAAAAAAAAATCACCACCTCCTGCCGTGGTGAGTAGACCGGGCCGGCCAGGCGGCGGCCGGCTAGTTCAATAGGGAGGGGTGACAGCTGACTAAGGCTGTGCATGAAAAAA
Organism: Harmothoe impar; assembly: GCA_947462335.1. Taxonomy (NCBI): domain Eukaryota; kingdom Metazoa; phylum Annelida; class Polychaeta; order Phyllodocida; family Polynoidae; genus Harmothoe; species Harmothoe impar. Next base: position 28,438,154 of record OX381715.1, read on the forward strand.
ATCCGATTTTCACCTGACCTCTGACGTTTGTTACAATGAATGTCAGAGGGAGGGAGACGTCCTCAGGTAGGGGGTAGGAGGTAAGGCTATGGATGAGGAAGAAACACCGTTTTCAGCTGGTCTCCACGGATAGCGATGACATACCCCTCGTCATCTAAGCTCTTAAGGAGCGGAGCGGCTGAAAAAGCGTCATGCGGACAGGTCGCTAGACAGCTGGAGTGCTGTTGGAAATGGGATTAAACTCCCTCTGTATAAAAGCTCTGATTTCTGTTGGAAAAAAACCATATCGCCTCTGACCACAGTAACGTCTACTACCACCACCGCCGCCACCACCGCCGCCGCCGCCGCCGCCACCGCCGCCGCCGCCGCCGCCGCCAAGACGAGACGAGATGGCTCAAGCTATTCCACTTTCAAGCTCGCCTTCACCGCCTTGTCCACCTGAAAAAAAGTTAATGCGGCTTGACGACGTGAGACGCGCGAGGCAGACCGATGGGGAGAACAGAGAGGTAGGACAGCGGCGGTTAGCCTATAGCGACGCCTTGCTTCGTCAACTAGGTAAAGAGTTGAGCGGCTGTTGGAGAGAGTTGGGCAGTAGCTTAAAAGTTACCGCCGCCCGTATGGATGCTCTAGTAGAGCGCAGTGTCAAGACACCGGAGGAGCTGTGTACGGCGATGTTCCGAGTCTGGTGGGGTGAAACCCCGCATCGTCATAGATGGGGAGAGCTCGGTCGCGTCTTCACCCGCATTAGACGCGTGGAACTGTTGGCTCAGTGGATGTCCCTTCTCCACAGACAGGGGTTGGATTTCGAAAACCCCGACTCGCGCGCGATGCATAAGCACTTGGGCACCCTCGGCAGACGTCTAGGTAGCAGGTGGAAAGAGGTGGGGGACCATTTAAAATTGTCGCCTGAGAGGTTAGATAAGATCGCTGAAGAATGCGAATACGGAGGAAGTCCCGCTGAGTGGGCCTTCCGAGTGTTGAAAATGTGGCAAGATGAAGCTGACGGTGCCGGCGGTACACCTTTTGAACTCCTTCGAGTGTTGACTGAGGACATGGGAAAGTTTGACCTCGGCATCGCGATATTACTTGACTTTATCAAGCAAGAAACAACGAGAACGACGGACATGTGAATTGTTGTGTTTTATTTTCATACGTCTTCTTTATTAGTAAGTAAAAAAAAATATCATAACAATTAAGACGCGCGCCCTCTTAAAGTGTCACTTCCTCCAGTCGCAGCTGATCGCCTCATCGAGGCACGTGATAAACAAAAAAAAATGAAGAGACACGCTTCTCTCTCTCGAGAGGAAGAAGCGTGTCTCTTGATTGAAATCTTTTTCTTTTCTTTTTTTCTTAAAAGAGACAAACGCCCCTTAGAGTGCCCCCCAACCCCCCTAGAGTGCCCCCCTCCCCCCTCCCCCCCTCCCCCCCCACCCGCCCCATGCATCCTAAAAGCGCCCCCCTCCCCATGCATCTTAAAGGGGCCCCCCTCCCCCCCTCCCCTCCCCTCCCCTCCCCTCCTCTTCTCTCCCTCCCCCTTATACACTCTAAAGAACGCTTCTACCTAGTTCAATAAGTCACTTCCAGTCGCTCGTAAAACAATAAAAAATGAAAAAAAAAAACAAACTTATATCGTAGTGTTTTTTATTAGTTTACCGAAAAAAATAAGAGACTCGCCTCCTCCTCCTCTCCTTCTCCTCCTCCTCCTCCTCCTCCTCCTCCTCCAAAAAAAAAGATATCACATTTTAAAGCGCGTGACCCCTTAAAGACGCTCATCTCTTCATTAAGTCGCGTGACGTCACTTCTTCTTCCGGTCACGTGATCAATCAGGTCACTTCCGGTCACGTGATCCTCAATGAGGTCACTCACTTCCGGTTGGCCATTAGGTCATGTGACGGCACTTCCGGTCACGTGACTCATCAGGTCACTTCCGGTCACGTGATCCTAAATTAGGTCATATGACGTCACTTCCGGTCCCCTAAGTAGGTCATATGACGTCACTTCCGGTCCATAAGTAGGTCATATGACGTCACTTCCGGTCACGTGACCAAATGGCGGCCTCTGATTGGCTAACTAGGTCACGTGACGTCACCACTAATCCCCTAAGTAGGTCACTTCCGGTCACGTGACCAAATGGAGGCCTCTGATTGGCTGCAGGTCGATTGAGTAATAAACAGTACTTAACTATAGTCCCGTTCCGATACATACTATACGTGTTGACTGAGGACATGGGAAAGTTTGACCTCGGCATCGCGATATTACTTGACTTTATCAAGCAAGAAACAACGAGAACGACGGACATGTGAATTGTTGTGTTTTATTTTCATACGTCTTCTTTATTAGTAAGTAAAAAAAAATATCATAACAATTAAGACGCGCGCCCTCTTAAAGTGTCACCTTCTCCAGTCGCAGCTGATCGCCTCATCGAGGCACGTGATAAACAAAAAAAAATGAAGAGACACGCTTCTTCCTCTCGAGAGGAAGAAGCGTGTCTCTCGATTGAAATCTTTTTCTTTTCTTTTTTTCTTAAAAGAGACAAACGCCCCTTAGAGTGCCCCCCCACCCCCCTAGAGTGCCCCCCTCCCCCCTCCCCCCCTCCCCCCCCCCACCCGCCCCATGCATCCTAAAAGCGCCCCCCTCCCCATGCATCTTAAAGGGGCCCCCCTCCCCCCCTCCCCTCCCCTCCCCTCCCCTCCTCTTCTCTCCCTCCCCCTTATACACTCTAAAGAACGCTTCTACCTAGTTCAATAAGTCACTTCCAGTCGCTCGTAAAACAATAAAAAATGAAAAAAAAAAACAAACTTATATCGTAGTGTTTTTTATTAGTTTACCGAAAAAAATAAGAGACTCGCCTCCTCCTCCTCTCCTTCTCCTCCTCCTCCTCCTCCTCCTCCTCCTCCAAAAAAAAAGATATCACATTTTAAAGCGCGTGACCCCTTAAAGACGCTCATCTCTTCATTAAGTCGCGTGACGTCACTTCTTCTTCCGGTCACGTGATCAATCAGGTCACTTCCGGTCACGTGATCCTCAATGAGGTCACTCACTTCCGGTTGGCCATTAGGTCATGTGACGGCACTTCCGGTCACGTGACTCATCAGGTCACTTCCGGTCACGTGATCCTAAATTAGGTCATATGACGTCACTTCCGGTCCCCTAAGTAGGTCATATGACGTCACTTCCGGTCCATAAGTAGGTCATATGACGTCACTTCCGGTCACGTGACCAAATGGCGGCCTCTGATTGGCTAACTAGGTCACGTGACGTCACCACTAATCCCCTAAGTAGGTCACTTCCGGTCACGTGACCAAATGGAGGCCTCTGATTGGCTGCAGGTCGATTGAGTAATAAACAGTACTTAACTATAGTCCCGTTCCGATACATACTATACTACTTGCATTGTATTATGCTCTTTGTCGTCATTATTGATAATGCAACTCTGGTAGCTAGTTTGCTGCTATCTTTCGAATGCTGCATTCAAGCATCATGCCCACCCTACGGGCTGACACACTGCAGGTTCAGCACCCCTCGCGAGTCACTCGCGAGTCATCAGTGCTTTGTTCATTCATTATGGCGACAAAGGGCATTTAAGCAATATGCGACCCTTAAAGGGATAAAGGAAGCGAGGCGCCACCCTCCTACTTATTAGTGGCTACATCTCTGGGAGGAGGACCCGGTATCAGAAAACAGTAGTAGGCAGGGGGTTCTTATTAGTTTCTTATCATTTTATTGGTAGATAGATTGACTGTGGGAGGTGTACTGAAAATCCATAGCTTGAAAGCGTTAGTCAGTACAGACTATCCTAGGTTCGCCATATGTGTGTTAGTCACAATGGCAAAGTTATATTCAAAAATGACTGAGGGGGTCAGTCAGTAGTGGCTAACCTAGGTTTATCGTTGGTGTGTTGTATTTGTATACCACTAGTTGGTGCCACCTGTAAGGTACTTTGATCACCACTCAGTGGCTCCCCCTGGAAATTAAAAGACTAAGGTGGGTTGGTCAGTACTGACCAACTTGACAATAATAACTTACCTAGGTTGGTCATATAGGGAGTCAAAAAATGACTAACTAGGTTAGGTACTAGTGACTGAGATTGGTCGTATAGGGAGCCTAGGAATATCAGTGTGGGGAGGGATTGGTTAATCTTCACCTACTACAACTTGTGGGCCTCCCTCCCTCTCCAGATACAATTTATAAATAGAGTTTTGATACACACAACCTTCTTCCTGCATTGAAGTATTGACTCTAACAGTCATCTCTGATTGATGCATTCCGCCTGGCCCCGAAGATGTACCATAACCCCCCTCCCCTCCTATCAGTTAATCATTATGTTAGATCAGTATTAATTCAATTTTGACAATCTCCCCCCTCCCCCCCCCCCAATCTGATAGTAAATGACTCACCCCTTACTGGCCCACCAGTGGGACAGGGACTGTAATGATTGTGGTGGGTCTGTGAGATGTAGAGATGACAATACTGGTGGGGGTGTTGGTGGGGAGAGTACCGAGCTGCTAATAAGATCCGGATTAAAAAAGAGCAGCTGCCCCCCCCCCCATCTCTACATACTACTTACACTGCAAGGGCAGGGTGTACAGCCGTGATCTGCAGTAACTAACGTGATCTGCAGTACAGCAAATAACGTTAGACCATCCAACCACTATCTTTTATGACAATTTAACTTGATTTGACAATTCTATATTTGTATACAGTACAGGCATTCAAACCATCACCTGCAGTAGGTAATGTTATCTGAAGACAAGACACTTCATAGGCCATCACATTCAGATGCAGATAAAATCACATAGAGCCCCTTGGAGACATAGAGTTCTCTTGATGCAGATGACGGCCTTTTGCAAACACATGAATACCTGAAGATCGCGTTATTTGGATGCAGATCACGGTTCTACATAGCGGCTAAAAGAGGATGAGTGACAGATCAGATATTGTGCCTATGGTGGTGACTAAGATTAATGTAAAACACCTTCTGGTAAGATTATATGTGCATCCCAAGTCCATCCCAGGTCCAGCTACTAATACGACTGGGATTAAAAAGCTGCCGTCTGACTATCTCCATATACTACTTACTGATTAGGTGGAGGGGCTTGACTGATGAACGGCCAGAGATTGTTTATATAGGGCTGTCATCCAGGTTATCCAGGTTAGGGTAGATTCACACCAAGTCGCCCACTGCCTTAGGTCGGCATGCACCCCCCTCCAGGGTGGATAAAACACTTTATAATGTTAAACTATGAGTACCAACTAGTTGAATCAATGTTATCCAACCAGATATGAATGTCCATTCAACATCATCCTTTTTATTCACCCTGGAGGAATTTGGCTGACTAGAGATAGTGGCCGACTTGGGGTGAATCTACACTAAATGAGAATGGCTAGGAAGCGCTGAATTCCCTTTCATACATAAGTAGTATAGTATGTATCGGAACGGGACTATAGTTAAGTACTGTTTATTACTCAATCGACCTGCAGCCAATCAGAGGCCTCCCTTTTGGCGGGAAATTCAAAGGCAGCCAATGAGAGGCCTCCCTTTTGGCGGGAAATTCAAATAGGTCATGTGACCGGAAGTGACCTACTTCCGGTCACGTGACCTTTGGGCGGGAAATTCAAATAGGTCACGTGACCGGAAGTGACCTACTTAAGAGGGTCACGTGACCACCATGTTGGCGGGAAATTCAAATAGGTCACGTGACTGGAAGTGACCTACTTAAGGGGGTCACGTGACTACTAGGTTGGCGTGAATTTCAAAATAAGTCACTTGAGATTTTTATGGATAAATAAATTTAAAAAAAGAAAAAGCAAGCTGAAAGCTTGCTAAAAAATAATTTAAAAATGCGGCTCTTTTTTTTTAGGGGGGGGAGGGGCACTCTGGGGGGCACTCTTTAAGATGCATGGGGGGGGGGGAGGGGGGGGAGGGGGGGGGAGGGGGGGAGGGGAGGGGAAGGGTTTTTAAGAGTGAGACTCGCTTCTCTGCCATCTCTTTTAGAGGGCAGAGAGGCGAGTCTACTGGTTCGTCTACTTACAATGAAATGTATCATGATTGCGTTTATGATGATGTGCATCATGATGTGACTATCTTACAACCCTATAAGAAATAAGCAAGGTCTCTCTCCTATACATGGGCGTACTTACACTGGCTATTTGTAAACTAATGAATGCGACTTCCTCGTTAAAATCAGTATCTACAACTCTTTCAATCCTAAGGCTTTTTTTTTGAGTTTATTCTTTTGTTCAATTTTGGGCCCACCTCAAAAGAGGAATAGGCCCTCGCTTGCTCATCAGAGCCGGGGTGTAGAAGGCCCCTGCCCTGTCGGGTACGTTCTGAGATAGATCGCCCTCTGGTACGTTTTGGTTGGTTTGGAGCTCTCAGTCGACTGTCTTATGCACCCGAAAAAAACCAGACTTTCGGTGTCTCGTGATAAAACTGGTGCGTTATACTAAGTGCTGGATTACTTTCTCATTTTTTTATTGTTCTATCAGATGCTTATTTAATTTTTGCACTGATAAAAACGGCTAGCTTGTACAAACACGTGGTCTATTTAAGCGTTAAGTGTAGAAAATGAACAGAACAGTGCACAGAAAATAGAGCTACCGACTACATTTCGCCCAGTCACTCAGCGGAGAACAAAAGAACTACTGACGTAGTGTACCCGCTATTCCGACAGTTGGCGCCACCGTTCGAATCTTTATACTTTTCCCGCGTGCGACATGAAGCCCTGGGGTGGGTACTGGCTGTTTGGTTGTAGGTACTGAAACATAAAAAACTACAGCCAGCCCATGTCATGGTGAGACAGCTCTCTTATTCCCCCTTGAGTAGCGTCCGTAGGGCCTATGACAAAACCTAGTCCCGTACACTGAGCAGCTTCAGGTCTGAAGGCTCATACAGAAAAATGTGTGGGTGTGTGGGTGTGTGGGTGTGTGGGTTGCTTTACGCCTTAGTTAACAGCTATGGTCATTTCAAGGGCGGTGATGGTGATCGAATCTATGGCCCTTTTACCGAGACAAGGGTTTCTTTTACATCCCACACTACATAGGGGTGTGTGGGTGTGTGGGTCTGTGTGTGTCTGTTCGGTCTGTGTGTGCACGCGTCTTGCACTCCGGAACATGTTCAGACACGTTCGAACTTGCTCGGACGTGCCTGGACAGGTCTCACACGCCGACCGTGTCTGAACATGTTTTCACCTTATAGCTGCTGCCGATGCTGCTACCGCTGCTGCCGATGCTGCTGATGTTAGTAGTCGCGTCGACAAAGAATCGTCATTTGTCACACTTAAGCCTCTAGTTAAATGCGCGACGGGTAGTAAGGCTACCAACGCGACGACCGGATCGCGCTCTTGCTTAAAGGTGCACCTCAACTCAGTGCGCCTTTAACACCCGTCCCAAATAGGTAAAGTTCCTGACGCAGCACAGCACCTCCCACCAGTAGCCAATCAGCGCGCCGAACGCCGGACACACCCCCACCGTGTGAGCCTCTAAGTAGGTCACACGAACCATACTAAGATGCCGACAGGACTAATTGGTCCGTCCGCGGTGGCTGCGAGAGATTGCGCGCTGTCTAAATTCACTGCCATGATTGGCAGAGGGGGGGAGCTGATTACCCCTCGTCGGATGAATTGCGGCGGAACCACAATCAATTTTTCGCAGTTTTAGATAAAAAGAGATCCAGAGCTATCTGCTCGTCCAAGAATTATTTTTCTATCAGCCCGGGATCACCCCCAAATTCAGGCCTAAAGTCCAAAAACCCAACATTTTTTTCCTATGGGATTTTAAGGTTGAAGCGTTTTTTGTGACCTCAAGGAGCAGCTCACGGGTTCGAACCCTGTAAACGCCTTGACGCGCTTTCGTCGCCTAAGGCGCCTGTGGCTAGACGTCTTGACTAAAACTTAGTGAGGGTTCGAATCCGGAACGTCTATATTAGCCGCCTAATTTCTACTAGCCCCGAAAACGAGAGTATCACATCTATATAGGTCACCCATGTTAGCCTTGGTTTAAGTGCGTGCAGAACCGTGTATTGTGCATTTATGCAGCATACAGATATGGAGACATGCTGCTACAGTGTCAAATTGATCGACATTGTATGTAACTGGACATGAAGAAGGATATTTTTACTTAGTTTTCTAAAAAGAGGGTAGTTCTCGGTACTCCTCCAGCAGCAGTGGTAGGGGAGTCGGACAGGTACTTAACCCTATTTATAGGGGCGCTAAGGTAGGGAGTTTGATACATTTTTGAAAAATGACTTAAAAAATACATAGTGGTTCCATTAGTATAGATCTCTATGAGAGCTTTTCAGATCTGCTTAGATCCAGAAATATCATGGTGAATGCATCTGAACATATTTCCCATTTCTGTGATCTAGGCAGGAGAGGGGCACTTTCACAGCAGTTAGGGGTTCTGTAGCTCTAGCCCTAGGCACCCTTCTAACTCAGACAGAACAGGTTTACTTAAAATGGCTAGGGTCATTGTTGGGCAGAGGCACATACATCTGGATTTCACATACGTCTTCAAGAACACAATTACCAACATCCCCATGGTAACAAGTTTTAACAACTCATATTTATTTATTACATTTTGACATGAAGAATGTCACCATAATATTGTAGGCTACAGAAAACAGAGACTCTTATCTTTCTCCACTAATGACTCCATTCATGTTGACTGCCATGATATTGTGATTAAAATGAGGGGTTTGTGTTTTTTTATAGCTCAAGAAATGAGGTCAGGAGGGCTATTTTTATGCAATGCACCAGTGGGGGTGCTATTAGGAAGGGTGCATATTTGATCACAGAAACGGGCAGACTACAGCGGCAGCGCTATTTTGAACTCTCTAGAGGCTAAGGGTTTGAGATGAACGTGTCCCATGTCGCATGTCGATTTTTAAGAAATGACCATGTCACATGACCCTAAGTGAAAAAGGCTTTGTCACTAGTGTCACTAAGGGGGAAAATGTAGGGGCACCGTAATTGATACAATCGGACTCTTGGGACCATAGTCTACTAAGAATTTTTTTTTTTAATTTGACCACCCGCAAGGCCGGAATTTGAAGGAAGAGTTGAGGCGCCTACTTATACAGTAATTGAGAATTTTTTATTCATGTCACATGTCGATTTTTAAGAATGGTCTAATGACACAGATAGCGCTAAACTTAAAGACCTACTCCCCGCTCCCTTAGTCTTTCTATACTGAATCCGGGACTTGCCGGCGAGGCCGACAAAGGGCTGACCTAATGAGCTCACAGCTGGACTAGATACCCAATGTTTTGGATTGGAGAAATCAGCAGAGCAATAAAAGCCTGGTGAGGCTGGTGTTATTTTCAAGGGTGGCCCCTGTGAGTTGTAAAATTGGTGCTAAATGTGGTAACCAAGAGGATGCTAAGTTTATTGATATTGTCCGTTAATGATACTTAAGGTGGGTGTTGTCTAAAGTTTTAATTGATATTACCAATGTGGCCAATAATGACTTCACAGTTGGGGCCTTCGCCCGCAGGTCCCAGATTCAGGGTATTCTTTGTTTATTGTGTGGCCCCTAAAGAGGGGCCGACTAACTCCTTAGAGTTAGTTAGATGCTGCCGCTGTGCTATGCAACATCAGCGTAATTAATTACGCCTCATGTTGGGCAGCATGGATCACTTGATGGGTGATACCTCAAAGCACAAACACGGCAGAGCCGTGTGTGGCATGCGAGGACCAGTGGGTCAGGGGTGATCCGTTGCAGACAGAATACCGATCCGTGTGAGGTTCTGACTTTCTATAGCTTTTTATAAAGCCTTAGATATGGTGTGGTATTTTTCATCTCGCTATAGTTTAGTTGGTATTTAAGGAAACCGCCTCATTTCTATCAGAAATACACAATATTGAATTGTTTTTATATTTTAATATATTAGAAGCGCGCTTTGTTGCCTATATAGCTCATTATGCGTTGAAATGCTCGCGAGCATCGTAGGAATGTACAAAACCCCTATTGTGGCACCATCTGACGAAAGAGCGGGGAACTATACTAGCGCGTTCGTTATTCACATCTTTGACAGGGACTTGGTTGGTTGTTGGGCTGCTTTACGCCCTAATTAACAGCTGAGGTCATTTCAAGGGGGGTGATGGTGATCGAATCTATGGATGACTGAAGGTGGAAAGCACACCCCTACACTTTTACCGAGGCAATGGAGCTGCTCAAAGGGTGTGGCGAGCTAGACTGGAGGATGTAATAACTAGGCGGCAGAGGGGACAAAAAGACAATCTCGTAGTAGTAGGTCTACTTGGATCTTGAGTAGCCGCCCTTGTGGTTATAATTACCTAGACTAGTTGGCTCTGCCAGCCCGGTCAAGTGAAAATTGGTAAGGAGACTATGAACTAAGCTAAGCTCGGATTTTAAAATGGTCTATAAAAGTATAATAAAACTATAGCGCACCCTCTTAGATTTGATGATAAGACACAGCCTACTAGGTATACGCATTTGTACAAGGGTATCATTGTGTATAAAATGCTCTTTTGGTACATCATCCCGACTCTACACGAGCACCATTTTCAACGACAGATAGTGCTGTAGTGAATTTCCCATCTCAAGGCGAGCCCCGCTAATTATGGAGACCCTGGAGTAGGATTAACATTATATCCCAATGTCTGTGGTGGTCATTTATGACATGCAGACTGCACCCTGGAGGTGATAGATCTGACCACAGGCCCGCAATATGGGGCTCCCCTCTGAGAGTATCAAGGTTTGCGTATAGTCTCCTGCAGTTTAAATCTGTTACCTCCCCCTTTGTCGGCCTCGCCAAAATCCTGGGAGATTCACTTTAAACTTAAGGCTTACCCTTTTTTATTCTTTGTTTATTGTGTGGCCCCTAAAGAGGGGCCGCGGTGTTGATTAATTACACCACATGTTAAGCAACATAAGATCAAACCTCCCTCAAAAGCCTCAAGGCTCAAAGTCCTGTTGGACGGGAACCCTGTGTGGCATTTGAAGACGAATGGTTGAGTGATCTGTTGCAGATGCCGTTCCGTGAGAAGTTCTGACTTTATATAGCTTTTATATCGCTTTAGTTATGGTGTAGTATTTTCAATCTCGCTATAGTTTAGTTGATATTTCAAAGAATCTGCCTCATTCTATCAGAAATACACAACGTTGACATGTTTCTTATATTCAATATATTAGAAGTGTGCTTTGTTGCTTATTATAGGTCATTATGCGTTTAAAATGTTCGCGAGTATCGTGGAAATGTACAAAAACCCTATTGTGGCGCCATCTGACGAAAAGAGCGGAGAACTATACTAGAGCATGTAATCGCCAGACCAGCAGGCGGCAGCAGAGTGGTCAAAAGACAATCTCGTAGTAGTAGGTCCACTTGGATGTTGAGTAGCCGCCCTTGTGGTTGTAATTACCTAGACTAGTTGACCCTGCCGGCCTGGTCAAGTGAAATTAGTAAGGAGACCGCCCATTAACGTGCTCCACAGTCTTTAGACAGTTAAGCCTATAGTCAAGACCGGAGAATTTGGCCAGACGCCCCTCTGGGAGGTCATAATCCTCAATGTTAGGTGTTAGCTCATTAACATCAGATACCATATTAACAACCCATTTAAAATGGTCATTTTAAGAGCAACTCACCCTATTCTGACAAAATCCTATTAGCAAGTAACCTCTGTATAATCCATACTGCAAACATCTGCTACTTTGAGCGTCTGCCTCGTGACTGATAGTGTACAACAAGACGAAGTGGGCAGAGATAAAAAAAATTGAGGCTCTTTATATAGCCGAGAGAGCGGCTAATCTGGATGGTCTAAGCTTGTTTTCACCTAGAGCCCCACCCTCTTCCAGAGAGGAATCAAATCGCTTTTCACCTGAACCCTTCCACCCCTAATCCCTCAGCATGAAAAGAGAGATAACGAGTGTAACGTGCGCTACATGTATATGGGATTATAGCTGGTGAAGAGATAAAGCCGGGTCACCACCTGCGTATACAAAGACTACAGGGGGTGATTAACGACAGGTGTGACGCGCCAGCCCGTGGACGGATTATCTTTTAAGCTGACGCTTATTCAACTAGCCAGCCGACGTCCCGCGCCACTCACTGCGGCAAGAGGAGGTGCTTTTGTTTTACACTTGAGCCGCTTACCACATCGTCTCTACCTCACAGACAGACACATGCCCCCTGTAGCTTTTTTTTGTATACACACTCTAATCTCATAACCTCCTGATCCGTTATACAGGTAACGGGTATTCTCTTTTAAATAGCTGCCAGTCAGCCTGCGGCAGCTGAAAACGACGGTAAGTAGCTTAGCTCTAGAAGCAAGAAGACGTATATAAGGAGGCTGACACGTGTATAGGCGCCTTATAAGTCGGCAAGGGGTAAATACTAGTGAAAAAAGAAGGCAGGTGTGCAGGTAGCTTTCTAACAGACACGTGTGTGCACTAAGCTGCTTAAGTCTAAACCCACCTGCAGTAGTCAAGTAGCATGTGAAAACTTACTTAACAGATCACTTAATTGAGTAGAGACTCTGTACTGAGAGAGTCTTTTCAGCCGTTTAAGAGGATTATCTAGGACAGGGTACATAAGGAGTGAAACGCCGCTCTCACCCATCACACTTTCTCGACCCGCCCTTCATCATCGTAGCATCGTCCACTCCACGCTCGCTCAGCATGTTATGAGGGTTATTTCTACCTTTACAGCTTCTTTTCTTATCGAAGTGTCGACGCTACAGAGCATTGAAACTCTCCAAATGAGTCCAAGAAAGAAAAAGCAACTCCCACTAGAAGCAGGAAGAGAAACAGTGCCCTATGATGCATGTGAGGTAAAGAAACATTGGAAGGACGTCACCAAGGAGCAATGGATAGAAGCATGCTTCAACTTCATCGGAACGGAAGTAGTTTCATTTGGACAGAGGGAGAAAATTTTGTTGGAGCTATTTTTCTTAGCTCCGTATAGTTGGCCTGACTGTAGTGGTGAAATTCCTTCAGGTTTTTCAGGCTTCGGCATACAAGTTATCTGGTCTTTGAAGGAGCTTCGATATATGCAACGCACTCACGAGGAGATTGTTCAGAAAATGACGGAATTCGAAACAGGAGAAGACACAATATGGTGCGAGGAGACGACATATGCGGACGATGATCTGGAGTACATCATTTGTAGCCCGTTGGAACATTATGTTAAAGACTTTGAGGACATGCTAGCCAGCACTGCGATGACCCCGAAAGAGAGATCCCTTACTGCACAGAAGGAGGCCAAAGCTGTGTTGGAAAAGCTCAAGTTTGGTCAAGGATTCACTCTTCAAAGCAGCTGTGTGAGTGTGATAAAAGGTCTTGTGTTGAAACATCCGGACATGAAGTTTTCGCGTGCTGTCGACACACTTCCTTTGCCTGAACTGATGATGAACATGATCGACCCCATCGTACCAACATGTTTCGACTCTGCCAATTGCCCCATGTATAAAATGGTTTCAAGTTTTGCCTGTGGCCGATGGCTAAACGATCCACTGAAGTCAGAAAACCTCCTTGATTTAATCGACTGACTAAATGTATTTTCTCATACTAGTATTAGTAGCATTAGTAATAGCGGCTACTCGGTCTCGTGCAGCACAAGCAGCAGCATCTGTCAGCAGCATCCGTGACATCGTCAGCAGCAGCAGCACGAGCAGCACAAGCAGCAGCTGCTGCAGCAGCTGCACAAGCAGCACAAGCAGCAGCATCTGTCAGCAGCATCCGTGACATCGTCAGCAGCAGCAGCAGCAGCAGCAGCAGCTGCACGAGTAGCACAAGCAGCAGCATCTGTCAACAGCATCCGTGACATCGTCAGCAACTGCAGCAGCTGCACGAGCAGCACAAGCAGCAGCAGCTGTCAGCAGCTGCAGCAGCTGCACGAGCAGCACAAGCAGCTGCACCGACAGCAGCAGCAACAGCAAATCAGCAGCAGCAACAGCAGCAGCAGCAGCAGCAGCAGCAGCAGCAGCGGCAGTGTGGACCGCTAAATTCGAGATGGTGACATACCTGTTTCTTAGAATCGACATTCGACATGAGGCCTACTGACATTTGACATGAAGCTTGAAAAACATAGTGACAGGTGACATGAACAATTCTTAAAATCGACATGAGATATGAGCATAATTAAGCGACATCGACATGCGCCATAGCTATTTTTTTATTTTTTTTGAAGACAACCGCCATAGCCTCCTCATCCAGACCTCCACTAGTAGTGCTCTATAAGCGCAAGCTTTGCCTTAAGAGAGCTGTGGCTGTGAACCCTCTCCTCCCTCCGTACACACAGGTAAATATCAGAGTCAGCCAATGTCGCCAATACTACTCTCATACAAGGGTCAAGCGCTGCTGGACTATAATAGATGGGTCAAGGACTGTTCTACTGAGGGTCAGGCTAGGCCGGACATTCAATAACGGGCTGGACTTTGGCAAATTTGCTTGAAAGTCTGGCCAGCAAGAGATGCACATCATCATAAACGCAATCATGATACATTTCATTGTAAGTAGACGAACCAGTAGACTCGCCTCTCTGCCCTCTAAAAGAGAGAGCAGAGAAGCGAGTCTCACTCTTAAAAACCCTTCCCCTCCCCTCCCCCCTCCCCCCCTCCCCCACCATGCATCTTAAAGAGTGCCCCCCAGAGTGCCCCTCCCCCCCCTAAAAAAAAAGAGCCGTATTTTTAAATTATTTTTTAGCAAGCTTTCAGCTTGCTTTTTCTTTTTTTAAATTTATTTATCCATAAAAATCTCAAGTGACTTATTTTGAAATTCACGCCAACCTAGTAGTCACGTGACCCCCTTAAGTAGGTCACTTCCAGTCACGTGACCTATTTGAATTTCCCGCCAACATGGTGGTCACGTGACCCTCTTAAGTAGGTCACTTCCGGTCACGTGACCTATTTGAATTTCCCGCCCAAAGGTCACGTGACCGGAAGTAGGTCACTTCCGGTCACGTGACCTATTTGAATTTCCCGCCAAAAGGGAGGCCTCTCATTGGCTGCTTTTGAATTTCCCGCCAAAAGGGAGGCCTCTGATTGGCTGCAGGTCGATTGAGTAATAAACAGTACTTAACTATAGTCCCGTTCCGATACATACTATACTACTTACATATTTTATTGATGAATATATATATATATATTGATATACACATCATGTAAGGGATGGGGAGTAGAACCACAAGGAGTGGTAAGGCCGGGCAGAGGATGTGTCTATTGTATATTATACACCAGTTACATCCACTTTTGACACTCGTGATCAGTGTAACTGGAAAAATTGGATAAGCACAATACAATATTTAAAGCCGTCAACAGATCGCCACTATGACTTAATAAAAACCAAATAGACAAGCCTACGTCCTAAAAAATGTGTCTTTGCCACATGCTTTATCATTGGATATGACAGAGACTATACCCACCCATTATGCACAACAATTTTTTTTAATCTCATTTCAAGAAAATAAGATAGATAAACTCGCCTTGCGGACAAATGACTAGTTTTAAGATTTAAAAAAGAAAAAAAACTAGTCATATGTCCGCCATGCGAGTTTATTTATCTTATTTTCTTGAAATGAGAAATGGCTGTGTGTATTATTCCCTTACTGTCTCCCCTGCATGTAGATGTAGTAGCGGCGGGGGTAGGGGGGAGGGGGGGGGGTAAGTAGCCTCCTTGCACCCCTCCTCCTGGGTCCTGACACTTGACCCTGGAGTGACCTTGGCAGCTGACCTTGGTGATGCCCAGTCAATATAACGTCGGGAGGAGGTCAGGAGAAGGGGAGGGGCAGTGTGTAGGGGGAGGGGAGGAGGGAAGGGGCAGTGTGTAGGGTGGTAGAGGAGGGGAGGGGGGTATAGGGCAGTCGGGCATGAAAAAACAGTGTTTCATGTATAAGCTAACGGTGCTCGGGAAATCTTTCTAGCAATAATTAATTCACGAAATCTTCCTCATTTGAAAGACTCCATGATTATGGTCATTGTGATTCTCCTCAGAATTACTGCCGCATAGCTGATCCCAAAACGGCAACCAAAGCTCTCATATATAAGCGCAGGTCTCATATTGGCACAGGAAATAATAGCACGGTATTAAATGTATAACCGCAGGTATGCTTTAAATGCAGCCCTGTCGAGACCTCACATCTCTGATTGACCTCATCTGTGCACCCATGGCTGATTTGACCATGCATGTTACCTGAAACATTGTATTCTTGTTTAACCCAAGGAAGTAAGCGTCAAGGGGCAGGTAGCAGACAGCGCGGGGGTCTAGATGAGTCCGGCTGGCTGAGATAATATAGCATTGGTCTGATAGATGGAGATTTATGCTGCCGGCAGAGAGCAGCATTGACGTTATTTATGAGATGTAACTGTCAATATGGCCACTCCACAGCCTGTAATACAACTAGGGAGTCCGGCCTCGGGCAATCTCTGCTGTAAGAACAATGTATTTTAGTGTTACAGCCTGGTCTACCTGTAAGCAATGACAGTCAAATACTTGTTCTATCTACTTACTAATTGCTACAGTGAAGACAATCCCAATCTCCTTTTGTACAGAAGTTTCTGATGTGTTAGTAGCTTGACCTTCCCTCTCTGAGTACTAACCCTTTAAGGAGGGTATGAAGCGTTAATGTATTACACACTTTGTCATCCTCATGCATGTATACATGCAGCCTGGCAAAGGATAATATAACTTATCAGGGCTGCATCCATGCATTGCACCGAGTTGATGGGGTTGATACACTGTTAAGGGGTCAGCATGATGCACCTATACAGGGCTAATCCAAAATGCTTGAAAAAGGGGAGCGGGCCATAATCCAGACAATCCCTCAATTGATTTACCTTCGGAAAACATAGGTTTGAATAAGAGGCGGGGGGGGGGGGTGTAGGCTACACCGCCCCTTCTAAATATGTGTCTGCTTATGGCGTCTTGGCGATTTCATCACCGATATATCGATGCTACATTATCACTATCATCTTTAAGGCATCATGCCTTAAAGGGCTATCTCACACAAGCTGTGTTCCCTGCTCAGGGACTGACCGTCTTAAGGTTGGGGTCTTGGTGACTCATCATCCGTTCTTTACATTGCTTTCTCATTCTTTTTGGTTCTGTAGCCTCTGTTCAGGTTTCTAAGTGGATGTTTTGATTTTTACCTCAGATTTGGCTTTCTTCACGACAATCATGTTACATGGTTCTTCATTGTGCTCTGAACTCCCAGAGTGCCCTTGCCATCTCATGGTCTCATTGTCTCTCTCCCTCTCTCTTATTTCCCCACTAGTCCTTCCCTGTGTCTGTCTCTTTTTCGTTGTCTCTGTCTCGAAATTGCCAATTCACATGAAATCTGAACAGTCAAATACAAGCTTCATCCGCTGGCCACTGAGTATGCAGACAACTACCCTTACACGGTATTTCCTATTTGGTTTCTGTCCCTCTCCATGCGCTGATACCTGTTGGCATGCACTACATGAAACATCTGATTTAAGTAACTGTAAGTACAAATTAAAATTGATGTGTGGCCTTGTGCATCTTGAATCAACTTTAAAAAACCATAATCGGGGGAAAATGTAAGTTATTTATAGTTGCTTAAAGTTGCTTATATCGGATTATTCATGCAGTGGTATTTACTGTCATATTGTCCAATATCATACTGTAATAACAAGCCTTCCACATTTGTAAAAAAAAAAATCCAAAGAAATTCGTCCAGATGTGGTTTTCAATAATCCTCCTGTTGCTGTGTGTCTCTATCCCCAGATGTCATGTCTCTGCAGGGTTTTCTCAGCCCCTAGTGGGCAGTATAGTCCCTGGGTCTACATACACCGCTGTGCACAGGCCTGAGTCTACTTTGCTCATGGCATTGCTTCACATTCCACATTGCACCCTCACGCATGCATGTAGCATCCACGGCTCGGGCAAACCTCTGAGAAAAAGTATCACTGCCTGCGAGATATTTGGATTTGGTGGTAAAAACTTAGGGGCACGAAATTGACAAAAGATCTATATATATGTGTGGATAAGTGTGGGTGTCTGGTTGTTGGCATGCAAAATATGTTCAAATTCTGCTGCTACGTGGGATGTGAAAGCACTTGTCTTAACAGTAGCAGATAGAGCTTGCCATGGGTGTTAAGTTCTTAAAGCGCAGGCACTTTGGGCCACCCACTTATGACTATCTATATATAGAGTCATTCCTCAATAGCCCCAGCATTATTGTCTGCATACCATTTACTTGAGGCATGCTGGAGGGTCTTATATTGAACGTATTATTAAATAAAAGCTTCCTCTTTTGCAACCCGTAAACTGAACTGTACAGTGTTTACTCGTTAAAAAAGAATAGATACATTGGTCTATCACACAAGCATGAAACTTCTCACAGTTGTAAACTAGTGTTTCGATTTGGCTGCCATTATCAACTAGCTTGGCTTCCAAACTCCCTCTTTGCAGATCATGTCACATATAGAAATATACCAGCCATAACTTGGAACAGAGTTCATTTCAGCTCCAAATATATCAGCAAGCTCTATAGATCTTTCCCAAAAAATATACCTATTCTAAGGTTTGGAACACTGTCAAATTGGCACAAATCTAAAATGGCTACCTAAAATTAGAAAGTCATCTCCCATGCCATCTCTGCATGCATGGTGCCCCTCAGTTCAACTCTCCGTTCCTCTCCCATACATGTTCTGCCATCCTTTATTGGTAGCGGGTGAGGCGGGTTGTCATATGTTAGATGTATGGTTGTCGGAAGGTGGGCAGTGTACGTCCGGCGGGGTAGCGGAAGGGTGACACCCTTAACCTGACAGGCGGGGGGCCAGTCACGGCTACTCGGAGCATGCATAGAAGGTGCGGTAATTGCATCTTATTGCGGTTTTCTTATATCTCTGCCCAAACCTGCATGTTGGCATCTTAAAATAAAATAGGAATCCATCCATTGCACATATAGTCTTTCTAGCCTAGGTGTGGCAATCATATGGGGTAATAGCACCACATACACATACATGTATAATGGGTCAGAATTTTGAAAAATGCCACTTTTGGATGTTTTCTAGTGTTTTTCACCTTCAATCGGCTATAGAATAAAAATTCCTGCACCATACTGGTTCTTCTTGATTTCATGTTAGAGGGGGCACTCTAGGCTTTCAGAAAAATGTAAAATTTCATGTGTCGAGTGAAAATATTTTGATTTATGGCCCCTCAAAGTTGAGAAATAGCCCCAAAACAGGTTTCCAGGCCATTTTTACTTTTTTCATAAGTCCCCCACCTTAACTGAAGCAATCACAACCCTTCCTATTCAACATATTTTATTAGGTATATGTGTTACCTCACAGAATCAGGAAGTTTTATCGAGATATTTCTCCCAAGTTTTCCTCCACAGCCCCTCTATCACAAAATGGCACTTGTGTAAGGCCCGACACTTTTATTTTTAGAGCTTCAAATGACACACTAAGATAGTTCACTAAATGTTCTTTTTACATTCTATCTTGAGGAGGCCTATGGGTAGTAAAGCTGGGGAAAAAATTGGGAGAATGCACTCCTTTGTCACGAGCGCAGGCCCAAAAGAGTGATTTTGGAACAAAATACAAGTGTCGGACCTTACGTCTTAAATCCTCTATTAATTAAAGAAATATCACAAATATATCAATTCTGAGCAATGTATATCAATAGTGTATACATGTTTGTTCAATCTGGACAGTAATAGCAGACTAAATTTGCTTCTATATATTGGGTAGGGCTGTTTTCAAGGATTAATGTAAGGTCCGACACTTTTATGTAAGGTCTGACACTTTTAAACTTTTTGGTCTTTCACCAGCCATAGTATAAAGATACCTGCACCAATGTTGTTCTTTGTGATTTAATGAAATAGGGAACACTATAGGCTATCAGAAAAATATAAATGTTCACACCTCTAAAGGAGATCATTTGATTTCTGACCTCCCGAAGTAAAAGAATGCTCCCAAAATGTGATTTCCACCTTATTAGATATGGATTATATATCCTCCATGTCAATTGAGATGACCACATCCCTTTCCAAACAGCATATTCTATCGGATATATACTTTACTTCCCAGATTTAAGAGTTTTAAATGAAGTATTCCTTACAAACTTCTCACCATAGCCCTTCATATATGTGAAATGGTACTCATGTAAGACCGACACTTTTATAATAAGAGCCTCAAATGACCTTCATATAAAAGCCACCAAATAGCAATTGTACTTTGAATCTTGTAGGGCCTAAGGGTACTAAAACTGGAAACAGCTACAGAATTAAAGTGCCTGCACCAGTAGTGCTCTTTGTTATTTCATATAAAAGGTAATACTGTATGCCTTCAAGAAAATGTAAATTATCACAAGTCCAATCAAAATTCTTTGATTTCTGACTTTCCAAAGTCTGAAAATTTCCTACAAAACATGATTCCCACCCATTAGACATATTTCATTATTCCCCCATGTCCACTGAGACAACAACAAACATGCATGTTTTCTTAGATATAGGTGTTCCTTCACAGATACAAGAGTTTTCACCAGGTTATTGATGACAAAATTTTCACCATAGCCCTTCTCATGAAAAATGGTACCTGTGTAAGGTCCGACACTTTTATCATTTGAACCTCAATTACGTGATTAATACATGAAGAATGATCTCTATACATGTAAAATGATACATGAAATTAAAAGTATCCATAGTGAAGATAACACACAGTGAGCTAGATGATAAGCAAGGCACCTTTGAGCTATGTAGAGTAAAGTTGGTGATGTTTGGTAAAAGTTTCAGCATTTTCAAGGGTTTTACAAAGTATGCTGATCCACAAAATGAAAAGTTTTTGAACTGTGATTATCAAACCTGGTATGCATGATTATATATACTGTGACTACTTGAAAACAAAATAAAGAGTTACTGTGGTGTTTTCCAGACATTTTTACACTGCTTTGGGATTTTTGTTGTAAGGTCCGACACACTTCTAGATTGTGTTCACTGGTCGATAAAAACTGCAATCCTAGGAATTGATTGTGCCAATCAGGGTTTTCAGACACCCAAGATATATGTCTTTTAATATAGCAAACTTGTATTAAGATGAATTGAGTTTTTTAAATTTTCATTTTTATTCCATTTTGGCCCCAGAAAGTGATATTTTTCAAAATTCTGACTCGTATAACATGTTGTAGCCCCTGTTGGGCCACTTACTGTTGGTCACTGTGACCTAAAAGATGTAATGAACTCAGTTTGTTAGAAATAATTACATTCATGGTATGATGCTTGGGCATCAGATTCTCTATTCTATTTCTTGTGTATTTTCCCCCAATTGCTTGTGTTATGTGACTTAAATAAGCATCGCTGGGACTGCTGAGTGGTGCAGGACTGTCCTAACATCGCTACATGGCATGAATACCGGCACCAATGCTTCTCCATAGGTTTTGGCCAAACACATACCAGGGATAATAGTTACTTTTAAGACTGGTTACACAACAATGAGGCACCTTGATAATACTTATAATACTATGACGACATAATCATTGAGGCAGAGATGAAGACAGCTAGTGGCTGTGTCTCATGAGATCGGGCCATTGTTGTTGACTGGGTGCAATCTATGACCGGGTGCAATCTATGACCGGCTTGGAAAAAACCCGCTTTATTTAGGGCAGATGAGGACATAAATGGTGGAAAATGTTAATGGGTGTTTTAAGACTTTATATCACTCATCTTGTTTCAATTTATATCTACATCTGCCCTAAATAAACCGTTTTCTTTCAAGCCGGTCATAGATTGCACCCGTTCATAGATTGCACCCGGTCATAGAAGAAAACATTGGCCCATGTTTTTGAGACACAGCCTAATACAGGAGCCGGGGCACGTTTGGAGAGTGGGCAATAGGGGCAATGGGGGCAGGTGAAAAGTGGCAAGGGTTGGAGGGGTGGGGGCACTGGGAGAGGGGTCGGGTGGGTAGGTTGACAGACAGGAGACAAAGATTGGACAAAATCTGCGGAAGGAAAAAGCCTGAGGTCCGTGAGTAGGAGCAGCACAAGCTGCTCACCGAGCAGGTTATAACTAACTCAAGGCTGACGGATGGCTGTCTGTGTGTGTGTGGGGGGGGGGGGGTGGTAGGGCTGAGGGAGTGAGGGGTGAGGGGTGCCGGTTTAAAGCACTGAACATCATTAGATGTAAAAGGAAATCAGAATATTGGACTATAATGGGAGCCATACCTGGAGAGTGTGTCGACCACCTATTTGTACAGACTGCTATCAAAATGTAATGCGAGGAATTACCCAGTAATGAAACAAAGTGGGGATGTTTTTTTCATAACGATCTCAAACCATTGTATTATAAATGTAAATATTTCTCTGACCATGATGGCAGCACGTGCTACACCTTTACATGATTCTTTGGTCAATAAACCTATTCAAAAATAATTACACAGACAGGGCATCATGGCATTCTCTACATAGATTAATGCCGATTCGGGTGAAGATATACTAATCAGATTAGAGAGGAGTTACAGAATCTCAGTCATGTATCATGTTTTACTGATTAAATAAATTGTGCTGGGATAGTCAAGGTATGGTTTTAACAGCTGGTTTAGTGTACCAGAGGACCATGACCCCCCCCCCCCCACTCCTTACACACACAATCTTAGCCATACGGCCCAGAACCTATCTTATCCCCCTACCTAAATTCTTGGGTATGCTGAGACGCTGTATACATACGCAATCCTGGTAATTTTAGGGCAAACCTACCATAGAATTCATAGAATAACCAAATTTATCACCGAGTAAAGGGGATTTGCTTAACCTCAGTCGCGATGCTAGGAATCACCCTCACTCTTTGGATATCATAATCTGCCTTCTGAACGTGAACGCTCGCCGCCTCTCCCACCTCCACCCACACACATACTTGTGAGTGCCTTATAATTACACTATGAGGTTTACAATGTACATGTATTAACCACCTGTAAAGGACCGGTTGATACTGTAAAATCATTTGTCGTCATGATGTACCGTCCCAGTACCAGTGAATAATTCATTGATGCTGTATTTTCATTAAGGCACTTTGCTGCTCTTAAATGGTTAATTTCAAACCTGGACAATATCAGGGCATAACGTACAAAACAGATGGCTGAGTATGACATGTGATCAGGCCATGCATCAAGCGTTAATCTGATATAGATACACAAACATGCCCGCGATATGGCCTACATTCATAGCTTTCCTGCCATCTAAGCATTTTGTGGATATCTTGATACCGATGGTTGCTTGATATAGGGAAACGTTCTTAGTAAATACAAGGTCTCATGTTGTATAAAAAATAGTTTACCAGTTACTTTCACATGTTTTAACCTATTGTATATCCCTTTAGAAACAAAGCATTCTACACATTCTCCTATAGAAAAAAATTGTCTCTGAAATTCCAAGGTTACATGCATCTCTATAAAAACCTGCAAGGTTTAATCTCTGCAGCAAAAAATGAGGAACACGTGCCAAGTTAATGTTACATGCATTAAGTTACTTTTAGCGTGTATTGACAAAAGGGACGTACTTCTTCTATGCTAGCCTAATGGGCCAGGTTATTCATACCAGATGACCAGCAGGGGTCTGCCTCTCGTCTCCCCCCTACCAACACACAATAGAGGACTCAGTAATAAAGGGACCATACCCTCAAACCTCACTAGCCCTTTAAGGGCCATGTAGTGCTTACGTGACTATACCCTTTGTTGTCATAATGTAAGACTTAGCGAGTATTTTCCCCAGGATTGTATTGATGTATCATACCAATTGGTTTGCAAACCTTTGGGTGTGTATCAATCCCGTAGGCTCGGGATGATACTCCAAAGGACTGGATTTGTGCATCGTGACAATAGGGGGTAGTGCATTAAAACACTATGCTAACCTTAGATGGTTAGATGAGTTTAACGAGCTAAACTATTACCTCTAATTGGGTAAAGGATTTTTCTTTGAACAACTTTCTCTTCAGTAGCTCTTTAAGGACCACAAGGTTCATATTTAGTTGTCGTCCTGATGCACTCTCATTGCAGTGACGCTGAGAAACTATAACCAGTACTGCATTTGTGCATCATGTCCTCCCAATAAGGTCTGCATGATGCACCTATGCAGCACCTTCAAGCTACTTGACAACAAATTAGCATAGTGCATTAAAGCACTAGTTTGCCCTATGTTGGCCGTAACTGTTAGAAGAGAGTAAAATGGGCCTTTTACAGGTCATTTTGCGGCAACTCTATACATGGCTGAGGTACCTCGGAAATGCTGACAACAGAAAGCATCATGCCTCCTCTTCACTTAACCCTTCCGTGCCCAGAACTATTGTTGAAAGTCAGTTTCTTTACATCATTATTGGTAGATTGGGTAACCAATGAATATTTTGTTCTCACATATGCTTTATATTATATTTTTTAAAAGCTATTGAAATGCCCCTTGCAATGCTATTTAGAACAATATTCTATCTTGGGTTACCATGACAACCAGCAACATTCTTTACACTGATATCAAGCAATATTGCCATCTAGAGGCCAGATTTTGCTATTTTAGATGGTAATATCCTACATTGGCTTAGAAAACGTTCTTTTGGGGTTCCAAAAGAAGGCATAATTATTAGAAATAGAAGGATATCAACATTGTGATTCGAATCCTTAGAAAAAAATATTAAGAAAGTTTTTTAATCATTTTTTAATCTTTTTTTAATCAATATTTTCACTATTTTATCAAAATTTCTGTAATTAATCTGCCTTACTATTGCTAGAGCGCGCACTTTTAGTGCTTTTAAGCCTGTTTTAAACTCATAGTATCTTCTAGTGCATCATCCCATCAACACACACACATATGCTATCATAGGATACCTGGTGTCGTTAGAAAGCCTATGTAATTATGATTAATTCAGTTCTAAAATGATCCCAATCTGAGCCCTAGAGCACCCAGGATGCCCTCTTGAAGATATATAGGTGTAAAAGCGCGCACTTTTGGAGTTCTGGGCACGAAAGGGTTAAGGTCATCTTCTCCTTTTTCTGCATTTTCCTTGATCCTAAAGAACTAAAGAGTTCCTCTTTCTAAAATCCTACATATATATTCAGAATATACCCAGACAAGAGCACGGGTCAGTTCTAATTAGAAGAGAGTGCACATTATTTTTCGCTAAAAAAGAGTGTCATATTTTTGGTGCAACTTTTCTTGGGCTCCCTCTCAAGGGATCAAGTTTATTTGCGCCTACCCCCCAAATCACTGACGACTTATTCTACATTTAGCCTTTTGCATACTGTATTCTGAAGGTCATTGTATTAATAACTGCCCATGCTTTATGAACATGTACTTATTTTAATACTTTTAAGTATATTTTAGTGTGATTCCAGACTCAGATGCTTATGGAGATTCTCCTAGTATACCAAGTGACATATAAGTACAAAGTACCAAGTACGAATAACATAATTGTCATGACTTCTGGCATTGTATATAAGTGTCTAATTCCACATTTATAACAGCAAGACATCCTCAGAAATTCTGGTTACAATCAATTTCGGCACGATGTACATTTTTTTCTTTTCCCTTACCTTTGTCCTCAGTCAGTATACATGTGTGGACGGCGGAGGAGGGAGGGGCTACATGAAAGGTGGAACACATGCAAGAACAACTTTCTGAATTTGACTCAGTCTCACCAAATTGAAACAGGTTCAATATCTAAGACCAGCTGATGTCTATGAGCAGCCAATGTCTATAACTAGGCAGCTTGGATCACTCCCAAATAGGGTTAACTATTAAGGGTGGTTTCTCAATATAAAGGGTATGTCACCACAAGAGGTGTCTTTTGGTAGACATGGTGTCTAACCCCATCATTTTGCTGTCAGGTAGCCAGTATGGTGTGTAGGTTATACCCGGATATATCCAGATAGTAAGGGATATCATTGTCACCTTACAGCCAGCAACTTTACCCTTTAAGGACGGCATGATGCATTGGTCCTGATGCATGGATACAGTGCTGGCGAGTAACTCTGCAGTGCTGCATTCACGCATTATGCTGACCCTATGGGGTGGATATGATCAATGCAGCCCAAGCGAGTAACTCGCCAGTGCTGCATTGGTGCATCATGACCACCCTATAGCGGCATCCATCCATAAATGGTTAAAGTACCAGCGCAGTGTCAGTCAGTCGCGGACAGCTTCATACCTTATTACATGCATGTCTCAGCCATCTGTATAGTGAATCAAAGGATCCAGGGATCATCAAGATATCACAATAAACAAAACCTGCAGAAATCTTTGCCACCAAGATGATGAGAATGTTGTAATTACCATGGTAATAAGAAATCCAAGGTTCCCTACAGTGAACAAAATGTACGCACCTAACGAGTTCTCATTTATTATTTGCAGGTATGGAATTGCAATTAACTATTTTGTAATCAACTATAGCTGGTGTGAGCTATAACAAGAAAGTGCTGATACCATGTTGACATTTCAATATAATCTACAATGAATCTTTTTCAAGTCATCAACTTTTTGTCAGCCCCTTCTAATCTAGAGCTGCATTCTGCTTATGGATAAATACAACACAGAGTAAGAAGATCAGCCTACAGTTCACATTATGCAGATATGAATATAAATCTACAAGCAAATCACACTTTAGAAGGCAGAAAATGAAGCAAGGGGCTTTATTCTAGAAAAAGATGAATATATTAGGCACATAAGAGCAGTTTATTTGTTATAATTATGATGAAGATATTGCATTGTGTCTGTGCCACAGGGGAAGGCCACAGGGCCACAGGGGACACCATAACAGCATTGCACTCAGCATAAGTAACCAACAGGCTATATGTCAGGAAACAAGAGAAACAGGCAAAACAAATAAACCTGGATGAGATTTCCACAGAGCAGGGCATAAAGTAGCAAATTTACACCAGGGAGACAACAAAGTCGCTAATCTATTGTACAGAACATGCAGTATAACTGCAATGTCAACAGTCAGGTTATTGACAATAAAACAAATGAGGGAAACTCAGAATTTTGTTCACACCAACCACACAAATAATGAATCAAACTAGCAGGTCAATAAACTCATCACCCACATGTAAACCAAGGATTAATATGGGTGTCATCCAACCTGCATTTCATACCATAGCTCTGTATAAAGAATTCCCCTCTCCTATTTAAATCACACACTACCGTTTTTGGTATTGTTTCATCTTTTGCTGCCTCTGGCCCCACTTTCTGCCTTCCCCCTTAATCTTCCTTCTCCTCCCTTCCCTTCCCTTACAAACCCTTCTAGGGCATCCCAGCCTCCACCCATTCCCAATACCCTGTATTCTTCTCACCTCCTTTAGAGATCTGACACCCCTACCACATCTGTTTGCTTTCACTCTGTGGTCCCTACAAACCATTCGCTCTTCCCATACTACCTGGCATGGCCTTCATAGCAGTAAATACATCTCAGTGGTATAGCTGGATTCTTTATGGCCTTGTCATGAAACAACAGTAGTTTTTGTCCAAATTAGGTTTTCACCAAGACAGGGTGAGCCCCAAGCCAAACAACCAGTGACAATGGCCTTCCAGGGGGATTGTTATCCATCAAGTCCTCTTACTGTTGAAGGCCCTTGGTAGAGTTCTTGTCATTTGGCAAGCAACATACTCCTCCATTCAGCATTGATGTGCACGCACCAACTGTGCACTGTGGTTTGCAGGGAAAATATAAGGAGATAAATCACCTACAGCTTTTAAATACTCTACAAAGTCATAGTTTCTTTCTTCCGTGTGACCAAAAGACCATTTTACTTTCGTAACATATGGTTTGTCTACTAGTAGATATGGCCAAGAAGATGGCAGACATGCATCAATTCATGCTCTAACACAGTTGTGCTATAGGAATTGTATAGCTTAATGTTCCATCACTTACACATATTTGATTAAATGTATTGACAGTGAAAGAGATAATATATCCCTTTTACCGTTTAGGCCAAATCTTTAGACCCAATTGATTGAAGTGACATGGTCCGATAATTTTCATATTTTAAATCCTGCTTGAATGTGTTTCAAATGTTAGTACAATAACATATTTGAAGGATAGGGCCCAATAAAATGTCATCTATGGGCAACAAGAGCCCAATTAGAGGTTCAGATGTGGCCCGAGTATAGCATTTTACAGTGAATTTTCAATGGGGGAATTAAAGCGTGCACTCCAAAATTAGTAAATTGAGCCATAATCTGATAATTATTCAACTTCTAAGCTGAATTCTAGGGAATGAGATTGAATAAAGTAGCTAGCACATGAAGTATGGCCATAGGGAACATTCTGGTCCATTTTTAACAAAATTGATTTTTGAGCCTTAATCATAGTCTTCTGTTGGTAGTGCTACAAATATCTACTCAGCATATGCCATACTGTGGAGCTCGAGATGGATTGTGATTAATTCGGCATGGCCCACACTCCCTTCCCTGAAACAATCATAACAGACCAACCATAGCTTTATGAGTTAAAGACCCACATGCACAGCAGTGGTGATAATCAAACGTGTCTGTCGGCCTATTAGGTCCGGTTATTGCTAATGCTTCTCCTTGTAATCAATTAAGAGGCTTTAAAATCTCATAGAGTCCCACCCAGGGTAAAGAGCAGCTAATAGGTGAGGCAGCTGTACTCTGAGCCTCTACATAACAGGCTGTAGTAACTGCTGTTGTTAAAGTCTGTTAGTGCCTACCTGTGATGTCTGAGCCTCCATGTAACAGGCTGTAGTAACTGCTGTTGTTACAGTCTGTTAGTGCCTACCTGTGATGTCTGAGCCTCCATGTAACAGGCTGTAGTAACTGCTGTTGTTACAGTCTGTTAGTGCCTACCTGTGATGTCTGAGCCTCCATGTAACAGGCTGTAGTAACTGCTGTTGTAACAGTCTGTTAGTGCCTACCTGTGATGTCTGAGCCTCCATGTAACAGGCTGTAGTAACTGCTGTTGTTACAGTCTGTTAGCGCCGACCTGTGATGTCTGAGCCTCCATGTAACAGGCTGTAGTTACTGCTGTTGTTACAGTCTGTTAGCGCCTACCTGTGATGTCTGAGCATCCATGGAACAGGCTGTAGTTACTGCTGTTGTAACAGTCTGTTAGTGCATACCTGTGATGTCTGAGCCTCCATGTAACAGGCTGTAGTAACTGCTGTTGTTACGGTCTGTTAGTGCCTACCTGTGATGTCTGAGCCTCCATGTAACAGGCTGTAGTAACTGCTGTTGTCACGGTCTGCTAGTGCCTACCTGTGATGTCTGAGCCTCCATGTAACAGGCTGTAGTAATTTCTGTTGTTACAGTCTGTTAGTGCCTACCTGTGGTGTCTGAGCCTCCATGTAACAGGCTGTAGTAACTGCTGTTGTCACGGTCTGCTAGTGCCTACCTGTGATGTCTGAGCCTCCATGTAACAGGCTGTAGTAACTGCTGTTGTAACAGTCTGTTAGTGCCTACCTGTCATGTCTGAGCCTCCATGTAACAGGCTGTAGTAACTGCTGTTGTTACAGTCTGTTAGTGCCGACCTGTGATGTCTGAGCCTCGATGTAACAGGCTGTAGTAACTGCTGTTGTAACAGTCTGTTAGTGCATACCTGTGATGTCTGAGCCTCCATGTAACAGGCTGTAGTTACTGCTATGTTACAGTCTGTTAGTGCCTACCTGTGATGTCTGAGCCTCCATGTAACAGGCTGTAGTAACTGCTGTTACAGTCTGTTAGTGCCTACCTGTGGTGTCTGAGCCTCCATGTAACAGGCTGTAGTAACTGCTGTTGTTACAGTCTGTTAGTGCCTACCTGTGGTATCTGGGCCTCCATGTAACAGGCTGGTAACTGCTGTTGTTACAGTCTGTTAGTGCCTACCTGTGGTGTCTGAGCCTTCATGTAACAGACTGTAGTAACTGCTGTTTTTCCAGTCTGTTAGTGCCTACCTCTGATGTCTGAGCCTCCATGTAACAGGCTGTAGTAACTGCTGTTGTTCCAGTCTGTTAGTGCCTACCTCTGATGTCTGAGCCTCAGTGTGACACTGTCTATCCGTGTGAAGAGGAGTGTGGGAAGAAGAGAAGTCTAGAATCATAACCCAATCATCATGTGGTCAAATAGCCAGTGGGATTATGTAAGCTAAATCTGCATAATGATGAATGTCATTGTCACCTTATAGACAGCTGCTTAGTTGCGTTGCATGGCGGTCAGTAAGAGACAATATCAGTAAGTTTGGGACAGCTCCCTAACTCATCACACATATCCCAGAGTCATCTCTATTGCAGATTACCACGCAATCAATATGGCACAATGTCCTGGAACTAGGATAATCGTGACTCATTCTTACAAGGATGATCAGTAATTCTATTTTAACCAATGAATGAAGAAATTCAAAACAGGGCTCCTGAAGTAGATATGCCTAAATTGGCTGGTTTGATGAAACACGTTAGGTTAAGATTAAAAATGTGATTCAGAAAATTACATCTAGCTATTAATACAACATATCAATGTCATGATGAAAACGCTGACAGGTTTTAGAAGTAAAATATGAGATGGATCATAATAGTTTCTTATGTTATCCAGAGATTTCTAATCAACTGTCTACAACATCAGATATGTGAGCTATATTGAGAAGCTTCCGATCTATGATGCAAGTTTCATCATATCTCACTTGAAGTTTATCTCCTATAGATGGGTCAGCTCTTAAACGGTGCCTGTGAATAAGCTCTAAGCTGTACCTATAGCTATGGCCAAGAAAAACTCCCCACAAAATGAAATGTAGTTATTCCACACAGAATGAAAGTAAAATGGAACACATAACCAGATTGTGTGTTTTAGTAGAATGTATACTCAACCTGGAACCTGCTGGTCCCTTATTGAGTCTACAGCTGGACTGAGTACCCAATGTCTCTGACAAATTAGCAGAGCAAAATAATGTGGGGGAGGGGTTGATGCTATCTTCTAGTGATTCCACTGCATTGTAAAACTAGTGGTAAATGATATAACCTGGAGGATGCCAAGTGTATTGAAAGTGCCTCTAAATGACATTTAGGGTAGGTGCTGTCTACATTCTTATTGGTAATATTAATGTGGAATATAATGACCTCACAGTTTGGGGCTTGCCAGCTGGTCCCAGATTGAGTATAAATATTCCACACATCCTGCCTGTGGTCTCTATTGTTTGTGTGGAAAAGGAGGATAATCAGATCACAGCTGACTTACTGTGTGATGTACAACTAGAGGTAGAACAGGCAGGGCACAGGGGACACCACGACAGCAGCATCAGTACTCTCAGCATAAGTAAGCAACAAGCGGAATATCTCAGCAAAACAGGCAATACAGATAAACCTATGTGGGAATGTTACAAAGCAGCTCATAAAGCAACTAATGATCTGCTACAGAAGGGAGTCAACAAAGTAGTAAATCTGCTGTAAAGAACATGCAGCGGAAATACAAGGTCTAAAGTCAGGTCACTGCCAATAGATAAACAAAAAGGGTAACTCAGAACCTCTCCTTTAGATCCCGCACCTCTGTTTTTTGGTATCCCTCCCTTCTATAGGATCCCAGGCCTCTTCTTCTTTCCTTACATTGTCTCCTCCTCACCTTCTCTAGAGATCCGACACCTGTCAGGTCTTTGAATTCCCTGTCTGACTTTGGAACATAATGCACTGCCAGTCTAGACCCATAAAAGAGCTTATTTAAAGTTTGAATTAAGTTGCATTAGTGGGCTCCACCTATGCAGGAATAGGACGTTTTACTCAACCATTACAAATTCAAATATCCATTTATAGGACACGGACATGTTGAAATAAGCCTACCA
This sequence comes from Harmothoe impar, assembly GCA_947462335.1. NCBI lineage: Eukaryota > Metazoa > Annelida > Polychaeta > Phyllodocida > Polynoidae > Harmothoe > Harmothoe impar. The sequence goes on from OX381715.1 coordinate 28,469,868, forward strand.
TGTGGCACAGAGGTATATAACATTTGTAATGCAGTAAAAGATGTGCTATTGTCATCTGTGATACGAGGCACATGTGCGGCCATAGATGAATGCAGAATATCCTCAGATGCTAAGCTACTCACAGATGCAGGGGATTTCTTCTATCAGTGTGAAGAAGGGTGTATTTGGGGAGGGGGTCTATATGGAAGAACAGACTCCTGATTTCATCATCTCTCCCCATGCATAACCCAATCACCATGTCATCAGGCAGCCGCAAGATGTCCAGGTAAAATCTGCATATTGGTATATTGTCACCTTATAGACAGCTGCCGAGGGTGCTTTGTGTTGGGAAATGGCGGACAGTCTCAGACAGTCTGTGACTGCTCCATAAGTCATTACACATGTCCCTGTAACACAGTCTGAGTCATCTCTATACTATAAAGTACTGTTGTTATCAGGATAGCACAGTAAGCAAGGCAAGGAACACTGGTGATCAGAAATTACCGTTATCAAGAAGATCAGGGATTTTAATCATTACGGCAATAAGAAATTTAGTACCGGGCCTCCCATGGCTGGCTGGCTTGATGATTGGCTAGGATTAAAATCGTGATCCAGACAATAAAGTATAATGATACAGAACATGAAAGTCATAATCAGAACGTTGATAGCCTTTACAAAAAAGATATGCGTTGGATCATGACATTTTCATATCATCTGCAAGAAATCTTAATCATGTGTCTAGTAATGAACATCAGCTGATATGTACATCATTATCCCAATTGAAATGCATCTCCTTTAGGCCAACATTTTTATGACTGTCTGCTAATCTCTAGCCTACTAATGAATGACATTGTGTTAATCTCATGAAGTCTTCACAGATAAATAAAGAAGACAGATGTACTAAGATGGTGTAAAATGTAGATCTGCTACACATCATAACCGTGGCCTCTATTGTCTGCATGAGATGACAAGATAATCAGATCACAGCTGACTTACTGTGTGATGTACAAGTAGGGGTAGAGCAGGAAGGCCACAGGGGACATCGTGACAGCATTATACTCAGCATAAACAAGCTATAGGCAGAATACCTCAGGAAATAGGCAATTGTCACAGAGCAGTACATGGACAACTACATTTGGGAGTCAACAACCTGGCAAATCTACCAGAAAAATAACACAGCATAAATAAAATGTCTTGAGCCGGGTTACTTACACTATGATATTTTGAAGATGGGGATGGCAGATGTAGCTGTCAGCTTATATACGACACAATCCATTTCATGCTCCTCAGCAATGTAACTTAGAAGTCTACTTATTATATGCAGCACCACCAACCTTGCCTATTGGATATGCTTATTTGCCTGATGGAATAAGATAACAAACATTTTCCAGTCCGATCAAAAGATATTTTGGGCATAAAGAGTAAAGGTGATAATTCTATAATAATTCTTGTTAAAGCAGATGTTCGGATTTTATTAAGATATTAATTAGAAAACTTTACTACCATCACAAAGACTGTATTACCAATCCTAGATGGTCATATAAAATAGAGGATGTGGCTTTACAATACATTTTAAAGCTTCATGTACTTTAGCCTCTTCTAATTTTATTCGTTGAAATCATGGTGCACAATTGCTGCTAGTAGATAAATATCAGAACAAGGACTATGTTGTTCGCCAAAACACAAGTGACTACCACTCTACCAAGGGCCTTCAACATTCAGAGGTCTACATAGATGACATATTCCCCGGAAGGCCAATGTCACTGTTTGTTTGGCTTGCCGCTCAGCCTGTCATGGTGAAAACCTAATTTGGACAAAAAACAACTGTGGTTCATCGCAAGTCCATAAAGAAGCAAGCTATAACACAAAGCAAGGCCTGCCAAGGACAGGAAGGGCAAAGGGTTGGGTGATGCAGCCACTGGGAGCAAACAGGGGTGGAAAGGCGTGTTCAATCTCAGAGGTTGGTGAAAGCACACAAGATGAGGAGGAGAGGTGCCGTAGAAGGGTTATCAGGGGAGGCAGAAGAGAGGGAAGATTAGGGAGAGCGTGGGGGAAGATAGTCAAATGTAGAATGGGGTAGAAGGAGAGAGCATAGCATAAAGGTAATATATCGAGGCAGTAAACAATACCAAAGACAGCAGGAGGGGAGGTTTATATAAGGAGTTATAGGCAGACGGGTTGAACAATATGGCTAAAGGGTGCAGGATAGTGGTGACCTGGAGGGCTACTCTGCTGTGGATGACACACATGTCTACCTTTGTTATGAATGCCGCAATGTTGGCACTTTGTAAGCTGTGATGTAAAGTGCTCACATCACAGTTCTGGGAGTACTGTATATATATATATTATTTTGTGTGTCTTGCTTTATTGTACTTTATAAATGTGATTCCCTGAGGAACACTATTTGTGTTGTGTATAGCTCTATAGGCTTTCCTGGTTTAGCTATATATATCACCTTGCGCTGGTATTCCTGACGGTTGCCTATGTACTGGTCTGGCAGCTAAGCTAGGCATAGTTATACCTAAAAAGATGCTTGATCATAGCATCTTCTGTGTGTTTTACAGTAAATTGATATGTTAATGACTCAGTCCTATGTTGCTGTGTTGCCTTATTTAGAGTATCTCTGTGTTCTGTTTTTCATTGAACTCAGTCAATGTTAGGTGCTCTATTTTTTGTCTCAATGTTTTTTAAAATATGATTTTAAGGTAGGAGCTATTTCCATTCCATGATAGGTTAACATCAAGCTTTAGCATATGTCCTGTGGGTTGTTGGTTGTGCTGCTCGCTGCCGGTGCTGGTCTATAACCTACTATATCTGTGCTGTCCTGGGCCTCCTCCGCCACTTCTAGTGTCACTCTCCTGGTTGCAGACTTTATATTACTGCTTCGTTGACTCCCCTGTGTAGCAGCTCATAAGCTACTGTATGGGCTGCTTTGTAACATTCCCTTATAGGTCTATTTGTATTGTGTGTTTCCTGAGATAGTCCCCCTGTTACTTACTTCTGTTGACTCAAGTACTACATGATGGTGTCCCCAGTGCCCTCCCTGTTCTACCTCTAGTTGTACATCACACAGTAAGTCAGCTGTGATCTGATTATCTTGCATTATCTGCTTATGTTGATATGTTCCTCTATGCATGTCGACATTTAGACTGCAGCTTTTGGCTCTTTATGAGATGACCACAATGTCATTCATTTGTAGACAACTGAGATTGACAGGCGATGCTAAAGTTGATGGCTTGAGAGGGGATACATTTCAATTGAGATAATAATAAAGCCCACATCATAGATTGGAACCTTGTTATTATGGCTTGCATTTCTGCTGATGTTCATTACTAGACTGTTTATTAAAACCCTAAAACTTAATGATAAGAAATCTAAAAGCTATCAACATTTTTGATTATGACTCTGATCTCTTTTATCAGCATAGTTTATTATCTGGATGACAATTTTAATCTTAACCTGAGGTGTGTTATCAAGCCACCCATAGCCAGCATATAAACTTCAGGGGCCATGTTTTGAATTTAATATTAATGTAGCACTTCATCATTCAGCATTACTGATTATCCTGGTAACAGTAATACTTGATTAGCATAAGGCCTTCCTTATCTAGTATAGCCTGCAATACCCACGGCCACCAGCGTTGTGGGTATAGGCTACAGGCATCCAGAAACCTTTGGAAATTGGTACCATTTGCAAGGTGACTTTGCTTCGCTTTCCCCTGACCTTAATATTGGACTTAGAGTACTCATAATTTAACAAGTGAATCTTATACATGTATACCTTAATTCATTTATAAATTGAATCATAAGTTGTATTTTATTTCCACACATTGGGTGACTTTTATAGGGGTAGTCTGTATAGAAGTAAATGGTCTTTAGCCCTTGAAACCTACTATTGATTGGTCTAGACATAACTATAATTACTGTTATGTCCATTTCACCCCACCCAATTAGGGTCCTTAGTAGCATCAACAGCCATTCATAGCAGGTCTTAGGTGTAGATGTCGACATGATTGGGTGAGATAAGCACAACCAGTAGAAAACTGAGGCTTCTGTTCGTAACTCTCAGACGGCCCCGTCCCCATCTGAGAGTTAGAGCCGTAACTATCCTTATTGGGCTACAGTTTCTTAGACTTTCAGTGAGATACCACACACAGGACATCACCTGAAGCAGCTGTCTATAAGGTTACAATGACAGCCCTCATTATGCAGATTTAACCTATATATTCCACTGGCTGCCTGATGATGCTGTGATTTACTTATGCCCATGGAGGACTGACGAATTCTGGAATCTGGTCTTCCCTATAGATCCCCTCCCAAATATCACATGCACACTGATAGAGGCTGGCAGACGTCTTCTGCATCTGTGAGTAGGGTAGCATCTAATTGGGTTGTGTATAAATCATGAAGCAAATAGCTACCTATGGTAGCACACATATGCTGCATATTACAAATGAAGAACAGTGCTTTGAATGTTATAATGGTGATTGAAATGGTAAGCCTTGACAGCTGAAAACAATTATGATTTTTCTTTTAATGCAAGATATGGTAAGCAAAACATGGCATCTATAGTTGGGTAGCAGGTCATCGAGAAGAATTTCTCACCTTAGTGGAGAAAGGTTGCAATGGAAAACCGTGCTCACTGACCTTCTGGTTGGACTACCTGCGATGAATTGTACAGGTAAAATATGTGGACTGCAATCTTATAAAATGATATTAGTAGAAATATATTCATTATAAATGTAATAGTTTTCTTCTATTTCAAATGTTGTTTGAAATGTGTTTTTCTTTTGGATTCTGATGGATACACATTATAGTACAGTACTGAATGCATAGAATTTTAAGAATGATAAAACGCACTGCTTTGTAACATTCCCATGCCGGGTTATCTGACATTCCCATGCAGGGATAGTTTGCTGAGATATTCCGCTTGTTGCTTATTTATGCTGAGTGTGTTGCAGTGTTGGTGTCCCCTGTGCCCTGTCTGTTCTACCTTTAGTTGTACATCACACAGTAAGTCAACTGTGATCTGAATATCCTCCTAATCCACACAAACAACACAATGGGGAGCACAGACACGATGTGCGAGAATGAAATTTCTTTATTTTATGGTTCAAAGTACTTCCATGTTTGCCTATTCCCTTAATCTACATTTACTCCAGGCGCACATTTGAACACTCCGAATCTGATTCAACCGTGTGAAGAGTTGAGATGCAATTTACATCAGACTTGATACGCTAATACTGTTATTATCTTTCTACAGGGATGCAGGTTAATGCTTCTGACAGTCCCTTGAGGCTCTGAAGTAGATTACCACAATGTAACTCATGAGTAGACTGTTGAGATTAGTAGAAACTGATTGAAAGCTTGTGACTTGAAGGAGATGCATCAATGGAGATAACTACCTTCGTAGTTTAAAAGCGTATTTTTAATGTTAAAGCCTGGTTATACAGCTGATGTTGAAAACTGTTGCAAATGAACTAAATATAATGGTATGACCCTTTCCTTTGGGAAACGTATCAGATCACACTTACCAGGATAAGATCACAGTTTTCATCTTTGCATTAGTAATCTGTTATTAAGTCAGCCACAGATAACATATTAAACGATTTGGCCCTGTTTATTTTTTTTAAAATTACCATTTCAATCAGAATTACTGATCATCATGGTAAGACTAAGTCCCTATAATCAGACCTCCAGGCCTTGTTGGTTGTGCAATTTTCAAGCGGCATTCTCACCACTCGCACTTACCACATAGCAGACTATAACAGTACTAGAACTGTGAATGGGATACGGTCGGTGATTATGCCACTTTGATAACCGCAGTACTGTAGTTTGATTTAGATATGACTTGGATGGTGTTGCAGGGACATGTCTGATAATAACTGCCTGACAGAAAAGCTACTGGGTTATGGGTAGGTGGAGACTCAAGATTCTGGTCTTCACTATAGGCCCCATCCCCAATATAGAGGTTGATTGACAGGCATCTGCATCTGTAAGTAGGGTAGCATCTGAGAAGACTGTGTACTGATCATGAAGCACATATGTGGGATATCACAAATGAAGTAAATATATGAATATGATATAAGTTTTCCATCGTAATATCCTGTTACATGGAGGCTCAGACACCACAGGTAGGCACTAACAGACTGTAACAACAGCAGCTACTACAGCCTGTTACGTGGAGGCTCAGACATCACAGGTAGGCACTAACAGACTGATGACAGCAGCTACTACAGCCTGTTACGTTGAGGCTCAGACACCACAGGTAGGCACTAACAGACTGTGACGACAGCAGCTACTACAGCCTGTTACGTGGAGGCTCAGACACCACAGGTAGGCACTAACAGACTGTGACGACAGCAGTTACTACAGCCTGTTACGTGGAGGCTCAGACACCACAGGTAGGCACTAACAGACTGTGACGACAGCAGTTACTACAGCCTGTTACGTGGAGGCTCAGACACCACAGGTAGGCACTAACAGACTGTGACGACAGCAGTTACTACAGCCTGTTACGTGGAGGCTCAGACACCACAGGTAGGCACTAACAGACTGTGACAACAGCAGTTACTACAGCCTGTTACGTGGAGGCTCAGACACCACAGGTAGGCACTAACAGACTGTGACAACAGCAGTTACTACAGCCTGTTACGTGGAGGCTCAGACACCACAGGTAGGCACTAACAGACTGTGACAACAGCAGTTACTACAGCCTGTTACGTGGAGGCTCAGACACCACAGGTAGGCACTAACAGACTGTGACAACAGCAGTTACTACAGCCTGTTATGTGGAGGCTCAGACACCACAGGTAGGCACTAACAGACTGTAACAAAAGCAGATACTACAGCCTGTTACATGGAGGCTCAGAGTACAGCTGCCTCACCCATTAGCTGCTCTTTACCCTGGACAGGATTTTATCTTAAAGCCTCCTAATTGATTACAAGGAGAAGCATTAGCAATAACCGGACCTAATAGGCTGACAGACACTTTTAATTATTACCCCCACTGTTATGCGAGCCTCTATAACACTACCTCTGTCCTTGGCTGGTCTGGTGCATGTGCGGTGATGTGGGGAGGAGAGTAGTTCTTTCAGTATACATAAGACCATGTATTGTATGACATTTGACCCACGGAACACAGTGCCCAGTGAATGTGTAGACCTGATTGTCTTGTGCAATAAGGAAACAACCATTATATGTCCAATGGGTCTAATAGTTGAAATGAATTTATATCATGTTCACTAGAGATTTCATTCATTCATAGATGTAGTACAGGTTCTTCAATGGAATGTTAGCATATTAGTTATAGAACCACCATAGCAATAATTGTATAACAGCATGATATATTGTTTATCTCTTGCTATGTATAAACTGATGTATTTCTAACAGTATGCATCAGTCGAAATGTCAGCCAAATCATCATTCATACCAATAGTAAAGTTGCTTATATTTATGTCAAAGGGAGAAACTGTGATTGCATAAAATGTTTGCCAGACTTGTTTTCTTGCACTTCATGGAATTGAATGCACAGTTTTTGCATTTATGATGATTTTGTCATTTGGTGCAACACAGTTGACTCCTACTGTGTGGAGTACTACATAAATTATGCAACTCTGGATGCATTGCCACTGTGTGCTCATCTTGCTGCTGGCTCTGTTGTTGTAAAAACCTAATTTGGGCAAAAAACAACTGTGGTCCATGACAATACAATAGAGCAGACACTATCACACAAAAATGTATTTACTACTCTGAAAGGTCTGTCGGACGGGAAGAGCAAGGGGTCAGTAGGGGACAGAGTGTGAACGACAAGGATGGTAGGTGAGGCATGTTATAGAGGGGAGTAAAATGCTAGAATTTACAGGGAAAGCAATAAAGATTTGATCAATGCATAGCCAAATATGTCTTTGATAAGCCTAGAGTGTGTTTTAAGTACATTTCAGACGCCCCTTTACTCCTTGAGCCTCAACATACAGGAAATTTCTAAGTCTGTAGCTCTTGTTTAAAGCATAAAATATAACAATAGTCAGTGGTGTATACCTTGGAATTCTGGAATAAAAATGTTCATTTAGCTCTAAAAGGTAAGGGGAGAGTGATTTTCTGGAAAAGCAGTTTATATGTAAGAGGCAATATATTGGGGGATTTAAGGGGACAACTGTCTGCTGTGGTTGACATACATGTGTACCTTTGTTGTGAATACAGCGGCTTAAGAGGTACTTTGTTAGCTGCTTGCTGAACTGCTCACGTAGCGGTTCATGGAGGTGCTGTATATATATTGTTTTGTGTGTCCCGCTTTATTGTACTTTATGTGATTCCCTGGGAGATACTATGTTTGTTGTGTGCAGCTTGACATAAGCCTCCCTGTGTGCTGATGTCCCTGTAGTTCTGTGTACTGGTCTGGAGGCTTATCTATGTTATATAGTTATAAATGAGTGTCTATACGATTCTTCTTTGTAATATGTTCAAAATGTTTTTTTAGTGAATTAATATTGGTTACCATGCTGTTGTGTTGGTCATGTAGATCTACTATGTTTTCTGTTGTATGTTCAACTAATTCAATGTGAGGCTTCCAGTTTTGTTATTATCTCTCAACCCTCAGGCTGGATATTCTCAAAACTATAGTATTTTGAGACTTTCTCACAGTTTGACCTTTGAGACTATCTAGCCTGAGGATTGCAAGATACTAACAAAACTATAGTATTTTGAGACTATCTCGCAATTTTGAGACTATCTAGCATGAGGGTTGCAAGATGCTAACAAAACTATAGTATCTTTTAGACTATCTTGCAATTTTGAGACTATCAAGCCTGAGGGTTGCGAGATACTACCAAAACTATAGCATTTTGAGACTATCTTGCAATTTTGAGACTATCTAGCCTGAGGGTTGCAGGATAGTCTCAAAATGTTGAGACTATCTAGCCTGACGTGTGTTTTGAGACTATCTGGCGATTTTGAGACTACCTAGCCTGAGGGTTGCAAGATGCTAACAAAACTATAGTATCTTTTAGACTATCTTGCAATTTTGAGACTATCAAGCCTGAGGGTTGCGAGATACTACCAAAACTATAGCATTTTGAGACTATCTTGTCACAAAACCATAGTATTTTGAGACTATCTTGCAATTTTGAGACTATCTAGCCTAACAGGCCTTCCTTTTTGTGCTACTGTAAGGGCAGTGGTTACCGAACCGACCCAGTAACGTACGGCGCTGTTAGATTGTCAGACGGGGAAGTAGCTCAGTGGTAGAGCACTTGGCTTCGGAGTCAGGAGGTCGTGGGTTCGAGTCCCGCTTTCTCCAGACGATTTTTCCGCGACCGTTACACTGGTGGAGAAAGCGAGTGCACTCGCTGGTACGGTTGACTTAGACGGTTGGAGCATCCCAACTTGCTGGGGATTGGCCACCTGCTGGCGGTTGGTAGTTGGAGGAGCAGGTAGTGAAGAGTTGGTTCCCAGTACGGGCAGTTGGAGTTCAGCATGGAGTCAAGTCAACAAATTGGCTGGATCGGTTCGGCACTGTGAGCTTCTATCATTGGCTGCTACGGGGCATGATGGAAGCTGGGGGAGCTGTGTAAGGGCAGTGGTTACCGAACCGACCCAGTAACGTACGGCGCTGTTAGATTGTCAGACGGGGAAGTAGCTCAGTGGTAGAGCACTTGGCTTCGGAGTCAGGAGGTCGTGGGTTCGAGTCCCGCTTTCTCCAGACGATTTTTCCGCGACCGTTACACTACCTTTAAGTTGCTGGAAAAAATAGATACAATTAATTTTACATGTTTTCTAAGACCAACTTAATATCACCCAATGTTAATTTTATCTTGGTGTTTCACAAGTTTCAATTGTATCTATGGACATATACTTAGATACAATTGAAGATAATAATGCGGCTTGTGAAACACCAACATAAGACTAACATTTGGTAAAAGTAAGTCAACCTTAATAACCATAAAACATTAATCTTAAATACGCTCCCCTTGTATAATGACCACATAGGATCAACATAAGTGTTGTTTAAATGTGTATAACCAGTTTATTTTCATCCTGAATAAACAGATATTTGCAGGGATTCTTGTGTGTCGTATGACACATATATTGCATGAAAAAAAACGTGAAAAAATATGTAAGGAAAATATTAGCGGGCATGGTATGAGCTCCACGCTAATATGCATTGTGAAACACTTATACATTAGTTGTATCTCAATTGTAGGCCAAGACCCTGACTTAACATCTCGGTTGTAGACCTTTGTGAAACACTTTTTAAAAGCAGTATACAATTGATACAACCAAATGTCGGTCTTACTGGTTATATACAATTAAGTCCTCCTATAGAAACACTTATTCTACAATTAATTGTATATGCCCCTTGTGAAACACCCCACTGCAATACCCACGGGCACTATCGTTGTGGGTATAGACCGGAGGTGCCCAGAAAGCTTTGGAAACTATGGTCCAAATGCGAGTTGATTTTGCCTCCCATTCCCCTTGCCTTGATATACACTTTACAAACTTAAAAATTAATGTGTAGTATATTACATATGTATACTGTAGTTGATTCATAAATTGACGTATGGATGTTATTTCATTTCCGCACATTGAGGCACTTTGGTGGAGGTAAACTGTATAGAGGCAAACGATCTACAGCCTCTTGGACCTCCTGTTGATTGGTCTAGACATGACTATAATTACCTAGTTGTACATTTTAGTTCACCCAATTAAGGCCCTAGGTGGCATAAACAACCACTCATAGCCTGTCTTTATTGGGAGTAGAAATCTACATGATTGGTTGACACAAAGACAATCAATAGAAAACTGACCCTTCTGTCCGTAACTCCCAGACAGCCCATGGCCCCATCTGAGAGTTACAGCCGTAACTAGCTGGAAGGGAAGAGTTAAGAGTTGGGGGCATAGAGTGATAGGAACATAGAGTGAATGTTATAGTTGTCAAGGTGAGTGAATTAGAGCAAGATATGCACAGAGATTGAAGTGAACAAAGCAAGCAAGCGCTGGCTCTTCCTTCCCTCTGACAGTGCAGTTTATACGAGAATCTGCCGGACACCGGCTATAGCCGGCAAAAACTATGCCGGTCCGGAAGAAAGAGGGCAACTGCCGGCGCAAATGGCTAGCTGTATTTTAGAGATTCTTGCCTATATGCCATTTTTTACGGCTTGTAAATCGGACCATTATTAAGGTTTCTACAGCATAAAACAGAAAGCTTGAATATTTTCTGTAAAATTCTTCAGTAATTTACATATTAAAATGGTTATTATTATTGTAATATACAGGGAAACCCTATTCATTATCATCGTTAGTACAAAGACTTGCTTTATATAACATTTTTAAATAGCAAGATTGTACTCTGATATCCGGGCCTGCAAAAATTGAGGCGGGCCTGCAAAGGGGAAAATCTGCAGGACTGAATGTCCTGCATGGTGAAAAAGTTTTCGTATAGACTGACAGTGTTTATGGTGTAGATAACTTTATTATGGAACAGGGCTGGTAATGTAGGGCCTATAGAGTTATCAGCCATTTATTTCATCTTGGCGTATGGAAAGATATCGAGCAATGTTTATATTTATGCTAGTTACTCATAATAGAGATACGATTTCTTATTCAAATTGTCATCCTTATATTAAACGTGTATTTTGTCTTTTACTCAAAAATGTGTAATGAAAAATCTTGTTCTTCCACTTGGAAGATCATAAACCCCAATGTGGTAGAGGTGATTGTCCGCACACAGACTTTGCGACTTAACAAAATGATAAGATACAATTTAAAGTGTGTTGCATGGCTGCTATGCACACTATCTTTCTGTGCAAAATGTTGAACAACATCACAGCAGGGACAAAAAAAACCATTAAAGAAATCAAAGGGCTCCTGGTACTCTCTTAAATTAAGAAAACATTTTATTTAACTTATTTTTAAAATCTAAAAACCAAAGCCTTTCATGAAATGGATTAATTACTTCATTATAAACCACAAATAATGTAAAGTATCCTGAATGTGTAATGGAGGGGGAGATGTGTGGGGTGGCTACCTACCACCGGAGTCCTGTGGGGGCCCTAGCGGTGGCTAATTCTGATGAAAGGAAATAAGAACAAATTAATGTAACCTTGCTTCTGTCACGTATCAAACCTCCTACAGCTCCCAGCCCTGCTAACCGGGAGGGTCCAGAAGCCAAGGCCGTGCCAGATCAAGGATTTTGGAAAATCAGAGGGTGCTGCCTCAAAATAGGGGTTGTGTCCATTATTGTTTTGGCCTGTATAAGAGCCGTGTCTTGTATAAGCACTGGCTAGCGAACGTTTTGGGCACAATGGTCCAGGGCTGTCGGTGGGAACCCAGATGGGCTAGGCATATCAATTCAGATTGTTTTAAAAATGTTGCAAATATTTCAAACCATACTTATCTGTGATGGTTCTGAGAGATTCCATTTCAAAAGGTGCCATGTGAAATGAGCTGAATCTAGGCAAATCTGAGCAAGCCCATATTGGACCCATATGGTAGCCCAAGTCCCATATAGCAACCCACCTGGGACCCAAATGATACCCATTTAGCAATTTTTTGACTGGGCCCCACAGACAAGATGGCGCTGGTACCGTCTAACCCGTACTCAACCGCAGCCTGATGTTTGTCGTTAAACAAGAAACCACACGACTAACACGTCCTGTAACAACACGTTCACGCCCCAGGCAACCCTATCCTAATTTTAATGTCTGGAACTTTTTTTTTCTTTTTCATTAGGATTTTTCTCATTAATGCCCTTCGTGCTCATGTTTTCAGATCAGGAGTCACCTAAACAAATCAATTCCCTTCTCAATCCAATCAATGAGGTGTGTTGTGTTTTGTCAGTGTTCAGCGTGTGTGTTAATACTTTAATGACTGCGTAGTTCTTTAGCGTACTATGCCCCATTGTCGCCATGATGCGTGCATGCAGCCACTTTAAGGCACTGGCAAATGCTGCATTTGTGCATCATGCAAGATGAACTACAAATAGAATTATGATGATACTGGTTAAATTACCTCATTGTAAATTCTGTGTACAAATTTCATGACCGTATTGGAAGAACGTGTTATACTTCTATATGATTTGTTGTCAATAAACATATTCAAAAAAAGCTGCAGTAATACGATCATGAATACACTCCCAATTGTTCGGCATAATGGGCTAATTCAGTGTCCGTTAGTAACTATGTATACAATAGTGTTTTGCAATGACTAATGGAGACAGCGCCTTTACGCGTCATGCTGTGCTTACAGGGTTATTTGGTCCATGTGGCTTCAGCTGGTTTCATGTAAACACCCAGGTGGCGGGGAAAACAAAATAATCACAAACAGATGTTTAGTTTGGGAATTTAAAATTATTCTGTATTGTTTTTTAATCTTGAATAACCTTAAGCAGTGCTATGCAGTATTTTCTGTCCATAATTATGTCATTTCTCGCCCATTTCTTAACCCTTTCATGATGGCATGATACCTACAGGCTGCATGGTCATGATGCAGCAATGCAGTACTGAGAGACAAAACGTTGTTTCCGTATTGGCGCATCATGCCAACTCTTTATGAGTGTATCAAGTGGTCATCATAAAGGCAGCACTGGCGAGTAAGTTGTCTTCATGGATCATACTTAAATAGCTCACAGCAGTTGAGTAAGCCTTTGGTACTCTTGCTCTTTTAAGCTGCCATATTAAGTTCCATTCGGAGCTGAATATTTACGTTACACACACTAATATACTACACAATATAATATAATATAATGTAATATATGAATTGTGTGTATATATATATATATATATATATATATATATATATATATATATATATATATATATATATATATATATATATATATATTGATAAAATTTGGTTGTTGGCGGGTCCTCGAGTCAATATCTCACTTTGCCCGCTCCCCTCGAGAGGCCCCCGAAGGGGAGCTCGAGAGGGGAGCGGGCAAAGTGAGATATTGACGAGAGGATCCGTCAACAACCAAATTCTATCTTTATCACGCGAGAGAAAGGTTCCAGAATATCAAGGTATACTATATGTCACAATATTCAGCAAAAAGAATAGTGTTTGTTGCACGAAAACATAGCAAACTGCGTCATCAAATTCTCAATACAAGATCACCCTTCAGTGCCCCCATGGCGCCCCTTCAGTCACCAAGGTACACAAGCAACCATTGACGTTGGCGTTGCTGATAAGGCCGGTAAAAGCCGTTTTGCTTCTGTATAGGATGAAAATAAGTAATGCAGGACTTGAAAATCGAAAAGTATGGATCATAATACCTTGGAAAAGCTGTTTATATCTGTAAGTTTGGAAAAGTATTCCCGAGAATTGTGGATTTTGACACTAGTCCCGTGGGGCCCCATACCAAGCATTACAAATTCGTGACGCAACTTTCATTCATCCTATAGACCAATCAGGGCGCCCTGATTTACAACCTTGACAACATAGTATAAATGCTTGACGACATCAAATATCACTTGACGACATCAAATATCAATCTGATATTGATACCTTGATATTTGTTTCAAACCCCAACTCGGGTGATATATATAGTGTCACTTCATACTTTTATCTTCACCTATCTATCAGTCTGTAGACGAGGGTTATTGTACGAAGTAAACTATTGTCATTATTGTGCGTGCAGGTGAACTACCATGTAGAGAAACATGCCAGTTTCACAAAACACATTAAAGCTGCTACAACTTTTAACTGTCGAGCGAATCCATGTAATAGATATAGCTGTGCATATGTCAGCCTGTATACATACACAGGCAGTTGCTAGTCCCAAAGCAGCCATTGATAAAGCACTTCACTACATTGCCGGGAAAAGTATACCTAAATAAATGAATGGCAAATCAATATGTTCACATCAAATATAATGGAACACATCACAATAGATAACATGTCATGACTGTGGAGGTGGTGGTTTTCCACTTAACCCTTTAAGGCCCGCATGGGGCTTGAATCTGCTATGCCCATTGTATTCATAATGAATAATACAGCCCAGCGAGTAACTCGCCCGCAATTACATTTGCATCATGCAAAAGCCTGAAGGGTCAGCATGCTGCATTGATTAGTAACTCAGCGGCACTGCACTGCTGCATCATGATTGGAAATATCTATTAAATGCAGCATGTGATCCTTAAAGGGTTAATTGTGTTTTTATAATGTCCTGTGTAAATCGATATAAAGGGATGAATAGAACCCCCCTTACCACTCAGCATGCCGGCCACCACACTAACAAACGCTGACAAATTCTAAAACACACTCATGCAGAGGACACTCTGCATACAAACCAGCCATTCCCTTCTAGGGTTCTAATTCATACCCTGAATTAAAAACAAAGATTTAATCAAAAAGCATCAGTCTCCCCTTCCTGCCCTGCGGCTAGTGGCCGGTGCGTGCAGCGTTTTATACACGTCACTCATCGTGGCGCACCAGCGGCCGTAAAAGACGTCACCGGAAGTCAGCACGCTGCGTATTAATCGCTCGTCAGACGCGGCGTGATCAGGCTGCAAATAGTGCCTGCTGCGCCGCCATTGGCTGCCAGGGAGTGGCCCGGATGTGAGGGATCAAACAGCTCCTGCCGCCCCCTAGCGGTCCTCCTGTGAGGCTGCTGGTGGGGTTTGGGGGGGGGGGGGGGGCGTTAACCCTTTAACGAAAGCATAGTGCTTTAATATACACCCTCAGAAAAGTGAGAGTCATTGTCGCTAAAACTACCCTCACCTGAGAGTCAGGCAGTTTTAGCGACAATGATTCTCACTTTTCTGTGTGTGTACCATCCCCTTTTGTCCTTATGATGCTTTGATGCAGCTCTGGCGAGTAACTCACCAAAGCCTCATTCATGCCTCATGCCGTCCTACAAGATTGATACACTCTTTAGGGGTCAGAATCAAATCAGGGCCGGTGAGTTAATCACTAATTCTACGGCAGTGCATAATGACAACTAAATTAATATGACATTTCAACGCATCATGCTATCGTTAAAGGGTTAGCCCCGTCTTGATTCTGATTAACAGGATTAGATGCCGCTAACAGGATTTGCTGTCGTGGCCATGTTTTTATGCTTGACGCTGCAGGTATGTGTGTGTGTGTGGGGGGGGGGGGGTGATTCACCAGGTGGTTGGTGCCGGTAACAGGTTTCAGAGTGGGCGGAAAACAATAGACAGACACAGAGAGCCAGAAGGTATTGACATTGTAGTTAGTGTGGGAAGGAGGGAAGATGGGAGAGAAACAGGGAGGGGGATGAAGCGAGGAAGAGGCGGAGGGACGGAGCGAGGTAACGAGGGAGGGAAGGTGAGGAAAGGAGGGAGGGAATCATCTAGATTTCTATTTCACAAATCTGGCCATCTGACCCGGCTTTGATTCTGAAAATGTGTCTGAGAATATTATGTTATGGTCACTTCATATCAATACAGAAATGCATGCATAAATCTCTATCTACTTGTCTAATTCCTTTCAGTGTTAATTAAGGAATACTCCGAAATTTGTGATTGAGTGAGCCAGGAAGAAGAAGTGTTGCTACAATGTGTTCTGTGGACTGGATGTTATGCATGTCAATACCAACATATAGCAATGCAGTAGGTGAAGATAACACAGACGTATACATATTTATGTACGGCTGGCTGCAGATTGTTCAAATACATTTCCAAGTGTAAGGGTCCTGTTGATCTCTAATCGTTGACCTGTGCTTTGTATCAATGCGAGGAGCAATTATGGAGTGAAGCTTACAGAAAAAAAGAGCGCGTGAAACGGAATTATTGCGTTCCTAAATTCTTATAGTCTTGCACTCTTGTACTCTTGGGTCTTTGAAAGAGAGGTTCCAAGGGTCAAGCTACATAATATATATTAGTATATATATATCTATATATATCTATATCTATATCTATCTATATATATATAGATATATATATAGATATATATAGATATATATTATTATATATAGATGTAGATATAGATATATGTATAGATATCATAGATATATGTATAGATATAGATATAGATATAGATGTTTTGCAGGCATGTCCACAATAGAAACACTATGTATTTTATGGTGAATACGGCACTCCCATTGACTTAACCAAGGAAGGCCGTATTTAACACCCCCCGTGAAATAGCTTCGCCTCGTGAAATAACCCTCAGTGAGGAACTCTACTCGTGCACCTTTGTCTTTGTATTATGCACTCCTAGCAGACAGACACATTATTTGCTTTACCTGCTACATCTAAGATATTACATGTATCAGGATGCAGGAATCATCCTATAGCTGTCCACATGTGCTCATTCTACTGACGGTCATGATATACCCTATACATAATTACCACTCTTTATTGCAGATCCATTTACATATCTGATGTAGCAATGTGTCTTTCTGTGAGGTCCTCATTGGAAACAGGGCTTTATCTTCATCATAACAGTATAATCCATAATCATGTATGTCATTTCCCACAATTCTTATGATTGCTTTGAAGTATTGTATGTCATATTTGCTGCTGAGATGTAATTGACTGTGACAATCAGTCTCTTTCAGGAAGGCGTTTCACCGTATGTTGATATAAAATATAAGATACGGCCGAAAGATGCGGTCAAGATGCGGCAATTATACACCAAAAGTATTTTTTCTGTTTCAGTTGGTCCTCCGTATACCCTCCGTATCTTTTTTTACAAAATATCAACATACGGCATCCAACATACGGCCCTCTCAACATACGGACATTGTCACCTGTCCCTTTTAGAAAAATATGCAAAAACCAGTCTACATTCCGGAAAACCCCTAGGGAATTCCCTCTGTGACGTCATAATATGTAGCAACATACGGAGGTAGGCTGGGGAGGGTATATATAGGGTCCGTATGTTAGGGGAAGAGACAGGGGAGGGACAGGAGAGGTTTGGGAAGGGACAGGATAGGTCGGGGAAGAGATAGAAAAGGTCGGGAAAGGCACCTCTGTACTCTGATAGCTATTGCCTGTTTATACACAAGGAGTCTGTGAGCAAAGTTTCAGCTCTGTAGGGCCATTATTTACCGAGTTATGGAAGAAAAGACTCTTTTTAATGTAATTTCTCCCAAAATCCATATAATTTTTTATTTTATTTTTTATCATGAAGGTAGAAGTTGGACTGAACTTATTTACCCGTTAAAATAATTCTAGGGCCATGGTAGGGGCCGTGAGAAAATGGTAGGGGCCATGAGGAAATGGTAGGAGCCACTACTACCATTTTGTCACCACTACAGCCAGCTCTGTACTCTGTTGTCTACCACCATCTAGGGCTGTGATTATTGATACATCTTTCTGTTAGGATTTCTGAGCGAATATATATGCTTGGCTACCCGTATGGCTTGTATCTATGTTGTACTTTGTAGTAGTTGAAATGTTAGCACTCAAGAGGTTTTGCACCTGTGTGGATGGATATTCCGGGCTGTGTTGGTGCTGCCACCTAGAGGCTAAGTCAAGCTGGCCTCAACTCCTCTCATATATATATAAGGTAATGGAGATCGCAACCCTTGTGTTGGAGGTCATGTGGATCTAAACCATTTTTCTGTAAGCTAGTACAGTCCCCCACCTCCCTTCTCCCTTTTTAAAGTGCACATATATATGTAAAAAAATGTCTCTATGATTGTTTTAATGAATAGATAAGTAAAGTCCAACTTCTACCTTTATCATTAAAAAAAGATAAATTAAAAAAATTGATTTTCAACGAAATTATACCCAAAAATGTCTTTTCTTCTGTAACTCGGTAAATAATGGCCCTACAGAGCTGAAACTTTGCCCACAGACTCCTTGTGTATAAACGGTGGTAGACAACAGATTACAGAGCTGGCTGTAGTGGTGACGAAATGGTAGTAGTGGCTCCTACCATCTCCTCAAGGCCCCTACCATTTCCTCACGACCCCTACCACTTCCTCACGACCCCTACCATTTCCTCACGACCCCTACCACTTCCTCACGACCCCTACCATTTCCAAAAGCAAGTCAACATGCATCTGTACAAAGGGAATTACTTTTGTCATGCTCTCTTCGGGAATAACTGTCAAATTCGCATACTCCTATTCTAGGATGACAAATAATATACGTGAGTGTCAACAATACATGTAGTTAAAATACGAAAGAAACCCATTGGTTAAAAGTATCCTTTCATAGATGCCCATCATGTTTACTTTGCTCATTATATCCGATATGTATGTAATTCATATCAAGAGGCAATCTACGTGTTGCTTTACAAATCTGCTCACTTGTACACAGATAATCTTTAGGCCCCAGAGCTTAGTCAGTACTAGCTAAAGTCCCTGTGAGTAAAGCATACATGTTGTTTTGCCTCAGTCATTTTTTGAATAGCACTTGGTCATGCCAATATCCCAATGACTAATCTGAGATAGTCACTTCAAACTAAGTGCCAGGGCAGTTAGATTATCAGTGTAACAGGGTTGATATCAGTTATGCTGGAACTGTATTCTCTCTCCCAGTCTAAATTAAACCCAGCATTACTGACATGAAAGATAATTTGACTTACCATTTAAGAATAAATTCACCCCTGGCTCCCCGGCTTATAAGGTAGGAATATTTTATTCCAGCTCCTGTACAATGATGGGATGGCGGCCTAGAAGGTAAGTCGAAACTTTGTATATCAAAAAGGTTTTTCATATTCTTCAGTAGGTTTGATTAAGAAAATTATTCATCAAAATGATAAAATACGTCTACACCTCTTATTAAAGCTCTCTCCTTCATCTTTGAGATGCATTCTGGGATCGAAAGGTGGGGGGGGGGGGGTGTAGCTAGGCAGGAAGAGAAGTAATACACCATGATCTGTGAACTGGAAGTTATAAACGTCAATACCAACACATAACAGTGACATACCGGTAGCTGAAACGCCACAGGGGTAAATAAAGCACTATAAGAATGGATGGCCGAGTCTGGAAATATACCTTTCCGTCTAGGAATGTACTTTACTATATAGCCTGTCCATCCACGTGAGTAGTATATAGAGCACAGTGAGTAACCCTGGCACCATAGAGTTGGTGTAATCGGATTAGATTCTGGAAGACTGCCTCCCAGACTCCTCTTTCCCTTCACATGAGGGCAGGGGGGATGTGGGTAGTTTGCTAACTGAACGCTCTATAGTGTATATAAACAGAAGAAAAAGGGTTGTTGTATATATACAGAAGAAAAAAGTTTGTTTCACGTAACATTGGAGGAAAATGTAGGGTCGGTAGGTCGGATTTTAAAGAAGGTTTTTAACATGAATGTTCTAGCCAACTTTTTTGAATACCCTAAAATTGACCAAATAAGGGGAAAATGCGAAAATGTCTTCAAATCGCATAAAAAAAAACTAGGGTCGGCCCTGTTTTAATAGGGTCGGTCGGGTGACCTGAAACAAACCTTTCTTTTGGCCTTATGTTAAAGAGGACTATGTTGTATATTAATACATTTCCTTACGTTATATCTCACTGCTGTCAAGGTTATTTCTGTGCAACACAGGAATCTATTATTTCGATAAAGGGACAGGTTTATGGTAAAATGAGATCAGAGAAAACCATTTCCTTTATATGAGAATGTACTTTATTGAAGATGAAGGATTAGGCCATTTGGTCAAGAAGCTAATGTTACGTTTTCATTCACATAACAGAGTATGATCTGATATTACATTAGTCATTATCCATAACTTTGATAAATATCCCTAATGAACAATGGATTCTCATCAAATGAATGATGCTCTGACAATAAAATATTCCCCAATATCAGATCAGAAATGCCAACACAACATCGTTTATATGTCTGAATTGTAATACCGTAGTCGACGTGATAAGCGCCCTGGGCTCTTATGAAATTATTCTTTTGGCGTTTTAAGTACTTAAGAGTTTAATTGTCTCGAAAAACGGGAAATTTGAGCCTTTGTTGTAGTCTAAAAATGCCCCGAAAAGGGAGCGCTTATTAGGGGGAGGGTGCTTATTACGTGGAATACGGTACACGCTTTTCTTCTGAGGTGTCCACCTACTCTTCCCTTTCTCATATATCCAAAGTATGACATTCATATGACTTTACAAATCTGCCAGGCACTGATGCTGCCGGTGATATCTACAAGATGTCATGTTCATAATATGGTATATCTAAGGTGACAAGTTAGATTCAGTTCATTAATCACTAAACGTACATGTATTAGTTACGTGATCTAAGGAAGGTGAAATCAAATCTTGATTATTAGTTTGGGGAAGTATTCACATCACATCGTTTTGGTAATACAAATCCTTATTGCCATCAGAACTATAAGAGATTCTATTCATTAACTGACTGATTTCTCTCATTTTGTATCCAATATCTGCTTCATATCCAGACCTATTGCCTTACAGATCCACCTTTTATTCCTGGGCTCTTATTATAACATCCATGCGGACACTCCCAATCCAGACCCTCCATAATTATATGGACACGGGCTCGAACAGATCTTAATCTGTATTTCAGTTTGATGTCCAGAATAAGTGTCACATCCCATCATTACAAAAAGGTTCCAGTAGTATATTTTGATGGTAAAGAAAGAAAAGGTAAAATTTAACGTCATTTTCTTATGGTGCAAAGTTGGTTGTAGATTTAGCTACGTGCCAAGCCACCACAATCCACCTCAATCCCCTACACTACCCCTGTATGTTATCACCCTACTTACCACTTATACTCCTCTGTAAGGTGGATGTCCTTAATGATGCCAGTGTTAACCCTTGGAGGGCCAACCATTATTTTAATGTGCGTTGCTCTTCAAAAGCCATGGTGCAAGCTCAGGCTATCTTGTCTTGAGTCATCAAGTATTCCATAGAGAGTTAACTTGTTGGTAATTCTGGAGTGAGTAGTGTCAGCTTGAGTGTGGCTTCAACAGTCATTTAACATGGCGTTGAATACAGTGTCACAGGTTTTAAACATGACACATTATAAAGAGACTAAACATACCAGTCAGCTCTGAGTTAGGAGGATTTCCCTCACTGGTTCCTGGCCTAACTCCCACCTGCCACCTGCTGTATCACACTTTATGTTAAAGCCGCAGGGTATCAGCGCCGGTTTGGTCCTTATATTCCTCTATTATCACCCGGCCAGTCCAGTGTTATAGGGTAGGGGAGGAGAAGGGAGGCAGGGTGTTTGTCAATGTGAGAATGGGGTTATGGGTGGTCTATGAGTGTGGGTACCAGTGAGGTAGATCAGCATTTGCTGTAGATCCTAGAGGGGAAAATGGTAAATGGAGGTCTTAAAACTTCATCTGTCGTCTAAATACAGCAATACGGTACTAGTGAGTAACTGACTTGTGTTGTGGCATTCTATGAAGGTTCCCTGAGGATTGTATGGGGAAGGTTTATATGTTATGCTCCTTTAGAAAAAGTACAGTGTTTTATGCACTGCGACCTTTTGACATCCTAATGCATGAATACATCCCCACCTGCCAGTGCCTGGTTCATCCATCATGCACAAACTATCGGTTCACTCTTCCAACATGATGCACTATTGGACTGCTGATGATTTACCCGCCTGTTTTGTTTAGTTGTATCATGATCTCAAAGAATTTAAAGGATTGAGAGGGCATACATTTATTAGATGGATAATTATAAGGTTTGATAGGATACTTCTGGTCTGTCTAGAGTACATAATAGTATGCTATACCTAGACGCTGAACAGACATCATCCCAATGTGTACATGACAATATCCTGAAGAAAACAGGAAAATGAGCTGTGACAAGAGCTGTGTTTGTCATTCTAGCCTGCTAACTACTGTCAACTTTGATTTATCATAAAGACTGCCTACACCACCTGTAGGAGTCGTAGTCATAGTACTGCAGCACTTCTTAGCAATATGTCTGTTATTATGTTTATAAATATGGTCAGTTTGTGTGATACATCTTCAGATATAGATATGTATTATATATAATCAATGACCTGCAGTTTTCTACATAATAACACTTCCATAGACCCGGATGGCCCACAGGAGTATTTTGAACACATTAAAGGAAAGTTTGCCTGACAACTATAGTCATGAAATATATTGCTGTAAAGGGAAGGATGTGCCTGAAATGATTATATCGGTTACACTCCATCACAGGCGAATCTTCCTTTACAGTACAATCACTTTTCACAGGCAACATACTTCAGTATGCCAAACAGTACCTGCCAACATAACATAGTAAATATGAGATATATCCCTTCCATTTTATCCATGCACAGCCGGCCATCACATTTGCTTACCTCTCATATATATAGATCCAATATATGTGACTCATATGAAGAGGCATTTGTCCTATTGTTTTACAAATCTGTCCACTTGTCCCAGCCTTGATATTAATTACTTTCATGATGCTGAAACACTATCTTCTCCCCCACTCTATATTTATGGTACACAAAGCATCATCTACATGGGATTTGATCTGTCTCTTGACAAATGTCCAGATATACTTATGTGGCGCTGCAAATTGTATTAGGGGTGAAGTAAAAAAGCAAAAAAATTGCAGGAAGGATGCTTTTTAATCTTTTTAAATGCTGCTCCTTTGCATTCCCTGACAATCAACCCATGATTAAATCCCAGTGTTGGATTAAGCATGCCAACATGAACATGATTAAAATGACCGACAAACAATGCATATAAATTTGTTGGGGGACATCAATCAGCTTTGATGAATCTCATACATCCAATATATTCATACCAAGACACAATTATCCCTTTGCTGTACAAATGTACCCACTTGTGGAAGTACTGTGTTAAATTACCTCCATTCTGCTTTCATCTGCTCCCCACTCTATATTACATGTACTGATATGTAATTTATTGATCCTGTCTGATGTCTAGAATTATTTATAGCTAGCTCTCTAATTACATTGGGGATAAAGTAAAATGGAAGGGATGGATGACCGGATGGATCCTGTCACTGTAAGCCGTCTTAAAAAGAGTCTATACTATTTGAAGTATGTTTAAAACGTGTGTCTTCTCATGAAAAAACATGACATTGTATAAAGTTTTTCTGAATGATTTTAAATGCTCTGTAATTACCAGATGACAGAAGGGTAAGAGCAGGGGATGGGATTCTTATAATTATCACGTATCCTGACGATGCAAAAAGAATGTGGCCAGATTAGTGATGTAATGAGAGCGGA
Organism: Harmothoe impar; assembly: GCA_947462335.1. Lineage (NCBI taxonomy): Eukaryota > Metazoa > Annelida > Polychaeta > Phyllodocida > Polynoidae > Harmothoe > Harmothoe impar. Next base: position 28,493,956 of record OX381715.1, read on the forward strand.
TAGAAGACAGTGGAGATCAAGGAATATGCAGGAACTATGAACCTACTGGGTTTTCTGTTGGATTTCATGGATTAGATGACTCAAAGTAAAAGACAAAATGTATGTTTCTTGTAATATTAAATTCATTGTCACACTTTTGTCATCATATGCATACTGTGTGAATGCAGCCCTGGAGAGTAATTGACCAACGATGCATTCATGCTCTAGTTTTGATACACACCCAAAGAGTTGGCTTCAATATGGCATATCCACATGCAGCCCTGAGGGATCATTCAGGATTAAGATGTCTGCATGTATATTAGGTGTACCTTAGAGGTGACTAGAGAGTCTGTACCAACTCAGGTACATCTGGCATCTTCATGACAATCTCTTAAGGCACCTTTCATCCAGGTGAGTACTGGTAGCTCGGGTTAGGATTCCCTTGTTATTCAATATATATGTATCGGGTACACATTGACAGGCTGTATTACGGTGTACCACACTAGGACTGCACATGCTTTAGTCAGTCCTGAGTTAGGAGGATTCCCCACGACTGGTTCCTGGCCTAACTCCCACCTGCCGCCTGCTGTATCACACTTTATGTTAAAGCCGCAGGGTATCAGCGCCGGTTTGGTCCTTATATTCCTCTATTATCACCCAGTGGCTACAGTAGGGGAGGAGAGGGGAGGCAGGGTGTTTGTCAATGTGAGAATGGGATTATTGGTGTTCTATGGGTGTGGGCACCAGTGAGGTAGATTACAATTTACTGTAGCAACTGGAGAATAATATCTGAACGCAGGTCTTAAACCTGAATACATAAAAGCATTGGTGATCAATGCTGATATCTTGGGAATGTATCAACCCTATAATGCTAGGAATATGTATAATGCGTGTTCATGGTTCATAGCAGAGCAAAAATATAAGGTGAATGAAAAAAGCTTTTTTGTTTTTTTCAATCCTTTGATGTAACATCAGTGTATTAGTGCGCTATTCCTGTTAGTCAACACAGTGCATAAAATGTCATATAGCCATATGTTAGCTTTCCAGTGCTTTGCATCATGCCAACCTAATCAGCTTACTCTTCTAAAGTATTGGCATGATGCACCAATGCAGTGCAGATAAGCCCTACTAATATGAAGCCTTGAGTATGCATCCTATGTTAAATAATATAAGCTCTCGTAGGGATCATTCTTATATGTCTAGACTACATAATGATGTATGCCATAGCTATACACTGAACAGACATCATCTTAATGTGTAAATGGCAATATCTTGAAGTAAACAGAAAAATGAGCTGTGACAAGAGCTGTGTTTGTCATTCTAGACTGCTAACTACCGTCAGCTCTCATTTATCACACACCACCTACACTACCTGTAGCATTCAATGCCTTAACAGTGCATCACTTCTCTGCAAGATGTCTGTTACCATTTTGATACCACCCTATTTTGTGATGCCAACTGTAAAAGCTCTAGATATAAACTACTACTCTATTATCGAGCAAAGATGTGAATTCATATTGATTTGTATTTTTGTTATTGCTGCAGTTCTTAAGCGTTGGCCCAGTTTGTGTACCATGAGTGCTTATAATTATAACTGAATAGCCATTTTGATCTCCAATTGGCTTTTTACTGCAGCATTTAAGCAAAATGGGTGTATATTTGAATCTGTTTTATAGCCAATTCACCAGTCTACCCTTGGTACCTATGCAATGGTAGTGTCTATACAGAGACCCAGCAGGTAATGCTGACCTCAATCAACCAAAGTATCCGATCATCGGTGGTGGGCTAAATAGAAAAAAGGTATGTTTCAGGTTACCCGACCCTACCTAGAAAAGCAGGGCCGACCCTAGGGATTTTTGCAAAAAAAAACAACACTCTATTTCAGAGTCGATTCGATAATCCAAGAGTCAACGCGAATTTTAGACCATGTAACCCAGTCTTTGCGAAAACATGCAGGAAAGTGGCAATGTCCTCCTAAAATGCCACTGGTCAAACAGATTGACAATTGTAGCAGGACCGAATGTCCAGTCACATGTTAGGCTTTTCTGAACTAAACATAATTTAATTGGGTTTCTAAACCTGAAATATTTTTATCAATATACTGTGTAAAACTAGGTATTTATCCTGATTTGGTCGTAAATTATTACATATATAATGTACAATACTATTTTCTGGTTGAAATGCATAAATCATCCGATATGTTGCTATCTGGTACTTCAAAAATGTAGCCGGTCCTGCAACGTTAAAAATCTGCTGGACGGAATGTCCAGTGGGATTAAAAGGTTTTCGCAAAGACTGGTAACCTGAAACATACCTCTTGTTGGCCAGGGCTTGAACTAGCCTCTACCGTATATGGGCTCTTGGCAACATGGTGTAGATGATTTATACGTAATTGCTTCTGTCAATCACTTGGATCCATTTGAAATTTTAGATTACTTAGTGTACCTGACTACCTTAAGTGTATACATTCTTTTCTGGTATAAATTACGGGTAATTGCAGTCTTACTTACATGATACAAAACCCTTATTATGGTCTGGAATCATTTAAAGCTGAAAGTCGAATCTCATTAGGGCTGAAGGAAAACGGGGAGTGGCAGGTCAATTCCAAGTATGTTGAATCATCTCTTGCAATATAATTAGTTGTGGCAATCAACATACATCAGGATGTCCAACAGTTCTCACCAAGATGATGCATCAAATATGAGATATAGCACCTGGATTTCATCTCTCTCTCTCTCTCTCTGTCTATATATATATATATATATATATATATATATATATATATATATATATATATATATATATATGATCCATATCAAGAGGCATTTGTCCCTTTGTCTTACAAATCTGTCTACTTGTCTGGTCCCTGATATTAATTACTTTCATGCTGCTGAAGCCCTATCCTCTCTTCCGCTCCATATTTCAGGTACATACAGCATCAATTACATGGAATTTGATCCATCTCTTTTGTCGATGTCCAGATATACATACATTCCTCTGCCTCAATTCATTAGAGATGAATCATTCATAAGACATCTAGGATCAGCAGTTTTGATGTTTATGAAACAATTTGCTGCATAATGAAATATGTATACACCTCTGGAGAAACGGTACTGGGTTTACTTTACAGAGGGTTCTGTAAGCTGGAGGCTGTTTGCTGCTTGCTCAGCCCTTTCTATATGTTACATATAGGGTAAGCTCACCTATTTCCGACCACCTACCATAAGTCGACCACCTACAGTACCATATTGCCACTATACTGTGCTATATGGGGTTACAGATGCTATTTGAATTTAAAGTTGAAGTGTTAATTGTCCCCATAGCTTCCTTATTTTTCACTGATATCATTTTATTAATATAAATACATATTGCAGAAGTGAAGGTGTATGACCTATTTTGACCACAGATAAAACGTAGATTCTTCATAAATATTTGACTTACGTGCAAGTCAACTATATATCTCAGTTGATTTGTATATTAATTGTAATGTTAAATGAATGGATACACATATTTTTAACATATATCACATTTCCTTTTAATAAAACATCCATATTCTAAAATGGTAGGGCTCATAAGCTAGCACCTACTGATTTCACCATGACCTGACCAGAATTTTACCATAAGACGACCTCAGTCTGTAAGGTATTAGTATTACCCCTATAACAACGGTTATTTTGTAAGGAATGCCACCTTTATACCTACTTTTCAGAGGCTCTAAAACCTAGGAAAATACACTTATAATGAGAAAATAATGAACCTGCATGAATCAAGTATTATTCTATTGAGTAAATCCAGTTCATCTAAGTATGAATTTAAAATTATTCATACTGTTTTGATTGAGATAAGAGTGGTCGACTCTAGGTTAATTTTGGTCGACATTAAGTGAAAATAGACCATATGAGATTTCCAAATATAAGGGCAATAATTTATGTATAATATTGGTAATTTAATTATCAAACTTGATCGATTGATACCCCTGGATTATCCCCCAATGGCTGGAACAATCAATATGATCCAATAGTGGTTTTACTTAATACAATGAAGCATCTGCTAAAGGTCATGAAAAACTGTGACGGGAAGGGTCGACTCATGGTGAATCTACCCTATACTGCTACATATGAGGGACACATCAGCTGCACAGAAATCGTCGCAATTAACGTATTCATGATGGTAGGCGACCACCTTAAAGTGTTGATTTAAAGGATTGAGGGTCTAATATACTTAAATAAGGCACAAGTATTAATGTATCTCGCCCATGAAATTCAATGTTGTTCACTCGCCATAGGTGATGGGGTCATGCTAAGCATTCAGCAGTTTGTAGTGTTCAAACCAAGTATCACCCTACTTACAACAAATAAGCCTCTGTATGTTTGATGGCAGTTAAGATGTCAGCGGTAACTCTTTAAGGACCAACCTGTCACCCTGTTGTCATCATAATGTGTAAATACAACAAGGGTGAGTAATTGGCCAGTGAATCATCCATGCAGCAGATTGACCCTATAGGTTTGATACACTCACATAGAGTCTATATCATGTTTCAATGCAGCATTAACAAGTAGCTTGCCAGTAACTTATAAGTGCAGCATGACAACAGATCCACATAAATTTCTGAGTAGCATTCAGCCCTTAAAGGGTTAAGACATCTGGATATATATTTAGTTTGTACTTCAGAGGCAACTTTAGTGTCTGAAAAATCTCAATCTTTTCAGGCACATTCCATGCAGATGAGTAGTGGCACCTTGGGTTGTAATCGTAGCATACTAGGGCAGGACTACACATATACTATAGCCCTGAGTTAGGAGGATTTCCCTCACTGGTTCCTCGCCTAACTCCCACCTAACACCTGCTGTATCACACTTTATGTTAAAGCCGCAGGATATCAATGCCGGATCGGTCCTTATATTCCTCTATTATCACCCGGTCAGTCTAGTGTTATAGGGTAGAGGAGTAGAAGGGAGGCGTGGGCATTCATCAATGTGAGAATGGGATTATGGTTGGTCTATGGGTGTGGGCATTACCATTTACTGCAGAACCTTCATAGGGAAATGATAAACAGAGGTCTTACACTTCATGCAACAACATGAAATTGTAGTTTTAAACTTTTGTATATATCTATGTTTAAAAAGATGCTTGTTTGTCATAATCGTTCAAGTCAGTTAGTCATCAGAATGCATATGTATAGCCATGTCCCCCACATGTTGATCTTAGCGGTTGACAAATGAACATAAAACTGTGAGGCAATATGGTGAACACAGGAGCTAAGAACATCCCAATCTTAACATGCTGTTTTATACTAGAATCACCAAATCAAATATAAGTCACTCATAGGGGTCGTTTTTATCTATCTAGACTACATTTATATCATTATCTATGCTATACCTAGAGACTGAACAGACATAATGAAATGTGTTCATGGCAATATATTAGAGAAAACAGAAAAATGAGCTGTGACAAGAGCTCTGCTTGTCATTCTAGACTGCTAACTACTGTCAGCTCTAGTTTATCTCACATTGCCTACACTACCTCTAGGGTTCAAACTCTAAGACTAAAGCACTTCTAAGAATATAATACTTGTTTTCGTGTAACATAATGTTAGAAAATAATTGTAAGAAGGTGATGCAGGCCTGTAACTTTGCCCCTGCTGTATGTGCCATAAAGGTCTTTCTTAGCAGCCACCATTTTTTCACAAATTCCATTCCCAATTTACTCCCCCTCGAGACCAGCGTTTAGGGTTAATTCAAGATCCATGTATATTCCACTAACGTGAATTGGCCGTGATTCCAATGTAGAACGAGAATGGTCCATAAGTTTAAAACAATGTGAACTTTCATATGACGTCAGAATTATAGCTAATTCACGTTGGTCGAATACATCCCCAAGTGTCCCTCTGCCTAAGTGTCACTCTCCTTATCTCACAGTGTTTGTGTCTGTATGTGTACGTGTATGTCAGTCTTTATTATCTCTGCCTCTCCTGAGGTCTCATTCAGAACGACTGCCGGATCTGCCGGACTGTCAAATATGTTGACGATAATGAAATATCAACTTGACAAGAGGTCTCGGCAGCGGCAATTCAATGCATAGCAGGTAGTTGTCAAAGTAAATTTATTGGGTATTTCATAAGCCGCAGCTTATACAGGAGGTAAGGTTCGAATAGGGCCTATTAGCCCTATGATTATACTTTCTATATTATAGGTCAATATTGGCCAGACTTTTAATGATAATGTATTGTGAAACGCTTTTGACGATTTACCTGATCGTCATCATGAAACCCGAAATTTGTCCCCCCGGCAGATACGGCAGTCATTCTGAATGAGAACCCAGCGCTGTACCATAAACCAGGCATTACCCTCCCTCATACACATACTTACTCTACCCCTTGTTCTCCCCTAGCAGTACACACACCAGCTTCTACCCTATACATCCTCGTCAATCATGGTACAGCCGAGATGGAAATACCTGATGTCTCAGAACAACGATTCTTTTACTGATAGAAAATGAGAAACGAGTCTACAGCCAAATACCCCCTCCGGCAAACATCACTGCTCAACCATTCAGAATCAATAACCTAAGATAACAATACAGAGAGACTTGATAACCATTAAATATCCCTGTTTGATGCCATCATGCACAGATGCAGGTCCGGTGAGTAACTCGCTGGTGCCCCGTTGGTGCATCATGCCGACCCGTCTGGAGTGTATAAACCCCATGGGGTCGGCATGATCTTTGGTTGAATAGACTTGGCTAATATTTGAGATAATTATATCAAAAGGCCTCTGACTCAAGTAGTTGCTAAAATACCTCGATGTGGTTAGATTGTATATAGTCTATTCATACACAGTTCTCCTTCAAATAGCTATCTCCTAAGTTTCTCCCTTCTGATATGATAGAACTGGGAATAGTTTACCAAAGTTGTAGTGTCGTTGGTGAGCCAAGAGTTATCTCCCCTGTGGCTTTGTTGCTCACCATATTGGAAAAATCCCATTTCACAAAGAAAAATGATATGATATGTATAAGAATATGATTTAAAAAGAAATTAAAAATGCAGCGAAACTAAGCAGTATGATCTTTGGGCGTCCGTACAGAGTCTCCATTCTGCCTTGCAGCTTACATGTGCTTCCCTTTTATCTAATTTTGATAATAGTCTCTGTGCTGAAACAACCGTTCTCATTTTCTTTTGTCTTTTGTACTAGAAAGGCAGGTGGGAAAAAAGGTGTGAAAGCCTACTCCGCCATTGTCCTGTCAATAGTGTTTATTCTAAAACACGTCAATGTTGAACTTGTAGGAGTTGTCTTAATGACATAGGGACCTACAAAGGCTTTCTAAAAAGCTACTCATTTGATGTGAAAGACAGAGGGTGCGGTTTTATGGGATGAGTGGATTAGTCCGATGGAAACCGAGCCTTGAGAGTTGAGTTCAAGAGGGCTAAATATGTGTTCTATTGACGCTTTAATGGAGGCATACTTCTTTCAAGTACTATGGCGGGCCGACGGGTGAAGTTCTGTTTGACTATTTGTAAAACCTGTTTGATAGAATTGTTTGTTATTTTGCAAACTTGAAGTATGTGTGATACTGTGTGAGCTTGTGTGACACCAACGCATAGCGTCACATCATAAAACTTTATCATACACAAGGATACAATCCCCAGTTGTGTCATAGAGAGTGACTCTCTGCCGTACAATGCATTTGAATAAAATTTCACATATTTTCCAATTCATAATTTATCAATATAGACATGTCAGTCATTTCACGAGCAGCATAGCGCTTTACTTCTTATTTTGGATATCTTAATGTATGACTTTAGCCCTCAATGGGCGACAACAAATAAATATAAAGCACTGGACCATATTGCGTGGGATTTCAGACGTTACTAGAACTGAGAACAAAGACCTTAATGCACATTGCAATAAGGTCCCCCACCCGATAGTGTCTCATATATATATATAAGAGATAAATACTTATTATCTCAATGCTAGTCTCGACAAACATCAGGAAATACATAATGAGGAGAGGAGCTTTGTTGCCTTTGTGAGATAAAACCCACTCCCCCGTATGGCTGATGTACTCCTACTAATTGCAGCTGAGACATGCGTCAAGGAATAGCGTAAAATATATATCAAAGGCACAATTTCACATCAAAGAGAAGTACTTCAACTTGTACAACTTCCAGAAGTTTTCCGAAATAATTCTCTCTCTTTGTCTAACTGTATCTATTTGTCAGTTTTGTTGGTGGTCGTATAGAAAGTGGGGTTGTTTGCTAGTTTCATATAAAACTGTTCTATACACCAGACATTGCAGCATTGGGCATATTCCTTCTGCGTTCCTGCACATGGAAACTCCAATTATTTCTCTTTTCCATGTGAGCCTTCAAGCATGAAAGGATGATCAATGTCGTCTTGTGAACATACAGTTATACAATACACGAATCATGGCTCTTCATTATGTGGTAACTCTGCACGAGGCCTTATACAAAGAGAATTGGCGTTCTGCAATCCTGGAATGCTGCCCTTACATGCAGACCACTGCTATATAGCGACCTAACTGGTACAGACTTGTCCCTGCAACCACTGTGTGTACACTGACATGGCAATTATTTCCGCTTCTGGTTCTGCTCTCACCATTTAGCTTGTTCCTTGTAAGATATGGCGTATGTGGTTTTTTTTTACCACTGCCTAAGTCTCACGAGAGATTAAAACTAACATGGCCGCGCGGACGGAGCCACCCGAAATATTGCTATGGGCTCTGTATATAGCATCATGTAGGGCAGTCTCTCTGTATAGTGAGGTTGCTGTAGGACATTGTTTCTCCATCACCTGTTGTCGGCTCTTTCCTTGGTATACAAATAGGTCATAATGAATGACCCCAGTTATCATGCCGGATGTATGTGGTGTCCGCACTTATTATGATAGCACACCTTTAGGCATGTATATGTGTAGGCCACACAGAGAGAAGAAACAGAGTCAAAAGGGAGTCCAGGTTGCCTCCAGAATGATTCTCCTCCTCCTAGGTCCTTATGTGACTCCCTTAGAAGTGAGTCAGGGGACTATGTCACTCCCTCAGGTCAGTCAGGGAGTCACCTAGGCTCCCTTACGCAGCCTGGGACTCCCCTATAGAGGGCAGTCATTCTGAAGGCAACCTGGACTCCTGCGTGACGCTGTTTTGTTTTTCTGTGCATCTTCACGTGAGTTGTGAAGTGTGAATGGCTTGAATTTTACATGTGATCAGATGATAAATTGTTTTATGTTTAAAAAATCAATAATTCGAATTCTTATAACGTTATACACCAGTCAATATGCTTTGCTGTGGATAATTCACTGTGATATTTATTTTCCTCCATAACGCATGCTCTCACTTCTTTACTCGTTAGCCCTCCAGGCTCTATCAATTTATTTTTTTATAAAATACGGCAGCCTCATTGAGTTAACCAAGGAGTGCCGTATTTCACACCCCCCGTTAAATAACCCATGGCCGTATTTCACGTCATCAAAATGACGGTTTGTTAACATTTGTACGGCGTAGAAAAATGCTTTTTGTAGGCTTCCCCTTTCAAAAATTTGTTAGTTTGAATCGAAAAACATAAAAATAAACACAAAGGAGCACTCGTTTTAGTCTGATGACAAGGTTATTTCACTTGTTGACCCTCGGGCCGCATTTCACTCAGCCTACGGCCTCGTGAAATACGGCCCGAGGTCAACGCGTGAAATAACCCTGTCAACAGACCAAAACTCGTGAACCTTTGTCTATGTAGTGTAATCATCTGATCACATGTACGACATGGTTTCTACAGCCCTCTAGTCATATTTCTTTGTTAATGGATCATGTAGTGGATTGGTGAATTTGCCAGTCAATCCCTCCGGCCCATAACCAGTCTTCCCTTTCTCTCTCCCTCCCTCCTTCCCTCCCTTCCACTCCTTCCCTCCCTTCAACTCCCTCCCTCCCTCCCCCTCTCCCTCCCTCCCTCGTTCCCTACCTTTGCCCTCTTCCCCCTCTCGCCCTCCCTGCGTATCCCCATCTCTATATCCCGAATAAATAATTTCCTCTTTCTCAGTCCACTGCTCCCTACCCCCCCCCCCCCCCCACCCTCCTACACCATCCTCCCGCTCCATTCACTCGGCTACCGCTCACCAGGTGCGCTGACGTCGACGCCGCCGGAAGCTGCCTCTGGGCATGCGCGATGATGTATGGGTGTGTAGCGGAAGTGCTTGTTGTAGTACAGAGTAGGGCCGCTAAGGGGGCGCACCTGGTGGCAATGTGTCACGTGTCACCCATGTGATGACCACGTGGTCTATGGCCGCCCAGGGACTGGGCCCTGGGTGTGGTGCTAAACCTTGTACTGCTGTTCGTGCTGTCAGGGGGCTTTGTACTGGTCAATGTGTATTAGGGATTTATGTATTGTTATGTCAGCACCCATGTAGAAAGATCCATGCAACCCCTCGCTGAGCGTTCTAAGTCAATTTCTTTAAAATAATAAAATAGTTTTTCCCCGATGAGGGGAGCAGCCAGATAGGAGGAAAGAGCTAGGACCGGGGGCATTTTTCTGTATGTCTGTTTACTTATGATATGATGACAAAATATCCATATATGGATCAATACAGTCTGGACACTGAGCCTAATTTGGGGGTAAACTTAGAATAAAAATGGTCGTGGAAGACAAACAGCTATGCCTGTGAAATGCTTCACTTTCTCTATACTACTCGGTCTCAGGCACATTTGCTCTCACACCTTAGTCTCACAAGACTTATTGGAGGACAACTGTAAGTAGCCGCGGAGAAAGGATGCCTAGTCTGGAGAACATCTGTGACGAAACCTGGGAAATCGTAACCTTCGGGGGAATAGCCATAAACGCTCTAAACGTGATATTTCAGGAGATATAGCTAAAAATGTGAATACTTAAAGAGAAAATGACCTAAGACTAACTTTTCCCAAGGAATCTTTTGAAGCTATTATCAAAATTCTATTTTCATTCTAAATTGGTCTTATTTGGAATGTAAAAAGAACGTTTTTAGGCATTTTTTGCCTATTTGTTGACATTGGTTGCCATGGCGACCATCAATTCATTCTTTTGGAATAAAAATGATCCCTATCCAATTGCCCCATCCATGAGGATTTCAGAACTGAAAACAGAATGTCAATATTCGTATCAGATCCAAATCTATGTACAATAATATGCATTTATTGGTTTAATTTCTAATAATTATGATTTATATGGATTATTTGAAAATAGATTGATATGTGACCGCATTGCAGTCTATTCTGAATTCCTACATGTCCCTACCATCCCATGTTTGAGATGTCATTTCTCAGCAACTATTTCAAATATTTTGATGCTTGAAGCATCAAATTGTGGCTGAAGACATGAACTTAACTAAAGGTGTTTTCCCCTAATGTCACATTTTCCCAAGTTTTGTCACATCTTATCTGTACGACTGCTGGAAAAACATGTTGTAATTCATATTTATTGATAGGGTGGGTCGGGTTACCGGAATACTTTTTTTTTGTTTGGTTGGTAATTTAAATTTCAACACCTCTATACCCATACCTTTCATTCAAAACAGAAACCTATTTGAGAACCCTGCTCTTATACAAGTCGATATGGCGAACATGTACAAACTGTGGGGTAGCTCCATATCGTCTGTATACGGCTGTAACAGAGGCGATATACGTGACGCAGGGTACAACATGTACTGTGTAATTAGCCCATGTACCGACTCTTTGATGTAGGAAACTCATGTAACGTCATGCCATGACGTAGATGACGTCACGTACGGCATGGTTACTACCATAACCTTAGTAATCTTATGTCCCCAATGTCTGACTACTGGGGCACTGGAAGACATGTTGTCATACACCATCAGAGAAGTGTGCGTCAGTGTCGCTAAAAGGAACTGCCTGGCTTTCAGGTGGGAGTGCTTTGGGCGACAGTGACGCTCACCTTTTTGGGTTTTTTCTACTGAAATAAATATACGTTTACAAGTTCAAAAGATATAGATCATTAAAGCACTATGCCGTCCATGGCCCAGGTAGAAAAATATCATGATAAATATCAGGATTTATCATGATGAACCATGATCTATCATGATCTATCATGATAAACCATAATTAATCATGTTTTCTTCTACCATAATTAACTGTGATAAATCATACTTTATAATGATATTACCTCCTGAGGGGCAAAATTGTGATAAATCATGTATTCTTGTATCATGATAAATCACACTTTATTGTGATATTACCTCTTGATAGGGTAAATCATGATTAAAATGTTTTCTCCTACCATGATTAATCATGATTAATCATACTACGTTATGATCTTACCTCCTGAGAGGGGAAATCATGATAAATTATGTTTTATTTTTTCATGATATGTCATTATAAACCATACTTCATCATGATCTAACCTCTTGAGAGGGGAAATGTGATTTATCATGATTTGTACCTAATCATATTTAATGACAACTTATCATGATTTCATCAATTGGGAGAGAAAACATGATTTATCATGACTCTACCTGACCATGATTAATCATAATGTATTATGATTGGTCATGATCTCACCCATTGAGAGGGAAAACATGATATATCATGGTTTTACTGTAACATAGTTAATCATGATATTTCATGATTTACCATGATTTTACACATTGAGAGAGAAAACATTATTTATCATGATTTTATTTCACCATGATTAATCATGATATATCATGATTCACTATGATCTTTCCCATTGATAGGAAAAACATGAATTATTACAATTTTACCTGATCTTTTACCTGATCATGACTTAATCATAATCTTACCCAATGAGACAGAAACATGTTAATTATGATTTTTCCTACCATAATTAATTATTATATAATAATTAATCATGATTTTACACACTGAGAGAGAAAACATAATTTATCACAATTTTACCTGATTATGATTAATCATGGTGTATCATGACTCATCATGATCTCACCCGATGAGAGGAAAACATGATTAATCATGATTTTACCCTACCATAATTAATCATAATACTATCACGGTTTATCATGATTTTATGCATCAAGAGGAAGCATGATTTATCATGATTTTATTTGGCCATGATTAATCATAATGTATCATAATTTATTATGATATCTCCCATTGATGCGGAAAACATGCATATATATCTTATTATGATTAATTATGATATTTCATAATATATCATAATTTATCAACAGATCAAGATATCACACTTTGGGAGGAAAGATTTCTTGGGCTTTACTGGAGGAGATGGTGGACAGTGTAGATCACATTATTATAAATAATCATCATTTTAAAACGGATATAACCCGTGATACTAACCAGGGCAGTTAGGGAACCCGTTATTACCGTGGCCATACTTTATGTCACTGGATATAACATTTTGCTATATTCATTGAAATTAAAAAGTCCACAAAATTCTTGTATGCTATAGTATGGAATATATACCCATGAATTAGTCTTTTTTTGCCACCTCAGCAAAGATTTACACTCTTGAATATAAGTACTTTCACAGTATGCATTATTCCAAGGCTTCTGGAGGGGTACAACCCGTGATACTAACCAGGGGATCTATGGGAAGGGTCATCCCGTTATTATACATTATTCTAAGGCTTCTAGAGGGGTACAACCGTGATACTAAACAGGGGATCTATGGCAAGATTCATCCCGTTCTTATACATCATTTTAAGGCTTCTGGAGGGGTACAACTCGTGATACTAACCAGGGGATCTATGGGAAGATTCATCCCGTTATTATACATTATTCTAAGGCTTCTGGAGGGGTACAATTCGTGATACTAGCCAGGGGATCTATGGGAAGGGTCATCCCGTTATTATACATTATTCTAAGGCTTCTAGAGGGGTACAACCGTGATACTAAACAGGGGATCTATGGGAGGATTTATCCCGTTCTTATACATTATTCTAAGGTTTGTAGAGGGGTACAACACGTGATACTAACCAGGGGATCTATGGGAAGAGTCATCCCGCTTATACATTATTCTAAGGCTTCACCCTCAGAAAAGTGAGAGTCATTGTCGCTAAAACTACCCTCATCTGAGAGTCTGGCAGTGCCTGACCCTCAGGTGAGGGTAGTTTTAACGACAATGACTCTCACTTTTCTGTGTGTGTTCTGGAGGGGTACACAACTCGTAATACTAACCAGGAGAGTGATGGGAAAACTCATCCCTGCATTTTTGTACATTATGTCAAGGCTTCTGGAGGGGTACAGCCCTTGTGGTAACATGTCTGTTTGGGGCGAGCTGTGAACACACCACCATGATGCCCATTGTGGCTTGGGGGAAGGTGTGACCATAGAACAATAGGCCCCTACAACAATAGCCATGCCCTCATGCAGTCAGCCTGACCAGTACACCACAAGACAGCAGAGAGGCCACATGTGCATGCACATGTGTCATATACTGTATGTATATATGCATGTTGCTAGGTAGATACACTACCATTTGATAATTTATACCTATAAAGTATGATATTACATTTCAATTAGTTCATTTTGTAAGCACATTCCAATACTATTCTACTAATATTACATGTGATTATTCAAAAGAGTTTTATTCTATATCCCATTGGCTATAATGCAAATATCCTATATGATGAACCATGTATATTTCTATTTTCCAGTCCACCTGGAGGCTCCCCCGGCCTCCAATGAGCAGGTGCCGGTCCCACATCCCCCTGGAGTCTCCCCTGACCTCCAGGGGATAGGTGCCGGTCCCCCAGGCACCCTGGAGGCTCCCCCGGTCTCCAATGAGCAGGTCTCCCCTCCCCCATCATTTTTTAGCCTCTGAAGGGGTACAAACTGTGATACTATCCAGGGGAGTTAGGGGACCATGATCCCGTTTTTATACATCATTTTAAGGCATTTTGAAGGGGAGTAAGGGGAAGGGTACAAACAGGGCCTGTATTTAGTATCATTATAGACTATACCACTGCTAAAACTGCTTCCTATTGTCACAGAGAAAAAGTGAGTGGTATGTGTCCTACAGGTAAGTAGGGGTGTTGTAGCCTGTAGGTGTATTCATACTAATAAGGAAATGTATAATTTCAGTTGGTTATCACCCCCCTACCCCCCCCCCCAACCGCCCATTGTGGTAACAGGCATGTCTGCAGCTAGCTGTGAACACAACACCATGACACCCATTGTGATAGTGGTAGAGGTGCGACCATAGAACAATAGGCCCCTAAGACAACAGCCATGCCCCCATGCAGCCGGCCTCAGTGTGGGTGAGAGGTATGGTTTATTTCTAAATATCATTTACAAATTATAGGACGGATTATTTGAGTTTTGAGTTTTATAAGTGTATTTATTTGATCAGATCATCTTCGAAAATACACTCACATTATCAAAGTACACTATTAAGGGCCTGGTGTGCATTCCCGCTGGTTTTCCTTTATAATGTTTCAGTATAATGATGGCAAAATGATAGTTTTATAGCAGTGACAATTGTAATATTATCATTAGTGGTTTCAATACATAATATGGTATGTTGACAATTCAATATAATATGATTAAGGCGATGTTACATGTGAAATCTGATTAATGTAGTATAGAGGTGGCTGAATATTATGATGATATCATGATGATAATATGATGTAATCAAGTTGTGATATGCGCCTATGCATGAATACAGATGGTGCATAGGTGCCCATGTTAGGCTAGATAGTCTCAAAATTGCAAGATAGTCTCAAAATACTATGGTTTTGTGACAACCTTGCAACCCTCAGGCTAGATAGTCTCAAAATTGCGAGATAGTCTCAAAACACACGTCAGGCTAGATAGTCTCAAAATTTTGAGGGTATCTTGCAACCCCTCAGGCTAGATAGTCTCAAAATTGCAAGATAGTCTCAAAATACTATAGTTTTGTTAGTATCTTGCAACCCTCAGGCTAGATAGTCTTTAAATTGCAAGATAGTCTCAAAATACTATAGTTTTGTTAGCATCTTGCAACCCTCAGGCTAGATAGTCTCAAAATTGCAAGATAGTCTCAAAATACTAAAGTTTTGTTAGTATCTTGCAACCCTCAGGCTAGATAGTCTCAAAATTGCAAGATAGTCTCAAAATACTATAGTTTTGTTAGTATCTTGCAACCCTCAGGCTAGATGGTCTCAAAATTGCAAGATAGTCTCAAAATACTATAGTTTTGTTAGTATCTTGCAACCCTCAGGCTAGATGGTCTCAAAATCGCAAGATAGTCTCAAAATACTACAGTTTTGTTAGTATCTTGCAACCCTCTGGCTAGCTAGTCTCGAAATTGCAAGATAGTCTCAAAATACTATAGTTTTGAGACTATCTAGCCTGAGGGTTGCAAGATATCGCAGTTTTGAGACTATCTGTCTGGCTTTTGAGATTATCTCACAATTTGGAGACCACCTAGCCTGTAGGTTGTGAGATACTAATAAAGCTCGGGTATTTTGAGGCTATTTTATAGTTTTGAGACTATCTAGCCTGATGGTTGCGAGATCTTAACAAAACGTTAGTATTTTGAGACTATCTAGCCTGAGGGTTGCGAGATACTAACAAAACTATTGTATTTTGAGACTATCTAGCCTGAGGGTTGCAAGATAGTCTCAAAATGTTATTATCTCGCAGTTTTGAGACTATTTGTCATGCTTTTGGGATTATCTCACAATCAAACTATCTAGCCTGAGGGTTGCAAGATACTAACAAAACTATAGGTTTTTGAGACTATCTCGCAGTTTTGAGACTATATAGACTGAGGGCTGCAAGATACTAACAAAACTATAATATTTTGAGACTATCTCGCAATTTTGAGACTATCTAGCCTGACAGTTGCAAGATAGTCTCAAATTTTGAGACTATCTTGCAGCCTTTTGAGACTATCTCGCAATTTTGAGACTATCTAGCCTGAGGGTAGCGAGATACTAACAAAACTATAGTATTTTGAGACTATCTCGCAGTTTTGAGACTATCTAGCCTAACAGCCCCTCTCCTGGCTCCCTTGGAAGCTACCCAAAACCCCCTGCACTCTAAGAACAGTGCGTTGTGGGAACATGCATAAGGCATTACACACACACAAATTTGCAACACACTTTTGAGATCAACGCACTGTTGGCAAAGGGAGTGTAGTGTGTTACACCAAAATGTGTGTGTTAAAAGTAGCTGCAGAAAAGCGTGTTGATAAGTGTGTAAACGTAACACACTGTTCTTAGAGTGTGGAGGCTCCCCCAACTACCAGGGGCAGGTGCCCCTCCCCCAGACCCCCTGGATGCTCCATGTAATCATCAATCGGTTAATCATCCAGTACTTTTCTATTTCCCACAGGAGAAAGTTACAGCAGGAGCCGGCCCTGCCTTGCACAGACCGGCCCTGCCTTGCACAAACCGGCCCTGCCTTGCACAGACCGGTCCTGTCCTCCAAAACCAGCTAACCACCGTTAAATGATGAAATTGATGAATGAATGCAATGACCACTCACCCCACCCCTACCCCATCCTCGCAATAAACTTATTGTCTATCCACATTGAAAGAATATATTTTAAAATGTTTTGTCACGATTAAATTATATGTATCATGGTACAGTAAGGTAAATCATGATATATATCATGATGTTTAGACCATGATATATCATGATGATTATCATACTATATATCATGATACAGTAATATAAATCATGATACTCATCATGTTAGATAAATCATAGTTCTTTCATGGAAATCATGATTTTTATACCATGACATATGACGATGATAAAATATGATAAAACATGCTAAATATCATATTAAATAAATCATAGTTTTCATGAAAATTATGATTTTAGACCATGATATATCATGATAATAACATGATAATGTCATAATAAACAATGATTATATCATAATATATAACATGGCAAATTTACTGTGGTAAATCACCTTTTATCATCAGAAATCAGGCTAAAATAATCATGTTGTTTTCATGGAAATCATCATTTCAAAAACGTGAAATAATATGATACTTAATGTGATTACATCATAATACTTATCATGATGAAATATATTTCATCATGATTAATATTATGATAACGTATAATAAATCATTATAAATCACGATTCATCATGGGAAATTTCATATGGTAAACCATCGAATATCGTGGTTTATTATGGTATTCATCATGATAGATCATAATATTACCATGATATATCATGTTTACAAATCATGATATCCGTGAAAAACGCATGGTTTTTTCAACACGATAAAATCATGATATTTGTTATGATATTTTTCTACCTGGGGGGGGGTGGGGAATGGTTGAAAACTAGGGCATTGGGGTGGTGCATACAAGTAAATAAGGCCTCAAGCATGATAAAGAAAATATAAAGGTAATGCGACTCAGTCCACCATAAGCCTGTGCACATCCCCTATTACTGCATTTACGTAGGTGCCACTTCTTCCTTAACCATTTAACGATTATTTATTGTCTTGATGCACTAATACAGTGCTGATTATTTAAGGATAACGTGACATCGTTGCATTATGAATACTGGTATGTACTTCCACTATGAATCAGAATCCATAGGTTTGTCATTTTCATTAATCATAATGTAAAAATACAAGCTTTTAAACTACAGTATTTATCGATATTCAATCGTATTAGACATGATGCATGAATCCTGCCCAGCAGGTTTGTAAAAATACATCTTGCCAAGTGGTCGGCCAGATGCGCCAATGACCCATGCCCTATTTACCCAGGCAGTATTGGTATATCATAAGGTCAAATTATCATAAGCCTCGAGGCATCATGCTGCCTTTAAAGGGTTAAAACCTTCATGTTTACACTATACCATACAGTGTACCGCCACACAGGAAGATTACACTGTAATTAATCATCCGACAGACAGCACCCTTCTTAAATACTCACCCGGGAGTGGGAGCAGTCGGCTCTGGTACATGTCTCCTGCACTGCCAATAAACCCTTTAAAGACAGCTGTTTGTTAATGGTCATGACGAACCAATGCAGCGCTGGAAAGTAACTTGCTAGTACTTGTACGGAGCATTGTGCTGACATCATAGGAGTGCATCAACCTCATACGGTCGGTATGCTGCACAAATGCAGCACTGGTGAGTTACATATCGGGGCTGCATTATTGCCCTATGATGACCGAGGGGTATGACGCCTCAAAGCACTATGCAGTCCTCAAGGGGATTGAGTCCTAACAAAAACAGCAGCAGAGTCTTAAAGGAGGGATACATCACAGCTGTATGACAGGCTCTGTTCTGTTTGCTGATGAATCCTTTAGTCCTGAGGTGGTGTAAGATGTTTAGCCCTTTAAAGGCAGGATAGTAACATTATAATTTATAGTTGCAGAACTCTCTTAACAGTGCTGTATAGAATTAAAGTGGTGTAGGTCAGGCATAGGCCTCTCATAGTGGGGGTGCAGAGGGGTCCCCCCTGAGGTCGGAAAGTCACCGAAATTAAGACCTCCAGGTTGCAAGGTCGTTTTTTATACCCTATATATCCTATAATCAATTTTGTGCAACGGTTGCCAGGTCGCCTAAATTATCGCACCAGGTCGAAAAGTCACCTGAAAAAACAGCCCATGTCACCAGGTAATCGAAAACCCCTCTGCAGTCACATAGTGCCTTGTACTTTAACACACATGTGATCAGCCATACTATATCAAAGGGATGTGGATGTATAAGCACTTTGCCCATTTAAAAGGCACCACCGACAAGACACTTAGTCCTGGGTATGCATTTACACACATTAGGGACTCGATGGAATTTGCACCATCTCAAAAGGGTCAGCAGAATGCATTAATGCATCATAAGCAGTGTGTATCATGACCACAAATACACATGAAGCACCATGCCATCCTTAAAGTATTAACCTAGCCAACAGTGCTCAAAAGGGCATAGTGTTATACGAAGAAAACAGAAGATATGATGAGGTGTTAGTCACCTGATCACAGGGGATTATATAGACAGAAATCGTGTAGATGTATTTTTTTAAATTTCAAGTGTAGGCTCTTCAATTTACAATAATACTAATGGTTTCATTATTCTTTTGTTTCCCTTTTTAGTGTGTACTAATATCTTTGTATTATAAGTAGTTTAACATTTTGATAACAACTTACAAATAGGATTGGTGTTTAGTGAAAGGTCTAAAATTGGGTTAATGAGAAATCTTAAGAAAAAACACACAAAACAACGGTTGTCAGGCCATGTTCATTGTATCTACAATCCTATTGTAAAGGTTCCTGTCTGGGTCAGTGAAGTATAGAGTCTGGCCTAATGAGTTCATGGAAAGGGCATCAAGTCCAGTCTGACCTGTTTCCTCTACTACAGGATGGTTGACAAAGGCCCAGTATGGGTAAGTCACTACATTAGCATGAAAAGCCAGTTTTCTTAAGGTCTAATTAGGTTAAGGGCCTAACATACAATACAATACTATTGAATTGACTGCATGGGTATTCATTTTAGTTTACTTTAAACTAGCTACAATTATCTTTGTAAACTGGGTTTGGGTAATTTCTTTTGGTCACCCCCTGAAAAGAATTCCAAATTATTGTGCACTCTCCCGAAATCAAATTACAGCCAGGCAGACACAAAATATATAGTTAAATTATCAATGACCTGTACAAAATTTTTCAATCATGGACTTCTGACTTTCATCTCATTATGGAACAGACACTGCAAACTGGACATTGTTTCACACCTCTACCACAGTCTGTAACTTGCTGTCTCATACTATCTCCATTGCAGTCAGCAATGGCCTCACAACATGCGACCCAGCACACAGACTCCCTATTAGAGCGGTAAGCCGCTCCTCACTCAGCATACACTGCACGTGTACGGCGGCCATGTTGGTTCCCTGTGTGCGCTCATCATGGAGACACATGGCTGTATTATCACCCACCCTACTCCTCTGTCTTACTCCCTCAGTGCACACACACTGCAAAACATGGTTGACGACTGGTACAAAGGGCCTCCCCTTTAAGTGTACTTGTCACATCTATTAGTTCCTCTCATGTTAATTGATTCCTTCCTGCTTTTTGTTAACATGTCAGGCTCCTCTGAGATGTTTTAAATAAAAGTAGCTTTTTGCCTTTTGGCTTTCTAGTTTAAGATTTTGAGTTGCCATTGTTATAAAAAGTGGGTACAGGATTTAATAAACTCTCATACATAATTCATAAAGGGTAGGTTCACCATGGCATGGTGGTTCATAAGGGTGCATTTATTTATAAGAAGATGAAGAAGCCAAAATTAGATTTTTAGAGTAACATGCATTTATGTAGCAAAACATTAAACAGGCCAGAGGAAATATGGGCTGTAGCATCTTATTATCAGTCAGATATCTTATGCTTGACTATGATATATCCTATGTGTATTTAGTTATTGCCATCCATGGCCTCTTAGAGTCTGTCTATCTGCAGTAATAATATATATAGTTAGCTAGTTTGTTCTGTAAATATGAATATGTAATGTTTTGACATTTAAGGCTTCCTGCTGTAGGACAGTTTGTTTATGTGTTTACAGTCACCATGTATACAGGGATGTAGATAGCTATTATCTACTGTCTGTGTACAGGCGTGTTTATATGCCGGTCCTTTCTTTTCCTAACGATTGAAGGGCAGTACAGTGCTTCAATACAAGATGCAGTTTTTATTGTCGTGCAGCACAAGTGAGTGCCCTGCCGTTATAGCATCCATGTATCATATGATCCCAGAGGGATGCTATTAAACAATAGTGCAATATTATAACTAATGAACAAATAAAAGGGACATCGAGGGCTCCTTGGTGTATCATTAGAGTGGCAGAGCATACACATGTTGCCATACATACGCTAACTCTTTGAGAACAGCATGACGAAGCAGGATAATGAAGTTGCTTTTCCAATTATTAATTTGGCCACATGACAAGAGAGTTATTCACTTTGATCCTTTAACCCATTGTTTAATGTACATATTGCGTTAAAGCACTATGCGGGCCTTTTCATGCACTTCCGCCCCCATTGCTTTCCTAGATCTTCAAAGGTAAATATTTATTTGTATGCAACTTACAGTTGACTTCTGTATGCACAGCATGATACAATGTATATACTGTAAAGGTGCTCACTATTTCATGGGAGTTTTGCCAAAGTCTCCATCAGCTGATTCTGAATACTATGACAATCCAAGGGAAACCATATTCTTTGTTGATGTTTTTTTTTTTTTTTATTTGTCATCTCTAGCTTTGAACAGTATCATCTGAACAGTCCCGACAGTATGATGCTGTATCTAACCTATTAGTGTGTGTACCCTATCAGATTCAGGGAGAATGTTAGAAAAATAATACTGACCTGGTTCCTACACAGCAGTCAATGAAATGCTTAGGATTGGATCACATGACCTGCCCCCCCCCCCCTCCACGTCCACCAAACAAGTTCCTCCTAACTATTCTCACATTTGTCGAGATATAACTTATATAAATCTATGCATGCCATTAAATTAAATTATCTTACTCTCCAACTTTCCAAAGAATTCCATTCACCTGAATTTCTAATGCACACACGCCAAATGTTGTCTTAATCTCATTTGATAAAGTAAATCTTGATCTAATTATGAAACAAATTCTAGACTTTGCTTAATGAGTCTAATTAACAAAGCAGCCCAAGATAACAGGATGAGAAGAGAAGTTTGTATTTTAGTAATGTCAGCTAATATGCATACATTCCTTCAGAATTCTGCAAAGTCAGGGAATGTGATATGGACTGATGTACAGGCGTAATTGTAAGAATGAGATAATGCAATCCTTTATATAAACTATAGCACAAAAGCTCTGTCTCACCCTTTACATCAATATTTACAAACTTACTTTTCTGCTAAATTTAAGGCCTAGATACACCTGTTGCTCATACAAGACCACAAGTTACACAAGACAGGATCCTAGTGCATAACAGGTAATTCAAGACCCCTCTACCCCTCATTTGAATGCGGGTGTGAGTAAGCAAAGCTATGGTAATTATTTAGATATTTCTCTGTTGGTATAGCTTGCATATTCTCTTCATCTTCTGCATTTCTACAACTGCTATTACCCGTACTGATGTGTATGACCTGATCACACTAACATCTACGGCGAAATGTAGAGAGATAGTTCACTGCTTTGTATTAATAAGTGAAATATATGTATAATGATTCCCTACTTACCCCCTCTGCTATTGGGATGAACCTCATATTGGCAATGTCAGACTCTTGTTCAGAGCACTAACTTCTACTGCAGTTTACTTTACCTTCATTAAAAGCAGTTCCTTATCTTTGCCTGTATGCTTCCTAAACCCCAGCTACTGAGACATACACAAAATTAATTCCACAAGTTTCATTGTTGATGCCTACGTTGCCGATTCGGATGTATCCTGTGTCTAGGGCAATGTCCTAAAAAGAAACAGTGATGTACGCAAGCCATGTAACACAAATACATTAACCCTTTAAAGATAGCATAGTATCTTGATGCATTAATTAGTATGTTATGAAAGATGCATACAGACATGGTGAGTAACTTCTGCTTCATCCAGAGTCAGACTCTGGGACGAGTTCGCCCCTGATACCCAAAGAACTAAGTCGCGTGCAGACTTTATGAAGGCTATATCATAGGCTAGAACACACTATCTGCTAAATTGTCAATACATGATGATATAGATGAAGTTAGTACTATACTATGAACTCTTGAGACAAAATCGCTCGATTGACTCTCCTTGGCATTATTTGAAAAACACCCTATGTATGTGAATTCTTATGCCAAATAAAATAATCAACTACAACAACTACATGTATCATGACGGTCCTACGGGGTTGATACACCCCAGAAAGGTCAGGGTAATGCACAAATGCTCTTGAGGCATTAAGGCATCATGTTGTCATAAATCTAGAGCTAGAGAGCAGGTTTTACGGTGTTTTCTTTGCATAATGATACTCTCTACTACGAAGGCCTCACCTTGATATATGGAACTGCTATGTATACTCTTCATAGGCTCTCCCTCAGATACACTATACATTTTTGCACTGTGTTCTATTAGTATTCATACAGAAGAGCACACATTATAAATAACCTTGTTCTAATACGATGCATTCTCGTACTCAGGGGTGAAAACAATTGAATCGCTGACATGTATTTATTGTCAAATATACAATGATTTCAAGATACATCCTTTTCAAAAAGGATCTATCGTCAGAACTTATGGTTGACATACAATTGGTGGTCTTCAGTGAAGATGTACGAGCATGTCTGAACATGTGTATCCAGTAACTTCAATGTTAAGTGACCATAGTTTTTGCTTAACCCTTTAAGGATGGATGTCATTAAAAGATGACATTTGTCGTCATGATACACCAATGCAGCCCCTGTGAGTAACGCGCTGGTGCTGCATTGGTGCATCATGACAACCCCTCGGGAGTGTTTCAACCTGTCAGGATCTGCATGATGCTTGAATGCAGAACTGGCGAGTTACTCGCCAGGGCTGCTATCATGCATCATGACCACCAAGGGCCTGATGCATTAATGCGTCTTTCAGCCCTTAAAGAGTTACTAAGCAAGTAGGTACAATGGTTAGCCCTGTGCCTCTTTTCATACATATCACTGATATACTTTACCTATTTAATAAGATATATAACACCACGATAGGTCTAATTAGATTAGCGATCAGAACCTCTAGAACCAATGCCGGTTGTACAGCTGCCTCCCACCAAAGCTGTATGGTCAGCCTGATAAAGACTAGACAAGGTGATACTCAACCTTTAACCATTTAAGGACGGCATAATGCCTTAATGCATGATGCATTGGTCGTCATGATGCATGAATGCAGCCCTGGCGAGTAACTCGCCAGAGCTGCATGCAAGTATCATGCCGACCCTACATGCTTGAGACACTCCTGAAGGGTCGGCATGATGCACCAATGCAGCACCGGCAAGCTACTCTCCAGAGCTGCATTGGTGCACCTTAACAATGCATGTCATCTTTTAGCGACATCTGTCTTTTAAGGGTTAACCATTGATCCCTGTACACAGCATCCCTTTATGGAGGGTCAGTGACAATCGGTGGCATCCATTATTGAGCAGATTGACATAAGGAGGACAGGAGTAGGACCCGCTGTGTGAGCTGCTCTAGGCTCTGTGTGAGCTGCTCACAGTGTGGGTGGTGTATTGGAAGCCATTGTAGACACACATAATTGATGTTAACCTGCATACAAGTGGTACACTTAGCACTGTAACCCTTAGGGACCATTTAGTGTTTCTACTCATTTTCGCATTGGCATCATGATGCATAACTGAGTCTACTCACGAACATCTCAATCAAGCTTCATGCCTAACTTACATGCACGTTGTGCTATACCCTAAACTACAGTTTTAGATGGCATCTATTTTCATTTGCACGATTTTTAGTGTGTGTAGTGTAAATATATACCTTAACAGTTATGCATACGTAGGCTATAATAACCGAGGAACCCTCATGCAAGACCCTATGTAAGTGAGTTACATGTTTACATATAGAGGTCCAATCCCTAAATCCACATAGTGCTAGCTATAACTACCCATACACATAATATTATATAGAATACTATGGTTTCAGTTCAGAAACGTCTAGATCCCTTGTGTGTGTGTATTACTTCTAACACTAAACTCAATGTTACATTAGTAAGATAGAAGGCCACAGGTAAAGCTGCTTATCGTACCAGTGTATAACCCTGGGGCTTAGTCAACCAGAACTCTATAGACCAATGCAGCAAGAAAGGGTAACCTTACATAAAAGTTATTGATAAGGTTTTTAAACATTTTTTAAGTATATAACTTCAAGATCTGGCATTCTGATACACTATTTGAAAGATACTTGTCCTGTGAATCTCCTGATATGAGATGTTTCCAAACATAGCCAGTACAGACTTTTATTTTTTGCATTATTAAGCTATTGGTGATATATTTTTATACGGCATGACACGCAACTACCTTCTACATCAAGACCGTGCAAAAGAAAGAGGTCTTGGTGGACCTAATCCAAGTAATTAATTACCTAATAAAACACTTAAAAAAAAGACAATGTTATTAGGATTCTACTAAAACTAATGTAATTACAACTTTATTACATAAAAAGTCACCCATTCTTGCCGCATTGGTCTATAGTACTATTAGAGGAGACAGGTCAGACTGGACTTGACAGGCTTCCTGGAATCCCATTAGGCCAGACTCTATACTTCACTGACCCAGACAAGGACCTTTACAATAGGATTGTAACATACCATGAGGATAGCCTAACAGAGCCATCTTAATTCAATTATATTCATTAATATGACTTCATGATGAAATGAATTAGAATAGTAAATTATAAACGGAAAGAGAGAGAGAGAGCGAGAGAGAGCATGAGAGAGAAAGAGAGAGAGAGAGAGAGAGAGAGAGAGAGAGAGAGAGAGAGAGAGAGAGAGAGAGAGAGAGAGAGAAAGTGTTATAAACTGGTGTGTTATGTCATTCTTATATTCATCCTTGAGGTCTAAGATTCCCTGACTTTGCTGCGGAAATCTATGCAAATTAGCTGCCATTATTAAAATACTAACTTCTCTTTTCATCCTGTTAGTTTGGTTACTCGGCTGCTTAGTTAATAAGACTCATTAGGCAATGTCTAGAATTGTGCTTAATAATTGGATCAAGATTCCCTTCATATAAAGAGATTAGAATTTAACTTTGTACTTTGTGCCAAAGGAGTTCAGGTGATGCATAGATTCATATGTAGTTGTAGATATAGAGCTATATTGTATAATTAAATAGTTCAACAAACTTGTTGGACACAATTTGGCTACGGTTTCATTCAAGTTATTGATAATGATGGTGAAGTCTGCAGTGCAAAATGAAAACAATCATATATGTAAAACAAAGATATTTCTCAAGTTCTAAATGAAAGGCTATATGCAAACAGATCATTTGATATAAAGCTCACTTGAAAATAGGACCATCACACAGTATACATTTTGTAACGATGCACTGCAAAGCCGATATTAAATTGCATAAGAAAATAGATTATTATGTTTATTTTAAACTCATGCTATGTTACTCCGCATTTGATATATCTGATTTGAAATATCAAGGAACTTTCATCATAGTACAGTTTCATTTCAATTAGTCTTTCATGTATAAAGGAGAAAGAAACTCAGTCCAGCCAGCAGCCTTTTAACCTTAGTCAAACATCTTAGGACGTAATTCAAGACCACATCCAGGACATCATTTATTCACTAAATAATCCCATCCTTTGATTTCTGACTTAAAAGACAATTACAAAGTCTCATAACAACGTGGGACAGGGGTATCGATATCAGGCAGTTCAACCGCCTCTATGACAATTACCGCATCTGTATGAGCGTGTGCAGACACGAGCGACACGACTTGAAAAATGAAGGATGAAGATGTTGAGCCTAACCCTTTAAACCCCCAGCGCCCCTATATATAGGGCTGAGTACCT
The DNA here is from genome assembly GCA_947462335.1 of Harmothoe impar. Taxonomy (NCBI): domain Eukaryota; kingdom Metazoa; phylum Annelida; class Polychaeta; order Phyllodocida; family Polynoidae; genus Harmothoe; species Harmothoe impar. The sequence goes on from OX381715.1 coordinate 28,521,372, forward strand.
GTCCCGACTGCACTCTGACTGTTGTTGGAGGGGTACCGAGATCTGGGCCTTTAAGGTTCGCATAGAGCTTGATTTATGCAATGCCCTCTCTCTTCATGATGCATGATGGCAGGTAGGTTGAGACACAAGGGCAGCATCATGAAAACAAACTAGTGCATTAGTTACTAGGCTGCCCGGAAAAGGCCTTTTTGTTCTCTATGATTGGCAGTGATTGAAATTTAATCCATGATTGATTTGTACATTACATACGTTGAGATCTTAGCACTAGAATTTCATGTTGCAGGTTTAGAGGAGACTATAGAGCCTTCTGCTAATGAAAAATGATATTTTAGGTAAAGATGTTTAGAACAAACTGTAGTTTTATCAGTAAAGACATGGGGGGGGGTGCATAGAGTAAATAATGCTGTCATCAGGTGGTCAGGTTGATAATTGGACTAGCTACAGGTTGGCGGTGCTGTCTTGTCTTCATTATCCTGCTCCATTAGAGGGGCACAATGTAAATACAATAACCTAGCTTAGGTAATCGAGGTTTTAACCCGTTAAGCCTTAAGGATTGCATGATACCTCAACACAGGATTGTGTCATCATAAATGATGGAGTGTTGGAACACAGATGAGGTAATTGCTGGAACTGCAAAGGTGCATCATGGTTGCACCTGGAGAGTGTATCAACCCTTAGATACCCACACAATGCATGCTTCCCTGACTGCAGTAATGTATCATAATGGCAGCTCTTCAGTCCTGACTCCAACTATTACTGTAAATGTTTTTTGACAATTCTATATATCCTGTTGTCATAGTAATATACGGCAATCTCTCGCCTCCTACTTGTGAATAAAACAACAGTCAGCTTGGCAGTTTCTCATCTCAAGTAGAAGCAATAATAGTGGAAAATAATCCACGTGTTTTACTTATAAATTCTTGCGACCTATGCAATCCAATCTCATTACTAAGCATGCAAATTCTGTTAACCATGGCCTACTTTTCATTTAATACATGAATATATTCAGCAACATTTGTTCAACTGAAGATGTTCTCAACATCTTCTTTCATCTACCTCGCTCACTTTTTAAAACAAATAAATGCACCCTTATGAATCAGCACGCCATTGTGAATTTAACTCAAATGAATTATGTACGTGAGCTCATTAAATCCTGTCCTCACTTTTTGTATGGCAGCCCAAAAATCTTACATGAGGAAGCTGAGGGGCAAAAAGCAACTTGGCTTTTATTTGAGGCATCTCAGAGGAGCCTGACCCGAGAAAAAGCAGGAAGGAATCAATTAATCCTTCAAGTGCCACGTGATGTCTCAAGGCTTCATGTTCATCTGTCGTTATGATAAAGGAATGCAGGTAAGTAACTACCCTGCACTGCATTGGTGCATCATGCCAATCCTTCAGGAGCAGTATCAAGCCTGAAGGGTCTGCATGATGCATGGATACAGTACTGATATGTTACATACTAGAGTCTCATTACTGCATCATGACAACAAAATATCGTACTAAAACACCATGCTGGCTAAAAGGGTTACCAGAAGGTGCTTTAATAGATGTGACAAGTACACTTAAAGGGGAGGCCCTTTCTATGATCCGTCCATGTTTTGCAGTGTGTGTGCACTGAGGGGGTAAGACAGAGGAGCAGGGTGGGTGATAATACAGCCATGTGTCACCATGATGAGTGCACACGGGGAACCAACATGGCTGCCGTACACGTGCAGGGTATGCTGAGTGAGGAGCGGCTTACTGCTGTAATAGGGAGTCTGTTACTGCATGAACGTTAGCATTTAAGCAAACCTTTGTATTGCTTACAGTCACTCTTTTAGCAGCTTTAAGTTCAGCAAATATATCTAGTTGAATTAGAAGATACTAAAGTTAAGCTGTCACTTTGATAACTCTGGATCACTTGCATGCATTGTAAATGGTCCTGTCTGATTACGTTACACAATGGTAGATCTAGAATGTCTGATAAGAAGAAACATGGAAATCTTTACAGAAAACCGGGGTTGCAGGGGTGCGCAATCCACCCCCCGATGTTTCCTACTAGCCTTTCTAAATTCACCACTGATATACATGGTAATAATGGTGTCAAATTGAATCATATAAGGACGATTACACAGAGATTTAACAGAATTGATAAAACAGAAGGGGAATGGTTCCCAGAAAAGACGCAGGCTATCGCAGCCAGTGCTTGCTGACCTTTCTCAGCAACCAATGCCCAAAGTCAGATCCTGCCACAGCATGGAAACATGTCGCAACTTGGGCCAAGTTAAAGAAGAGCATATATATGCTCTCGCCAAATTTAGACATGGCTGCATCATGACAACAAAGGGCACTGTGCGTCAAAGACCCATGTTAAACTGAAAGGTTTATTACTCACATATTGCAGCATTCAAGCTTTCTCTTACATTCAAAATAATCTAATTCTAAAGGCATATCGAACCAGCAATGATGGTTTAAATTGTACTCATTAAATTCAAAAGTGATGTTGGCTTTGTATTATGACCTTCCCAAAATGCCTACACCGCCTCCTATGCCAACAGCTGGGTTGAACAGAGAACCAGTATAAGCACATGTATCATTTGGGATTCTGTCCACGTAGAGTTGGGAGACGGAGCGATGGGTAAAAACGGGGGTTGTAAATAAATGTGTGTGTGAGAGAGGAGGAGGGGGAGAGGGCTGTGGAGTGGGCTGGGATGGATTGATCTCACGTCTCGTCTTATTGATTTAAGCCAATGTCTAATGCAGGGTTTTGGGTGGGTGGCAGTTACCGTCCCAGCACACATTCCACACATTCCACACATGGGGAACGGTCCAAGGAGGTCTCTCACAACAGACTCGTGACATATATCAGGACTTTGGCCAATAGTAAAATATTTGCAGTTTACAAGGGTACTTGTGAACAACAATAGGTGGTATTTACATTTATTGTTGTACAGATTTCGACAGGATATCTTGTGATCCGCAGTGGTCACGCAAGGAAACAGATTTCGTCCCGTGATAAATTGCCTACAACTTTGTGACCTGTCCTGAATGAGCTTGCTGTTAGGGTAGAACCGACCACACATTTGAATTCATTTTATTTATGAAAGCATGATAAACTCTCTAGCCTTATGCTCAGATAAACCACCAACATTTGGTGATTTTGTCACTACGGACCATAGTACAGGGAGGGGTTGTTGTAGGAGCCCGGTGGGGGGGGGGGGGGGGGGAGGCGGGGCACTCCCCCATATTTGAATACCATGTGTGAACACAATTTCAATGGAAAGAGTGCTTTTTGGGCCTTAGGCACTCCTCCGCGAGGGCCCTTGATTAGGGGTGCTCTTCAGGCAGTTTGGGAGGGAAAGGGGTACATTTTGAGACCAATACACCGTTTATAATTGTATATTTTGCCCTTTTTTGCTATCATATTTTAGATCACCGTTTTTGCTATCATATTTTAGACACTGATGACAACGGTATTTTCTTCCATGTTAAACCCTGATCAGGGTATATTTTTCATAGTCACCCATGTCTTTTTGCTAGTGACTATTGTTAAGATAGCGAATGCCCCCCCCCCCCCGGTGTAGGGGGTAATTTAATAAAAAATTTTGGGGGGGGGGGGGGTGGCAGGGGCAGAGGGGTTATGACCTGTGACATAGTAGAGGGACAGTGTGGCATACTATCAATTAATGACTTCACAACATCAGCTGACAACTACACCAAGAGAAACGTCCTCCCTTTTCCGACACCTGACCTGCTTTCTAAAGTAACGCCCTAACTTGCATTCACAGACCTCAATCTAGTTACAGTCCTGCATCAATCAATCTTTGCATGTGAAATATCCACGTAAAGTCATCATTTAAGCCAAATCCTAGTGCTTCCATATGGCCTTCCTGGGATGTAGACTGGTCGCTGGACTATCGGTACATTCTGACGATGGATGAAGACAGATATTGAGACATCATTGTGTCTTTTAAAGGCTAACCATTGTGTCCTTTAAAGGCTAACCCTTGTGTCCCTTAAAGGCTAACCATTTTGTCCTTTAAAGGCTAACCATTGTGTCCGTTAAAGGCTAACCATTTTGTCCTTTAAAGGCTAACCATTGTGTCCGTTAAAGGCTAACCATTGTGTCCTTTAAAGGCTAACCATTGTGTCCTTTAGAGGCTAACCATTGTGTCCTTTAAAGGCTAACTATTGTGTCCTTTAAAGGCTAACCATAGTGTCCGTTAAAGGCTAACCAGTGTGTCCTGTAAAGGCTAACCACGCGAAAAAAGACCTCGCAAAACCTTCATCATAACAATGTGTGTACCCCCTCTTCATGTTACAAATCATTGCCACACGAACAGCCACAGTACCCTTTAAAAAGTCCGCTAATGTTGCAAATCATATCGACCTGCCCTCTCGGATAACCAAGCCCTGTAAGGGGTCAGAAACATCTTTATATGGGACCCCATGCCCCCCACCCCCTCCCCCACACCACCCCAGCGCCCCTGCCCGTCGTCTATTGTGCCCCCTGGTTGATTGGCATTGTGGACGAGTCGACATTACGATATTGGTTTTGTTGAAACTAGACGCCCCGGTACTCCAGCAGCGTGTTTGATGGGGCCTGACAAGGAGGCCTTATGTTACTCTGTAAGGGCCGCATGGTGCTGTAATCATGATGCCCTATTGTGGACATGATGCATGAATGCAGCCCTGGTGCAGTGACTCACCAGGGCTGCATTCATGCATCATGCCAACCCAAAGGGTTTTATATACATTCCCGAATGGTCGATATATGAGGCATGGATGCGGCCCTGCTGAGTAGATCCGCCAGGGTTGCATTCATGCATCATGTCGACAAAGGACACATTAAAACACCCCGCTGTACCAACAGGGTTATCTTACCGCTCCCTGGCCACCTTTTTTTCATCTTCAGACAGAAACCGGAGGTGGTGGAAACACCGACACACGATCTCCAACACAACACGATGCGCCGAACAATTAGCGTTGCGCAAAGTGCGAGTTGACACCGCCTTGTGGTGGGGAGCGGGGCGGCAATGATTCTGTGCCGTGATACCTGATAATGCCACTCTCACTGCGCATGGGCGGCGGCCAGGACACCGGAGGTGATCGTATTGACCCCGGGTCACCGCGCATGGGCGTACGTGAGGCGGCAAATGCATTACTTCCGGTGCGTATTGATGGGGACATATGGGACCTACCCACTGGTACACTGGGCGATATTGGAGGGGAAGGGCCGAGATGGGAGCCTGTAGTGATACTAGGGTTGGCGTCGGGGTTGGCGTATGGAAGGGGGTAGGGTGTAAGAAGTGGGGAGATGCTAGAGCTGAGAGAAAGGTCTGCAGTGATACTATAGGGTTGAGGCATGGAGGGGGAGTGGGGTAAGAACGTAGGTAAGAGAGGCTAGCGTTGTGATATGGGAGCTTGCACTGGTATACTACATTGTACAGGGTTGCAGCATGGAAAGGGGTTGGAGTAGTGGGATGCTTCTGGAGGAGGATCCCGAGTAGGATGCATTTGACATAGGGAAAGGATTAGATCTAAGAAGACATTTAATAAGGCAAGGTTGTCAGAGAGTGAGAAGAGGGAGAGGGTCAGGTAATGGCCATCGCGGGAGTGGACCTTGATAAGGTATTGAATCGTGTTCTATCTATCTATCTATCTAATATACATGTAGAAGTTCAATGCCATATAATCACCACAGCTGATAATATAGGTCTAATGAAGTGTGTGATAATAAAGGAACAGGACATGAACAATGGGATGAATAGAGACATAGGCGGTTGGCCCAGGGGACGGAAAGGAGGGCCAGGTTGCACAGGAACAAGTCGACAGTAAGGTGACGTAAACGGATGTAAATTAGTAAGAAGGAATAGGATTCTTCTAGGTTCTGTGGGAATCTGGGACGGATGTGAAGAATGGATGGGGAGGGGGTGGTTCTGTTATAGTGAGAGATGGCTGCAGTGAAGCCGAGCACCGTTTTGTATGGATACGGCCATTTCTATACAGCTAATTCATGAAAATGTACGTATATGCAACTGGGCTGGAGTCTATACCAAGACTGTGTAAGGTAAGTGATACATCTGAGAGGTAATTCCTCAGTCAGACTGTCTCAGAATGGCAGTCTTGGTTTGGAGGGGAGGGGGTGGTTGGCAGTGACGGGGGGTGGGGGGTTAAGTCACAGTGGGGGAGCATCATCGACGCGGCACAATACAGTCTTCTGTACCGGGAACATTATGGAGATTTCACTCCCCGAGGTACCCCGTATTCCTCCGCAGACATCTCCCACACTCTCCAGCCACAGTCCTCCACCTGGCGGCTGTCTCCACTAACACACCCAACATCTGCTGGAAGAGTGACTCATGTCTCAGCCCTGCTCATGCGCAGTGAATGTCAATCAGATTTGGCGGGCGTCCCATGATGCACCTCGTCACGGCTGGTCACGTGACAATCTGGGGGATTGACACGTGACCCCCGCCGCGCAATGAACCCTGGGAGAATGGCAGGGGAAAAACAAAGAGGGAGAGGGGGTAATGTCAACATGAAGGGAAAGATCAAAGTCGTCTGGGTCTTTTTGATGGAAGCTGACGCTGGAATTGGCGGGAAAAAGCAGACGACAATGACTGCACTCTCCTGGCAGTGTTTTGTTGCTGCTGCTATATTCTAGCTGCATCTCTGCCGGCGGTCTGTGGAGATCAGTTATAAACATTATGTCAATGTGAGGTTATCAATGACCGTGAGTAAACTGCCCTTTGATGATGAGTCGTCATATTTAGAGACTCGGAAACTGGGTTTGGTGGGGTTTTTTTTGCGAGGGACCGCCATCTTTATTTCCCTGTTCTCCTCAACACAGGTTCAAATTTGTCATTTTCGTGTCAAACACCTATTATTTACACAGACACGCCTGCTCTGTTCACAAAACGAGGGTTAATTGTGTATTTACCTCTTGAGGGATCGAGATTCCCCCCCTCCCCCCCCCCCCCTTTCCGAGATTACCACAATATGGGAAATCTGAGACTGCAAGCTTTTCAAATGGAAATAGCTCGTTTTAGGTGCCGGGGCTAATATAAGCGCCTGGGCGCTGATTGATTTCACCTCCCTCATACGGAACACAATGTGCTTAAAGTCTTAACGAGACTGGCGTCTATTTGAGATCAGAATGGACTGCATTAATTTAATTCAAGGTGTCTGTACCCGTGGTGCTGATTCAACTCTGTCGCCTATTCGAGACCCCGGCTACATACAGGCCAATAGGTAAGCAGTCGTCTCAAACCATAGAGAGACATTGTTAAGAAATATATATTTCACACTGGAATCTAAGTGTGAATGGCCACAACAGTCCTGGAGGTGATGCTCCAATGTAGTGCTGATGATTTACTTGTCAGCACTGTATTGGGGCATCATGCCGACACGTATTGCAGCAATACATTTTTAGAGAAAATTAGGTTGATGCAGATGACTCAAAAATTCGTGGAAACAAGTGAAATGTAGATCATCGCCATGGTTATGCCAACATCCTCACGTATTGCTGATTGGACAGGAATTACCCGCCGATACATAAAAATACTGCCTTGTTTTATACCCTTAGTCAAATATCAAAGTCGTAATCTCTTGTTGCCCACGATATGGGGGCTAAAAAGGGCCGGGTAGCATCTGTGTCTGTTCTAGGTCATGTGTGCTGAACTGATTAGTTAATAGGGCTGGAAGACCTCTAAGGGTAGCATGATGCTTGAAGGCATGACTTTTAGAAGTCATGATGCACTGATGCAGTGCCGCCCGCTAGGTATATATGGCATATTGGTGCATCATCCTGACCGATTGGTTTCAACTCTATGTGGGCGGCATATGATGCATGAATGCATCACAGATGGGTTACTTTCGTGGGATCATAACCACAAATGGGCATAAGGCATTAAAGCACTCTGCTGCTTTATAAGGGTTAGAGAGGCTGTCCAGGCTGTGTATTGTGCCTTTATAGTTAATAATGAGGCATTTGTTCCCTTTGTTAGATCACTTATTTCACTTACACCAGACATATCCATCACATATTGTAACAGCCTAGCAGGGCCTGACCTAGCAAGTTGAAAAAATGAGACGTCTTATATGTATACACCAAAGTACTGAAAGGTGATAATATATTATATGCTGTAGATTCAGTACAAAATTGAAGGCTAATGCCAAATTCATTAAGTAAACTGGTAAGTGGGATTTGGACTGGAGTATGGCATTTCACCCCTCAGAATATGGAAACATTTCACCTCTAAAGTATAAATGATTGGCATTTACTTCGCACTTTGCCATAAAATGCTTCAGTTGTAAACACCGACACTTTCAGTATTTATTCAGTGGTTTCCACCATTACCCCATTAAAACCCACAGGTTGATAGATGTGGGGCGGTAATTGAAAACGATTTAAGTCCATTACTCCCCTGACCGACCTTTAGTTTTTGCTATCGATTTTCTTTTGCATTTTAACCTGTTGAGGTTTAAGCTCCAGTTAAGTGTGGATACTATTTTCTGACTCCCCCAAATAAGGAACTTGTTTCAACCCTTTAAGGGTTGCATCGCACCTTAATGGAGCCCTTGCGAGTAACTCATGCCGTCCTGCTGCCCTAAAAGTGTCGATGAGAAAACTCGATTGTCTACGTCCCTCAATTTTTCCAAAACCTCACATCTGCATAACCTACACAAAGAAAAGTAACGGAGTAAACTGAGTCTCTCACGTGGCTCTGGTAAAATAGAGAGTCGAATCGCTTATGACTCTGCTTATATGAAGGGTCAACTTGAGTTGAGCCTGTACTATCAGTGTCAACTCGAGTTGACCCTTGATATAAGCAGAGTCAATAGCTATATTTGACACTCAATTTTTACCAGATCAACGTGGGAGACACAGTTGGCACCTTTATATGGTCAGCAGGTCCACAGGGCCCATACGGACCGAACCTGGGACAACAGGGTGGCACCTTTAATTATGTGTGTAACACTTATAATTATATAACGTTAAAGTGGTTATTAATCATCATTCCGATCTCTATAGATACAGGTGCTACATACATACGAGGCAGCCAATGAAAACACTGAATACCTCAACAGATGCTTTGAAAATTTAGCCTGTAATACCCTGGGTCATGTATATCTCATTTAATAAATAAAAAAATTAGATAAAGAAGTGGGAAAAGCCCTCTTATATTATCGGCAGGATGATCTCTGCAAAGGCATTTCAATGAGGTGAGCAACCAGAAATAGAATAATCCTGGCCTTGCCGTACTGGGCATCCTTTCAGCTTATTAAACTAAAGGTCTAAATGCTAAAGGTCCTTTCTCATACAAACACTTACAACTTACGCTTTCCCTTGACCTTTCTAGCGGATATTCTGCCTTGTGAAGTTTTTCTGTAAAGGTGGTACATTTTGAGCAGGGTAATCAACCTCTATATTGTTGTATGTAATCTTAACCAGGTGTTTTTGCATACTGTTTCTCAGAGTTACAGCCCACGGACTGGCGGAGCTTTGGCTCTTTGGATGATGGTCCGACTAACTCATGCGACCTTTGTACTGATCCATAAATGCTGTGCACAAACAGAAAGAAGGGTACTGTAAACGTAGATTATTTGGCGCTGTATATATTTTTGAGAATTTCGCGGAAATTAAAAATGCGCGATTATAAGTACAGCACAAATATTTATATGGTATTGAATAGAAGAGCAAAACCTCGGAAATCGGCGAATTTATTAAACAAGCAAAAATGTCATTTTTTTGCAAATTCGCTAACGCTGAAAATATCTACATTTGCAGTATACTTTCACAAACCCTCAGAGGATGGTTTCTGCTTCAATGCACATTCATGTAGAGCTGGAGATAAAATAAAATATTATATAATTATATTTAATAGAATTATCATTAGCCGATCTATACATACATGTGAAATGCCATGTTATGATGGTAAATGCATTTAATTAGGCAGAAAAGAGAACCTTCTTACTACCTGAACCAGTTTTCAATATCGAGATAATTATATATGCTACAATGGGGCTCATGAGGCCTTTATACATATGGAAAACACCCAATTCCTCACGGCTCAAGAGTTTCAAGGTTAGAAACACAAATTCTCATCTCCTCCTGTTATTCTGTATGTATGTATGTCTGTATGTGCACTTTGTGGCCTGAAAGTAGGTGTGTCTTCAGGCCCTTTACTGCCTGCTCTCCTGCCGCCTCAAGACATTGTCTCACACGAAAAGGATGAAAAAGTCCCCATAAAGGCGGACAGGCAGGCAGGTAGGAAGAAGGTCCAAAGAAATAGAAATCCATTAGTGGATTGACATTTGGTAAAAAGCAAATAGAGGGATCAGGAAATGGTTGGTGAAAAAGTGTAGAATGATGTGTGAGAGAATCCAGACAAGCATCATAGATAATGACTAGGAGAAATTGCATAGTTATAGCCAAGGTTTGAGAACAAATAGCACACATTATGTTCATGTTGATATTATGCTGTTCAGGTTCGATTAGCTTTATTATACCTACCTAGAAGATCTTTCAAACTATGCATTACTCTTTTCATTAAATTGTTGTTATGATAAAAAGGTTGCACTTGAGCAGGGTTAGCTGAGACCTGAGACATGGGTATTTCTGTCACTGATTTTCCTTATTTAACTTTAACCGTAAAGACAAGAAAATGCTACAATATCATTGCACAAGTCATTGAACAATCATCTGTCGATTGGAAGGTCAAAATTCGATTGTATTCAAGTCTTTATTAACTTTTACAACTCATTATATCACTGATCTCGGGGTTTGAATAATAAGGACATGAGACCACTTAACAATTATTTAGACATTGACATCAATAAGGATGTAGGGCGCTATAGTTGGGTAGGAAGCAGGGGGTCCCATGCACCCGAAGACTATATTTTTTAAACTTACATTTTTGGAATCCTGAATATCTCTAGTTATGGAATATCTTCGTACCCAAGGTGAAATCGTGTCCCATCAGGGTCATTGGCGGCCATCTTGTCGGCCATCTTGGCTTTTTCATGAATTATTAGTAAAACCTAACTTTCTCTATAGATTTCCAACCATTTGAGCTACATGCATGACATTTTTATATGAGGCACATTACTGATCCCACTATGTACACAAAGAACCATTTTGACCTTGACCAAGGTCAAGGTCATGAGAATTGACCTTGAACTTGAAAATTGACCAAATTACGTCATTTGACCATGTATCAACTGCTGTCAACACTTTATTAATGGCATTTTCTCCATCTTAGGATTCTTGTATGAAGAAGACATCAATATCAAGCTATTCAGTTCATTGGAATTGAGATTAAAGGTTTGAAGTGTCAATAAGGGGAAGAAGATTCTCTTATTGACAGTTCCAAAAAGGAACTGTCAATAAGAGAAAATGAATCTCTTATTGCCAGTGTTCACGAACTGTCAATAGGGGAATTATATCCTGGTATTGACAGTTTGAACTGTCAATAAGGGAATTTTATTCTGGTATTGACAGTTCGAATTGTCAATAAGAAGATTGATTTCTACTATTGACAGTTTGCACTGTCAATAGCTGGCCGGCCTTGGTTTAGCTATTGACAGTTCAAACTGTCAATAGTGGAAAATTTTCCTCTTATTGACAGTTCAGACTGTCAATAGCGGGATATTTTTCTCTTATTGACAGTTCAAACTGTCAATAGTGGTTAATTATAGTGTTATTGACAGTTCTTCACCGAACTGTCAATAGTGGGAATTTCCTCTCTTAATGACAGTTCCTTATCATTACTGTCATAACCCTGGTGGAAAAGTGGATTTTGGTGGAAAAGTGGATCTTGGTCTCGGAGATGATGGTTGGTGGCTCGGGCTCGTCATTCCCTGATCCACCCCCATGGATTGGGGTACCCATCCTGCCATGGGGCCATGTGTGGCCGTCAGATCCTCCATCAGGCCCCCCTGAGAGTGAGGTGGCTGAGTTACCACCTCTGCTGGGTCGGGGCTTGCAACTGCCGCTCCAACTGCATATCAATTTGTTTGTGTTGTTCAACGTCCCGTGGACGATGCAGCAGGGATCAGGGCGATTGAGAGCAGTGTCCCGTGGACGCCTCTAGCGGGGCTGCTGCTAATCCCTCGTGCCTCAACCCTGAAAAGAGAGGGATCCATTCGCTGCTTGCCTGCCACACCTGGGAGCAGGGCAGCAGGCTAGGGCCAGCCCCCCTGTGCCTCAACTAGGTTGGCAGGCACCTGTGACTCCTGGTGTGATGACCTGGGGCACCCGTTGCCATGGGGAACCTGGGAACTGGCCGCCCCTAGTCTCCTGTCCCTCAACCAGGATGGCCGGGGGGAATGAAGGAGGATGTCGCCTGCCCACTTCCTCTCATCAGCGCTGTGTGACACCTCACACACCTGGACCACTGGCTGGGTGTCGCCGGGCACTTCGGAGAGGCTGTCTTGATGTACCACAACCTGGCCCAGCAGTGTGGTAGTGTGGTCCCCAAAGGAAGTGACCTGTTCCTCATCCAAGAACACTCGGACCTCAGGCACCTTGTCCCCCTGTGAGTCACCTTCTCCCTCTGCAAAGAGCACGGAGGTCACCCTTGTCTTTTCCCACCCGATCACTGAGGTGGCCATGCAGGTGGGACTCCCCCTTCCAGGGACTTGGCCACCAGTACAACACGGGGGCTAAGGGGTGCTGTCCTGTCCTCTTTTACCAGAGAGGTGTGAGCAACCACTTACAGGTTCGCGGGGGAAAGGAAAATGTTGGATCTCGCTGGGGGCCAGCTGGCAGTTTCCCCCACTCCACACACCACTTTGCAGGGGTAGCGGGAGACAACTGCCACTGCAGCCCATCCCCACTCTCGTCAGGGAGCGACTTTCTGGACCCAATGCCTAAGGGTCGTACGACAGCAGACTGCTCCACGGTGGACTCTCCCTTCCCTTCTATTTGTCCCTGTCTCCCTGTCGGAGGGATCCGTATCCCCCTATGAGAGGGGGAGGTCCACTTTGTTAGCGTCTGTCTTACACTCAGCGGAGCCGGGTGACGCAACCACCAATGTCACTTCCTCCGGCGGTTCAGGTAGCGGACATGTGTGTGGTTCAGGACTCCAGTCACCAGAGGGTGGGCAACAAAGTCCTAAGCGCCCTCCTGTGGCAGCTGCTGGATAGGAGGGGGCAGAGGCGTGGTACTCGTGCCACCACCAGTTACAGGAGGATGTGCTGGTCAAGGTGGGGTTTCACCCCCTTCCGCCAGACAGTCTTACCACTGTGCTTCATCCCTCAGGCCCCCGACTTCCTATTGGACCCTGTTGGGGTCGGGGGGTTGCCCACACATCCCTATGCTCATCCTCATCCGATGAGGGGGACTTCTTCTTCTTAGATCGCCTCCCCTGCGACCTGGAGGCCATGCCTGACCCGGTCAGTTGTGGTTGTGCTGGAACAATGGCCGTGACCACGGGTGACACTGACTGCCCACCGGTCCACCGGGTGGCGTCCCACCTACCAGAGCCCTACCGGACACCGAGGCTCCACCGGCAGCGGCAACCAGCTTCTTGGAAGTGCTGAGGATATTCTCACAGGATAACCAAAAGCTCTCCCTCCAATATACTAGGACGTATACTTGCAACAAAGATGGATACAGGTAGATTCATCTCTTTATGGTGCTCATTTAAGGTGAAAAGTTCAATACTCTTAACTATGTTTTAGCTCCTTCTCACAGGGCGATAAGCACTCAATTATTGATTTCACAACCTTTATTGTCGTTTTATGTGACCTTGACCTTGATAAAGGTCATATATATCAGAGCATTCATTATCCAAAAAGATAAACAATAATAAGCAATGGCAATCCACTATCTTTGAGAAATTGCTGAAAATATGTTATATAGTGGGAAAATTGCAATATGTCCAATGATGGAAAGCTGTTGTTACCATGCAGAATTATGATGGCAACAAATGGTTGTCATGGCAAAAATGTATATAAACTATGTTTTAATGATATAGATATGTTCATGAAATGTGTCTAATAAAAAGAAATGAATAAAAGAAAATATTGTGATATATTCAACACTCTAACATTGCTTTGAGAGGTCTTTAGGTGCTCATTTGATGATTTATCCAAATTCTATGTCAATTAAGTGACGTTGACCTTGGTCAAGGTCATAGTTGCAGCTAATTCTCACAGTTACTAATGAGATAGATATGTGTGCCCAAAATAATCTATGGAACATGAGTAGCTGGCATACCAGAGCCAATCACATGTTTTCTACGGCTAAATCCTGAAATATACCGATAATTGAAAATGCTTTGTTACGATGGCAAAATCTCATCTAATCTCAATTCCAATGAACTGAATAGCTTGATGTTGATGTCCTCTTTATACATGAATCCTAAGATGGAGAAAATGCCATTAATAAAGTGTTGACAGCAGTTGATACATGGTCAAATGACGTAATTTGGTCAATTTTCAAGTTCAAGGTCAATTCTCATGATCTAGACCTTGGTCAAAGTCAAAATGGTTCTTTGAGTACATAGTGGAATTAGTTATGTGCCTTATATAAAAATTTCATGCATGTAGCTCAAATGGTTGGAAATCTATAGAGAAAGTTAGGTTTTACTAATAATTCATGAAAAAGCCAAGATGGCCGACAAGATGGCCGCCAATGACCCTGATGGGACACGATTTCACCTTGGGTACGAAGATATTCCGTAACTAGAGATATTCAGGATTCCAAAAATGTAAGTTTAAAAAATATAGTCTTCGGGTGCATGGGACCCCCTGCTTTCTACTATACTACTACTTTATTACTATTCCCACTCCACTGTAACTCAGTCCCCATTCATACCTTTTACATCACAGTCTTCACTTACTCCCCCAGCAGCATTTTAAAGGGGCATAGCCCGATGTTCAAGGCTAAAAAATAGATTTTGCTAAAACTGAACCAGAATGTTCGATATGGCCATACTTCATGTCCTACCTACTTTATTAAGCATTATTCCCCAGAATTCAGCTTAGATTTCAGCCAATCATCAATTTCTTGCTCAATTTGAGACTTTTGGAGTGCACGCTATAAGTCCACCCATTGAAAATACACTGTAAAGGGCTATACCTGTGTTGATGGGACCCTCTTTATTGCCTCTTATTGCTCATCAATGGTATTTTATTGCCCCCCATCCTGCCATTTTGAACGCATGTAAGTAGTACTTGAAATATGGAAAAATCGGACCATGTCACTTTAAGTCTCTGTAGTAAACCACCCATTGATTTTCCTATGTCATAAGCAGGATCTAGAAAACGGGCTCCCCCGTTTTACATCAATGTTTCTTTATAACGATGTCCCCATCTACTCAACACCAACTAAGCTCATTCCTTACAGTCTTGTCTATATTTACTTGCCGGCTAGCCTCTTTTAAAAGCTGCTACTAGTTTGGCTGCAGTAAACTAACCTATGTCCGGGGCAACTTATAATCTACCTGCTCACATAACATGAGACAGGGAGTGATACTCTCACATGAATAGTGTAGCTGTGGCTGGTGTAGAATGATGTTTGTTTACATGATATTCAATATGTAAACGATTTTTAATACAAAGTATAGGTGTGATTATTTGACAAGGCAAACATAGACAGGCATCCTAGTGACAGTAGGACTTAGCAAAAGGGTGAGGGAATGAGGAATTGTATGGGAGAAAGGGGCAGCATAAAGATATTGCAGTGTTAAAGGGATCCAGTTACAATTAGGTAGAAAGAAGCAGGGAAAGAAGTTAATATGATATGGGAGAGAAAAGAAGGAAATATGATTAGAAGAGAAGGTATGCGAGGAGAGTATGGAGGCATTAGAAAACACAAACTGGAAGGATAGGGAGTGCAGAACAATTGGTTAAGGGACTTTTTTCAATATTGTCACACACTGTGTCATCTTCAAAGACTGTATGTCACAAACACCTCCCACTCTATGGGGGTTCATGTAGGTGTTGAAGATGTGATGTTAAAGTCTTATTCCAGTTCAAAGAGCTGTGTCAATACCCGACGCTTACTATTGATCTTTCTGCACCTACAACTGAAATACAACATTGATGTCTAAGTCCAGGTGCTAGAGCTACAAATAGCCTTTTATGGCCCCTTCATAAACCTTGATCCCTCAAAATCTCTTTGAATACCCCCCCCCCTTGCCAGACGGTGTGAAGCTACCTGTAGTATGTTCGCATTTTACACCTAACCCTTCTGATCTTTCATATTTATGAATATGATACTGTTAACATAGGAAATCATATCTTATGTACAAAAAGTCTCTATATAACTGAGCACATTGTCAACATCTCATAATATTACCTTAGTTTTTAATCAGGTTGTCCACCTATGTCACCATATCTTAATTGTTTCATTAGAAATACTTAATAATAATTGGGAAAAAGTGCTTTTTAACATCAGTAGCCACAAAGAAAGGGTGTCTTGTGTCTCTTCTCTCATATAATGTTAACTGATGAGCTCTGTACGTTGGTCTATCCTCAGGACTGAATTAATTTTAGGTCATATTCACATGACTCATATGTTGGGTGTTCCGTTTCCTAATTGAAAATAGTTTGTGCAGCATTTTTTTCCACAAGGTTTCTTTTGACTTGATGAATTGGTTATTCCGCCATCGACACGTATTCTGCAGACACTGCATCTTTTTGAGCACGGTAATTCTATACCTCCATTCTTCATCAAAACCATGTGTTCTGGACAAAAAATATTCTCATGGTAGCTTGTATTGAAAGTTTGACAAACTGCTGTGACCTTAGGAATTATCCTATATTGATCTAAATCAAGAAGAATTTGTCAGCTTGTGGGAGGGATTCCCAAAACTCTTGTAAGCTTTTGTTCCCACATTAATATATTACTATGGACCTCATGAACCGTATTTCTATGCTACACATTAAAGTGTAATGCATTAGTATCCGTTATAGCATAGGGTTTCTATCATAAATGTCAAGGACTTTTCTGTGTTGAGAATACAAATACTCATCCCTATCTCTTTTTAGTTATTTCGTCTTTAGGTTTGTGGCCCTGAAGTGGCTCCATTCCCGGGCTCCCTACTGCCTTCTATGGCCCTTTATAAATTGCAAGACATTGTCTTACACAGAAAGCATGAGAAAGTGGCCCAGGTAGATAGACAGGCAGGGACAGAGAATATCCAAATGAATAGAAATGGATAAGTGACATTTGACATTTGGTAGTAAAAATCAAATATAAGCCAGGGGCACCTGTGGCACGTTGAGGGGAATAATAAGAATTTGGTGGGAGCAAACTAATATAGACTAATCTTACAAGAGCCATAAACAATGACAAGGGTGATAATTTACGATGATTCATTACATAAATAATTATCAGAAATAGGGCAGATAAAGTTGTTATATTATGCTGCTCAGGTTTCAGTCTACCTTTTTTTTTTCTTTGAGCCATGTATCTCTATATTCATTATACTGTCTTACAGCAGCGAATACACTGACCCTACTGCAAGTTTGGCAAAATGAGCGAAGCTATTGCTCACATGACATCCCAAATCTTTCAGGACCTAGATTATGGACTAGATACCATTCTCATCGTGTGACCATAACTAACACCTTCCTGTGACCATACTTTCCCACCCAGCAGCTCAGAACACTCATTTAACCCCTATCTGTAGTCTATACAAATAGTTGTCCCACGCATAGAACCAGACTATTGGAATGCATGGGAACGCAGCTCCCATCAACTGATTAACATATCTCCATGGACATGGGCAGCTGAGGAGAAAGGTACATCCAGGAGCGATTTTTAGTACTGGGGTTTGGCCAATAGGGGGCATCACAATGGCCACAAATGGGAAAATTGGCCAAAATTTGTTCTAAAGTGATTTTTTACATAGAAAATGATGGTTTTCTCCAAAACATTTATTTTTGGGGTAATCCTTCATTATTTGGAATGTATATGAAACGTTTTGAAGCCAATATGAGGCCTAAATAAGGCTTTCTCCTTAAAACGTGTTGCCATGGCAACCACAACTTCCTTCCAAATAGAAAAAAAATGAATTCCAATTTATAGAGAGATTCATAGGGATTACTGCACTGAAAACAGAATGGAAATATCATTTCTTTATCCAGATTTATGATAAAAAATATGAAAAATAGTGGTTAGGTAATAAGTGAAATTCTGCTAAATCATGATAATTAGATATCGAAATACAATTAAAACAACAAGAGATAGAGCCTATTGGCTGTTTAGCAATGGTAGCATCGTCCCAGATTCACAAAGCAATTTCTCAAAAACTAGAAGAGATATCTCCATCTATGATACCTCATTTGAAAGCTTATGACTTCAATTTTAAAACATACATTTCACCTCGGATATCCCTTTCTCCTCATCTGCCCTCCATGCGCATGTCCTATGATCCATGTAGATATAAACATCATGCATGCAGGACCGACTGTTAGAGTGCGGCCCTTCAGCCTAGAGATAACATCTCCGAATAGCTCCCATCTATGCTGTCACCACTCTTACATATAGACATGTCATTACTATGTGCCAACGTATATAAAAGATGAAGAACTATGTCTCAATGTTTTGTTGATTCTTTTACCCATGTCAAAGACTTGACACAATTGCTTGATCAACAGAGGTGTAAAAGGAAACCAAAGAGCAACTAATAGTATCCATTGCTCTTTGAGGAAACTGTGAAATATCCCTTATATTCTGAATTATCAAGATCCATTAAGTAACATGTTCATCAGTCATGCCTATCATGCAGACCAAAAAGCTGATGCAGTATTATTCAGCACACTCAAAAAATCACTGCAAAATTATTCTAAACAAAGACAGGGAGGGTTGGTCAATGTAATTGACATATCTTAGTCTGGTGGTCTAAAGGAGTGGTTGCTTGCTTTTATACCATAGAATGATGTGAACAATTGTAGTTCCAGTATTTATAACATTTCTTTGGTCGCTTCCTCCATTACCCCAATAAATGCACAGTTTAATAGGTGTGTGGCGGCAATTGAAAACATTTTAAGCCCACTAATTTCCTCACCAACCAGTACCGGAGTCAGCCATTCATTTATTCATTGTTCTCATAATACGGTCATACAGGAAAAAGATTTCCCAGATAACTTATCAGAAACCTTCAGTATTTTCATGACAACAAGTGATTATGAACATTATATTGAGACATGATGCCATCCTCAGAGGCTTGATGAGGAAACTGAAGCTGTACCACATATCTACATTTACACCATTTGTATCCTACTACCCCTATCCACACCTTGTTAACGGTTACCCCTCTCTTACTTGTTACATTTCTTTTGAGTAATTAGTAGCACTCATTGATACTTTCTCTATGTACACACTTATGATATTGCAATGCTTCACATGACCTTTTCTTCTGTTCAATCTGCGATGGGCACTTCTTCTGAAGATACAGCAACCTTTTGAGCAGCAGGGTAATCCTGTAAGCCTATATATTATAGTATGTAATCTGAACCATGTGCTTTTTAAAAAGAAAGGTCCTCAGAGTAGCAGTCTATCGAAGCATTGCTTTTGTGAAGAAGGTTAAAGAAACTCATGTGACCTTTTGAATATTGCACTGCCGATCTACATGAACAATATGTTAGCATGTAAGAGGGATGATCCACACATATTTACACTTTCTTTTCTGTAAAAGAGGTGTTCCCTGCACATATGCATGGTTATCCCTTCTTTTTGACAGCTCACTAATGGAGAGCTGGAGACAAAATGAGGTGTGATATGTTGCATTGTCTTTAGTGGTTTTGAAACATAAATGTAAAGTACTATGCTATGGTGCCAAATACATTAGATTATGCAAACATGAGTACTGTTGTCAGCTGACTAGCTGACTAGCGACCTATGCTGCACCTGAGAATATAATAGGATTGTATTCATTCTTAAATGTGTTCTTTTTACAATAAATGTCAAGGTTCTGTCTCCTAAAGTGAATCCTTATCTCCCTCTATCTCCAATAATTGTTTCTGTATGTGTAAAAATGTGCCATATGGCACCTTGTGGCACCAAAGAAGGTGTGTCTCCTGATCCTTTACTGCATTCTCCGGTGGCGCCTCGAGACATTGTCTCATGTTGAAAGGGGGGGAAACTGTCATAGAAAGGTAGAAAGAGAGGCAGACAGAACGTCTTAATAGATAGAAATCCATTAGTGAACTGACACTTGAAAGTAAAAAAGCAAATAGAAGTCAAGAATAATGGTGGCTCTCTGAGAGGGATCAGGAGGTGATGGGAGGAAAAGTGTTGAATGGGGGCGGAAAGAATCCAGACAAGAGTCATAGACAATGACTATCATGGAGAAATAGCATAGTCATAGATAATGTAATGTTTTATAGTTGTTGGTCCAAGAAAAAAACTGATAAATGATGAAAGAGAAAAAGAGTGAATGACAGAGAGGGGCATATATATGGATATGTATCTACAGTTGATGAGAAGATATAGCTCTGTGGGGTTTTAGGTGGGGGACTTGCAGATCTTAATCTTAGTACACTAAGGGCATAATTATGAAAAAGAAAATATGCTTCTACATTATTGTAACCATTGGGATCAGTCAGCTTTTTGCTTGCAAAGGTCAGGTTAAGTTTATAAGTAATGTATTTTTCTATTGCGTTTAAATTTAAATCAACTTTACAACCCATTACAAAGTTGATCTTGCTTATTTTGATTTGGGTATAATGTGAATAATACAGCTACCTAGAAAAAGACAACACCTACTACTAAATACATCAAACGTGTTTGACGTAAGGGATGGTTATAATATTATTATGATGAAATTTAGTGGTTAAGAGTCTCCTAAATTCGGTAACATTCAAATTCTTTTCTGGTCTAGAAAGTGACTAAAAAAGGGGATGCTTATCAGAGACAGGGAACATAATGTGTGGAATACTGTAAAGGAGACTTCTACCATAACAGCCTCTTAAGCCTATTATTATGATAAACCACCATTAAATCGTTAATAGCACGTCCTAAAGCAACATCTGGAAAAATGACTCCCCTGTGCTATATGAATGTCAGTGTTTGTTTACGTTAATATTCCCATCTACCCAATACCCAGTCTGTTGACACCTCATATAGCCATGTCTACACTTACTACTCCAGCAGTCCCTTAAGCTGCTGTAGTAAACCATCCTCTGCCCTAAGGGACTCATAGTTTACCTGCTTACCTGGCATGTGACAAGCGATCATATATAGTGTAACTCCTGCCGGTGTAGTCAAACATGTGTTATACCGTTTACTATCATGATGTATGAATGCAGCCCTCGGGAGTATGGCGGCATTCAAGCAGAGTTGCAGCAATGCCAGTAGACTTAGTCATCTTGATGTAAATAATCTGTAATACATATTTTTATTAAGGACAAGGCAAAGGTAAAATGTCAGTCAAGGGGATGCAGAACTGAGAAAGAATGGTAAAGCAAATGTGGATAGAAGGATTCGAGAGGAATTACCGAGAGTTCAGACCGAGAGATAAATATTAGGTTCTACAGAAGGGGATATTAGATAAAAATGTAGGTAATAGGAGAGAGGGGATACAAAAGTATTAAGGCATTCAAACTGCAAAAAATGGAGACTATAAAGACAAATAGTAAGTGAGGGGTAAAATGTGTCAGCAACGGGGGAAAGGAATGTACTATGAATGATAAAATGGTTAGGAAAAAACACACTGTAAAGGATTGTGTACGTATGTACATGAGAACAATATGTAAACAATCGGATATGTTTTATAGGATTGTATTATCTTCTCCGCTGTTTAAGTGAATTAATCATTATCAGAAATTTAATTTTCCAAATACATTCTTTCATGATATGCATTTTCACCTATCCCAATGGCCTTTAACTTACTAGACTCATGCGGCTAGTATTTGGTCATTTAGTCATTGCAAGTTGTCTATTACTATCTTCTTTTTTTTTGATTAGCACTTTGCCACAGAATGTTTAATTTTCAAATACTGGCACGTGCAATACCAATTCAGTGGTTCCCACCATTACCCAATTAAACCCCACAGATTGATAGAACAGCGCTGGAAGTCAAATACAGTCAAAGCCTTACCGACTTGAAGTCAGGGGAGTAACCTTATTCAATTCTTCATGGCCTGCTCAGGATTTTGTTGCATATCACATGCTGTACACATGCAGCCCTATACGTAGTAATAAAGGATTTCGCCAAGCCTACAGGACGGAGTGATGCTGTGTCAGCAAGTTGATTTTGTCCTGCGGAAATGATCATTCACTTTTAGACAACCTTGAAATTTGTACAGATGATCTGTGCAACACACCTTTTTCTGTATGTAACTCGAACCAGGTACTTTGGACAAGGGTCCTGAGAGTAGCAGCCCATGGAGGTGTTTCTCTTTGATTGAAGGTCAGGAAAAACTCATGCATCTTTTGTAGTACTCCACATCAACAATATGTAAGAATGGGAGCTCCAAGCCACCTTGCACACGTGTTGCTGAACAGCCTAGTTCAAGCATATCCACATGGAGGATCCATTTTGCTTGACTTCGCACCAAATGAGTGCTGGGCACAAATGAAGTGAACTTTACAGACTATAAATTATATCACATTGTCATTCATTAATTTATGCATCCATGATAATGCCTTGGAGACCTGATACCTGTGCCTAAGGATAATTGGCTCGGCGAATGACCAATGAATACACATGGCTATGAAAAACTTCACAATAAAGGTCCTTTCATTTCCTCCTACTATCTGTCAGACAGTGATTCTGAGTTTTTCACTCACAATCAATTCTATTTCCATATCAACACTGAGGCCAAAAAAAGGCAGAGAGCTGTAACACATACAAAGGTGGACACACCTGCCACTTTGGAGGATAACAGCCAGTGGAGAACCTGTACAGGTTATAGCATAGTACACAGATAATCTAATAGCCCAAGCCAATTAGTCTGTAGTGGCTATCCCAGGTTGGTCATTGGTCAGGCATGTGCTATTCAAGAATGACTGAGGCAAAACAACATGACTTACTCAAAGGGATTTAGCCTAAAATGAAAAGACTAGGGTGAGTTTGTCAATACTGACCGACCTGACAATATTAAGTAACCTAGGTTGGTCGTATAAGGAGCCAAAGAATATTATCTAGCATTGGAGAAAACCTGCTGAGGCTACGATGTCCAGCGTGTTTACAGTACACACTCAGAAAAGTCAGCGTCATTGTCGCTAAAACTACTCTCATATGTGAATCAGGCAGTGTCTGACATTCATATGAGAGGGGTTTTAGCGACAATGACGCTGACTCTTTTGAGTGTGTATCATGAGCATAACCATATCAAAGCTCAGAGGAATAGGCATGAAAGATAAATGCACTAAAGGTAGCCTGCCACCTTTATGCACTGCCACATCACCTGAGGGGGTCTTACAAAGGGATAGTGAGTGGAGTTTTTAAGTCCATACCTCCTGCTTACTATTGATGTCTCTGCACCTACAAATAAAACACTATAAACAAGGCATTAGAACGGATTATACCACGATTCTGGCGTTTCCCGTGCCGAGAGTTGATATTTGCCGTGCGTATATCTCAGGATATACGCATGCTCAGAATTAATTTTTTACACCAAGAAGGTTCTATATATTTTAACAAGGTAATGAAAGATAGGCATAGCCATTTTGGCTACGAAATTAGAGTAAATCGTCCGGGTCGCGAACCCCGGCCGCTGAGGCCAAACGCGAGCGCCTAACCTCATGCGCCAATAGTCTCTTACCTTGTCGCCATGATTTCTATCATCGTCTGGTCAATGAGTGTTGAATAACATCCAAATGTAGCAAAATTAGACCAGGACAGGGTTAATCCTTCAATGTGGTACATGCTTAGAGCTCCTTCTTGATGTTCTCGTGTAGAAATAGCCTTTAAATTGCGTAAATTCCTTATATTTCAACATTTTACAATTGATACCAGCCCCGTTAGACTTGTACACAGCGGGACGGGATGTAAAACCAACACGCCAAGTCGAGTGACCAATGCGCACGATTGACCTACTGTCAGCGGTGGCTTCGATCAGCTGATCTTGATTTGAAGTCCATTGGTCTCTCGAATTCGCTGTGTTGGTTGCGTCAGTCGGTCACGTGATTTATATCGTCTCCTTGTTTACTACTCCAAGCGTGTTGGTATCGATCGCAAAATGTTGAATTATGAGGATTTTACACGATTAAAAGGGTAAAACAGCACGGCATCATCAACAAGGATATATATATGTACTGGATTGAAGGATAAGCCTGACATGCTCTAATTTGGCCACATTTGGATGTTATTCACTACGTATTTGGTACCGCTGGGAGAATCATGGCGCTCCGCTATGCGCCGGGTCTGCCAGTCGGCGAGACAAAATGGATAATTGAAATAGGTAGGCCTAATATGCCATATATCGACATATTTTGAAGGAATTGTGGT
Source organism: Harmothoe impar (assembly GCA_947462335.1). Lineage (NCBI taxonomy): Eukaryota > Metazoa > Annelida > Polychaeta > Phyllodocida > Polynoidae > Harmothoe > Harmothoe impar. Next base: position 28,545,767 of record OX381715.1, read on the forward strand.
ATAAACGCATTAAGGGCTGGTGGGTAAAGCACTTGTGAGGTATATCTGTCCAATAATGAACTCGCCTTCGGCTTGTTCATTATTGCCAGATATACCTCACGCGTGCTATCCCCACCAGCCATTATTGCATCACGCTGGGATACAAAATAGCATCCTGTATTCCCCTTATCAGCCTGCACTGCTCACCGTCTCTTTATGATGCATGTTCACCTTTCAAACATAATCCTTCTGATCTTTCATACTACTCATGAGTATGATACTATTTTAAAACATTGGACATTGCATTATGGCCTTACTTCAATGATTGATGCATGGAAACCCCTCTGGTTTCAAGAATAAGTAAAATACCTGTATCATTTCAACTCTGATTACAATCACTCGGAATAGAATCAAAGAAATGTGTCTCATACATCCAACCATGCACATTGGGGAGGGCAAATAGTAAATTGAGAAGACTGGACATGTATTTTATAAGACTTTAGAATGACAAATTTTCCTTTACAGTACTCTGTTTGCATTTTGATTAGCACTATGCCATAGAGTGTAACCATTGACAGTTTCAGTAGTTATTTCACCATTACCCAATTACGACATACAGGTTGATAGATGTGTCGTGTTATTTGAAAATGATTTAAGTCCATTACTCTCTGACCAACTAGTCACAGAGTCCGGTGGTGACTTATTCATTGTTTGCTTAATTAGACCTGTACAGATTCTTTTTACACTAAATGACCTTCATGAAACCTTCAGTTTTTGATATCCTTTTTTAGTATTTTAACTAGTTAATAAGGGCCTGGCTCATCCAACAGTCCAAATGAGAAACCTATTTCAACACTTTATGTCATAGTGCTTTCATGTATATCACATGAATGCAGTCCAGTCGAATTGCTTACAGGATTTGCTTTAAAGCATTCTGTCAAGCCTACGGAGCAGGATGGACTGATGTTGTGTCAGAAAATTGATCCATTTTTCTGCATAAATATTCATCAACCTTTAGACAACATTGAAAAGTGACCAGAAGATCTGTGCAATAGCTTTTTAATGAGGTAGCCTAGCAGAAACAATGACCTTTGCCTCGCTGCATTGAGCATAAAGGGAAAAACATTAGATTATGTAAACATAAGAGCTTCAGAAAGAAACATCTAGGTTAAAATGCTCAAATTAGGATGAGTGGGTGCCGCAGATTTCTGTCCTTTTCTCTCTGTTGTCTTTGTTTTTCATTTCAGCATCTTTTTCAGCCAATGGCCAATGAAGACAGGTGCCTATAAAAAAAACTCACAATAAATGTCCGAATCAATTACTCTCAACTTCAGGTTACTTTGGCTTCAATTCCCATACTATCTGTCAAACAGTGATTTGAGTTTTTCAGTTATTCTATCTTGGTACGAAATCTGAGGCAAAGAAGGCATAGAGCTGCAACACACACAAACGTACGCCTGCCTGCTTTTTGAGATGTAAAACATTCTGGCTTCCTAACTGCCAAAGGAAAACCTACGCAAGGTATTCTGTGTGACCAATACAGTATAGTGGTACATCTGACTATGCATGTTCCTACATAATAGCGTAAGATCTGAAAGGTGACCCATCTAGGGAAAAGACCCGTTCAGGCGGGATTTTTAGTACTGTCTTCAGTCACCAGAGGCACCAGAAGAGTGCATAATTCTAGTGAAAATCCTCTCCGATAATTTTTTGAGTATAATACAATAGACTTATTAGAATTTTTTTTATTTTTACTGCTAACATTCCATATTTGAAATGCAAAAAGAACATTTTTTCAGGGAAAATAAGCATAATAAGACACTTTCTGGTTGCCATGGAAACCATTCCGTAACACAAAATGGGAGATAATTGTGCTAATTTCTTAGAAATATGTGACCAGGCCAGTGAAAAGGGATATCTAAGGGAAATTCATAATTAAAGTTGGTGTCAAGATCATTAAAATGAGATATCACATGTTAACGTACAACCGGTAGTCTTGCGGGAATCATGACTTTGTGTTGAACATGGGTCGTTTTGTGAAACTGAAAATGATAAAATTAAGCTCCAAATACACTTTATCCCGTAATAAACACTGAGTAGATTGAAAAATCAGATTTATTGAAAAATAACCTAAAAAAGTGGAACATTTTAGTGTAGATTTGGTTCTAGGAAGGATTTTCCAGGTCTGTTTTCAGTTTTGAGTAACTGATGTAATTCCCAAGAGATGAGAACCAAAATCTCCCATATCGGACAATGGAATGGTTTCCATGGCAACCAAAGAGTGGCATATATGCCAATTTTCCATAGAAAATGTTCCATTTACATTCCAAATATAGAATGTTTGCACCAGTAATGGAATATTTCTCAGGAGACTACTGGATTATCCATGAAAAATTATCTTAAAGCATTTTTGGGTCTATTTTCCACTATTTTGCCATTCTGATGGCCCCTAGTGGCCAAACCCAGAATTAAAAATCCCCCCTGAAGGCTGATTTTCTGAGGACGGGTCACATATTGTCAATTACTAAAAACTGGAGACAGACTGTAATAATTCCTTCTAGAACTAAATTTAGACTAAAAAATCCTATTTTATTCCGCATTTATCAATAAAACAAATTTTTCATGATAATTACAATTGTTATTGGATGCAATGCTTTTAGAGCTTATTTACCATTTTCAGTTATTTATAAGTAGTATTCTACAAACTTTGACCACCAGGGAGCTCCATACAGCCAACAGGCTTAAAATATTACAAAAATCGATCTATAGTACGTTTTGATGTGGAATACAATGGGCCACTTTTAGAAAACCCTCCACATTTGGAATTTAAAAAGATTTGGGCATAAATTGGTGTTATTGCACATGTTGTTTGCCATGGAAACACAATTCTCATTCTAAATCGAAAATTGGAAAAGAAAAAAAAGATAGAAGGCCCCACAAAAATTTCTAATCTGAAAACAAAAATGTAAATATGATTTTAGAATTTAAAAAATCTGTGACCAAATGTTTGAAAAGAGTTTGAATCTTTGGTAATTTACATAGTTATATATATACTAATTAGATGTTCGTTATATAATGGAGTGTGATGAAACTGATCAGTATTTTCTAAAATTGTTTATTTACCCTGGTATCAATAGGTTATACACTATGGCGTGCCTGTATAAGATAATACCAGCCATATCGGTCTGGCTCTTCAACCTTACATCGATGAGGATAATCAGAATAAATAACACATTATGTGCTATCTGTTAAGGTGGGTCGCTACCCTTTGATCAAAGCTTAGTCAGCATATGTATGTACCCATTGATTCAATATCAGCTCATTCTGAGACATTTAAGCTATATGCGCAGATACCTGCGCAGTGAGTCCATATTCAAGAGGTAGCGATCCACCTTAAGTACTAAATTGGATTATTAACCTGTGTTAGTATGTCTGACATAGACTCACTTATGATATGAGCTAATCTCATTATATATTAAGAGAATATGTATTCAAGATTTCAATGAATATTTCAAAATGAATGTGATTGTCTACAAAGAACATGGGGCATAGACCGTGCAAGTTGGGGTCCAAAGTTAGAGCATATCCCCGGTCAATACCCATATAATGGGGGGTTGCATGACCTTAAAAGATGAACTTTTTAGTCAATATGGTCAACATCTAAGCACAGGCAGCAAGGTATTTGAATCTTGTGTGGAGATAATTAGTAAGTGAATGTATGAAATGGTGTTGATAGTGTCCTTTTCATGTGCAGAGGTTTCTATGTCCCAAACATTGAAATAAGCCCATAGTCAGCTGAGGCTATTCTGTTCAATCAACAGTATCATAGGCATAACCTTATAGAAGATCATAAGGTTTAGGCATGAAAGGTGAATACACTACAGGTAGCCTGACACCTTAGCACACCACCACACCACCTGAGGGAGGGGGTCTTGTAAAGGGATAGTGAGTGGGGTGTCAATAACCCTTTAAGGAATGCATAGTACTTTAATATGCAATCAGGATGTCTTCAGGATGTATAATTGGAACCCCTGTGCGAAACTCACCAGTGCTGCATTCACAATTTTTTTGAACACATCAATACATGCCAATACACTTCTCAAGTGATGCACATATGCATGCGTGCTACAATGAAGCTTCATGCCAACAAAAATAACTCAAAAACCTGTGGCATCATGCTATCCCTAGAGAGTTTCCCAGTAGATAAAGGAGGCTATTCATAGCTCCAGTACCCAGACTAAGGCCTCTCTGTGGTAGTTTACTTGTAGGTACAGAGGCATCAAAAGAAGTAGGGAGTATTGACACAGCTCTTTGAACTGGGAGGTGACTTGTCTACAACACCTTACACGCTGTGGGAGGTATTCGTCACATACAGTCTGAGATGATAGAAATCTGGGTAATGAGCACTTTGTAGTGATGAAAGGTAAAAACCTGCACCTGTAAATCCCATTAACATAGGAAGTTAAATGTCAAAAGCATGTCCCTTTCCCTGCTTCATTGGGACTGACTTTACCTCTCCGAGCCCTTTTCAATGTTTTTCCATCATCTCACCCCCCCCCCCCCATGCCATGCCTGCCAAGCTTGTCTTTCTTAATAATTACACTAGCCTGTTTCATAGTAATAATTATGGAGATGGTTAAGGCTACAGACATTGGTTTAACCAGCACCACATTGATAGTAGACCACCCTTGTACATGTATCACCCTATACAAGTCCCCAGGCAAACCACCAATGTATGAGTATCAGTGCCAGTCTCATGCTACATGAGCAGGTAGATTATGAGTCCCCGAGGACAGAGGATGGTTTACTATGGCACCTTAAGAGGCTGGCTTGGTGGTAAGTGTAGACATGGCTATACAATGTATGGACTAAGTGGGTATTGAGTAGCTGGGAATATCAGTATAATGAAACTCTGACATTGATGTAAAACAGGGGAGACCCTTTTCTAGATGTCACTTTATGACATACTAAAATCAATGGGTATTTTATTACAAGAGCTTAAAAGGGTGCTGAGGTAGTGAATGTAGACTGTGATATAAGGGTGTGAATGGGGACTAAATGGCTGCTGGGTGGGAACAGGGGTATAAACATATTGACATCCATAGCCCAAAAAAAGGTTTGTTTCAGGTCACCCGACCGACACTATCAAAACAGTGCCGACCCTACATTTTTTATGCAATTTTGAAAAAGAAAACACATTTTTACCCCTTTTTGGGTATTATTTTTTGGTGAAAATTTCTCACTCTCCCAAGCCTAATGTCTGACCTCCCCTGTGTGGTACCATGTACCGGGGGGGCCATGCATCAAGCCCTCTCTTATGGAGTTGAGTGGCTTTCCGCAAAAAAAATTTTGCGGAAAGCCAAAACAAAAATTTTTTTTGCGGAAAGCCAAAACAAATCCCTTTTTTCCTCTAGCAATATCAATGTATATTGCACCACTCTGACCAGAGACTGACACTGACCAACATGCAGTGCAAGTCTACCCCCTATATCAATACTATCCCATAAAGGAGGTCTTGGTGTATTCTATATTTTTTATTTTTTTGATTTAAAATAAAAAATATGCAAAGTTTTTTTGCACCCTAAAATGCTACTGATGAGTCAATTGACGAAACCGAAGAGCTACAAGTTACTTAAAAATATACTGGCACATGTCCAATATATTCTACAGTGTATCTCACACTGAAGGTGTACAAATAAGTTCAAATAAACAAAAGGACTTATGCAAGTCTACTGCCCGGGTATGTTCTCACCTGGCCTTGACCTTGCCCCAGCACTAGGACCAATAACAGGCCTAGCTTCTGGACACACCTTAGTAACTAGTAAACACCTACCTGGATACCTTTGTCCTGGTGGTGTCACATGGTACAGAAGAAGTTGTGGAGGTGAATCTCACCCTGATCTGTGTCGTATTTTCGGTCTAGCAACAGGGTCGCCCACACCTGTCCTCGTCTGCCGGTCCCCTTGGACGGCACACACATAAGTTTTCTCCTCAGACCCGCACTGTCCACAGCCGTCACCGGCTTTGCCACAGCCGTCACCGGCTCAGTCGCAGACACCACTTCTGACGTACAGCTCCTTGTGAGTCCTGTGCCAGATCCACTGAACTTCCCTAGTTCAGTGTAACACTAGTAAGAGTAAGCAAACGCTATTCTTCGGTGTGAATCCTCCTCAGCTGTTACAACCATGGCAGAGCAGGACGCGTTCCGAGCCAATTTCAAATGGCCAGTGACGCCGCAAGAAGCCGCCGCGGCCGCCGCGCCGGCACCGGCATAGGTAAGTCCTACCGATCCATCTTGCAATACACAGAGCCCCATCACTAAGTATTTTCATGTTACATGTGATTCAGGCCCTGTCCGCCCCTCAATCCCTTCAAATACGAAAAGAAAGAGGGGGAGGCCCCGCAAAAGGCGCCTCTCCACGCCGACAAACTGCATTGTTGACGATCCGAGGGAGCATACATTGAATGATACCGAGGCTCGCAAACGCAGTCGTCGCACACCGACCGAAAACGGCCTAAAAACCACAGAATCGGTCGCAACATGCGACAACTTTCATCAAAATGAGAAAGCAGACGCAAATACATTCGAATCGCACGATAAATCGATCGTTTTACCCGGGTACAGCGACGACGACTCGAACGATATGAATAATGTATGCTCCCCGCGCCCCGCTGAAGCTGGTAGCGGCGAGCAGTCGCTGTCTGAGAGCGACCAGCGAAATGTTCCCGCGCAATACGCCCGGATAACCGCGCCCTACGCCGCGGGCACCCGCGATGATCAATCTGATCAATCTGAACAGGCCAAATTGCAGCAACACTATAACCATTTAGAAATGCTGAAACAAAAGATAACACTTTTGTACAAAACGGACCCAAAGTTTAAATACCCTGACACAGTAGTAAGTACAACCTCTCATGCTGAAAACAACTCCTCTTGTATTTTACAGAAGGCCTTCAGCGTAGGGGAACTACCCGACTCATGCGCCGACTCCTACTCGACTCACAAGTACAACGCGACGGAGGCCGGAAAGCTGAACATCCACGAGGGTTGGATGACGGGATGCCTCGCCAAAGGCATTCACGAAAGGTGGACCTTGGGTTTGGAGCCCCCACCATTCTATACAACCAAGTTGAAGAAATTCAACCAGCGGTTTGCTGAGCTACGCAAGCAGCAGAGTCAGGAGGTGCAGACACTAATGGTCGAACTACTCAAGGACGCCCAGGAAACGATGACGGAGCAATCCGCCATGGCCTGCTCCAATGTAGAAACCACCACGAGAAAAAAACTCACCCCCGAGACAGCAGCTGATGCAGTACTCAAACGGGCGGACGACGATGTCAAGAAGAGCATCTTCCGGGAGTCAAAGAAGACTCAAAAGATCTACAATAAGATCTTGACCTCCGACACCGCCCTGAAGATCTCTGACGAAGAGATCATCGCCTCTGGGAAACCCATCAAACCCAAGGCAACTACCAGCACTGACGGTGGACGCAAGCGTCCTTTTCAGGACTGGGGGGACGAGCTGGAAAAGAAGGCAAAGGCCCCCCGAACCTTCGGACACCAACACGAACAACAGAAGAAGGCCAAAGACTCTCCCAAACATGCTCCTCCGAACAAGCGAGCCAACAAGGAGAACGAGAAGTCCGCTCCCAAGAAGAAGAACAAGTTCTTCAACAAGAGGAAGAGCAACAAGTGAACTCTCACACAGACTTTATGGACAATAACTTATCCATACTCAATCATTTGGCATTAAATTCTAATACTCAGTACCTCAATAGTCCCTCCTTATCAATTAACATAGATAGCAACAATAGTGATGATGATATAAATATGTACAACTCCACAGAGAACACAATCCATATCCAATCACCGGTCCTGACACTGGAGACTCCCAGAGGAGACCCCACTAGTCAGAACCCCCCGGCACCACTAGAAAGGGATGCCGGGAAAAACCCACCCGCCCCCATTTGCACAAGCAAACTGGTGGTAAATCTCTCCAACCATAACCTAACGGATGTGGAAATAAGTCTGCTAGAAAAAGGCTTAAAATTCTGCCCCACCAGGTTCCGCAGCGAACCAGGTGATCTTAAAAGTGAATTGGACGCATTCCACAAAAAATTGCGGACCATCCAATTCTTTTCTAAAAACCAGAATTCGGCTGAGGTGACTGAACAGGAACGAACTGATCAGCCCACCACCGCCCCCTACTCCAAGACGGAGGACTTGAAAAAATTCAAACCCCCGTCCAAATGGAACCCCCCACCGGGATCCGCAAATTTGGAGACGTTCATTAGTCATAATGAAATAGGCCTAGCGAAGAGTGAAACGGTCATCAACCGAAAACAGAATGTAACGGCTGAAGAACGCAAGGCCCTAAAAAGCCTCAGCAAAAACAACGACCTCACTATCAAACCCGCTGACAAAGGGGGCGCCCTTGTAGTGATGAACACTTCAGACTACGTAGAGGAAGCCTTCAGACAGCTAAACGATGGGAATACCTATCAGCGTCTGAAAAATGACCCCACAAAGGAGTCACAAGAAGAGATAAACAAGGTGATCCTGGAGATGCTGGCTCAGAATGAGATCAGCAAAGAAGTAGCCGATCTACTGGTGTGTGAAAAATCTCGCACACCACAGATATACTTCCTCCCGAAAATCCACAAGAACATCCTCCCCCCCCCCGGGACGACCAATCGTTAGTGCGAATGGCTGCCCGACGGAGAAGATTTCCGCTTTTGTGGATTGCTTTATGAAGCCCATAGTGCGAGACGTAAAATCTTACGTCAGGGACTCCACAGACTTCATAAACAAGATAGAGAGCAATGCTGCACTGCCAGTAGGCACCATCATTGGCACTCTCGATGTTAGTTCCCTCTACACCAACATCCCCCATGATGAGGGGATCGAAGGGTGAGGAAACACTTGGTACTGAACAGAGAAAGTTTCGAGAAACCTCGAAATGACTCTCTTATACACCTTCTGGAACTTGTCCTGAAAAGGAACAACTTCCAATTCAATGGCACCAACTTCCTACAAATAGGAGGAACTGCCATGGGGACGAGGCTGGCCCCATCCTACGCAAACCTATTCATGGCATCCCTTGAAGAAAACCTCTTGGAACACCACGAATACAAACCCTCTACGTGGGTACGATACATTGACGATATATTCTTCACCTGGTCACACGGTGTAGACCGCCTGAAAGACTGGCTAGAATATCTCAATAATGCCCACGACACCATCAAATTTACCTCGGACTACTCAAGTACTGAGATAAATTTCCTGGACACTACAGTAAAATTCGGCACAGATCGAAAGATGTACACCGACCTATACTGTAAACCCACCGACTCACACGGATACCTTCTGTATGACTCGGCACATCCGCCATCAAGCAAGCGGAGCCTACCCCACAGCCAGTTTCTCAGAATAATGAGAATCTGCACCAGGGAAGCAGATTTCTTGAAACATGTCAGGATCAAGAAACAACACTTTCGCGAACGGAAATACCCCGAAGCGATCCTGGATGAGGCATTCCGGAAATGCCTCACCAACGACCGGAAAGACCTCCTTCAACCAAAGGTAAAGGAGGACACCCCGGACACAAACTCAGAAAAGATCTACATGATCAACACCTACCGCCCCAATGATCACACCTTGGTGAAAATGATCGACGAAAATTGGGACATTCTTGGAAGATCGACATCAACCAAGGAAATTTGGGACCGAAAAGTAGTGAAAGGGTACCGCAGGCCAAAAAACCTGCGAGACCACCTGGTGAGAGCCAGGACAAACTACAACCCCTTCTCGACAGAGAAAGTAGGTTCCAAATGCACCAATGTCTGCAGAAGAAAGAACTGCAGATATTGCCCGATGCTAGACACATCGGGGAGGATCCAAAAAGGAACCTCCAAATTGAGCTTCGAGACAAAAACAAATGTCACGTGCAACAGCTCGAGCCTGATCTACTGCTTAGAATGCACCAAGTGCAACATCAAGTACGTGCGTCAGACCAAAAACAAGGTCAAAAAACGACTTTACAGCCACATGTACTTCACAAAGAAGGGCAAGGTGGTCAACGATGTCCAACGTCACTTCCTAAAGGAAGGCCATGACATAGAAAAGGACATGAAGGTCTACATACTGGATTTCATACACGAATATCCACACAGTAAGAAGGCCAAGAGTCTGCGACTCAAGATTGAATTCAATTGGATTCATCGACTTGGTACTACGGCCCCATACGGCCTGAACACCATGGACAGTGTATGCGGTTAGCACCCCCATTGCCTCGTCACAAATTTTTTGCGGAAAGCCACTCAACTCCATAAGAGAGGGCTTGATGCATGGCCCCCCCGGTACATGGTACCACACAGGGGAGGTCAGACATTAGGCTTGGGAGAGTGAGAAATTTTCACCAAAAAATAATACCCAGTGTATTGCACTCTGGTGCTAATCGCATGGCCAAGACACAGATCAGAAGTCCACATGTTAGTCACTACAAACATATGGCTTCCCACAACTTCACACCCCTCTCTCACTAGGAGGGGCTACCAGATAGAGACCAAAGGGATAATATATGGCCTAGGCCTACAAATCCCTTTTTTCCTCTAGCAATATCAATGTATATTGCACCACTCTGACCAGAGACTGACACTGACCAACATGCAGTGCAAGTCTACCCCCTATATCAATACTATCCCATAAAGGAGGTCTTGGTGTATTCTATATTTTTTATTTTTTTGATTAAAAATAAAAAATATGCAAAGTTTTTTTGCACCCTAAAATGCTACTGATGAGTCAATTGACGAAACCGAAGAGCTACAAGTTACTTAAAAATATACTGGCACATGTCCAATATATTCTACAGTGTATCTCACACTGAAGGTGTACAAATAAGTTCAAATAAACAAAAGGACTTATGCAAGTCTACTGCCCGGGTATGTTCTCACCTGGCCTTGACCTTGCCCCAGCACTAGGACCAATAACAGGCCTAGCTTCTGGACACACCTTAGTAACTAGTAAACACTTACCTGGATACCTTTGTCCTGGTGGTGTCACATGGTACAGAAGAAGTTGTGGAGGTGAATCTCACCCTGATCTGTGTCGTATTTTCGGTCTAGCAACAGGGTCGCCCACACCTGTCCTCGTCTGCCGGTCCCCTTGGACGGCACACACATAATTTTTACCCCTTTTTGGTAAATTTTAGGGTCTTCAAAAAAGCTGGGTAGTATTTTCATTTAAAAAAAAAGTTAAAATGTTTTTTTTAATCCAACCTACCGACCCTACATTTTCTTGCCATGTTAACTGAAACAAACCTTCTTTTTTTTGGGCCTTATCAATGTCAAGGTTTAGGACCTGTACTATTTGCCTTACATCTGTAACATTCAAACCCTGACACCAGTATATATAATGGTTTATAATTGATTGAAATATTTATGCATGGAAGTTTGTACCTTCCACCTACAGACATACCTACAGCTCATGTATCGGCCAATCCTACTTAAGTGTTACAACATAAGGAAATGAGAGAGAATGACTTAAAGAAATCCTCTGTGTATGTACATTTGTTGAAACTAATCAAAAATGGCCAACTAATGGCTAAGCAGCAGATATAGCAGCCTCCTCTGCCCTGTGTGTGTGACACGTTCAGGAAAGCATTCATCGTCTATAGTTATTGAATTTCTCCTTGTCATTGCCTCTAACTCTTTGTCTGGATTCTCTCCCACACGATTCTACACTTTTTCACCCACCACTTTCTGATCCCTCTCACAGTGCCACAGTTTCCCTGACTTCTATTTCCTTTTTCCTGTCAAATGTCAATTCACTAATGGATTTCTATTTATTTGGACCTTCCTTCTACCTGTCTTGCTCCCTTTTAGTGATAGTTTTTAAACCCTTCAGCAAGGGACAATGTATTGAGGGGAAACCTGGAAAGGGTGACACACATACTTTGCGGTCACAAAGTGCCAAATGGCACCCTTTTAGAGATAATAATACTAGATAAACAGAAGGAGACACGTATTGGTGATTTAAAGACTTGAAGCTTGACTTTTGATAGCAGAAGATGTTACAATATGAAATATAACTTAGTGAAATCTACATCTAATGGGGTTTCGTGTGTACTATGGTTGGGCCTGCACTCCATTAACAAAGAGGCTGAGGCTTTTTTGTTACAAAAATTAATGGCTATTGACAGTTCGAACTGACAATAGTGGAAAATATTTCCACTATTGACAGTTCACACTGTCAACAAGTGGAAATTATTCCTGTTATTCCATGCGAACTGTCAGTAGTGGAATATTTCTGCCTTATTGACAGTTCCCACTGACATTAGAGTCAAAAAGTGTATTTTTGTGGCAAAAATGTCTTTTTTCACCAAAAATTTTTTTCCCAAAAAGTGTTATTTTTGTTGCCAAAAGTGATTTTGCCCAGAGTCGGTTTTGCCCTCTAAATCAGTTTTGCACCCAAAATTCGGTTTTGCACCCAAATCGGTTTTAAACCGAAAATCGGTTTTGCACCCAAAATCGGTTTTGCACCCAAAATCGGTATTACAACCGAAAAAGTGTCAGAACCTTAACCACTATGCAAGATCAGAAGGACTCAGTATAAAACAGGTGAATATATACTACAGGTAGCTTGTCCGGGGGAGAGTCTTATGAAGGGATAGAGAGTCGGGTGTAGATAATCATTAAACAGGTGGAAGACTGCCTGAACTTACAGTACAGCCTGCATAACACGCCCATCCCGTTATTACAGGCCACTCAGCCTGGTATACAGGGTTGTATAGCTACAGCACTGTGTTCTTTACCATAGCTTCTATATAATCATATTTGCGATTTTTATATGATATTTGCGAAAAATAAAGCCCCCTTTAGTATATAGGTCAATAAATTACCTACCAACTTACATATGCATTTAGTGCATAGTCCGTTGCATTTATGAGTAATTACAAGTTTAAATTTGTATTTTGTCTAGTTTTGGGCACATAGAGCATTGTATCTGCTTGGAGAAGGTGTGAAAGCCTGATGCCCCACCTGCTACACCAGGCTCCCAGCCTGTCTTACCAGCCTGCTGTGCTGGGAGAGTGTATAGGGGCGACCTGAAAGCACAGGCTGGGCAGCCTGAAAGTACAGGCTGTCTGTTTATACAGGCCGTCCTGTTCTGCTATACTAGTCCTCCACCTGTTAAATGCCAAGCACCCCCATATATAGAGCCAAGTACCTGTCCCGACTGCACTCTGACTGTTACTGGACGTGCAGTAAGATCTGCGGGTTTAAGGGAAGCATGGATCTTTAATACAGTATGCCCTATTGTTGCATAGATGGATGAATGCAGCCCCGGATGTGTTTCGACTCATACATCATGCTGAAGCTATATGTTTGATGCACTCACTGTCAGCATGATGCACCAATGCAGCTCCTTTAAATATATTGAGATATGCGCAGACATTTCTGAAGGTTTAACTCTTCCTTTACCAATCGCGCATTTATGCAAATTGACCCTCCTTTACCAATCGCGCATTTAAGCACAGATTTTGCCGATTTTGGACGATTTTGGACGATTTTTGACCATCTGTGATTTGCCTAAAATGTAATAAGCCTGTACTTTCATGCCGCCCATCCTGTGCTTTCAGGTCGCCCCTACACACTCTCCCAGCACAGCAGACTGATAAGACAGGCTGATAGCCTGGTGTAGCAGGTGGGGCATCAGGCTTTCACACCCTCTCCAAGCAGATACAATGCTCTAGGTGCCCCAAACTAGACAAAATACAGATTTAAACTTGTAAATACTCATAAATGCAACGGTTTATGCACTAAATGCATATATAAGTTGGTAGGTAATTTATTGATCTATATACTAAAGGGGGCTTTATTTTTCGCAAATATCATATAAATATCGCAAATATGATTATATAAAAGCTATGGTAAAGTACACAGTACTGTAGCTATACAACCCTGTATACCAGGCTGAGTGACCTGGAATAGCGGGCCGGGTGTGTTATGCAGGCTGTATTGTAAGTCCAGGCAGTTTTCCACCTGTCAACTGAGATTTAACTTATTTGTTATGTGATCTGAGCAATATTTAATGCAGAAATCATGCTAAAATGCCAATTGATATCATTTTTGCGGTAAAAAATGGTTGTGGCCAGACTTTCATGGTGAAAAAGATGGTAACAGCACTTTTCGTCTATATGATGCACCATGGCCCAAAGATCGGTTGCCATGGCAACAAATATTCTCAAATTAGCTGCATTCAATGAGTTTCAGTTGCCATGGCAACAAAAATGAACAAATTTGCCTTGACAATTTTCCACATGAAATCTGATAATCTTTTGGAAGAGTTAAAATATGTAACTTATTTTTACTTAATAATTATTATATTGATTTCTTTCCTAGATATTACGATTTGAAATTTGATAACATTTTCCAATTTAAAAATTATGGATGCTAAATTGATTCAGCTTTATCTCCTTGATCAGTACACATAGGGAGATTTGGGGTATCTCACCTTCTCGTTATTCAATACGGTTTATTTTGTCATAGATATACTTCTAGTTGGAATATTTTCAAAATTCTTTCAGTTTCTAAAAGGTGAGGTCATCCCCTATATCCAAATATCTCATTTACATTTCATCTGAAAAAGTCTGGTTTCGGCAGAGGTGTCTTTGTAGGGAATTTGGTAAAGGAAGAGTTAAGCGGCAGATAAGACAGCTACTTGCCAGTTGTACTATCACATCAGTGTATTATTTTGTTTTGTAGGTCCATATACACCCAAAAAGTGAAAAGTGGAAATTGAAAGTGAAAAATGGCAATCAAAAAGTGAAAAGTGGAAACCAAGAGGTGAAAAGTGGAAATCAAATTTGTGAAGTTTGACATTTTTGGCCCACTACTGGCTTCTGAAACATACCCAATGCTAAAAGATACCTGTCACAAGCTGTTGACAAACTGACAGTGTGAAAATGTAAGAGGAAACCTCAAATTGCAAACCACTTTTTCCTTTTTGGGGTTCACTTTTTGATTTGCACTTTTCACTCTTTTGCCCCACTACTGGCCTTCTCTGGCTTCTGAATCATACCCAATGCTGAGAGATATCTGTCACAAGCTGTTGACAGATTGACCGTGTGACTTTGAAAGTGGAAACCTCAAACCACTTTTCAAACATCAAATGTCTTAAGGGAGTGGTCAAGTTTTGATAACAGGCGTATTGTTGGATTTTTTTTTGGGGGGGGGGAGGGGAGACCAAAAACAATCGGAACCCTTGAGAGGGAGGGCGGAAAAATATTTGGACCCCTCTCGTCCATGGACGTGAAAAAATTCCATAATGTGTATCACACTCCCCAGGTGCACTACCAATGCATCGGCATCAATACCAGTCTCAACCTACATGAGCAGAAGGATTGATGATGGTTTAACATGCAAGTTGTAATCTGGATTCTCCCACGTCCCAATTTACATTTTTTCACCCACCATTTCTTGATTTTTTAAGTAATAAATTCAACTTTATTCACCAGAAGTAACGATCAGTTTACAGCGAAGTTTCCTTTGTTATTGTGTTCACTCCTTCCTCTAACAAAATAACATATTTTTTTAATAGTTTGACGAGAACATGATTGACAAAGGTTTTCAACAAGTACCTTACATGTTATTGAGGAGAAATGAGACACTGTATTCATGTTCGGTGAATAATAGTTAATGGTTGCAGCGGTCAGTAGAACTGTTGCTTGCTACAACCATTATATGAGAAACTTTCCACACTTAGCATGATTTATGTAATAACAGTCTGTTTTGAAGAGTGAAATGCGGCATGGAAATTTTACCTTAAAACCTACTTATTGTAGTTACCCCCCCTTTGAAATATTTAAAACAAAAAATAATTACACTCGGGCATTTTTTGCTCTAGGAGACCTTACAATTTGGGTATACTTTCCATCATGACAATTTTTGACAGGCTTTTGAATACGTCTGTATTTTCCTTATTTCTAACATCGGCATCAAGGGAGTTCCATGCCCGTGCACATACCACAGCAGGACTAAATTCATAAGACCTACATTTTGGTATATCATATTTCAAAAGTGGAGCAGTAGTTAACCTAGTGGCTCTCTGCGACTGCCTTATGTATCTTTGAGACTTAGTTCTTTTATGGGCATATAGTTTAGCATGGTAGGCTCTCCTGTTGACTAGCGTAGGAAGGTTAGTTTTGGCGTGTACATAATCAGTAGGGGTTAGGATATTCAGAGATAGGCATGTTTTCAGACATTTGTTTTGTAAGCGTTGAAGCTGTTCTAATAGATCTCCCTTACTTCCAGTGTATAATATATCACAGTAATCAATGACAGGAATGAGGTGAGATTTGTATACATGTAGTAGCGCATTCTCTTGCATATAGTCACGAATCTTGTACATCAGTATTGATTTAAACCTCACATTTTTTATCAAATTTCTGACATGAATATTGAAGTTCAGTTCTTCGTCCAGTATTACGCCCAGATATTTGTAGGAAATTACTGATTTTAATTCTACTCCATTCATCATGATTCTAGGTTTACGTAGTTTATTGATTTTCTTACTTGACGCAAAGGTCATGACCTTCGTCTTTGACTCATTAATAGTAAGCTTGTTAATTTTAGTCCACCCTACAAACGAAGCAAGAGCCACCTCAAGCCTATCAGATAACACATTGTGGTCTTTACCGGTAACATACAGCACGGAGTCGTCTGCGTAAAGTACAGTTTTGTGGGTATCAGCTATAGAAATACAGTCATTTATGTAAAGGAGAAAAAATAAAGGGCCCAAGATCGAGCCCTGCGGAACGCCACATGTCAATGGAAGGATGGTTGATTTAATGTTGTTAGCTACCGTACATTGTTTTCTATTTTCTAAGTAATTTTTTACAAGTCGATAATTTCTGTCTCTTACCCCATATTCTTCTAATTTTTTTAATAATATTGTGTAATTTACGGAATCGAAAGCTTTTTTAATATCTATAAATGCGGCCAGACTAATATTTCCCTTGTTTCTATTTTCTAAAATGTCATCTACAAAATTTGAAATCGAGTCTAAAGTTGATTTTCCTTTTTGGTACCCTCCTTGTTTTTCCGTCAATATATTATTTTCTTCCAAGTGTTCAGACATTGAGGTGTGTATTAAACGTTCCAAGATCTTGCCAGGGGCTGGTAGGACACTTATTATTAATTCTACTTCTTTTCTTTGTGTAATCTTCAGGCTCCAGAACTTAGTCAGTACTCACTAACAAATCAGTCAATAGTACTTAACCTGTTTTTTTGGGTAAGACATTAATATCAGTCATATCTTATTTTGCCTCAGTCATTTTAGATAGCACTTGGTCATTTCTGACCAATGCTCCTATAACTATCCTAGGATAGCTACTACAGACTAAGAGCCGGAGCATGTAGATTATCAGTGCACGCGCACGTGTATCTGTGGGCCTGAATACCCGGTTAGGGATGGCACAGCCCAAAGCAAGATTGTTGGCTGGTGTTTCTGCATTGTGTTGTTTGAGTAATATATCAGACAAACCCGTCCCACATCTACAGTGAAGAATCAGAAAGATGCAGACTTATATCTGCTTTAGTCGATCTAACTCATGAATAAGCAACAAATGATACAGAGAAAAAGACGTAGTTTTTTTTTTTTTAGAATATGTAGGTGTCCATATGTATGCCTAGAGGGCCCTGCCATCCTCTCCATAGCACCTCGACATTCATTAATTTCCTGGTACCCCTCATCTGCCCCCCCCCCCATCTACCCCCCTCCCCCTGTACATTCCTACCTTTTGCCATACATCACCTGCAGCCTTATTTAGTACCGCCACAGCCCACCAGGAGCGCCCTGCGTCGGGGGGCGGCAGGAATTGGTATCTTTCCCTCTGACTGCACTGGTAGCAGGCATGTTGCTCCATCAATTTCTGGCTACGTCGGCCACAGCCGGCCGACCAATCGGAGAACGTGTCTTATCGGACGTCGGGGCGTCAGGAGTTAGAGGCATCAGTGGCGCCTGTAATTGGGGGGAGGGGGTGGGGGAGGACGATTAGGGGTTGACACCCAAGCTGAGCAGGCGTGACACGACAACTACATGGGGAGGGTGGGGTGGGGATGGTAGGGGGTTATATATGTATTGAAGAGCAGGGAGATAGCTGTGGAAGTCGGTGTTGTGGAGAGGGGAAGCAGTGGGAAAGTCAGACAGGAAGTGATAGCTATTGAGGACCGTAGGAAATGGGAGTTAGTCCACTACTTTAAATGTATAATTCATTCAACACCGCTTTACTTCATTTTGAATTAAAACTTGCCAACCTCACGGGACATTTGAACAGAATGAAGCTTTACATTCTGCCTTATATCTCGTGCATATATCATTGGGCTAATATTTCACAAGACTGGATAATACAACGATTTATACTAAATCATCTTAATTGCATAGCTTTGGTACTATCACATCAGAATGTATGGAATCAGCTGGCGATACCCAACTTCTTTAAATCATACGGAAACAACCCAGCAGAATAAGGGGAGCTTGGACAATCATTAAGGATACTCGAGGCAACCCTTTTAGATTCGGCATGGGTATGCCCAAGGCCGGCATAACCACGCACCTGTTTGCAAGGAGAGCTTCACCTTTCTCATTTAAGATTAATTGAAATTATGCATAATTGAAGCTCCTATAACAATGGTGCCTCAGTCAAACAGTAAGAGTTTGAGACAAAGGTCCCATCCTTTTCCCTTTCAATTTACAAAAACAGGAACAATATTTTGTCTCAAATTCACTTTTGTCTCCTTTTTTTGTCCCAAACAGCCATTTGCGAGAACCGACCAAACCATCGGTTCTGGCAACTTTTAAATTTGGGATAAATACCTTTTTCACCAACTTCTCATATCTTCTCAATCGCATGTAATGGATATGTTGGGGGTTAACCATTTCTTTCCACTTTCCTTCGGTTCTGCAATATTTCATGCATTTTTTGTATACTTTTTCTTGGGTTGATTGAGACCATGTCCAAAAAGGGGGTTTGGGGGGGTGGGGACAAAAGTTGGGACATCTGGGAATATTTGCACAACATGTTCACTAGGTGGCGTGGCAGATCACAAATTTAAGAAATATTTCTCAACTAGGTAATTTATCATACTGTGACTAATAGAGATATTGCTATATTTGGCATAGGGTAGATTCACCACTTTTGGACGCTCGTTTGCAGTGCAAACGTGACCCTTTTTCTTTGGCCTACAGCTATGTTAATATGCCACATAGAATTATTCTTTTAAGTTATGTAGATTAATAAGTTTTACTGGAACACTTATAGCATTACATCCTCTGTATTTGTAGCAATGAGAAAGAACCAGTGCACAGGTCTGTCCGGCTCATGGTGTATTTAAGTCATATATTTAGAAGGTCTTAAAAAAGAACTTCCTGGCAATCATTTGTACCTTTTTTTATATTATAAACTTTGATATGTGTGTACCTTATTATGTAGGTCCGGATTTATGGCCTAAGTGTAAATATAATGAAAAAATCCAACATGACGGCACCCTGTCCGACATAAGGTACATGATATTAGCACACATTCTGGAACAGCTCCTCACCACGAAACAGACTTCAGGGGTTGATAAGAAACATATAACATGTGTTTGCATGTATGTGATTTTATTGGTTGATAAGAACAAGAATTAGATTTTACTGTGATACTAATGCATTGGGCACAGAATTTACTATATTTTGCGATTTTTAATGATAAAAGTGTCTGACTTAAGGTGTGTGTCCGTCTTTGGGTGAATCTACCCTATATGTCAAGGACCACATAGTGCTTTAGTGCGTTATTACGTTTGCCATCATGATGCATGAATGCATCAAGTTGACCATATGTGATTGAGACACTCCAATGATGCACCAATGCAGCCTTTGTAGAGCAGTGAGAGTAGACTAGCCGGTTCTGCATTAATAGCTCCAAGCCTTTTGATTACTAGTGGAGAACCTGAATAGGGACCCTCCCTTTGGTGTCACAAACAATTTGAGAAATATTTCCGGGGAACCCCCCAAGAATATGACATCATCAAGGGGATTCCCAGGGAGTTGGGACATATTTCCCAGGAGTTGGGATATATTTCCGGGGAAGCCCATGTCACGTGACCTATTTTGGGGGGAATTCCCTCTATGACGTCATAAAAATAGTGAGTAAGGAAATATTTTCTGACTCATGGTGAGTAAGGATTTATTTCTTCAGGATTTTTCCCAAAATATTTTGAGATAATTCCTGTCCGCTAGGACAAAAAAAAACACCCATTTTGTAAGGCGAGTTTGAGATTGTCCCAGAATCCATAGTTCCCAACAAAAGTTGGGACCAAAAACGACCTTTTTTTATGTAAAGCACCCCAGGGAAGGTGACAAAGGGCTTTGGGACAAAACTCATTCAGGGCAACAAAGTGTTAAATTAACCCTCCTTAGCCTACACTAACAGACTAGGAAAAACACTAAGGAAGTTGGATATTTGTATTTTCATACCCAAAATATTAATGTTACTGTGGAAATGAATAGTGATACAGTGGGTGTTAATGTGTATCATAATAGTGTTCTCCTAGGCTTCATTACTAGTAGTACATGGACGTGGCAATATTTATCAGGTAAAGATATTATTATTTTGTTCATTCAATTTACAGAAAGGGCACTCTTCTTACCTCACTATGACTCCCTAGCTTAGCTCTTACTGTTTGACTGAGGCACCATTGTTATAGGAGCTTCAATTATGCATAATTTCAATTAATCTTAAATGAGAAAGGTGAAGCTCTCCTTGCAAACAGGTGCGTGGTTATGCCGGCCTTGGGCATACCCATGCCGAATCTAAAAGGGTTGCCTCGAGTATCCTTAATGATTGTCCAAGCTCCCCTTATTCTGCTGGGTTGTTTCCGTATGATTTAAAGAAGTTGGGTATCGCCAGCTGATTCCATACATTCTGATGTGATAGTACCAAAGCTATGCAATTAAGATGATTTAGTATAAATCGTTGTATTATCCAGTCTTGTGAAATATTAGCCCAATGATATATGCACGAGATATAAGGCAGAATGTAAAGCTTCATTCTGTTCAAATGTCCCGTGAGGTTGGCAAGTTTTAATTCAAAATGAAGTAAAGCGGTGTTGAATGAATTATACATTTAAAGTAGTGGACTAACTCCCATTTCCTACGGTCCTCAATAGCTATCACTTCCTGTCTGACTTTCCCACTGCTTCCCCTCTCCACAACACCGACTTCCACAGCTATCTCCCTGCTCTTCAATACATATATAACCCCCTACCATCCCCACCCCACCCTCCCCATGTAGTTGTCGTGTCACGCCTGCTCAGCTTGGGTGTCAACCCCTAATCGTCCTCCCCCACCCCCTCCCCCCAATTACAGGCGCCACTGACGCCTCTAACTCCTGACGCCCCGACGTCCGATAAGACACGTTCTCCGATTGGTCGGCCGGCTGTGGCCGACGTAGCCAGAAATTGATGGAGCAACATGCCTGCTACCAGTGCAGTCAGAGGGAAAGATACCAATTCCTGCCGCCCCCCGACGCAGGGCGCTCCTGGTGGGCTGTGGCGGTACTAAATAAGGCTGCAGGTGATGTATGGCAAAAGGTAGGAATGTACAGGGGGAGGGGGGTAGATGGGGGGGGGGCAGATGAGGGGTACCAGGAAATTAATGAATGTCGAGGTGCTATGGAGAGGATGGCAGGGCCCTCTAGGCATACATATGGACACCTACATATTCTAAAAAAAAAAAACTACGTCTTTTTCTCTGTATCATTTGTTGCTTATTCATGAGTTAGATCGACTAAAGCAGATATAAGTCTGCATCTTTCTGATTCTTCACTGTAGATGTGGGACGGGTTTGTCTGATATATTACTCAAACAACACAATGCAGAAACACCAGCCAACAATCTTGCTTTGGGCTGTGCCATCCCTAACCGGGTATTCAGGCCCACAGATACACGTGCGCGTGCACTGATAATCTACATGCTCCGGCTCTTAGTCTGTAGTAGCTATCCTAGGATAGTTATAGGAGCATTGGTCAGAAATGACCAAGTGCTATCTAAAATGACTGAGGCAAAATAAGATATGACTGATATTAATGTCTTACCCAAAAAAACAGGTTAAGTACTATTGACTGATTTGTTAGTGAGTACTGACTAAGTTCTGGAGCCTGAAGATTACACAAAGAAAAGAAGTAGAATTACTGTGACCCCCGACTTGATCACTGAGGTAACTCTCCCCAAGACTCTGAAGTGACTCCCTACCATTAGCAGGACTCTATAATAACATTATAATGACTCCTATTCTAAGACTCCCTAATGATTGGGAGTCACTTTAGAGTCATGGGGAGAGTTACCTCAGTGATCGGGGCTGGACATTTGAGAGTTACAGTGATTCTACTTCTTCTCTCTGTGTATCTGTGTGCTTTGCCTCTGCTTATTCCTATTAATGTAATGGTTGTATACATGTCTAGACATAATTGCCCTCATAAATGTGTTATAAGATAATAATATTAATGAGTCTGATCTGGACAGGCAGATAAAGACCTAGATATGCAAGTGATGATTGTAGATGACAATACACTCCCTCTGGTCATTACATAATCATCAGTAAGATCTTTATCACACACCCCACTATTTCCAGAACAGATAAATCATGTCCGAACAAAGCCTGATTGTATCAGCAGATGATGCACAATATAATACTATGGTGATTAGATGAGTATGGAAAGTAGTCAATTTTATTTGGCCATTTTATGAGAGGAGCATGCTTTGAACAGTCTATTGATGGACGCTAAACAATCTCCTAGACAATGAATTTGACGTGTAAGGGAGATTTCCTCCATTACTCCTCCCATTTTCCCACTAGCTCATGCATTTTATTATGAATATAAGAAAGATCCCTCGGGATAATATGCACATGGCATACTAAACGTATCATCTCATCGAAGCTGTGAATAGGTTTGGACTCCTTGTAAGTGAATTTGGCAATTAAATATTCTTGAGATTGAATTGAATTTCATTGCAGAAGCTATAATTATGTGACCTTCAATTTTTATTTTAGACTAATATGCTTGATGAGGTAGGAGATGGCTCTAATATAATCACTCCCAGCTATAACCTTTTAAGGGTTGCATAGTGGCCTATACTAATTTGTGAGTCTGTTACACCAGATCTACAAATATGTATCATTATTATTTCTAAATTTCTACTAGATTGATAATACTCAAGTGTTTGAGTCACATTTGAGTACTGAGAGTAATCAGCTTTACAATATGGTTATTTAAAGTAACCTAAATTAAACTGTTAATGCAGATTATCTTCAAGTTGTGTAACAATGCTTTTTTAGCAGATTAGATCTTACATGTCATGTCAGTTTTGTCCGTTAAACAACTCTCACCCTGCATTATTCTGTAGCCTGATAGCTGACTACCAAATTAATCTTCCCTTGACCTACCCCTTAACCTACCCCACCAAACACATACCCTTAACCCTTTTCCACACATCGTGTGCTTGTATTCCACCCTTTATTCTATAAGTGTACCCTGCTGTAACCCTTTTTGGATATGCATAATTTTATCTTTAGCTTGCCTCATGCCTCTTTATGGCCACAATGCATGATGCATCCTTGCTGGGTAACTCTTCAGCTCTACATTTGGCATTATATCAACTTTATAATATGTACATTCTCGTAGGGATGGTATGAAACACAGATGCAGTTATGGCGAGTTACTCACTATATGTATTATAATGGAAAGCTAAAAAAAAGATTGCCATCCTTAAAGAGCTATTCATAACCCTCCCCCCCCCAATCCATCCCACCACCCCCCCGCCCACCTACTATACCAACACCGTCCCAGTTCAATATCCCAATAACTCCTGCCGGGGCTCCTTGACCGGGGTCCCACAACCCCATATTGCTACCCTCCCCCTCACCCATAAAGCTTCCCAACATGATGCCATCTACTCTGGTTTATGGTTTATAGCCTCATAACTTCACCTGTGAATCCCAATAACCTCCCTGTACCGTTATGAAGGCGCCGTGCTATATACTGCAGTGTATATGCCTATAACGCTGGTGTATATAGCCTGATGCGCTCACAAACATGCTCCTTATATGAAGTTAAAGTTCAGTTATCATAGAATAATGGTAATTGATGGTGGCTTATGAGCTAAGAAGGAAAACAATGAGAGGAGAAGTTGTGATATACAGGAGTTCTCTATTGATGTATAAGTAGTACGTACACAAAGCCTTTATCCTTAGGAGCGCCAGTGCTTTCTGTCCTGGGACCCCCAGAACGTATTGATGTGGGGTGTAAAAATGGCCCTCAAAACGCCAGTGCTTTCTGTCCTAGGACCCCCAGAACGTACTGATGTGGGGTGTAAAAATGGCCCTCAAAACGCCAGTGCTTTCTAGCAAGGGACTGCCAGAGTGTATTATGTGTATTGGATTTTTCAAGTTTTTGGCTCCCAGAACGTAATGATGTGTATTCAAGGACTGATTTTCCTCTTTATTTAATTTAAATTCCCATGCCTGATACACATTTTCCTACTCTGGTAGCTCTAGTTTGAAAAGCAAAACGTTTTAGAACGTTTTGGCACTTCTGTTATGAAACGTAGTAGATACACATTATCTGGTCTGATATAGGTTCCAAATACACATTGGTACACTGTGGCTGCATGGTTGCAAAGACAAAACGTTTTAGAGCGTTTTGGCATTTCTGTTATGAAACGTAGTAGATACATTGTACACATTATCTGGTCTGATATATGTTCCAAATACACATTGGTACACTGTGGCTGCATGGTTGCAAAGACAAAACGTTTTAGAACGTTTTGGCACTTCTGTTATGAAACGTAGTAGATACACATTATCTGGTCTGATATAGGTTCCAAATACACATTGGTACACCGTGGCTGCATGGTTGCAAAAACAAAACGTTTTAGAACGTTTTGGCACTTCTGTTACGAAACATAGTAGATAAACATTGTCTAGTCTGATATAGGTTCCAAATACACATTGGTACACTGTGGCTGCATGGTTGCATGGTTGCAAAGACAAAACGTTTTAAGATGATTGGCCCCATGATGAATGGCACCCTGACTTTAGGCCTCCCGGATCATAGGCCATTTCCCTAACGCCCAAGCATAGATGATACTAAGGTCCGAGTATGGTCTATATTAATGTACGAGTATGGTCTATACTAACATCCGAGTATGTCCATACTAACGTCCGAGTATGGTCCATACTGACATCCGAATATGGTCCATACTATAAACGTCCGAGTATGGTCCATACTAACGTCCGATCCCTGGCCATACTAATGTCCAATCCCTGGCCATACTAACGTCCTATCCCTGGCCATACTAAAGTCCAATCCCTGGACATACTAACGTCCGAACACAGGTCATACTAGCGTCCGAGTATAGCCTGTGATCGGACGTTAGTATAGCCTGTGATCGGACGTTAGTATGGTCAGGGATCGGACGTTAGTATGGTCAGGGATCGGACGTTAGTATAGTAAGGGATCAGATGTTAGTATGGCCAGGGATCGGACGTTAGTATAGTAAGGGATCAGATATTAGTTTGGCCAGGGATCGGACGTTAGTATGGTCAGGGATCGGAGGTACATATTGGATTCTATAACTTCAGGATTCTATAGGTTTTACCGTGAAACCTTGCAACGAGATCATTACTAAGTATGTTATTTAGTATCATGTGACGTTATCTAGTACCATGTGACGTTATCTAGTACCCTGTGACATTATCTAGCACCATGTGACATTATCTACTACCATGTGACGTTATCTAGTACCATGTGACGTTATCTAGTACCATGTGACGTTATCTAGTACCATGTGATGTTATCTAGCACCATGTGAAGTTATCTAGTACCATGTGACGTTATCTAGTACCATGTGACGTTATCTAGTACCCTGTGACGATGTCTAATGGCCCTGCGGATGATTGGCCCCATGATGAATGGCACCCTGACTTTAGGCCTCCCGGATCATAGGCCATTTCCCTAACGCCCCAGCATAGGTGATACTAACGTCCAAGTATATTCTATATTAATGTCCGAGTATGGTCTATACTAACATCCGAGTATGTCCATACTAACATCCGAGTATTGTCCATACTAACATCCGAATATGGTCCATACTAACATCTGATCCCTGGCCATACTAACATCCACTCCCTGGGCATACTAACGTCCTATCCCTGGCCATAATAACGTCCAATCCCTGGACATACTAATGTCCGAACATAGGTCATACTCAAGTCCGAGTATAGCCTGTGATCAGACGTTAGTATGGTCAGGGATCGGACGTTAGTGTGTCCAGGGATCGGACGTTAGTTTGGCCAGGGATCGGACGTTAGTGTGGCCAGGGATCGGAAGTTAGTATGGCCAGGGATCGGAGGTTAGTATGGTCAGGGATCGGACGTTAGGGACCTATTGTCCGGAGGGCCCAGAGTCATGGGGCCCATTGTCATAGGGCCTATTGTCAGGGGGGCCAATTGTCATGTGGCTAAATTGCTGAGGGCCTGTTATCCCAGGGCCAATTGACAGGAGGGCCCCTGCCCGGACACGGTGATGGTGGAGTTTATGGTACTAGACCACTTCACATTGGGGTACATGGTCCCAGACATGTGACATGCGAGTAGGGATGCCATCTTTAAACCCAAAGTCGGCACATTGACATTTCTAGATTTCTGATCAGTTACCCTTTGGGTTCTATGAGTACCCATTGGATCGTATTGATACCTTTTGAATTCTATCGGTACCAATATCCATTGAATTATATTGGTACATATCTAGTACCATGTGACGTTATTTAGTACCATGTGACATTATCTATTACGGCCAGGGATCGGACGTTAGTATGGCCAGGGATCGGACGTTAGTATGGCCAGGGAACGGACGTTAGTATGGCCAGAGATCGGACATTAGAATGGACCATATTAGGACGTTAGTATGGACCATACTCGGACGTTAGTATGGACATACTTGGACGTTAGTATAGACAATACTCGGACATTAATATAGACCATACTCGGACGTTAGTATCACCTATGCTCCGTCGTTAGGGAAATGGCCTATGATCCAGGAGGCCTAAAGTCAGGGTGCCATTCATCATGGGGCCAATCATCCGCAGGGCTATTAGACATAGGGCCGATATTCCTGAGGGCCATTTGTCATGGGGCCCTTTGTCTGCAGGGCCCCTGATCCGTGTACCTTATGTCATATGTCTTGGACCATGTACCCCCATGTCACATGTCTTGAATCATGTACCCCTTTGTCACATGGTCTAGTACCATGTACCCCCATGTCACATGGTCTAGTACCATGTACCCCCATGTCACATGTCTGGGACCATGTACCCCCATGTCACGTGTCTGGAATCATGTACTCCTATGTCACATGGTCTAGTCTTTCTCTAGTATCATGAAGCCCAGTACAAGCTAATGTCACATGTACAAGATAATGTCACATGGTGCTAGATAATATCACATGGTACAAGATCAAGTCACATGGTACTAGAAAACGTCACATGGTACTAGATTACATCACATGGTGCTAGATAACGTCACATGGTTCTATAATAACGTCACATGGTACTAGATAATGTCACATGATGCTTAATCAATATGAAGACTTTGTCCATTTGAAGAGTTTGGATGCAAAACGACATAAGCGCCATTTTCAAAAAAGAGACAAAAATCTGGCAAAAAGATTGGTTAGGGATGCTTAGATATAACCCACTAACTATTTTTCCAAGATTAACAATTTTTCATGGCATTAGGGTCTACTCAGTACAATCTGTCACCAAATTACTAAAATTGCCCCCAGGGTGGCTTTACAAAATGCACTATATGCTCCAATTCTTGGATGGATTTATGTCGTTTTGCATCCAAACCCTTCATTTGATTATCAGAATTCAGAAAATGTCAACGTATCAATTCTGTGTGTATCAATGACATCCTTACTCCAATGTCACATGTCTGGGACTCTTTACCCCCATGTCACATGTCTGGGACCATGTACACCCATGTCACGTGGTCTAGTACAATGTACCCCCATTTCACATGTCTGGGACCATGTACCCCCATGTAACAAGGTATAGTCTTACTCTAGTATCATGGAGCCCAGTACAAGATAATGTTACATGTAAAAGATAACTTACATGGTACTAGATAACGTCACATGGTACTAGATAACGTCACATGGTACTAGATAACCTTACATGGTACTAGATAACATCACATGGTACTAGATAATGTCACATGGTGCTAGATAACGTCACATGGTACTAGATAATGCCACATGGTACTAGATAACGTCACATAGTACAAGATAATGTCACATGGTACTAGATAATGTCACATGGTACAAGATGTCAATTTGCTTATCAGAATTCAGAAAATGCCAATATATCGATTCTGTGTGTATCAATGACATCCTTACCCCCATGTCACATGTCTGGGACCATGTACCCCCATGTAATATGTCGTGGACTTTTTACCCCCATGTCACATGTCTGGGACCATGTACCCCCATGTCGTGTGGTCTAGTACAATGTACCCCCATGTCACATGTCTTGAACTATGTCACAAGGTCTAGTCTTACTCTAGTATCATGGAGCCCAGTACAAGATAATGTTACATGTACAAGATAACTTACTTGGTACTAGATAATGTCACATGGTACTAAATAACGTCACATTGTACTAGATAACATCACATGGTACTAGATAACGTCACATGGTACTAGATAATGTCACATGGTACTAAATAACGTCACATTGTACTAGATAACATCACATGGTACTAGATAACGTCACATGGTACTAGATAACGTCACATGATACTAGATAACGTCACATGGTACTAGATAACATCACATGGTACTAGATAACGTCACATGGTAATAGATAACGTCACATGGTTCTAGATAACATCACATGGTGCTAGATAACGTCACATGGTACTAGATAATGTCACATGGTACTAGATAACGCCACATGGTACTAGATAACGTCACATGGTGCTAGATAACGTCACATGGTGCTAGATAATGTCACATGGTACTAGATAATGTCACATGGTACTAGATAACGTCACATGGTACTAGATAACGTCATATGGTACTAGATAATGTCACATGGTACTAGATAATGTCACATGGTACTAGATAACGTCACATGGTACTAGCTAACGTCACATTGTACTAGATAACGTCACATGGTGCTAGATAATGTCACATGGTACTAGATAATGTCACATGGTACTAGATAACGTCACATGGTACTAGATAACGTCACATGGTGCTAGATAACGTCACATGGTGCTAGATAATGTCACATGGTACTAGATAACGTCACATGGTACTAGATAACGTCATATGGTACTAGATAATGTCACATGGTACTGATCAGGGAGATGGGGGTTCAGGGAGAGGGGGGTTCAAGGAGAGGGGAGATCGGGGGGAGATGGGGGAGAGGGGAGAGTGGGGATCGAGGAGAGGAGGGGAGGGGAGTATAAGAGCACAATAGATCCCCCACTGCCATAACGTTCCAAAACGTTTTATTTTCAAGTTGTAGTATAAGAGCACAATAGATCCCCCACTGCCATAACGTTCTAAAACGTTTTATTTTCAAGTTGTAGCATAAGAGCACAATAGATCTCCCACTGCCATAACGTTCTAAAACGTTTTATTTTCAAGTTGTAGTATGAGAGCACAGTAGTTCCCCAACTGCCATAACGTTCTAAAACGTTTTACTTCTAAGTTGTAGTATAAAAAAACGTATAAAAACGTTTTGATGCTATCCTGTGCATATCACAGGCAGAAGTGCCAAGTCCTGATAATGTGTATTTGGAAAAATTGCTAATTAGCATGAAATTCATGATGTAATATGGTATAACTGATGAAATCTTTAGATGATGCTCAACTAGCAGCATTTAACCATACTGACGACTCAAAATAATTTAGATTAAGGTATAATACCATCACAAGATGTACTACTATATTTAACATGTTATTTCAAATATTGCAAAATTAGGATATAATCGATTTTCAAGGTTAATTACTACTAATAAAGCATCAAATTATGAAGTATATGAAGGCAGTAGTCATAAAACCATTTATCATACATTTACATTATAAAAGAAATATTAACAATCTAGTGTAATCTAGGCATTATATGTTGCACTGAAATCCTTGAAATGTGTGAAAAGCAGTGGCGTTTGGGGCCATCATCCATCCAAATTCCTGGCATTTGGAGGGCCCTTTTAAGACCCCACATCAGTACACTCTGGGGGCCCCCTGGCAAAAAGCACTGGCATTTTGAGGGCCATTTTTACACCCCACCACAGTACGTTCTGGGGGTCCCCTGGCAAAAAGCACTGGCGTTTGGAGGGCCGTTTTTACACCCCACATCAGTACGCTATGGTTGTGCTAAGGATATGGCGAGAAATTGTGATGCTGTATAACACTACATGTAATGCTCATGCAATTTAACTTTTGTCTTGGGAAAGGCGTGGAGTCAATCTCAAAATGCAAAGAGTCACTCATGAAGCGCAGTACGTCCAGCCCGAGCAACAGCCAGAGGAAGACTGGCACCCCGCCTCCTTGCGCTCGCTTATATAGCACTCTGAGATGGAACGGCCCCTAGCAGGCTGGCGAGGCACTACGGTCCCCGCAGTGACTCCACGCGAGGAGTCGGACTCCTCGCAACGGCTCCCCTCCGCTACAATAGTCTTTATTCAGCAGTGCAGAACAGAATCACATCTCTATCTTCCAATTCAATTCAATTCAATTCCAAAGGCTTTTGTTGCACACATGAAATACACTTTCTTCAGTGGCAACAATTGGCTGATCATTTCTTCAGTGGTATCCATAGACTTCAAATCTTAGATAGCTGGCCCGATAAGACATTCAGACATGATTTGTACATATGTCACGTAATAAACATGGGAAGAGTGCACTGGACCAAAAATAATCATGTAACTATTCAGCTACATAGACACAAGAAGAAGGAAATGTAAAACTGGCTACACTGATATTCCTAGGCTCCCTATACACCCAACCTCTCAGTCACTAGTGCCTTACCTAGTTAGTCATTTTTTGGCTCCCTATACGACAAACCTAGATTAGTTATTATTGTCAGGTTGGTCACTACTGACCAACCCACCTTAGTCTTTTCAGTTCCAGGGGAAGCCACTGAGTGGTCATCACAGGTGGCCCCAACTAGTGGTATACAAGTACAACACACCAATGATGGACCTAGGTTAGCCACTACTGACTGACCCCTTGGTCATTTTTGAATATAACTTTGCCATTGTTTCCAACACTCATATGACCAACCTAGGTTAGTCGGTACTGACTAACCCTTTCAACCTATGGATTTTCAGTGTACTTGGACTGAATTATATAAAATGAATATATCACACCATGTATCTTCAGGTTACCTTCACCTAATATAAGATAGCTACATTAATGTATGGGAAATAATTTGACACTATCCCAAAGAAGGTAGGTAGGTACTGCCAGTTACCCTGTACAAACCAATGAGCTGATGAGTAATGGTATACTTTCAAAAGTATAACAATCATATCAGTTTTACATTTTAATGACCAGAAGAACGATATGTTTCGAACAAAGTATTTTAATCTAAATATCAGTGATCGCTTGACTGCCAAGTGGTGTACATGAAAAGACCTCTTATTCCTGTAAATCACAACATCAATCAAATGTGTTTAATCTCAAGTACAATCAGTTATACTATACAATGTATTGTAGCAAACAAACATAGAAAGTTAAGACTATGCTTAGTAATCTACTGGTTCAATTTTGACAGAAAATTCTCTCTGTCGTGAGTACATCTAATACAACATAAACCTAGAACCTATGAGCCCTAACAGCTCACATTTTCATCCAGTGACTTCACACTTTTGCACAATCCAATGTGAACACAATCCAATTGCCCGGAACTCCTATCACCCCATAGTCATAATCCCAGATCCCTCCCCACTTAATCCCACCCTATATATCCATACATCATGTTCTCACCCCACCACTCACCGACCTGCTTATCTCGCACCCCTACAGCCCTGCTAACTCTAACACACCCCAATACACCCAGTCCCCAACCCCCATAGTCCTGGTGCACTCCCCAGACACCCTAAAACCTGAGTGTAGTCTATTACAGCGCACCTGGTGCCATTTTTGAAAAATGGACAATCAGCTCCTGAAGCTGCCTTAGCTTAAAGATATGTATGAAGATTTGGAGATTGACACACTAACATTAAGGTTTGGACAGTCTGTACGAACTACCCAGTGGGCACAAAATTCTGTTCAATGTTGAATCAACATTGAATCAACATTGAATCAATGTTGACAACCATTCATCAATGTTGATTCAATGTTCTGTGCCCACTGGGTAGTTGACTCTGATGGTGGTACCACCGATATAACGTTCTGCCTTGTCACTGAATACATTGCCAGCCACCAGCAAAATATCATCAAAGTGATATTTGGTATCAAATAAATGCTTACAGTGTCGTGGATGTAATAGCCAAGGGAATACATGCTTTTATGTACAATCCTGACAGATGCTTAAACTTAAGAGTGCATAAGACAGGCACGTATTCAAGGTCTAAATTAAATAGTAAAAGGACCAATAGTTATCGTTATGATACAGTATTGAATATGTGAATTTATCATGTATTTTGTGGCTTGGTGATAAGAAACAACTTGTATATCTTTTTAGAGTGGTCTTGGACCAAACCAGGCTGTGCAGCACAGGACCCCCAGTGTCTGTTACAGGAGAACTAGCCGCCCTGGAGGGGGTGGTTAGGGACCCTGCCGCCAGGGGGACGCAGCAACAGGGACGCAGGTGTCTGGTCACGTGATGCACCCCCCTCAGGGCACCTCCCGATAGGGGTAGCCACCTGTGGGCCCTACCCAGCGGGCACCGCACTTCCGGCTGCCTTCACTTGAACTTCCGGTTCTTTAAATTGTAAATCTTCACCGCTGGAGGTTTGGAAAACGTTTAGGCTACCCTTAGGTTGAGTGTTGTTTACGGTGGAGGTTATGGGAGGTGTTTGTTCGGAAAGTGAATACTGCCAGCAGTTCAAAGATGGAAGAGGGTTTATCAACTGTTTCTTGAATTGATTTAGTTTGATGGGGGAATTGTGGCTTGGCAGAAGGCAGCTTCCCATTGCAGACAGCAGTTAAAGGGGCACTCTCACCATGTGTTCATGTCTTGATAAAGAGCCTAGTATAACGTGTATACATAATCATGACTCTCATCATTTAAACTCAATATAAAAACAATCATCGTCAATACTACTGCTATTACCTGAATGATATCTGAGAGGTAAGGTGCACCGTGCCAATAACCGTGTAGGAGGCATGCTCCTTAAAATAAGACGTTGATGTATCCCCTGTGACGACCACTTAATCGTCTCTTCCACAGCATGGTCCTTAATCCCTCCTTACCCCATCCACAACACACCTGCTACCCCCACCCCCTACACACACACACACACACCCTGGAGATTGACTCCACAGCTGCCCAGACCCCAGTGCATTTAACCCTCCCAGGGCATCACAGTGTTTTATGTCATGGGGAATACGGCAGCCCTGTTGATTTAACCAAAGAACGTTGTTTTTCACACACACCGTGATATAAGATGTGCCAATATTTCACAGCCTGTCATATCATCATAATTGATGCTTTAAGCACTTTAAAGTAACTCTTACAGATTAATTAAGTGGCATTTTGAAAGAAAAGATTGTTAATAATGACATAAAACACAAAGCAGCACCAGTAGAGGTCTCCACTGAGGGTCATCTAAGGACCATTCCCGTCTTAGCTGATACGAAGCAACGAAATAAAGACCCCAGTATACTTGATCTGGCTCACCATCCCTAGTGCCCTCCCTGCCTCCCTGTCTCCCTGCCTCCCTGCCTCCCTGCCTCCCTGCCTCCCTGCCTCCCTGCCCCCCTGCCTCCCTGCCTCCCTCTCTCCCTCTCTCCCTCTCTCCCTCTCCCAACCCTCCTTCCCTCCGTTTTGCCTTATATTGCTTTCTTTCCTTCCCTGCCTCCTCCCCCTGCTGTACTCACTGTCCCCACTTCCCACACCCTCCCTATCTCCCTCCCCCTCTTCCCTCCCTCCCTCATTCTCTCCCTCCCTCATTCTCTCCCTTCCTCCCTCCCTCCCTCCCTCTCTCCCTCCCTCCCTGCAGTCCTATCTCTCCCTCCCTGTCCTCCTGCCCTACCCACTGTCTCCACTTCCCACTTCCTCTACCCCCTTACCCTTCCTCCCTCTTCCCATGACCCACTGTTTCCCTGTCTTCCTCCTTGCACCCTCCCTGCCCCTTCACTCCCTCCAATTTCCCCGGTTGTCTCCTACCCCCCCCCTCTCCTGGTAGCGGCGTCTCTCGGTGCCTCATTCATCTCTGACTGTTGGCACAGTGGGATGTGGGTATTAATGACGACCACCTGGTGGTGCCTGATCCAGGCCCCAGTCACCCTACACTACTCACAGCTCCCATCTACCCTACACTACTCACAGACTACCACCAAGGCCCCCAGTCATCCTACACTACTCACAGACTACTACAAAGGCCCCCATCTACCCTACACTACTCACAGACTACTACTAAGGCTCCCATCTACCCTACACTACTCACAGACTACTCCTTATGCCCCCGTCTACCCTACACTACTCACAGCCTACTAGTTAAGGCCCCCATCTACCATACACTACTCACAGCCTACTACTAAGGCCCCCTAACCTACACTACTCACAGACTACTACTAAGGCCCCCTAACGTACACTACTCACAGACTACTACTAAGGCCCCCTAACGTACACTACTCACAGACTACTACTAAGGCCCCTATTTACACTACACTACTCACAGCCTACTACAGTCAGGTATCGATATCCCGGGCGGGTCCGTTTGTGTTCAAAGTCGACCGATGTCTGAATCGACCAGGTGGGTGAAATGACGGGGGTAGAGGAGATGGGGGGGGGGGCTTGCATGCCTTGCATGTCCCCGTTCCCCGCCCGCCACACATCGTCCACTGAATGCACCTGTGGAGATAGGGGGGGGGGGGGCTAGTAATGCCTGTCACAATAGTCTGGATTAGTTTGGGTAGTGGTACTAGACATACTGGCTTTATTCTACCCAATTCTTTGAAGTATGAAGGAAAGGGGGTCGGCTCTAGAATTATCAGGATGCAGGAATATGCATCAAGAATAGTGTGTGTGGGTTGGGGGGGGGTTAGGGATAGACATAACAATACATGCCTGCTTAATTATTGGCATCTCCTTAGTCTATCCCTTGATTTGTGTTAACGCCAGGAGGGAAGGAGGGATGGGGTTGCTCGTGTATTCACCAGAGAGGAAACAAGAGATGCTTGTATCAACAGGGATTACCGGCAGACCCACCGGCCAACAGACCGTCTTATCGTAGCATTTTTATCATACTAATTATAAGCCCTGTGCCCATAGCTACCGACCGGGACCGGAAGCATGAAAATCCGACACATCGTATGCAAATAAAGAACAATTAAAATGGTCATGATGCAATCTGCACCCGATCACTGAGTCACCCGACAAATCGGAAACTGACTAATGGAGACATGACTGTACTAAGGCCCCTATTCACACTACACTACTCACAGCCTACTACTAAGGACCCAATCTACCATACACTACTCACAGACTACTACTAAGGCCCCTATTTACACTACACTACTCACAGACTACTACTAAGGCCCCTATTCACACTACACTACTCACAGCTACTACTAATGCCCCTATTCACACTACACTACTCACAGACTACTACTAAGGCCCCTATTTACACTACACTACTCACAGACTACTACTAAGGCCCCAATCTACCATGCACTACTCACAGACTACTACTAAGGTCCCCATATACCCTACACTACTCACAGACTACTACTAAGGCCCCAATCTACCATGCACTACTCACAGACTACTACTAAGGTCCCCATATACCCTACACTACTCACAGACTACTACTAAGGCTCCCATCTACTCTACACTACTCACAGACTACTACTAATAAGGCCCCCATATACCCTACACTACTCACAGACTACTACTAAAGCCCCTATTCACCCTTCACTACTCATAGACTACTACTAAGGCCCCCATCTACCCTACACTACTCACAGACTACTACTAAAGCCCCTATTCACCCTTCACTACTCACAGACTACTACTAAAGCCCCTATTCACCCTTCACTACTCATAGACTACTACTAAGGCTCCCATCTACCCTACACTAGATGTGTCACTCACACATACCCACAGGGTCGTGCCTGATCCTGGCCCCCATTCACCCTCCACTTCTCATAAACTACTACTATACTACACACTAGTCACGACACAATATTAGTACTTCTAAATTACAAAGACACCAACAGGCTGTGACTTTCACCATCATGACGCATGAATCCAGTCCTAGCCTGATAGGCAATGCAGATAATCAGATCAAATTAAGTCAACTACCGTATTATGCATTGTAAACATCCACTATATATATTAAACTGCTCATGCGTACACCAACTATTTCTCACCATTATCACTTCAGTTAAAACACACAAAATAATTCAATGCAATGTACTCAGTGTTTCCTGCAGCGAATGAAAAACCAGCATCGTATAACGTTGGCCGCTTGTTAATGTGCTTTTAACTTATAGTGGTCTGCTTCGACACTAACATTCATGGGTCACGTTTTAGTGCAGGCTGGATGGCGGTTTTTGAATTAAATGTTTCATATCTCAAATGAGCACAGATCTTGTATAGTATTGGCGTTGGTGCGCTAGACATGCCTCTAAGGTATATAAATGTAGTTTGCTCATCTTCTGTAGAAATCTATGGGAAGAGCAGACACATGGATTGTATCACTAGCATCCAAACCAAAACTGACGGTTGAATGGGTTATGACTATAACAGGGTCATTGAGTCGTACTGGGTGAACTCAAAGCATTCATATAACGGATTCAAATCCGTTATAGGACGCAGGGTGCTTATTATACCCTTTGTCGGCATGATGCATTACAGTAGCGCTGAATAGTCTACTCGTCAGGGCTGCTCTTATGCATCATACCACCCCTGGGAGTGCATCAACCCTGTAGCGTCGATTTGGTGCTTGAATGCAGCACTTGTGAAGTACACGCCAATGCTGTATTTATGTATCATAATGACTAAGTCCATCGTGCATTAAAGCACTCTGCGGTCCTTAAAGGGCTAAATGCTAGGTTGTGTTGGCCCTGGTCCAATCCCCTTGTTTCATATACTACTACGATGGTAATTATAGACCAGGCCAGCGCCAGATTTTCCGTCTCATATACATTTATAATGGCAGGGTTTCCCAGGTCATGCTTAAACATGCAAACTGACTCATCCCTTTTTAAACATGCCCCGGTGCTGGTTTACAGCTGGCAGTTTCCGAGATACATCCCTATAATAAACGTTACCTCATCGTGAATAGTGACGACTTGTCCTATAATGACTATACTACCACACATACATATGGGTCGGATCGAAAAAAGATGCTGATCTGGGTTTTGGGGGATTTTCTGCTTTGCAAGAGCCACAGAATAAAAATACATACACCAGTATGGTCTTTGTTGGTTTTTCATAAGAG
Organism: Harmothoe impar; assembly: GCA_947462335.1. NCBI lineage: Eukaryota > Metazoa > Annelida > Polychaeta > Phyllodocida > Polynoidae > Harmothoe > Harmothoe impar. The sequence goes on from OX381715.1 coordinate 28,583,469, forward strand.
GGCATATTCTAGGCTTTCGGAAAAAATTATAATTTTGCAAATACGATGATTTTTTGCTGATTTATGAGCCTCCAAAGTTGAAAAATGGCTAAAATCCATGTTTTTTAGCTAATTATCCATGTTTAACAAGGCCCTCATGTCAACTGACACATCAAAAACTATCACTAAACAGCATTTCCTAGTAGCTATATATGTTATGTGAACAAATCAGCTCGTTACACTTTCATATCCCACGCAAATTTGTCAACAGTGACCTTCAAATGTAGCAACTACATGTTTCGGAGGCGTCTGTGACGTTAATAAAAGGGCCTATATCTTTATTAATAGTATTCACTAAACATCCTTACTACCAGCAATCTAGAGCCTCCCAATGGGTGAGCTCATGGCAAAAAAAAATTTGAGCCACGCCCACTTTTACTCTCCCTTATGGGCAATATAGTGTATTGGAACTCGAGTTATCGTCACAGACGCCTCCAAGCATTATAGCCTTTCCAGCGTTTAATTATGTTTTTATATATATTTCTTGTACCCTGTGTACTCTATTGGGTTGTATTTGAGGATCCTCAACAGCATTTGATTCGATATGTACCGAACAGGCACCACGGGAGGGGTATTTATACTTTGCGGAGGCGTCCGTGACGTTAACCCAAAATTTGGCGTGGGAACGAGGTCGGCGTTCCTGTTACCCACCGGAAGTGGCGCACATCTGGGTACTGTTTCGGCGAGCAAAGAAGTGTCTGATCTTGCTGGAGCGACTCCCAAACCAACAATTCAGAGTTCTTTTTCAGCTATTTCCACCGAGAAAGGTAAGGGATCGGACTAAAATATGTTATATTTTGATTCATTTTGCACCAAGGCTCGCGCTGATACATTTATTTTCATTTAGAACGGTCTATTTTAGGTAGACTTGATCGTTTATTTTCGTTCGAGTGCTCGCTTATTAATGTCATGAACGCCGCCATGTTAGTTTTCACAATTTCTAACCGGTGCACCCTCGGCGGAGGCGTCTGTGACGTTAATGCGGGCTCGGCGAAAAATCATTCTGGCTATCGTTCTATCTTTCCCTGAGGGTACATATCAACTTGATTCAATAGAATAGATGTTCCTCTATGCCTCTATGCAGTTTAGTAGCAATCCCATGTATCTAAGGCTATGTTTCATGCCTTTTAAAAAAATATTTTGGATTTTTTTTGGATTTTCAGTCAGAAAATGTACTCTCACTCAGCTGAAAGCTATCTGAACTTAATATATTATGGTTAATTCTCTTCCTACTAAGTCCCCTCATCATGTTGGTGGGCTATATTTACGCTGGTACTCCTTTTCTGGCCACTGCAAGCCAATTTATGCATTTTCGGGTTAACGTCACAGACGCCTCCGACGAAAATGAAATTGTCACTGTACAGTGACTATTTGATCGATTTGAACAATGTAACTTCGTACCATGCTTCAGGGGCATGTAAGCTAATGCCCTGACCAAGAAATGTCATTTATCAAAGTTTACATATATTTATAGGTCATTTCATTAACGTCACAGTCGCCTCGAAAGCAGTTAATCGAATGGAAATAGTAGTTCCCCTGCACCCAACCTCTCCATATTTTTAGACAGCATGCCCCTACTATATATATAAAGAGCCAGTAAGGTGTATTGGCAGTAGTTAAAACTTTTTTTTCCAACTTCTGTGTCCCCTGGCTGTTTTTGCTTAAATGCTGGGGCAGACCCACTTCTGTTTGTCTGATGTGCTCAAAATCCTCCATGCTTTTGCTATACACCTGTGTCTAATTATACAATCAACTTAAGTGAACATTTGCCAATAATTAGCAATTATTATTCATGTTGCAAATTTATTTAAAAGGTCTGAAATTCCCTTAAATAATCATAAATTGTTGTCTACTTTGCAGTATGGTACGACCGAAGCTGCCGCCTGGAATGGTAAAGACGGGCGCACAGCACAAGGTGGAAAGTCGGGCCCGCAAGAAGAGAGAAGACGAGGAGGCCTATAACACTTCTGATGGCTGTGTGACCGTTCTTGTAAAGTACTGTTATAGTAGAGATATCCGAGGCGTCTGTGACGTTAACCTAGTAAATGTATGGGTTTAGCCAGACAGCTAGTATGGCCCTGCTAGTGCTAGAAGGGTCTTTATTACAGTTTTAAATGGTTGTAAACAGGTAAACTTGCCTTGTAGAATAGAGCCCAGGAGGTTCCATTGTAATGTAAATATTTTGATGGTGTGGTGCTGCGCGTGCCGACACACGGTAAAAAAGTGAATTTTTTTTGTTTAAAGACTGAGCGCATACTCAAAAAATTGTAAAAATGTTTCCATTAAGGTTCTAAACAATGCACCAACCTGTTCTGTACATGTTTGTAAGGTATTAAGATGTTCTAAACACTTTTAATGATTCTGTAACCAATCTAGTTTATTACTGTGAAACTCGAGGCGTCTGTGACGTTAACTGGGTACTTGGTACTATGTTGCACACACTAGTGTGACCAATCGGTCGGAAACTCACACCTAAAACCTTTTGCTTTGGCAACTAGATGTACTAAAGACATTAGACAGTAATTTTAATGGTAAACAAAGCAAGATTAAGGAAACTAGGCTAAAGTTGGTAAAGTGTTATAGAATGCTTTGGATTTTTCTATTTTCTACATAATTGAAAGTGCCACAATTTTTTTAATTTACGACTTACAGCTATGAAATTTCCCAGGATTAATGGTACTCAGTCAGCCAACTAGGAGCCAAAATTTGGAATACCTAGGTCACTTTAAAAGGGTTTCTTGCAGAGCACTATTCATTAACGTCACAGACGCCTCGGGATTAGGGTAGCATGTGGTCTACGGTGAATAAAAACTGCGTTCTTGGGCGAAACAGAGTTCCACGGCGGTTTCAGGGAGTCAAGATGCTACCCTTTCAGGAAAATAAAATTGTTAAGTGAAATTGTGAATTTTGTGTTTTGTCCTTATGTACCCCCAGATCAGCATTTTTTTTCGATCCGACCCATATAATCATTTCTTATAGGTTTCTCACATCAGCTTAGATCATTGAATTTGCTTGTGTCAACGTAAGGACGAATTGTATATAAAAGAACCGGATAGCTAGAGACCACTAACATGAGTTCATGCTAGTAGTAGTATGAGCTAATTATATTAACATGTTCCGTAAAGCTAGCCTATGTGATAATTAATCAGCGCATGAATATATATCATTATTTAAAATATATGTCATTGTGTATTCATATTTTGTCAACATACTACCGGCATACACGACTATAAGTATCTGAAGTAAATTAATGCAATGTCCTTCCGTTCAGCGATCATTGTCATCTCACGCCGACTATAAATGATAAGCCCCTTCTTCTCGCTTCGCTACACCCCCCCCCCACTCGTACATGGGTGGGGCGTGGATTAGTAGTTTCTCTGAATAGCATAGAGTTGACTTTGTGGGTTCAAGTCCCATGGTGCACTGCTATATCCTGGTCCAATACCAAACCCCCTTCTGTAGTGGACATGCAGCATATCACATGCAAGGCTCGCGCTAGGATGCATTTTTCTTTCGCCAGATTGGCTAAAAAAGTCCGTTTTTCTTTCAATTTCATTCGCCAATAAGGGGAAATTCGCCAGAGGTTTTAGCACACATATCAAAGGGAAGTTATGTGTTGTAATGTGCTTATAAAGTGCACCTTTAAGGGCCTTTATTTCGAATCTATTTACAGATAATGTTAAGATAAATACATGTACTGGGACATAAACATGATTAAAATCAATTTGTAAAAGTGAACTGTTCTTTATCGTGATAATAGATAAACACATACAAACACCCGATTCTGCTTCAGAAATACACCAGAAAACACAGTGGTTGACCATTTTGGCGAATGGTTAGCGCTAGCCTAGCATGCCTGTCTCACATTGTGTCTATGCAATTGGGGATGTAAAAGAACCCCCGTCTCAGTATATGTTTAGGGGTGTGATTTCTACATTCAGTTCAGAGGTTCTACCACCATCATCGCCCTTGAGAATACCTCAACTTTTATGTTGTTAAGCAACCTGTACCACCCAACCACTCCCCTCCTTTACACCCCCCCCCCCCCCATGGCCACCCCTTAGACCAGCACCCACCCCTCAGCATGCCAACACATCCCGCCCACGCCCCCTCCACACCTCGTCACAGGTTGTCGGGGCGCCAGTTATGCGGAACTGACAGGTCATTTTTTATCAGTAAAGAGAATGAAGTAGTTCCCATCAACCCCCCAGCCCCCCCCCCCCTTCCCCCAAGCCCCCTGGAGCACAGATAACCAGCTTGTTACGCCCACACCGTGGGGTTTATGTTCACTGTGCATCAGGGATCCACCAACAAACTCTTTATATACATAAAGTGATCCAATTAAATGTTATCAATAAAACTAAACCCAACTGAAATTTCACTAATTCAACTACAATCAATCAGCATATTCTATGTTGTACAGCGACTCTATTCATAACCCAGAGGTGCAGATTTAGATTATATTCTTCCCCATTCATGCATGCTAGTGATTTCTTTCTGAATGACTTCGTCAATTAAACGGTCTGCCTTAGTTTTACAGATGGCCATGTTGAAAATATAATTTCATAGATAACATCCTTTCCAATCACCCTCACCATAAGTCTATGTACGAGTTAGGAGACCTGCGTTGATTGTTCTACTAGGCTATATTTAGGAGTGATACAGGCAGGGGGTGAAAGGGAACCATCCCCAAGCGCTATCTTAAATAGCAACTTCATACATTGGCTTTAGGTGGTTGGTTGTTGTTGTTCTTTTGCAAAAAGGGATCCAAATAGTTTGGCCTACTCGCAAACCCACCACCAACCCACTATTGAAGGACGTCCACTCCCCTTTACTGCTATACCAAGCATTGACAGGGAGGTGGGGTGCATGAAGGTGAAGAAGGGGAGGGCACTTTCCGTTTCCCTCTCTCGGCAATTTGTGTTTTCATTACTCCTCGCTAATGAAGGGAAGTCGACCTTTGCGGTCCTTTCCGCTTACAGCCGTCCATATTCTTTGTCCATACGGGGCTTTCCTTTTCCTGTCCACGGGCTGCAGACAGCCACCATCGACCATTTTTGCCGCTAGGGGTTGATAGATGGCGCTGGTGTCGCTGGCGTTACTGATAACTTGCCCCAGTTTCTTTTGACACCTCCCTCCGGCTTTGTCCGCGTCCCGCCAGGGTCTGAGATGGCGCTGTAGGTCGTGTGTGGCGTCCCGGATGTAGATACATCTATAGTTGTCTTTGAGATGTTTCTATACGTCCAACAGAGGGCGTCGGGGGGCGTGACTTTATTTACACTCTACATGAGAAACAGGAACTTCTCCACCCCAACAAAGGCCTAACTCACGTACCTACTATAGATGACTATGAGGATTGCTGCCATGATGTTACAGTATAGGTAGTAATCTAACAGACCGATTGTGAGTATTATGTACTCCTTAATCCTGTAAAGGTCGCCTGGTGAAAATGTAGTTCAACACTGAATCAACATTGAATAAACGTTGCATCAATATTGACAACCAGTTGTCAATGCATATTCAATGTTCTGTGCTTACTTGGCAGCAAGGCTGCATCTGTGCATCATGGCAACAACATTGCCTCGTGCATTGATGTAACATGATGCACTTATGATGCGCTGTAATATAAGGGTAGAGGTTGGCATCTCCGGGACCCAATCCTCCTTTACAATGTGCACGATACCCCACCCCCTTATATCTCCAAGAATCCTGCTCAAAAATCCCGCTTCCTCTATATCGCCACTCGCAGAGGATCATGGGGCGTTTGGACAGCTCTCCGCCGGAAGTATTCCCAGGGGAGATGGCCGACTTCCGGTGGCGTCATTCTTATCTCCCGAACAGGAGAGCGTTATCCGTGTATCATGCTGTGTGCCGTCCAAAGATGATAACTCTAGTTAGCACAGCGCGATGCTATCATGGTAGCCATTAGGAAAAAAACTTTTATCTCCACAGTTGAGAGGGGTGCAAAAAAGAGGCAAACAGATTAACCCTTTAAAGGTCTCTTATTACCTTAATGTGCTCCGCCTTTTGTTATCATGATGCATGAATGCAGTCTATATTCACAAGGGGGTCATTGGTGCATCATATTGCCTCTTCTAAAATGTATCAGCCATGTGTCAACAATGTACCACTGGCGAGTTACTCGCGTTCAATGATAAACCATTATGACACAGGGCATACTACATTTAATAAAGTAACATGTGGTCCTCATAGGTTTAAGGCGAGGAGTGTCATAATTTGTGTTGTTGGGATCGCCAGACACATCTCTGTCCTTGTACAGTCTCACGCTGCTCGGCCGATGAATATTTAACCCTTTAAGGACAGCATAATGTCAACCCTTTTAGGTCCATTCTTCGAGGTAATGCATCAAAGCAACCCCGGCGAGTTACTCACCAGTGCTGCATTGTTGCATCACGTCGAACCATTGGAAGCAATTATTGGATGCAGCCCTGGTGAGTAATTCGCCAGGGCTGCATGCATGCATCACGATTATAAAAGGGGCATTGCTTTAAATCACTATGGGATGCTGAAATTAAGATAGAAGCCTTGTAGTGTTCCAGACGCATTACTTGACGGGAGATATGGTGTTACACAATGTATGTACTTACAATCAACTTTTCACTGCACCTCAAAATTCTCATCACAGTTTTAACACTGGTGAGGGTTATAAAGGCATCCAACCCTCATCCCCCGTGATGACATATAGGTTGAAACTAGTCAAGCTTTTGTTACTTTTCATGTCCTCTCAAGTACTGCATGGTTCTGTAAAAACGCCTATCCCGATATTAATTTGTGGTGCTGTTCGCTACCAATACGTATAGGAAGTAATGTGAGAAACTAGCATTTCATGCAGGCGTTTGACAAAATGAGTTCCAATCCTCCCAGATAAGATTAACCGATGTGAATACATCGATGGTAAGTCATACATGTATGATGGATGTGTATCTTGCTCTGTAGTGTATTGTAATACATGGTTGTAGCGGCTACGCACATAGCAACTGTTGTAAAGGGGTGGGGAAGTCAGGAAAGAACCCAAACTTGTGAGTCAAAGTTGCAGATCTGCCTCAATAGTTTTGAAGCACATATCACCATATCGTCTGAGACTATGTCCACCATGCAATTTACAACAGAAATATAATGTCAGATGTACCTTTTAGTGAGCAGATATCTTGGTATCTATAATATTGATATTACCTGAAAACATGATAAGCATTCCATGCTGTAAGTAGGCCTGCATTTTCAGTGGTATTGGACATTGAGGCAGACATCAGACTTTGACCAACAAGTGTTATATGCAGATCCCAAAAGGCAATCTACCCACATCACCAAAGCAGCTCACAAGTACCCCTCACCCTATCCCACCCTACCTACGCCCTGATAAGTCGGAGATGGGCTGTTGTATACGGCCTGTGCTGTTTTTGTAAAGCGGCGTGCAGAGATTGAAAGCTACCATATATCATTTAGCTGGGATAAAGGGTGTGGGGCCCATCTGAGAATTCGGCCACTATAGTGAGCAGTCTTGTCAGCAGCAATCTGTGTGGTATGTGCTGATGTGTATAGACACATAGCACCATAGAACCTGCATCATAATACACACATATATGTGGGTGTGGGGTATCTATCAATGTTCTCTCAACCCTCTAAAGCCAGCATTATTTTTTATCCCTCTAAGCATTGCATCAGTGTCTTAATTAACTCCTTTGTCGTCAGCAAACTAAGATGCATTTTACATCATGCCAACGATATGAGCGATACCCTTCTGAAGGGTCGTCATGATGCATGCATTCAGCCTCAGTACACTCACGAGGGGAGTATTTATGCATCATGACGAGCAAAGACATGGCACATAAAAACACTATGCAGCTTCAGATGGTTAATTCACTATGCCTATATTAGTGCAGCAATGGCCGGTAACTCACTACCGTAAATTCTCGCGTAGAAACCGCGGCTAGTACGAGGGTCAGATCGCTGATGCGGCTTATAGGATCGGCCCATGGTCTGGATGCGGCTTATACGCGAGTTTTTGTTACTATAGTACAGTATTAAAGCCACCATAATAAGATGGCCAGTGCGGCTTATAGGATCGCCCGAAACTCGAGGTGCGGCTTATACGAGAGTTAGGCTTATACGCGAGAATTTACGGTAGTGCAGACCCTACACTCGCGAGTGCTACATTGGTGCATCATGCCAACAAATGAGCATTAAAAATGATGCACTCCTTAAAGGGTCTTGCATTTATTTCATGTGGAGAAACAAAGTTACCATGTGTAGGGGTTTACTACTATAATCATTTCCATCCAGGCGACCGAGGAGGGTTAGTTCGGGTTGTTCCCGCCTGGCGTTAGTGTGGGCGGTATCCCGGACGGGGCGACTGTCCTCTATCGGGTACTGCGCACCACGTTTCAGGCTGGAGCCAGCCAACACGTGATCATGTTGATTTCACATCCAAAGGGGGTATATAAACCTCCCCTCCTCGTATAGTCGCCAGTCAGTGCAGGCCCGGCTGACTCCCAGCATTACTCTACCCCAATCGCAAGATTGAACCAGCAGTATTGCTCCATCTTATCCTTCGGGTTAAGACCTAGACTCATTGTACAGGGATACATTGAATAAACACTCATTTTGCTTCGCACTTGGAAACTGACGTTCTTGTTCTCTTTTCTGAGATCCCGAACCACTACACATGCTCAAGTACTAAAATGGCCGTTCTCCACACCCCCGTGGAGAAACTGATGCTCATTCTCCCTGGCCTGTTTCTCAAAGATGATAGCTATGAAACTAATCTTTAAATGTATCTTTTAACATAATCAATCAAGAATTAAATAAAATAAATACAGAGATCCACTCTAATCAGTCTGAACTCCTGGTTTCTCCACTCATGGTGCATTGGATCGCATCACATTCGGCTCTGCCTCGTGTGATCCGATCCAATGCACCACTCGTGAAGAAACCTGTCATTCAGACAGATTATCGTGGACCTCTGTCTATGTATACATACTGCCTAGTGGGGTGTGAACGCTGGGAAAATGGCAGATACACATGGTGGAGGGAGGAGAGGATATCTAAGAGATGTAATGAAACCAAGACAGAGGGATAGAAACACAGAAAAGAAGAGGAGTGAATACCTTGTAGACCCTGCCCTCATAGGAGAGATCGTCATAGTTTGGGCCTCCTGGAAAGAATCAATAAATGCATATATATACACCTCCAAGAAAGAAAAGGTAGGTTGAAAATGACAGCCAGTCTTTATCAGCCTGTGTGGTGGTGATAGCTCATTGTATTTCCTGTTCTAAGTGGGGTAAGATCACTTGAGTAAAGTCGGGGTTCACTCAGCAGGCATTGTTTAAAGGGATAAGATAGAAAATGAGAAGAACAAGCTTCCCTTATTCAAGTTAGCAGCTAGTTATACATCTATTTTGGATTCTCTAAGGGTCTGACAGGTTTTAGTTGAAACATAACTGTGCTGTTTAGTCTAATCAGCAAAACTGCACAGTTGTCCCTTGGATAACTTTTTTTAAAGCATTGTCCAAAAGCTAGATTCATAGCACTTGATATTGTATTTACGCCAGGAATCACCAGGGGAGTCCAACCCTTGAGAGCTCTGGTATTTATTTCCTGGACCTGTTTATCACTGTGTATCAGAGACCAATCCTTCTGCCTCCACCTTTGGGTACCCCAGAAGGGACATGGTGCCCCGATAATGCTACTCGCCACCCACGAGGACTAGTCCACTACCGTCGCAAATGCAAAATAAATATGTTCCCAGATGACAAAGGGTCCAGACAGTACCAAGGTAGTTCAGTTCAGTTATCATTGTACTGTATAGCTCTTATAGTTATTTTTCATATTTGGGCCTCATCTTTATAACCCAGTATTTAGAATGTGTCTTTCTATATCATGATGGTGATATAGTATACATAATTATTTTTCATATTGCATATGAATCCAGTATTGGAGGGGGAATCTTAGCCTATTATACTTGCACTTGAGTCTCCTCAAATCCTGCATTAAAGAATGATTATTTAGCTACCAATCTGAAACATGGAGAGTGCACAGGAATAAAGCACTACTATAGGGAAGCTTCTCCAAAATGGCCACACGACTCTCTTTCCTTAAACATCAGCAGTGGTAAATGAACCAATTCCAGACTGCTTATAGCTGGGCATGAGGTGGGAGGAGCTGCTCAGCAGCCCCACCCTGAGCAGCTCCCACTCAGAGGGAGGACTTTAGGAGGCCAGGAGGGACAGCCCAGACAGGGTCAGGCAGCCCCCAGTCTAGTCAATGAGAAAAGAAGTCCAGCCTCCCAAGCCACAAGTCTCCAGCACATTGGCCATCCAGACAGTTTTGTAGAGTAAGAGAAGAAAATAAACTTACAAGCACAGTACTACTATTTCTAAATGGAACATGTTTATTTTACAGAATTGAAAAAGTATATGTCTTTGTGTGAACAGTAAGAAACATTATCCAAAATAGTTATTTCTTGAAAGGGACTATTCCCTGAAATCCCTTGGGGACCTTTAGGAAAGTTGTCACAAGCTTCATGTAATTAGTATGGCTTTAAGAAGTAGAGCTTGAGACATCAGGAAACAGAACATGCAGGAATACGGCTATGGAATATGAACTATGGCAATTTAAAGATAGGAAATGAATGGGAACTGAGTGAGTCGATAAGATGAGAAACCAGAGTGAATCTAGTGATAAAAGATATTGCATACAGCCATAAAGTGATGGAAGACCATGGGCAGAGTAGTCTGTGAAGCTTGTTCAAAACAGCTACCACTGTTACCAGCCAGAAGACAATATACAGACTATAACAATAGCAGGAAGGTACAGCTGCACTAGCTGCTCCGTAAGCCGCTTGGACGGTGAAGTCATGGAAAGTAATACATCAACAGGCCCGGCAACAGGACGAACGAAATAAAAGCTAATATTTAGATGGTGTAGAGAGTATGGTGGTTGGATATTGACAATGAGTGGTATGGGTGAATTAAATTGTCTATAGATATTCGAGGTGACACCAGTCAACATTATATGCATGTTTATTGCCTAGAGGAGAGTTAGCATACTTTGACATTAGTGACTCTTTCTTAAAAATGTCAAGTTTAAATAGCTATTTCCACACTATGGACTTTACACACCCTTGCCCCCAAAAAGAATAGTATAGTCATCTAGTAAATTGGTTACTCTCGATAGTGAGATAGAATTGATCCTAATTTCAATTATGTAAAAGAGTAAACCTCATGAAAGGAATTTGTTGCAAAGCAGGATCATAAAACGAATCATGCCATGTAGACATTTGGAGCAATCTTAAATTTATAGACATCTGAGTTTTTAACTCACTTTTAAACTTCCAATTAAATTTCCTATCCTTTGGTCATTGATTTAAAGGCACTCACCTTTAAGATGTCCTCCATAATGGCCCTAATTATATACTTTACAGAACTTCATTAAATTCCATGAAGTCCATTAAAGATGAGGCAGCAGAGTCCTGCATTTAAGAGGCAGTATTACAGCCATATTTCTCGCTACTACAATGCAAAGATGATTAATTTTTATTTTTTGAAATATTATGTTGTTATTTGTCAAATCACAGGTTAAAAACATGTGTTATATGTTATGACAAATAGAATGTAGAGTCTTTATTAATTCTCAAAATCAAACCATTTTATAAGCATCTAGAGGATGAGATAAAGATGAGAATATATACAGGTATGATAAAGATGAATACACAGTTTAATGCACAAACAATACATTTTAGCCTACCACAGCTTTAAGGAATCAACATTAACACACGTGGGGCATACAGAGGTATATATGTCCCTAAAAATCAAAGGCAATCTCCAATTTTCAACCTCCGCCAATAACCATAGAAACTACAAATTAATTTAACACACAATATGATACAGTAATACGCAAAGTGCAACACAAGAGTGAGGTCAACTTCTGGATTTGACATTAATGTCACCACGAGGTTAACAAATACTCAGAGAGAAGAAGTAGAATCACTGTAACTCTCAAATGGGAGTCCAGCCCCGATAACTGAGGTAACTCTCCCTAGGACTCTCAAGTGACTCCCTAGTATTAGTGGGACTCTATAATAACTCTATAATGACTCCTGTTCTAAGAGAATCACAGCCAATTGGCTCCGTACCTTGCATTGACTTCCGTCTTACGGAGTCATAAACTCCATACAGGGGAGGAACAACTCCATAGGGAGTCATGTGTAGCCAACTCCCTTTTGACTCGCAAACTTTAAACTTTCGATGCCTCACCAGTTCTGAGCTCTTCCACTAGAGGGCAACACAATATAATTTGTTTTTCTCAGAACAGTGCCTGTCATAATGATTTTAAAATGGCCTTCTTTATCTGATCAAGACAGAACATAGTAATACTCATGCTAATAGTAGGAATGTCTGATAATGAGTACATGGACTAAAGAAATAAGTAATAGGACTAGAAAGCTAATGCTTAACTAAGAAAGAAGCACGATAAGATGGAAGTAGTATGAATAGTGGAGATGTATTATCGTCAAAGTATCAACAGTTACAACGAGAATATAACCAATGCTATGATATGCGACTGCTAAGCTTGTAGTACAGGAACTTTAGATTTTTACCTGGAATTAAATACCATAAAGCTGAAAATCGCAGGAATGATTGGTTTTGGTATTGTCATCACTGTACTAAAAGTCCTGGAGTATCCTGTGTGGGCTTCCATTAAAAAACTGCCAAATCCAATATGGCCGCCAGATAATCAGAATCTCATCTCCTATGACAACAATATTTATCCTAGAAGAATATAAACCTTACCTACCCCCCCTAAAATGGGTCCAAGGAATCCACTGGTGTCATTGGTTTGTTGCTAGGACAAGTGGTTGCTTAGCAACAGCAGGTTTGCCTAGCAACCCGGCGTTAAACCCATCTCCTATGACAACAATATTCATGTAAGAAGAATACAAACCTTACCTACTCCTCTAAAATAGGTGCAAGGAATCCACTGGTGTCCTTGGTTTGTTGCTAGGACAAGCAGTTTTTTAGCAACAGCAGGCTTGCCTAGCAACCTGGGCTTAAAAACAAATATCTACAGCAAGACCCCCATGGTGCCATTCAGGAAGAACCTGCAGGTATCACAGAGCCCCACTAAATCAACTCTAAGTAACACATTGCTTATATTGCTTTAGTTTTGACCTCTAGTTGCTCAGCATCATTACTTTCAAATACATAATTGCTTAGCAACTCACATTTCACTTTTTTGTGGTTGAATTCCATGCAAATTGAGATGTTTTAACATCATTTAGAATTAATATGGAACATTCTAACAGCACCAAGCGGAAAAAGAAAAACAATGATGTCATTTATAATTGTGGGAGTTGCTTAGCAATAGGTTTACTGTTACTGATGTTGGTTAGCAATGGCACTATTAACCCTTTCCATCTGGCTCTATGATGGTGTAAACTCCACAGAATGCGGCAGATTGAGGCCCCAGACCCAGCAGTATTAATATATGGGGTTATATTGAGGTTAATATGAGAATTGGTACTTGTGATACATGTTTTCAAATGACTGATTTGCAACATGTATGTAATTTCCTTTCATATGGTACCATAATAACAGGTAATGTCTGTTCAAAATATTTATTTGGCGCACTCAGGAAAATAGCATTTGATACTAAAAATGCCCTCCTCATAGTGCATTAATGCACTAGCTGTTTTTACCAGGTAGTGCATTGATGCACTAGGTGGCTGGAAAGAGTTGAACCTATATAAAGAATCAATATATAAAATATCTATGGGTACCAACCTCCTAAATCAGCCTCAAGAAATCTATTGGTATCCTTTATCATTGGTCTCAGTTACTTAGCAACAAGAATACAATTAATTGTTTTGTTTAGCAACAGTACCATATAAAGACAAGGGGAACAGAACAGAACTTTACCCCGGCGATACAGGAAATAAATCATATTACCCATGTTGAACATCAGAGACATGGATGATACATGTACTATCTTGCATTCCGTCCAAGCAGAGTCACCCTATATGTTTAAGGATTCACACACTGCACAGCTTTAATGCTGGCTTCTGCTGTCAGGGAACAGCCTGTGAATATGTGCTAAGACAACAGCATTCAAAGGGGAGCTTCATGTTGTCCTGCCTCCTTAACCACATACCTAGCCATCCTCTTACAAATCATAGGCCTAACAATATAATACAAAATGCTGGACACTATCCAACTACAACAAAGGCATTTATAAAATACAGAATAATTGAACATCTACTCTTATATATATCTCATTTATGAGGATACACCCAATAACTTCTGTGTTCTTGGTCAATTTTTACTTGACCTCTTGGTGATTCCACCCATAAGCCTCTTACATGTTAAGGGGCATGCAACAGAACCACTTGGTTAGACATAGACAGTCTTATCATATTTGTAGAGTTTACTTTGGAGACTTCTCATAGTGCACTTTCCGTTTGTCTCTGAATGCTATTTGCAGAAATGAAGGCTATATACCATTCCATATACATTACACTAAGTCATATTCCTCACTATCAGCTGAAATAACTCTTGTCTCACAAAACAATCTGTGTAGAGAGTGACAGAAGCATCAGTGAGTGGAGCCTATCAGACAGCTCCCTCACACCCTGGTCTGTGCTTGATAAGACTATTGTGGCCTCCCTTATAACTGTCTGTACAAAATGAGAAAGAAAAGGGGGTTGTTGTTACTTCATGTATACAAGGAATAGCCCCCTAACCATATATATTACCTTCTGTTACACTGTAAATTGTAGTAGTAGAATATACTGAACGTGTATAGGATTTGTATGACTGGGTACATATTTGGTCTCATGTGACGTCACTCTGATCTTTTTTATTACTGGTTTAAGTACATGATGTACATTTTGATAGTGTGCAAGTCAGAATATTGCTAATCAATACTACCGATAGAAGGCGACATGAAATCATGCTGGTCTTTTCCTTTAACCCGAAAAATCAATTTTAGAGAGAATATTTTAGCAATGAGTGATTAGCTTCACTTTCATTTCTATCCCAGGAATATCTTATAATATAAGGAAAGGCAGAATGAAAAGTGATCTGGGGACCCATGGTGTTGCTAAGCAAATAAAGAAATATAATCAAGGTTGCTAAGCAAGCACACATGTTAGCAAGAATTGAATGAGATTAATGACATGATTGGTATCCTAACTGTCCCCTTTGAGGGGATCGCTATATTGATATTGCATTAGGAACAAGTTAGACATGTGTTACTAGGCAACAATATAATTGGAAGTAATATTGCTAAGCAACTAGAGGACCTAGCAATACCAATTGATTCATTGGAGTTAATTTAGTATAGGGGTGTGTGATGTCAGGATCTTCCTGAATGTTGTAGTGGGGTTTTGCTGTAGATGCTTGTTTCTAAGCCCAGTTTGCTATGCAGACCTGAGTTGCTAAGCAATTATATGGTTGGAAGTGATATTGTTAACCAACTAGAGGTCCTAGCCATACCAATTGATTCATTGGGGTTCATTTAGTTGGGGTGAGTGATGTAAGGATCTTCCTAAATGGAGTCTTGGGGTTTTGCCGTAGATGCTTGCTTCTAAGCCCGGTTTGCTATGCAAACCTGCTATTGCTAAGCAACCACTTGTCCTAGCAGTTAACCAATGGCACCAGTGGATTCCTTGTACCCAATTTGGGGGGTAGGTAAGGTTTAAATTATTCTAGGAGTGATATTGTCATTATTGGAGATGAGATTCTGATTATTTTGGCGGCCATATTGGATTTGGCCCATTTTTCAATGGAAGCCCACATAGGACACTCCAGGACTTTTAAGAGGTCAAACCTAATATAATGAAGAGCCATTCCTGAAATTTTCAGCTTTATGGTATTTAATTCCAGGTTTGGGTTAGAATTCATCTAAAGTTCCTGTACTATTGAGCTCTAGGAGAGAACTAACTCGGTTCCTCCGCGCGGCACCTTATATACCTCCGCGCGCCAGTGGCGCCATCTCGCGGCACCACCGGGAACCTCTCCTCCGCACGGCGTGCGGAGGAGCGCGAAGCCGGCTCTCCTCGGCTCCGCTACACCCTTCCCTCTTTACTTTAAACCCTCCCCTCTATTTAGAAACCCCGAACTCGGTGGCCCCCTTTCACCACAATACGAGGGATACATCCCGCGGACGGTTACTGATGATAGAGTTACTTTACATCGTCATGAGATATAGAACAATCATCCCATCCATCTCTGTATAAAAATATCTCTCTGGACACTCTCAAACTGGTTCCCTCCACTCAGCTCCGGACACGCCAGACTAGTTCCTTCCACTCAGCTCAGGACACGCCAGACTGGACCCGCCAGACTGGTTCCCTCCACTCAGCTCAGGACACGCCAGACTGGTTCCTTCCACTCAGCTCAGGAGACGCCAGACTAACTTTCATCCACTCAGCTCAGGACACGCCAGACTGGTTCCTTCCACTCAGCTCAGGACACGCCAGACTAACTTTCATCCACTCAGCTCCGGACACGCCAGACTGGACCCGCCAGACTGGTTCCTTCCACTCAGCTCAGGACACGCCAGACTGGTTCCTTCCACTAAGCTCAGGACACACCAGCTTCCAACCACTTTGTGTAGATCCCCATGTAGATCAGCGTGCAGCACGCCGGTGTTAATCAGCTTGCAGTGCCCGGTGTTGATACCTGTATTGATCAGCGT
Source organism: Harmothoe impar (assembly GCA_947462335.1). Taxonomy (NCBI): domain Eukaryota; kingdom Metazoa; phylum Annelida; class Polychaeta; order Phyllodocida; family Polynoidae; genus Harmothoe; species Harmothoe impar. The sequence continues at coordinate 28,600,221 of OX381715.1, forward strand.
GCAGCACCCCCGTGTAGATCAGCGTGCAGCACCCCCTTGTAGATCAGCGTGCAGCACCTCCATGTAGATCAGCGTGCAGCACCCCCGTGTAGATCAGCATGCAGAACCCCTGTGTAGATCAGCCTGCAACACCCCTGTGTAGATCAGCGTGCAGAACCCCTGTGTAGATCAGCGTGCAGCACCCCCATGTAGATCGGTGTGCAGCAACCCCTTGTAGATCAGTGTGCAGTGCCCTGTGTGGATCAGCGTGCAGCACCCCTGTGTAGCTCAGCATGCAGCACCCCCCTTTTAGATCAGCATGCAGCACCCCCATGTAGATCAGCATGCAGCACCCCCGTGTAGATCAGCGTGCAGCACCCCCTTGTGGATCCCCGTGTAGATCAGCATGCAGAACCCCCATGTAGATCAGCATGCAGCACCCCCATGTAGATCAGCATGCAGCACCCCCATGTAGATCAGCCTGCAGCACCCCCGTGTGGATCCCCGTGTAGATCAGCATGCAGCACCCCCGTGTAGATCAGCGTGCAGTGCCCCCTGGTAGATCAGCGTGCAGCACCCCCGCGTAGATCAGCGTACAGTACCCCTTGGTAGATCAGCGTGCAGCACCCCCGCGTAGATCAGCATGCAGCACCCCCGTGTAGATCAGCGTACAGTACCCCTTGGTAGATCAGCGTGCAGCACCCCCGCGTAGATCAGCGTGCAGCACCCCTGTGTAGATCAGCGTACAGTACCCCTTGGTAGATCAGCATGCAGCACCCCCGCGTAGATCAGCGTGCAGTGCCCCCTGGTAGATCAGCGTGCTGAAACGTGCGTGCTGAAACAGCTCCTCCGCACCTCTCCTCCGCACCTTGTGCAGATGAGGGTTGCTTAGCAACCAGTGACTTGTTTAAATTAAGTTAAAGCAGCTCCTCCGCATTCTGGATGGACACAGAAACGGTCACAGAAATGTACAGAGATCGTCCATCCAACAGCAGGGAATTGCCTCTCAGACTCTCTCAGAACTGTCTTTTAAATGGCCACGGAATCATCATACCAACGGCCACAGAATCGTCATACCAACGGCCAGAAGAATCGTCATACCAACGGCCACAGAATCGTCATACCAGCGGCCACAGAATCGTCATACCAGCGGCCACAGAATCGTCATACCAGCGGCCACAGAATCGTCATACCAGCGGCCACAGAATCGTCATACCAGCGACCACAGAAACGTCTTACCAGCGACCAGTGTCAGTAGCTGTGGCTGAAACAGCTTCTCCGCACCTCTCCTCCGCACCAAGTGCAGATGGGGGTTACTTAGCAACCATCGACTTGTTTACATCAAGTTAGAGCACCTCCTCCGCACTCTTGATGAACAGAGAAACGGCCACAGAAACGTCTTAACAACACCCACAGAAACGTCTTCAAACACCCACAGAAACGACTTCGCAACACCCACAGAAACGTCTTCGCAACACCCACAGAAACGTCTTTGGGAGGGTCCCATGATGGCGGGGACAGACGTCAACAAAGCTGTGGTTGCTACGACAAGAACAGCTCCTCCGCACCAGTCTCCTCCGCACCAGTCTCCTCAGCACCTCCGCAGCAGCAGCGGAGCCCAGACTCGGCGTTTTCGTCCACGACTTTGTCCACGATTTCAACAACGACTTTGTCCACAATTTCGTTCACAATTTCGTCCAGTATTATGAGTTCTCCCTCTTCAGAATCGTCCATGAAACGTCATCGTCCTTCCCTCCTGTTGTCCTACACTCTGTGCCCTGCTTCCATCACGTCACCGTTCTGTTTTTGCTTCTATTCTTCCTCTGTTGCTTCTCTTCCTTCTTCCCTTATTGGCGTGAACTCGTTTTTTTTCTTTAAGCTGTCACCACTGTAATAGGACTAGAAAGCTAATGCTTAACTAAGAAAGAAGCACGATAAGATGGAAGTAGTTTGAATAGTGGAGATGTATTATCGTCAAAGTATCAACAGTTACAACGAGAATATAACCAATGCTATGATATGCGACTGCTAAGCTTGAGCTCTAGGAGAGAACTAACTCGGTTCCTCCGCGCGGCGCCTTATATACCTCCGCGCGCCAGTGGCGCCATCTCGCGGCGCCACCGGGAACCTCTCCTCCGCACGGCGTGCGGAGGAGCGCGAAACAGGCTCTCCTCGGCTCCGCTACAATACTATTTCATTATGTGAAATAGACCAAAATAAGATACAGTAGAGACGTAGACACCATTTCTGTGGGTAAATGTGTATGTTAAAGCATTTTCACTGTTTCACCTATGCATGGCTGAGATCGAGTAAATAAAATCTCTGATTTCTTCCACCATTCAGATTGATGTAAATAAAGAAACCAACTCCTTGCATCACCTATTTTGACTCAAACAAATTTCACTCCTGTTTTTTATGGTGTCGTCCTATTTTGACTCCTGTTTGACTCTATGCAAAGAGAGTCAGTACACTAATGATAGGTAGTCATTTCGGAGTTGTGGGGAGAGTTACCTTAGTGGTCGGGGCCGGACTCCCATTTGAGAGTAACAGTTACATTATTTTTCTCTGTGTAAATAGCACAACTGTTTTCAGAAGCAGACTACGAAAACTAGCAGTGAATGTTTCCTTACCGTTTTCTACTTTAGATTGAAACACCACAGCTTTTATCCTCTGTAAAATATATTGTTATAAATATTCCATTGTAGCATTATTTGTAGCTCTTTCAGCGTCAGGGTAATAGATTTTAGGTAAAGAGCTTATGCATTGATGCAAAATGAAAACCCGCTGAATCAACCTCAAAACTTGGTGATTAAAAAGAGAGATATGGCGTAGGTTGTAGATAAATGTCTTCTGACCATCCAAAAAATGTTGTGTTGAATTTGTAATTATGGGATCTGGCCCTCAAGTCGAACCTTTATTGTGCAAGACTGATAATGTTTTTCGTATTATCAAGATTAATAATTTATCATTCTCTACTTATTTACAAAGTCTTGAAAGTTTTTCTAAAAAGCAGTCAGAGCAAGACTACGTTATTATGCATGGCTTGGTATTAGACTGTGTCTCATGAGATCAGACCAATTGAAAGGTCTTTGACCGGGTGCCAGCTTTGACAGGGTGACGTCTTTGACCGGGTGTGAGCTTTGACCGCCTGAATAAAATGGTATATATATAAACGCCATATATGAAGATACAACCACCGCCATTTTCTTTATTTTATCCCTTACATATCAAAGAAGAAACATATCTTACTTAAATATTTTTTTGATGGCCAAATCTGGCACCCGGTCAAAGTCTGTTCTGCCTGCTTACACATGTAACAACTACACCAAAACACAAACACCACACACTACCTGAGTTAAGAATAGGAGGCTCTCAGACTGAGCCTATCGGTACTGGAGTTTGGCTGTGGGGGACATGGTTAGCACCAGACAGGTTTATTACGCAGACTGACAGAATGACTGCCCACACTCAACTGGTTCATGAGGCAATACAACATGTGGGCAGTTATAGGGACTCATTCAGCCTTGTCTCAGGCAGCCAGGGAGCTGGTCTGGCTGACTGACAGGGTGGGTGCAGACATCCTAGTGTGTTCAGTGGTACAGTGACAAGTCAAGATATGTTTTATGAGAGATCACCTCATGAAATGGAACCTGGGCCTTGTACTACCCAGGACTGATCAAGGCAGTCTGTGGTGTGTCACTGAATGTCAAATGATATTGTGTGAGCAATGAATTTGCATGTTTTTAGGTATAGCAGAATAAGGATATACTCATTATCGAATAGAATTTCTTTTATAAATTTGGGATTTTGTTTATTTACAGTATGATGAAGAAGCAAATGAATATGTTATTTAGTACATAAAACCATGGTATGCTTACAGCATGCTTTCTATCTGTTATTGCCGGGCTACTGTATATAATAGTGGTGTACTAGAGGCCAGTTAAGAAACACACTTTGTAGATATTCAGATACAACTTCATCGGTGGTTCCATGTGTTCTTTTTCGTCCTAATTCCCCTACTTCTATTTGCCTCAGTTCTTTTGTTTGCCCTGCTTATCTTTGAGTACACAACAATGGCTAACACATTTGTGTTATTTGATTAGCATGTAGAGCCTGATGTGAGAGCAGTTTTAGAAATGAATACAATCTTATGATACTCCCCTCACATGTCTTCGCTTCCCAATACCCTTTGACATTTGATATTCTGAGAGGTCTGAATTCTCAATGAGTAACATATAGGTACTATGGAGCAGAAAAACAGACTGTCATGGGATGACATGAATTGGGCCAACTACCTGCTATATCAGTGGGGTTGGGTTACTTCTGGCACAGCTGAGAGAATGACTAAGACATCCAGTGCATGCATTGGTATGGCATGCATGTGTAACCTGATACATAAATAGAGATTTGTATGATACTCCATGCTTACCGTGTAACTACCATATGTGAACCAGTCCAGATTTGTTTTGCCTTTCTAGAAAGTTATAGTTCATTTCTGGAGCAAAATCTGACAATATTTGAAGTTCATCTCAGTGTTTAATAGTGCTTATAGTTCTCCCCGAACTCCCCCCTGGTTGAATATTACGAGATCGAAAATGCTTCTATTCCGACCTCTTTCTAATAGCGGAATATGGCTGGCAATTGGTAGCTACACCAAGCTCAAAGCATACTGTCTTCCTGAAGAATTAAATTAATAAAGGTCTGCACTCTAAAAATAGTCAACAAAATGTAAGAGAGAGGGGGCATCCAGTCCTCCTCTGCCTGTGTGATAGTTATAGGTTGTTCCTGTTCTAGGAGGGTCAAGATCACCTTGTTCAAGGCTGGATTAATTAATCATGAATTTCATATAGAAATAAAATGGTTAGATTGATTCTAGAAAATAAGAAATGAAGATGTTTTACAAGCATCCCTTCTTCATGTTAGCAGCTGTGTATTTTTGTGATTCCCTCAGACTGATAGATTTCAGTTTTAACAAAAAGCTACTTCTAATCAGCAACCCAGCACAGTTGTCCTTGGATATATTTTATTGACTGTTTTATAAAGAAACTGATCGTTCAGAGCTGAATTCATAGCCAGAGCATTTGATACAGTTTTTACACTAGAGGAGTCCAATCCCTGAGAGCATCTCTGGTATTTATTTCTAGGAGCTGTTTATCACTGTGTATGAGAGGCCAATCCCTCCGTCGCCACCTCGGGTGTCCCCAGACACAATGGTGAAACAGATAATGCTTATCCACACCACAGAAGCACTAGTCCAATCCAATACCAGCCACAAATCTTAAACAAAATGAATACTTTCAAAGATAAGAAAGGTCTAGAAAGTAGTAAGGTTGTAAGATAATCTAGGTCGGCCAAAATCACTAGAGTTGATCTGTTTATAAGATCTGATTATACCAAAGCACTGTTTATAGGGCAGCTCCTCCAAAATTGCCACAGGAACATTTTTGCTCGGTCAGCAGTAGAGTTACAGGGGAACCATAATAGACTGCTTAGGACTGGGCAGAAGGTGGGGAGAGCTACTCAGCAGCCAAACCCTGAGCAACTGCCATGAAGAAGAAGGACTTTGGAGGGACAGCCCAGACAGGGTCAGGCAGCCCTAAGACCTGTCAATGAGAAAAGGAGCCAAGCCTTCCAGACCTCAAGTCTCCTACCTAGTCTTCATGCAAACAGCTCTGTTAGTAACAGAGAAGAAAAAGATTTCCCAAGCACAGTCATACTATAGATATCATGTCTATGGTGCTACAATTTCTGAAATGGAGCCTGCTTATTATTAAAAAATGATGAAAACTGCTGGCAATATATTCATCGAAACTCATAGACACCATATACAGTAGTAGGCTGTACAAGCTCCCAGACACTCCTTAATTTATTTTAGCCCCCCCCCCCCCCCAGCAGAAAATATTTACCATTTCTACCCGCTGATCTAATTCAAGACTTTTCTCAAAGACTTAGCTCGTATATTTGCAACTGCAGCATGAGATGAATGTGGGAGCAGAGAGAATGGAGGAGAATAGAAATGATATCTTATAAAGCTGACCATAATCAAAGCAGTCTGGTTAGCTCATTCAGAAACGCTTCCAGCCAAAACCCAATACACAGATTATAACAATAGCTGGGAGGTGCAGCTGCAGTGGCTGCTCTGTAAGCCGCTTGGAGGGGAAAGTCAAGCTGGGTAATATATCAACAGGCATGATAGTAAGAGAAATCAAATAAAAGCTGATATTTGGAGGTGGGTGGTGTGGCGGTGGAATGTGGGCACAGAGCTGTATAAATACATACTAGTGATACCAGTTGACAGCGTATCTTTTTGCTTGCATTAAGTTAAACGACTTTGGAGTAAGTTAATTACCAAAAAATCCTATATAATTTAGCAAATTCCCACGTTATGGACTTAAGTACACAGAAATGCTGGGAAGTTTGTAATACATAGTGTTAAAACATGCATTAATCTCCCCCTCCCCATTTCTGTCTACATAGGCCCCATTTCGGCCCTGTTGAAACTTGCTGGTCAAAGACTACACTGGTCAAAGACTACACCCGGTCAAAGACGTTTCAATTGTTACAATATCATGAGACACAGCCTAGTACTGGAGTTTGGTTAGCAACAGACTGACAGAATGACTGCCCACACTCAACTGGTTCATGAGGCAATACACCATGCAGCTAGGGAGCTGCCCTAGCTGACAGACACAGTGGCTGCAGGGTAGGGCAGACATCGTAGTGTGCTCTGTGGTACAATAACAAGTCAAGATATGCTTTATGAGGGATCACTTTGTTAAAGTCAGCTCTCATAGTGGCCTAGTATTATTCAGGCCTTCCCAAGGCAGGGTGTGGTGGTTGAGTGAATATCAAAGATCATTGTAATGGTTCTATATGTGTTTTTGGTGCACTACCTATATAAATTAGCAATGTAGTTTATTCACAGTATATTTGAAGAGCCTAGAAATGGTTCTGTCAAGCACATGTCCTAGCTGGACTCACCCTGAAAGAGTTATCCAAGACTCAGTTCTGTCTGTTGTAGTGGGGCTATGCCAAGGTGTTCTGGAGTAGTGGCTAATGATTAGCCACTGTAGTTATCTTTTTAGCAATCACTTCATGTGTGAATTACAATACGATATAGTCACTAAGTAGGCTCCTTCAAAAGACCAGCCGATTTGTTGTCGGGTATACATCATAAATGAAACAGTTAAGTCATCTATTAATTGTTAGATGATCAATATGTATATTGAACACTTGACCAATAATTATTGCAGTGAATGTACACTTAATCCCCTGTTTTGTAAATTCTGTAATTTGTTTACTATATATCTACATTAGTACCAAGTACCTGCTCCAGGTAGGGCAGGACCTTGTTCTTGTAGATTAGAACCAACAGGCTGGTTGTCATAAATTTTCCTAATCCTGCCCAGCAAATCAACTTTATCAGCACCATTCTTTATCACTGAGGAAATATAGGGACCAAAAGTCAGCTTCTCGTCAAGTTTCAAGTGTAAGTTCAAGTTTTTAAGTATTTATTCAAAATGTAGACTTTCTCATGCACATATCAAATAGGGTAGATTCACCTGAAGTCGGACACATACCTTGAGACGGACACCTGGCTTTGTGGCTATTCAAGCATTTTAAGCCCTTAATTTGTGAACAATAGTGAAGTTAAAGTGTTATTCTTTCCGAAAAGCACTAGAAGTATGTTGTAGGGTACATAAATAACCTCAAATTTCACTGTCCGTCTCAGGGTATGTGTCCGACTCAGGGTGAATCTACCCTACATTTGACAGTTTATTAATGCACAAAGGTTTTATGTAATACATATCTATACGTAGTTCAATGTCTTTATAACATTATACCATAGCAGATATTCCCCATGACCAATAATGATGCATTTTGTAATTAAGTCTGCACTGAAAAAGGCTGCTGCTAGGAGTACACCCCCTGTTGTCGTTAGCCACCAGTTATTTTAAAGTAAAGTATTCCCATGTAATTTTCTATATTGTAACATTTATAATAAATATATGTACATCAGTATTAATAAATTCATTTTTCATACCGCATAAAAATACTATTATAGTAAATTTGAAAATCGATGTAATATCTTATGTACATACTTCCAGGTACCACTTCCAGCACCACTTCCAGGTATTTGACGTCCTTGGACATAGTAATTACAGTATTGTCAATTGTAGGACCTGGGGCTCCTGCCTGATGTAAGACCCCCTTAGTACCAAACATCATAGCAACAGTCTTTTTAGGGTTTGAAGTGAGCTTATTTAACTTACACCACCTTGCTAGGTTATGTAAGTCCCTTTGGACATTCATGTCAGCTTCCACTTGGTTCTTGTCGGTACAAAAAAATGTCGTATCGTCAGCATAACTACAGATCTCACAATTAGGCCACTCCAAATAATATCCTTGTTTCTCATCACCAAGCCATGACAAATATGACGAGGGCGCTTTTTTTCTTTTCTTTTTTTGCTTGGTACCAAATAGGTGCAGAAATGTGAAGCGTCTGCAAAATAATTCATATTTCAGTGATCAAAAAAATTTATAAAACAGCAAAAATTGTAAAATATGCATGTTTTCTCTAGCTCATTGCATTTGCGACACTGTAAGCTTTAATTTGATACCAAATATGTTTGTATTTTCCATTTTTAATCATATATTTCAATGAAAATTGTAACAACAAAAAGAATCCGAAAAGAAGATTTTAGCGATGCGCGCGTTGATGAAAAACAAGGATACTATTTAGAGTGGCCTTACTCAACAAGCCTGTGATATCACTTACATAGACTAGAAAGAGAAGCGGGCCCAAAATGGAGCCCTGGGGGACCCCACAGGTGAGTTTCCTCAATTGTGAAGTGATACCATAAGAAATCACTCTTTGAGATCTCTTAAAGAGATAGCTGGTGATCCATCTTAATAAGTCCCCTTTACTTCCCAATTGTTTCATTTTTCCCCAAAGTGTAGAGTGGTTTATTGTGTTGAATGCCTTGGACATATCCACAATGGTAGCTGCTGTAACAGCATTGTTATGACAACTGATTCTTAATATTTTAGCACTATTTTACATACATATAATTTGAATAACCTGAGCAAGTCTAACTTAACATTGTTGCATGCAGACCTCTTCTATGTGTTTTTAAAGTAACTTATTGGAGCACAAACATACAAAAGATGAATAGTAAGGTAATCTGTAATAATGTACGTTGGCTTCTTCGGTACACATAAGGACTTGTGATAAGGTCTAGAACGGTCATTGTAGATATTCATGCATAAACCTAATTCATGCTTTGGGGAAATACCTCCAAATGTGAGAATAAATTAACCCATAAGTCCAATATGTACTAAGTCTACACGCTATGCATGCTAAATGAGCTGTGGAGTAGGGCTTTAGCATGCACAAATACAGCCTGTCATAGGGAGATCATGAAACAAGATGACTACCAGACAAGTCTTGTGGGCTGGGTGGGGTTAGGTTACTTTTGGGACAGCTGGAGCAGTCACTGAGACACACTACCTGTGCATTGTGTCTGAATGCAGACATGCATGACTGTGTAACTCTACACAGAGAGGGAGCTTTGGATGATACTCCATGCATACAGGGTACCTATAGATAGATGTGAATGGGTTCAGCTATATGTGTTTTGTCTGTCCATAGAATTGTACCTAAACTATTTCTGAAGTAAAAACATGAATAGTCATGCCATCCAGTTGACCATGTGACATACACTTGCCCTCTTAGAAGTAGGCTAATAAACCTTGTTTGCCGTTCATGAATAGTCTAAATACTCACAATCTTGATATTCACTGAAAACCCAGTCCTATTTGAAGGTCGTCACTGCAGACGACCTTAGGGTGATCACACCAGATGGCTCAACTATGCAATGGTGTGATATGTACTCTCCAAGCAAGTCATTAATTTTATTGATTAACCCTTTAAGGGACGCTTCACTATTGAAATTTTTTTCCTAACTACCGGGTCATTGCAGATGAATATGTCCTACTAAAACCGGCACTACACTACAGATAGTGTCCTGGTACTGCATATATGCAGTATCGGTTTTTGGGTACTAAAATACAGTACTGCATATATGCAGTATCGGTTTTACAGTGGTACTGCATAATATGCAGTATCGGCAGGGAAAGGGTTAAAACCCTCCTTGATAAACTACTGGCATTGCAACACTCATTTAGAAAACATACTTTATTGTGTAGAATTATATTTGAAGATTGTCAAGCATAATATAAAAGAGGAATTTGAAGTTTTTTTAAACAGAATAGACATAATTATGTAGGGCTTAGACACCTATTGTGTACCTGAAATCATAGGAATAAGGCTGAGGATTAACTTCAATTGGTAACATACACAAGTACCTAGGTCCACTATACTGAGTAGTAGAAATTACCAAATTTGGACTAATGATTGGGGGAAGGGGGGTCCTGGTGTAATGCCAACATGATTTATACATATGTCTTACTGGCATAAAGATCTATGTAAAATAAATATGAATGTGATCACTGGTGATGACCCTAGGTCGTCATAATGACTACTTGATTTTTGGGCAAAATGGGCTCAAAATGATGACCCTGGGTGATCATGACGACCTCAGTGACGAGGGAGTGATCGCTCTCGACACCAGCACAGTGATCACCCAAAGGTCGTCACCAGTGACGACCTTTTGACCCCATTGGGTTTTGAAAGAATTGGACATCGTTGTGTAGTATTAAGTAATCCACATATACCAGGGATCTAGAAATATCCCTGTAGACAGTTATACATGAACTTATGGTGGAAATACCTTCAACATGAAGCTATGACGTAATGCATCTGACCAATATGTGCTGTGTCCCCCATCTGCAGCTGCCCTCAAGATTTTATCTCTAGATAATATAGTCCTTAGGGAACTGCATTCATAGGTTACTTATGGAGCAGCTGCAACGCACCCCACCAACGTGTTGCATCAGAGTACAAACATGTACACATACTCAACCTGTGCAAAATTCTGTGGCACAGGCTCCAGATATATTATTTACTTACTCATTTGCATGTATGGCTCCATAGATGGTAAAGATAAAGATAAAAGACAAAGGCGCCATATAAGATCTTTTCATTAATTCTACAATTGAAATGAAGTAATATGACTCAGCTGTTACGTTCATGAAAATGTAAAAATTCACTTCATCATACGCTTTTACTGCGGTGACCTCTCTGGTAATACCATACTAACCATAAAAATCTGATTGGATGTGATGGTGGTTTCGAGTTGCTGTGCAGACGTAGAATCACAAGTGAGATTATTCCAGTGTTTACGTGTACTTTACTTGTACTTTTAGCTGTCTGCAACTACTCCCTTTTAGTGACTGGAAGCCGAAGTAGCCACACCACCCCAGTGTAGATATATCAGCCTCATGGAGAATCAATAAATGTCTGCACACCTCCAAAATAAGGTCCGCAGATAATCAAAAGGGATAAGAATATACATTCTTTATAAGCCTTTGTAGTTGTCATAGCCAATTACATGTTACTTTCGTAGGTGGGTTAACATGACCTCATTAATATCCAAGTGACAAGCTTGATTCACATCTTGGAGCCACTCGAATAAAAAATCGGGGGTGAGCCTCCTTGGCCAATGTTGACAGGTGACAGCAAGAATTTTCGATGTTGAGAGCAAAAAAATAAGTGTTTTTGAGAAATTCGATAAACAATGGAGAAATGTGAAGAAAAGAATATATATGATTTTTGGGGTGAGCCTTCTCGGCCAATGTTGACAGTTGACAGCAAGAATTTTCGTTGTTGACAGCAAAAAATTTATTTTATGAAATAATGATTCCTTTGTGGGGGGGGGGGGAGGGGGTGAGCCTTGACGACCAGCGTAGTAAACATAGTTTTGTTAATATCCAAGTGATTGGAGTCATGCAATGGCAAAAAAGGAAGCTCAACTCTAAATGTTATCAGCTAGTTATACATCCATCCTCAACACTCTATAAGCCGAAAAAATGTTGAACCCTCCCTTGGGGGGGACCAAAAGATTTCGAGTCGCTCGCGCAAAGATCCACCGCACCCACCCCCCCCCCCCCCCCCGTTGTTAAAAAATGACCACTCCCTAATGTAGTTTACTAGGATTAGGAAAGACATGGCCTAATCAGCAACACAGCTAAGTAGTCATTGGATGTATTTCATGGTATGTTTTGTTGGCAAAGATCACAAACCAGAACTAGACTCAGATACAGGACTACCATTCAATACAATTCTAAACAAGGAGTCACCAGGGGAGTATAATCCCTGGGAGGGTCTGTGGTATTTATTTCCTGGAGCTGTTCATCACTGTGTATCAGAGGCCAATCCCTCCGTCCCCAGCTGGGGGGTGCCTGGACAGGACCGGGGGCCCATTTCTCAATGGGAAGCAATCGCATCATAAGCAAAACATTAATATCTGGTAAAATCGTACAGAGCAAATTGTCCAAGGCATGGCTTTCGTCCAGAGAGAGGGGGGAGGCAGGGAGGTAGGCAGAGAGACAGGGGGGCAGGCAGGGAAGGAGGCAGGGCAGCAGGGAGGCAGGGAGGCAGGGAGGCAGGGAGGCAGGGAGGCAGGGAGGCAGGGAGGCAGGGAGGGATGATTATTTGATAGCCATCTATACCTGGACGATTCAGCTATATGTAAGGGGCTGCATGAATCGTTCACTGCTTTACTTAAGCAATATTAAGCAAAATGAATTGTTTTAACTTGAGAAATGGGCCCCTGGTGCCCAGATAATGCTACCCCCTGCCCCACAAGGACTAGTTCAGCCACTCCCAGTCACAAATACAAAATACATATGTTGCAAGGTGGCATAGGGTCCAGACAGTACCAAGGTGTTTCTGTTATCAGGTTTCACATTGCATTGGATTAGCTCATATTGTCTCGATATTTGAACCTCATAATTTGCATAATCAAATGTTCTAAATGCAGACTTTGTTCACGATCATGATATGTCGACAAAGACCAATAACAGTGGAGTATCTGAATATCGCACTTTATGATTTGAAACCTAGGCATATCACACTATAGGTCAAAGGTAAAGTGATATACCCAGGCTTCAGCAGGTGGAAACTGACTCTGCTATTATGCTTTGTGTTTGAAGTTGATTACCAAGTAGGTCTACTATGTATAGGAAACTGATCAGATTCCTATCTAGTCTTTACACACGGTCAGTATCATCTTGTAGTTTCATGGTAAACCTCTATAGATAGCTCAAGGACTGGACCGGAGGTGTGGGGAGGGGAACTACTCACAGCCACTACCCGAGAAGCTCACGTCCCGCGGAGGGACTTTGGGAGGCAGGGAGGGGTGGGCAGGGACAGAACCGAGTATCTGAGTATTGCTCAGTCCAGTCGATGAGAAGAGAACCCCTGCCTCCCACGCCGCAAGACTCCCACATGTACATTCCTTAACCACACACTTCTACTGAGAAACAGTAGTGCAAAAATAACTTGCAAATGCGGTCAACTTGTCAAAGATTTATGGAATGGTTGGTATGTGTCAAGGGACCAGCTCTGAAGAAAGTATATATAAACTGCATAAAATAATATGATTAATTTATATAATTTCTACATGGTTTGGTATTCATACTTTCCAACATGTCCTTGGGAAAATGCCCACTCCCAAACCCTTACTAAACTATTCCTGCTTGAGTTATAAATGCTTATAAGAGATATATAGAAACATTGCAATAGACTGAATGAGAAATCAATAAATAATCGAATGAAGGAAAACAGTAATAAATAGGTTCAGAACAGAGAATGGCTTAACATTGGTAGTCGTTTCATATCACTGTGAGACAACGGGGAAACAATAGACACTATAGCAAGTGCTGTAATCTCTGCTGCTCTAAAACATGCTCTATCAGTCTATGAGCTGCTCTGTGAGCTGCTGGGAGGGAGACGTAACCCTTCCGTAAATAGTATGGGTCGGATCAAAAAATGATGCAGATCTGGGGGTACACATGGGCAAAACACAAAATTCAAAATTTCACTAAACAACTTTATTTTCTTAAAAGGGTAGCATCTTGGCTCCCTGAAACCACTGTGGAACTCTGTTTCGCCCAAGAATGCAGTTTCTATTCACTGTCCACTACATGCTACCATAATCTTGAGGCGTCTGTGACATTAATGAAGAGTGCACTGCAACAATGTCTTTTAAAGTGACCCAGGAACTCCAAATTTTGTCTCCTATTTGGCTGATCCTGTATGATTATTACTGGGAAATTTCAAAGCTGTAGGTCGCAAATTAAAAGAATTGTGGTACTTTCAATTATGTGGAAATGAGAAAAATCCAAAGCAGTTTGTAACACTTTACCAACTTTAGCCTAGTTTCCTCAAACTTGCTTGGTTTACCATCAAAATAGCTGTGTAATATCTTTAATATGTCTAGTTCCCAAAAAAGTAATCCTTAGATAATGGTATTGGACCATCTGGCCACACCAGTCATTGCAATGTGGTGTTAAATACTCTATTAACGTCACAGACGCCTCGAGACTCATAGCAATTCCCTAGAATCATCATAGAATCATCACCAGTGTTTAGAACAGGTTTAAAACTTACAAACAAATACAGAACAGGTTACTGAACTATTTAATGCCAATATACGATGAGATATACCACTCTTAAATTATGCACTCAGTCTTTGAAAATTTAAAAAGTTACATTTTCATCAGTTTTCACAACACAATCTGTGGGGCCATGTTAATAGAAATTCAACATCACAATGACATTTCTCCATCTCTAATCTGTAAGGCAAACCTTCTTACAGTCATTTAAAACAATAATAATGACTATACCAGACCTCAGAGGTAAATACCAGCTGTCTGTGTGATACCTGTGCAATAATTCATTAACGTCACAGACGCCTCATGTAGATATCATACATCATTAAGCACTTGAAACATGAAGTTTCTACTACAGCCGAAGCACCTTACTCATACTATAGATATATGATAGGGGCATGTTGTATTAAAATATTGGGAGGCTGGGTGCAGGAGTACTAGTCAATTCCTTCAATTATAGAATAATTAGGCGTCTGTGACGGAAATTAAATGGCCCTATAATGTAGATAATCTTTGAAAAATAAAAGGGTTTCTTGTATTATTTGGGTTCAGATTATTAGATTAGATGCCCCTAAAGCATGTGGTAAACTTACAGCATTCAATTCAATTAAGTAGTCCATGTATAGCAGACATTCAATTCTTCTCTGAGGCGTCTGTGACAAAAACTCATGAATGCATAAAATGACATGAAATTGCCAGAAGATGCACAGCCAGGTAAATGTAGCAGCCTAAAATGATGAAGGGGTGTTCGCAGATGGTACATAAATCATAGAATATTATGCTTGGATGGCCTTTTGGTAGATGGTAATAAAATACCTGACGAAATTTCATAGAATTTCAAGAATTTGTTCTAAAAGTGCCAATAGTATAAGTATAATCACATTGGATCATAGAAAAAACTACACACAAGAGTAGAGGAACATCTATTCTACCCATTAAAGTCAGTGTATACCACCAGGGACCCATATTTCATGGGCCAGGACCAATTTGCATCTACACACATTACTGTCACAGACGCCTCCGTTACTGTCACAGACGCCTCACTGGTATACAAATACAGCATCCACAAGGTATATAGGGTATTTATCAATGAAAAAGCTGTTGACAATCCATCAACATATCCATATAAGGGCAATAGATACAAAAAGATTTGAATGAAAACATGAATATATGCTTGAGAGGGTATAAGGTGTTAAGTGTCTGTGACTGTTTTCCAGAATTTGTTCTGGAAGTGCCCGAAATATAACCCTAATCACATGGGATCGCAACAAAACTACACAGAGGGGATGGGGAACATCTTTTTTATTCCTTTCAGTTGATATATATACCACCAGTGACCCATATTTCATGGGCTAGGACCAATTTTCCTTGTCCTTCCATTACTGTCACAGACGCCTCAGTTACTGTCACAGACGCCTCATCCTTACACAAATACAGCAAACGCAATACATATGGGGTACTTATCAATGCAAATGCTGTTGATGATCCATCAACAAGACCCAATAGGTATTTTAGGGTACAAGAATTTGAAATAAAAGCATAAATATAAGCTGGAGAGGGTAACATGTGTTGAGGCGTCTGTGACAGTAACTCCAGTTCCAATACACTATATTGCACATAAGGGAGAGAAAAAGTGGGCATGACTCAAATTTTTTTTAGCCATGAGCACACCAATTGGGAGGCTCTAGATTGCTGGTAGTAAGGATATTTAGTGAATACTATTAATAAAGATATAGGCCCTTTTATTACTGTCACAGACGCCTCCGAAACATGTAGTTGCTACACTTGAAGGTCACTGTTGAAAAATGTGTGCGGGATATGAAAGTGTAACGAACTGATTTGTTCACATAACATATATAGCTACTAGGAAATGCTGTTCAGTGATAGTTTTTGATGTCTCAGTTGACATGAGAGCCTTGTAAAACATGGATAATTAGCTAAAAATCATGGATTTTAGCCATTTTTCAACTTTGGATGCTCATAAATCAGCGAAAAATCATCGTAAATGCAAAATTTTAATTATTCCCGAAAGCCTAGAGTCTGCCCTCTTATGAAAACCAACAAAGACCATACTGGTGTATGTATTTTTATTCTGTGGCTGTTGCAAAGCAGAAAAACCCAGATCAGCATCTTTTTTCGATCTAACCCGTATATCAACAGGAATGGTAAAAATGACTGAAACCAAAATAAAAGCTGATAGTTAAGATGACAGTAGGTGTTGTGATGGGATGTGGACATGGAAAGAGGTATTGGGTCTACTTAATATATGTAGACAATTTAAAATTTGAATAAAATATAATCTTACACAATTGATAATTTTGCAAAACAATTAGTTCCTGCCCATACTTTGGTTGAACTGATCCAAATCCTACACAGAAAAGAGTGACGTTCATGAAAGGACTTTGTTGCCACACACGAGTGGGTGATGCCTAATTAATGACAACTTATGCAGATAAAATCGTATTCGATCGAAATGCTTGTCCTAATATTGAGGTAGAAGTCACCAACCTTTTAGATGTCAGCCCATTTTACTTCAGCAGTAAAGCTTTTAGTAGATAAGTTGATTGCCAATGTGGTACATAATTAGTTTTACACAACTTCTTAAAGCCCATTAAAGGTAAGTGATGGAGAGTCTTCATTTTGCTGACCAGTTAAGAGGTAGTGTTTTTTTTATCCTCTATTCACTATTACAGTGCAAGATATAAACGGTATGAGGTCAGTATGCTGTTAAACAGTGCAGTTGATTTAAAGACAAATGTAGAAAACAGGCAATTGTTCGTGTATGCTTTCCTACATTCTGATACTTTATGTTGAGACATCCACCTACGGTACTCCTTGTTGGGATACAATTGGCTAAAATGTGTACAACGGATATGTTGTATAATATTGCCATTTCAGCATTTTACATTTTGTAAAGGGAACCATGGAGCTGCTTTGCCACAATATACCCTCTGGTGTCCATGGTGCATTCTTGCAACCCGGCTTGCCAGCGCTGCATTCAGGCACCATCACGGGCCACCACTGAACTAGACCTCGGGGAGGAGGTCAGGTGTTTCTGTTTACAGAAACAGGGTAGTTCCCCCTCTGCTTTGAGCATCACATTCTGGTGAAATGGCATGCATTTTGGATGCATTAAAATGCCATAATCTCATGGATTTGTATGATAAATAATATTACTGGGATGCAGAACACACAATTTTGCATTAAACTGGAGAAAATGATATTAGGGATAGACTGTTACTGCCTCAGTAGACATGGGAGACACGTAAAATATGTAATTTTTAGTGTTTCTGACGTTTTTAGAGGTTTTTGGGTCTTTGGAGGGCCAGAAAACGGAAAATATTAGGCCAATACACACAAAAAAAAAACCTGAATTGTTTTCTCACATATACCAAAAATTGCAAAACTGGTTATTCTGTAGGGGTATAAGCCTGAAAAGGGCCAGAAATAGACGAAACAACATAAGTCAGGAGTTTGTGCCACCTATGTAAAGAGTGTATATATAGGTTAGTTAAGAGGTTTAGTTATAGTATGAAAGAAATTAAAGTTCGAAACAAATATTCAGGGTCATGGTGAAGATATTTAACAATATTTGCTGAAAAGAGCGATAGTGAAAGAGTATGAGTCCGCATACAAAAGCCAACACTTCTACACTTGGTTGTCTTCAGATCTAATCATTGAGAGGCTACATGCTATACATCATGCTGCACCCTTAGCCATCATAATGCAAGAATGCAGCTATGAAGAGTATATACCCATACCATGGGAGTAGATATGAGATTTTGATAGAGAATCGGTCATTTAATTGCTAAAATCTAACCGATATGCGGCTCATAAAGGGTTAAGTTAGTTAGAGAAACAGACCTGTCTGATGTTGTAGTGCTTTACCAATGTGTTCTGGAGTGGTGGTTTATGGTAGACCCGTTTACCAAGCACACTTTGTAGTTGTCTATTTGGATGCTACTTTACGGGTGGATTATTTGTAAACCACTTGGAGGGTGTTGGTTATACATGTTTTTGGTACATTACTTCACCACTTACACTCTCCTCATGCTCTTTACTCACAAAGTAGTACTGCCTTGACACGACACCTGGATAACATCAGCCACTTCGGTATTAGTCTCATCATGATAAGGTATCAAAGAGGTATAGTTGCGAAGGACTGGCATGGACTGGGAAGGACGGGAAAGAACTGGGAAGGACTGGGAAGGACTGGGAAGGACCGGGAAGGACTGGGAAGGACTGGGAAGGACTGAGAAGGACTGGGAAGGACTGGGAGGGACTGGGAAGGACTAAGAAGGACTGGGAAGGACTGGGAGGGACTGGGAAGGACTTGAAGGACTGGGAAGGACTGGGAAGGACTTGGAAGGACTGGGAAGGACTGGGAAGGAATGGGAAGTCCAATACAATGTCATTTACGGATTGCTTTTATGATTACATAGATATTGACTGCATATTTACTTTGCATGATAATATTTTTATATAGGTGGTTGTTTCATGTACACCCTGAACAGGGCTCGGTACGGGTGATTGCGCAATATATAACCTGTATAGACAGATATAGCCAACTAGAAGCATGGAACTAGGACAGTAACAAGATGGGTGAAATGTACTTAACAGTTAAACAATCATTCACCACGGATTATACATTTTAACAAGTTATGATAACAGCATCCCCGTTCTCCCTGTTGCCACATCTATATTTTGGACATGACATGCACATCTCTAACTGGTATGAAACTTGAAGGCCTCTAGATTCTGAACCCTGGAGCTACTTATAGAAGAAACTATTGAACAAAACACTACAGTGTATATATATATATATATTCATGTTTTACTATGACATTTAAGTTCCCTTTGATAGATGATACCAGCATGTTACAAATGCCGAAAGCCATTACATGTAGATCTGTTTTTGAGACATGTGGCTTCTCTTTATTAAAGAAACTGCTTGGAACAAAAACATACGACATGAATGCTTTGGGAACCAAATTGTCTATGTGACATGCAGTTGCCCCTTTCAGATGTTGCCATCACTTTATACCTTTGATAGTCTATACTCACATCTTGATTTTGGACACTGTTGCATGTGTGTAGGTTTCCTCAATACATATAATGATTCTTGATGAAGTCTAGAAATAACCTATGTATAAATATGTATGCATGTCCTATGGTGGGGAATATCTCCAACACGCAACCATAAAGTAATCATCTGACTAATACGTACCATGTTTTACTCTTATTACGGTTTGTTGTTTTCACCATTACGCATGCATTCATTCCACTTCCTGGACACATCGAAGTAACGTTGGAAATGCTGTACTATGAAAAAAATGTATTCATCACATCAGAGTAAAAATGTATCAAATGACCAAAGAAAATGCAGAACATCATCTATTTATTTCCTATATTTCTTTGGTATGTTTTGCAGTGTGCGCTCTGTTCCAAACTTTGAGCAACATCGTTGTTATTGGATATCCATCTACAGGCTGAAATCAAAGCGGTTTAAGCAATTAACATTCTCCTTAATTACAGTTCTTACATTTCCCCATTTCCCCAATGTCTTTGATATCTGATACTCACAACTGAACTTCAGAGGGGTTTGCATTCTCAAAGAGTAACCTTGAAAAGATTCACTCACATTATTTATAGATACTAAGGACCTTCAGCATGCAACTACGAGAAGAAACCCTCTTTTATAGTACATAGATCTATGCACAGCCATCTTGGGTTGCATCTGATGACATTCAGGCAGGTACCAGATATCAGACTGAATGATCTGCCAGCAACCAGCTACAGAACGAGATCGGAGCCAACCTCTCGTGAGATCGGCTTTCATCAGCATGTATACGTGTGGTGATTGTGGGAATGAGTAGCAGTCTGTATTTCCTTACAGATCCTGATACGAGGGGGTGGAGGATGGGGTGTGTGTGTGGGGGGGGGGAGGTCTGACTAGCAGACAAAGGCCTGGGGTTGGGTTACTTCTGGGCATCCATAGAGGTTACTATGACAAACATGCATACATGGCAGGCACGTAAAGCTAAATACTATTTAAGATACCCAATCCAGGTACATGTTCTGCCGTTGTTCTCTCCGCCAGTAACTGTTTAATGATAACATGATGCCTCAATGATTATGTATATGCACTGAGGCATGATGCACTGATGCAGCACTGGTGACATATTCACTGAATTCAATGTAGTCCTGACGACTTGAGTCAATGAAATATAAAATTAAAGCAAAGCAGTATGCTGTGGTCCAAGGGTTAAAGTCACGCACATGGTACAAATACCTAGTTGTACAATATGACTACTTGGTTTACAATCCATATTACAACAATAGTTAACCACCAGGATATCCTTGGCACACATGGGGAACAAAGGAGGGTATTTTAGGCCTATTTACTCATGCTAAGTCTACTATGATGTATAATTGTGCATATAATATACTTAGTCTGATTTAATGGGTTAGCTTTGACATTAGAATCATGAACAAAAATGCTGAGGACATCCGATGGTTTGTTGATTTTCTTTGCAAATATTGCTGGGTTATATTAATTTGATACAGCATCAAATAAAGATGCATGCATAAAGAAATCACTGTGGAAAAACGAAAATTGATTTGGATTTTCTTAACGCATATATGTTAACAAATTCACTGCTGGCCATTTTTTCAACGATGAGCCCATTATATATATACATGGAAAATGTAGAAACCTAGAATAGACGTTTTCGAATCACCTGACATCTCTACCCGACCATGGGGTATAGTTTCATTTTACACGGTCAATAAACGCCTGACAAACGAATCAATAATTAGACTGAACACTAAGTGTAGGTCCCAGTTAAAATAAGGCCGAACAGAATATGAGTTTTAGGTGATCCAACCTAGTCTCAGAGTACACTAGCGTCAGCTTGTGCAAGCCTCTTAATCTTACAAACAAAAGCGAAACCGAATAATCGCCCTTGTATACTTATGCAGAAGGCTTGCATAAGCTCACGCTTGTTTACTAGACTACTAGTACAGGAGGCAATAGCCATTTTTTCATGAATTTTCTCCTTTCTTCTTTTTTGCCAATTTTGAGTATGTTTGGTCAAAGTGAAAGCATCCAAAATTAAGTGCCTTGGTGTTTAAAAAGAAAAGTGAAATCCAAGGTGCATAATCTAGACTGTTAACCAATGTTACCTGAAGCACATGTTTACCCTGTAAGGGCAATATTTGTGGTCATGCCGTAGGGCCGGCATGATTCATGAATGCAGCATTGTTGAGCTACTCACCATCTCACCATGGCTGCATTCATGCATCATAACACCCGTCAGCATCGGTCATTATCGCAGTATGCTACCCTTGAAGGGTTAAAGTCAGGGCTGCTTTCCAACAGTCAGCTATTACTTATTCAGTGCGCAGATCCTTTTGTCGATACCAATGAAACACTTATCAAAATCAACATCAGTTCATGTGAATGATTTCACCTGGGTACGCTGCGACTAGACTATTGGATAAAACATGTTTTCTTTATAAATGGCGCACAACATGACTGTGGGATCTTATCACAAAGACCAACAGATCAATTCGTTCATGTTGTTAATCCTTTAATAACCGCATGTTGCCTTAAAAGATACATTAAATTATTTTGCTGGCATGATACATCGATGTATTGGCACTGGCACTGCATTGGTGCATCATGCTGACGCTTCGGGAGTGTATCCACAAAAAGGATCGCCTAAATACATGAATGCAGCACTCGTGAGCCACTTGCCAACCCTGCATTAATACATCATGCTGATAAAGGTGCATTAAAGCAACATATTTCCCTCTTTATAAAGTAGGTCAACCTCCAATTGTGGCACAGTTGTACTATTTGTTAGAGCAGACAGAAGTCACGTGACTGAATAGACCAATCAGCTGTCAGCTGTCTGTCAGGTAGGACAGCAGTAAATTAGTGTGTAGAGGGAGTGATGTGTGAAAGTGCTGAGTCATGGGCGTTATAAGTGAACTCTGGGGGAATGTGCACTTATACCCTCAGCCGAACACAAGCACGGCGTCCAATCCCAGATTACCGCTTCAATTTGGACATTTTCTTAGCGGCATTTGGAGGGATAATGGTCTTAGAAGGGCTTATTGAGAGTTGCAGTACCATCATGGCCAAGTGTTCCAGAAAAGCAGCATTCTCAGTATTATATATAAATACAAGTGCGTTATTGTATATGGACCAGTCCAATTGAATTGGAATGGGCAGAGTCATGCAAGGCATCAAAACAAATGACTTTGCCAACTTTCAATTGAGAGTCTTGTTAAAACGGCTTCTTGAGTACTAATCCTCTAACGTCATTACTATCAAGCTTCATACTCGCCTTAATGTGTTCATACCTGCCCCGCCGAATATACTTTAATATACCATAAGTCATTATATACACACTGCTGTATATTGTTTTGGTATTGGTTTAAAGGTATAATGCGCTGTACAGGATAATTAAACTATAAATTTGCAGTATAGTAATAAGAACTCTTGATTCAAGGCCGACGGGGGTCTATGCATTGTTGGTCCTATGACGACTGCAAAATCATTCAGTTAATGCATCGCTCAGATCGCTGGCAAGTAACTCGATAGTCCTGCAGTTAAGCATCCTGTTGACCTACGTGCTTAATATACTCCCATTGATAATTAGTTAGCAATGCTGATTCAATATTCTGTACCGACTGAGTATGCGGTCCTTAAAGGGCTGAGCAGTTCCTGAACAACTCCTCTGAGGCCGTCCCACTGAGCTGCTCCCGTCCCAGTTGTCTAAGAGCGGGTGGGGGGAGGGTTTAAGGTCAGCCTGAATCTGGGGGCGGGGCGGACCCCCTGGGGGCCCGGCCATGCCACCGGGGGGGGGGGGGCTGCTAGTTATGCCACTCAGAAACACAGTTTTTCTCATCAGAAAGCCTTGGGAAAATATGACAAGGGAGATTACTTCTCTGCCTTTTAAAACCTTTTTTCGACCTGATCAGTATAGAAAGATATGCTCTAAACGACTTCAGGATCCTCGGATGTTGTTCATGATAGCATTGCCTTTTAAGTGATAATCTGAAACCAAATATCCGGTTGTTATCATGTTTATACCATTAATAATTCACATTGTGAAGCATGCAGTGATGATAGAAATATTTCGTTTTGGAATGGCCTTGTGAGGGGAGGTTGGAGAGATGGGTAGAGTGGGCTGGATAGTTTAGAAAAGGGGGTGGGGGAGTTTGGAAGCGGTTTAAGGGTTATGTTTGGGATGGATTGATGGGGAGGGAGGCTGGGGTATAGATTTAGGGGGTGAGTGTTGTCTGTGAGTTTGGGGGTGTGACATCTTGATAGAGTCACGCCCCCCTCCCCCAGCACCCATTCCCTGAGGCTTCTAGCCCTTCGGAAGCCGCAGATTGATTATTGTCTTCATCGCAATGTTGCATGAATGCCGCCACGGACCAGTGTATAACTCGTTAGATCTGCATTCGAGCATCACGCCAACCCTTCGGGCGTGCATGAACCCCATAGCATCGACGTGATACTTGAATGCAACATCAGTGAGTTACTCGCCAGGGCTGTGCGATGTATTCATGCACTGTGACGACAGAAGACTTAAAGGGCTAGCTATTCCATTGATTGTAGCTTACACAACTCAGCCTAATGATCCGACATTTCATCTCTATCTGAAAACCCCGCTGACCTGACACGATGTGTCACGTTTTGATAGGGCTCAGGATGTGCATGGTTTCAATCACATTAATGCTTTGAGTTGATCTGCTTATTGGAAACACTTTGGCCATCCTTGCAGTATCATACATTGTAGAATAATGTGTAGAGTAGCTCTCTATTCCCTCCACTATTGTGTAACACACTGAAAAAGTAAACTTGTGTCCAGACTCGTCTGAGTGACTGTCATAAAATAAATGTGTCAAAAGTTGTCTAACCTATCAGGTTACCATCCCATAAACAGAATCAGGAGCTGCTGGCAAATATCGGGGTTTGGGCTGGCACATGCCAAGTGGGTCTCCTATCTCCAGCTAGAAGACCCGCATTATTTTCACTTAGACACTTTTTGGACTCGTTTATTTTATGACAGTCACTTGGAGGAGTTTAGAGACAAGTTTACTTTTTGAGTGCAGGATACTCAAGGAAATACAGGATCATCATTATTCACAAGGCAGGGGCTTCCTGCCAATCTACAGCAGGCCTGTCCAGTTCAATGAATTATGCTTTATCTCTCCAAGAAATAGGACTTGGTAGAGATGCATTGGGAGATATGATATCTTGATTGATTCTATATTTAAAAAAAAAGACTTGGAAACACGCTGATTTATTTATGGATGTTTTATTTCCTATTGTGAATCTGGCCAATATCAAATGACAGTCTTGTTCTACTTTTACACTTACATGTTTGTATCTGGTGGCCTGACTATTTCCTTTGTTGTAGAAGGTGTTTTGTCTAGTGGGCAGTCCTCCATGACGTTAACTACAAGTATACTATGGCCCCAGGCCCCAGGCCCCTGCCCCCCCCCTCCCCCTCCTGTGCCCTGTCAGGGTGGCAGAGCCCGACAGGCCCCCCTGGAGGACGGCGATCGCTGTGGATCTAATCTGGCGTATTGACCTGTAGTGTACACCCTCCACCTACCATACACCCAGCTACCCTCCATACCAGCATATAGCTTGTCTTTACACACTCTGGTGCTGTCCCCTCAAATTTGTCTACATAGACCTATCATCTTAAGTTCATGTGTGTTTCTCTACCTGTATACATATATATGTCATCTGCCAGTTGCACTAAGGTGTCTACCATTTTGAAATATACTATCCATCTGCACTGAAAAGGTAAACTCATCCACAGACTCTTCTTAATGACAAGAAGAACGTCTTCTAGTTGGATTTGTCAGAAAGAAGACCCACTTGGTATCTGCCAGTCCAAACCCTAACATTTGCCAGCTCCAAACTTGGTATTGTGCCGGCCCTAGAATTATGTATGAACGCAGGCTCAAAGAATGGATTCACCAGGGCTATATTCATGCATCATACTAACAAAAGGTATTAGCACATTCATAGTGGTATACGGCCGTCAGTGGGTTATCCATGTGTTATCCAGGGTTGCAAATTTGACAACCCTAGCCTTGTCACTCGGAGCTGGCCACTGCTTGGGCTGTCATTGTCAGCCAGATGAGACTAGTCCCGTCTTGTGGGTTGGTAGGTGTCCAGATAGACAACCGTTAACTTCTCATGAGACGACTGTTTGACAACTTTAGCAGATGCTTTGATTTTATCAATGTGTGCTGTTATTCATTAAGTTATGGTTATGTCTGAACCTTACATTTCTTTCATTCTTTTTATTAGCTTGGCTTGATATTACATAGTCACAAGCCATTGGCCGTATCAACAGTGTAAATGAAATATGTAAAATAAGGTATTTATAGCTTTCAAATCAATTGTTTACTATGGATAGTCCTCCATCGGCATAATGCATCAATACAGGCCTACTAGTAACTAGCTCACGTAATTATAATACTGCCCCAGGTGCTACTAAAATGTAAAATTCGTTCGCGATCATCCTATAATTTCCTACTGGTTTGGACCATTGTTTAAAATAAACATTCTGATGAAATACAGAAAACGCCCACTTCATATTTGTCAGTGTTCGGTGATGAGAAACCTTCCAGTGGTATAAGTTTGCAAGCATGGCATCATAACTGAAAAAAAAACTTTCTCACGGGCTTCAGGCTTTTCCAGATTTTTCTGTTTGTTATGTTCTTTGAGGGGTTCTTTGGCTTCCATTTCTTCTACTTTTTCTTCCGTTCAGCTTGGATCGTCTTCTTTCACCCTTCACCTAATTTCTCTCTAGATCTATAGATATCCCCACCTAACCCACTTACCTCCTTTCACCCATTTGCTCGCCGATCATCTTGCCAAAATTCCCCTAATATCAGTTCAGATACTGCTAGTTCCCCTTCCCAATTCTCCTGACGGTCCTCTGATTATATCCGGCACACCCTGAAATCTCCCCCTCCTCAGTTCACCCCAACTACCAGAACCCATTAGGCCGTTAAGGGCCACATGATGCTTTAATGCAGTTTGTCCCCTATCGGCATGATGCATGAATGCAGCGCTGGCAGGTAACTCGCCAGTCCTGCATCCATGTATCATGCCAACTCTATGAGGTTGATACCCCTCCCCCCCCCATCTCCAACAGTTGGCTTGATGCAAGAATGCAGCCCTTGCGACTAGACTATAAACTCATGTATCTTGACGATGAAGGATATAGCACATTCAAGCACTATGCGGTCCTTAAAGGGTTAGGGGCCTGCCCCCAGAATGCACCACGTTAGTAGGTCTGGTAGCACTAGATGCACCCTGTCCCTAGAGTACCCTGCTCCGTCCGCCAAACCTGCTGTCACTCTCCCTGCATCAATGTTACCATTTAAGCAAATTCTAGATGCCTTCACTGGCGTCTCTCAAAGTGTTCACCGTTAGGACAGATGCCATTGGAGCACTACATACTCCAACACCTTTATATATCATTGTAATCTCCAGGTATATATTAGTCCCAAATCGGGTAGGGTGTACCTTGACCATCACACCACTACACCCCGGATGCACCACCCTATGTTGATATGTGCAAATGGATCTCAGTTTGTGATGATGTGAGAAAAAGTTGTACAACTGCGTCAGAGAGCTCTGCATGGTACGGATCTCAGTCACAGTGGGAGCCCCCCGGCCTGAGGCTATGATAGTACCAGGAGATGTGCCCCTACCAGCGTACCTTCACATGCTGACCGCAGCCAACAGTTGCTTGCCCATCAGACCACGTGCACCAGCCTGTATGTATCAACTGTACACACCCACGTACCATTAACCTAGAGCTTCACAGTGAGTGAGGTGAGTACGACCTGTAAAACTGCATCACAGCCGTGTGCTGGATCCCACCCATGACCCCACTACCACACACCCGCCACAGGTACACCACACCCCCACATAACTAGCCCCCCCCCCCCTCGACTACCCCCCCCCCCCTCGACACCCCCCCCCCCCCCAGCCCCCCACTGACCGCCATCTGGTTGTATAGTCCGTGGCACCAAGAAAGGGACTATTGAATTAGGCTTGTTTTCTATGTGAAATAGCATGTAGAAACAATTCAAATGGGCACAAAATATTTCCCGATGAAGAGCTAAACACATACACATGAGAATAAATGTTTACAATCAGGGAAATTGTTCATTCTCTTGCTTGTATAGTGCAGTTTCACGACAATATTGGTAAACACTCTTTATTGCACACTGGAAGTATAGGGAATATCATCAAAACTTCCCCAAAATGCTGATTTTAAGCAATATTTGAATATTTCGATCTCATTTTGTGGAAAGGCTCACATTTGCATTTCTTTAGCCAGAATGTTCTAAATGGTACCATTGTGAAGAAAAAATTGTTCCCTCATCTATTTGATGACTAATTCCATCTCTGACAGTGTATTTCAATTTCTATAGGTGCTAATGCAAATCAAAGTCAGCAAAAAAAAAACATTTCAGAAATGTTTCTAGGGTATTTACAAATTTCACAATTACCCACATTTCTCCAGAGAAACATGATATTGTCATTACCTTAAGCTACAGAGTCTTGGCTAAAAATCGTTTTTTACATGAACATGATGCGACTACTAGTGCCAAAGTAGTGGGTCATTACATGAAATGCAAAAGGGCAAACATAGTTTGGCAGTCCCTTTCTTGGTGCCACGGACTATAGCAGTGATGCCGCACGCCACATGTGGTCAGCTGCCGCACCATTCAGCCCCTACACGGTCCTTCATACACCTGGGGTGTATCTGGACTGTGTCTGGGAGGGACTGGGTAGCAGCAGCACCGTTTTGTAGCAATGACTCCTGCTCTACTCTGGGCTACACAGAGAAAAGCCAAAGTGTCAACTGTGTCTCCTACATGGCCCTGGTAAAATAAAGAGTCATACTAGGAATGACTCTACTTGTAGACATGATGGGTCAGCTTCAGTCGACTCTGTACTATCAGTCTCAACGCAGGTTAGCTCTTGCTACAAGCAGAGTCAATAGCTGTTTAACAATCCATTCTTACAAGAGCCACGTGCACTCACAAAATAAACTTGTCTCCAGACTCTTCAAAGTGACGGTCATAAAATAAACAAGTCAAAAACTCGTCTGACAAGGAAGCGGGTCTTCTAGCTTGAGATAGAAGACCCACTTGGTATGTGCCAGCCCAAAACCCGACATTTGCCAGCTCCAGATTCTATTTGTAGGACAACTTTTGACTCGATTATTTTATGATAGTCACATTGACGAGTCTGGAGACAAGTTTACCTTTTTCAGTGTGGGAGACACAGTCCTCTTATCCATACATGCTGTCATTACTTTGGTAAGATGGATACGCACCGGTACCCAACCCCTGATTGGTCGTCCCAGGAATCAGTGGCAGAGAAGTACTTGCTTGCATACTACATGTAATGACGATACGCTATGTTACAATATATGAAGCCGAAATCTTCATTATGGTTCATAGCAATGTAATGGCATGTTTAAGCACTAGGTTTTCGAATAAGCACCTTTGAATAAACTCCGGGGCTCCTAATATTCGTGGGACATCTGGGATACGCCTCGACCAGTGAGATAAGGCTGTCAATGGCCTTTGTCTGAGTCGTTGTTCTGATTCCTGCGTTTGCCCATGAGCACTATTTAGTTTTTTTTTAATGTTTTATTAGGTTTAATAAATACAGTTGCACCGAAATAAATGTAAATGTACCTAAACCTAGCACGGGCGCATTGCCCTACTCCCGCTATGACCTCTGGTCTTACATGCATTCCATCGATAATACAGATTGTCCAGGTATGACATAGCTAATAATTATATCAGATCTTACGTACATTCATGCTGCCTTCCTGCATCATGACAACAAAATGCATTGCACATCAAAGTCACTATAATCAATAATTGATTCCCATACTTGCGGACACACTTGTTTCCTACATAAAAGCCGTTTGCACTGCATGGACCCTTCCCTCATGGCGGAGGGTGACCGGAAGTGGACCTCCCGGCGGCGTACTGGTGGCGCGTGCGCGGCGCGTGCTCGTGTTGTGGCTGCGGCATCCACGTGGTCGCCGCGCGTGCCGCATCTGCCGCGCGTGTTGCCGCGTGTTGCCGCGCGCCCCGCCCCATCCCCATCCCGCCGCGTGAACTAGCCGTACCCCATGTTGTAGCACCAACAGTAGTACTCGTCGCGCCCTGTAGAGGCGCTCCTGCTGCTCACCGCCTTACCCGCAGGCCGCTAGGCGGCGCGTGGAGCAGCCCGGCGCCCTGTACGGTACCTGGAGCCTGGCAGCTGGCAGGGGGAGGAGGGGGAGAGGCAGAGGAAGGGGAGGCGGCCTGACAGACCGTGCCAGACCGGCAACAAGGCAGTACACGCCTCCAGACGGAGCAGCAAGCAGCCACAGCACTAGTAGCTGCAGGAGGAGCCAAGCCTCACTGCCTCACAGTACCACCTCCAGTAGGTAGTAGAACATACACGGGGTAACCCCTCCAGCACCTACAACCCACAAGCTACACCTGGGACCTGCCTCTCAGGGAGCTGCTCTCCTCCCACCTGGGGAGCAACTCACCCACTCAGAGACTCACTCAGAGACTCACGGACATACACAGTCTACATGGAGTTTACATAGCAGCTCACTGGTCTGCTTAGTTCACAGAGCAGGATACATAGCGACTCACGGAGCATCTTATAGAGCAGCTAATAGAGCAGCTCATAAAGCAGCTAATAGAGCAGTTCACAGAGGAGCTAACAGATAAGCTCACAGATAAACTCATAGATAAACTTAAAGAGCAGCTCACAGAGTAGCTCACAAACCTCACGGACATGTATATCTACCAGGGGTAACTGATAGAGCAGCTCAAACTCATAGAGCAGCTTGCAGAGCAGTTCGGACACTAAGTTCACTTCAGTTGAGTTCTCCCACGGAGGCAGATTCCACTCGCTAATTACCAACAAGAGTCCTCCTATCTCTGCCTCACTCGTCTATCTAAGTACTCCCCAAGTACCAGAGCCCCTCTGGTACTCGGCCTAATACTCACCGGAGGAGGGGCCGTGTTTTGCTCCACTTATCTCTTGAGTCTTTCCTTGTTGTGCTCGGACCTACCCCAAGTGAGCACTACTTACAGTAACTGGAATTGTGAGTGTTTATGACGGCATAGGGAGTAAGGACTGTTGATAGTTGCCACCACCACCCCCACCAGCATAACGCGCAGTGTGGGGGAGTGGGTGCGGAGGTTGTCTCATTAACAGGGGCAAAGTTGTGCTGGACGTTACGAGCGGCTCACAGACAGGAGGCCATCTCAGCAGGAGCTGACCCAGAAAAGTTGTAGCTGTTGTGAGCAGTTTCAGAGCAGCTCTGAGCAGATCCACAGACAGGAGGAACCCACCTACGGCCAGGGGGCACTAGTGGAAGTAGGAGCAGGAGGAGGAGCCAAAAGCCTACTTCCCTGAACCCAGCTACCTCCAGCTACCCATCAGTAGCACCACACTACCCCCATATACCTGTAGATACAACGCCTCACAGGTAACCCCCACTACTCCACCCCTCACCTGCCACTACCAGGTGCCGCACCCCTCACCCACCTATATACCACCTCCAGGTAACCCCCTCACCTACCTATATACCACCACCTCCAGTGGGTAGCAGCAAGCCCGGCCAGAGCACCATGAAAGTCTTCTAAAGGTTAAAGCCCAGGGTAGTATCTAAGTAAGCTGGGGTTTATAAAAAGAAGCCGCCCAGAATCTAGAGAGCTGCTGGAGGATCTGGAAGAGGGTCTACTACTGGAGTTAGGGTGCTGGAGGATGAGCCGCTCCTCCCTGAGCTGCTCACAGAGCGGAACGTGGGCTGTAGGGCTACCGCTATAGGGTCCTACCTGCAGGAGGAATCATGAGGTGGGGAGCAACTCAGTGAGTTACTCATATCCACCCACATGACAGCATTGAGCTGCTTATAGTTAACCATAGGACTACCTACCACAAACATAGACTACGCAAGGACCTAATACCTCACTACTATTTCATACTGTGAGTTTTACATATATTAATACATATACTAAACTATACTACAGGAGGAGTGCCTGGGCGTTATAGGAGTGCCAATACTACTACATAGAAGCATGGCTCGCCCTGGAGGAGCGGGAAGATGGATACTATGGACACTGGGGTCGCTGCTACTGCTGGTAGTGGGAAAAGGTAAGTACTCCAGGTGTTTCCGCATTCCTCCCTTACTCACAACCTACACTCGACAACACTACCATTAACCCTGCCAGGACGGCATGATGCATCAAGGATTCATGTATGTTGGGTCATCATGATGCACTAATGCACTGTTGGAGAGTAACTCAGTGGTGGTGCATATGTGCATCATGTCGGGACGATGAGGCTGATACACTCCCGTCAGGTCGGCATGATGCTTCAATGCACTGGTATGGTCCTGCATTTGTGCATCATGGCGACATATATTAGCATTGGGCACTGAAGGGTTAACAACACTGGAGGAGCCAGGTGGAGATGTGAGGGTTGGGGGGAGGTGATGGACGGGATGGGGCCGGCCGCAGGAGCAGCTACCCGGCCCACATAGGGGGGTCTTCAAAGGTAAATAGAGAGCATGTAGAACAGAGGTAGTGGGTGGGGTACGGAGCGGACCGAGAGGTGTGGTGTATAGGGCAGGGAGATGGGTACTGGTGGGGTTGTACTACAAGGTATATAACCTATATCCTGAAGCAGAACACACCTGCACATAGAGAGTCGATGTGTCTGAGAGAGAGACAGAGAGACAGAGAGACAGAGACAGAACGACCGACAGACAGACAGACAGAGACAAAGACAGGGACAGGGACAGACAGAGACACAAACATATACAACTATAGATACAGAGGCAGACAGAGAGACAGGGGAGGCTGTGATAAAGCGGGAAATGTGTGAGGGAGATTAGGGTAGTGAATTAGGGGGTGAGGGGTGGGGAGAGAGACATAATGACATATAGAGAGGGATATAAAGAGGTAATGGAGATACAAAGGTGGGAAACGTAGGGAAGATAATGAGAAAAAACAGAGGCAGACAACAACAACGACAGAGAGACAGATGAAAAGAGAAAATACAGAGACAGACATAATATGAAAATACACTTCAGAAACAGTCATCTAACGTATAATAGTGGCCTACAACAAAAAGGTACCGCCATATCATCCCATCAGAACCACAAAGGCCGGCTCTATACTCCACTCATAGAGGGATACTTTCACAAGGACACTCCAAAAAGGCCCCCTACAAAAATAAACCCCTTTTTCTCCGCCCTACCCGTTGCATGTCTGCCAACGGGCAACCAATATGCCTCTTTTTTCTGTGTCTGTTTTTGTACCAAAAGAGGAGGCTGCTCTTTGAAGCTTCACTGTCCTCAAAACTAAAACAAGTCCCTTTGATTGACCCATGGGGCGGGTGGAAGCCATAACACAGCGCTCAAGAGGAATTCTGTGCTAGTACTTTAAGGGCGCGAAGTGCTTTATATTAATGCAGTATTCCGCACTAGCTGGATGTCCACTGAGCAGCGCCATATTTGACTGGTCCCAGTATGCACCCTCTCCTTTCCAGTCACTAGCTTCAGCAAATCATGTGGACCAGATCAGGGGGCTAAAGCTCTGCTTGGAGAGTGGAACTACTACATTCCCTGCATGCTAGGACACCTGCAATCTTTGACCTGTCCAATATAGGGTTGTGGTTAGGACAATGGACTCATGACTAGCAGTACCTAAGTTCAAATCCCCTCCATGCTAGGTGTGGTGACCTTTTAACCCCATTGGTTGCAAAAGCTTACACCAACAGTTTTGGCAAAACGTTTTTAGAATACATTTTATGAACCTTTGCAAAAGGTTTGGGTATAGTCTTTTGGTAACCACTTTTGGTAACCATCTATGTTACACTAAAAGCCACACCAAGGACTGAACCCAGGACCCTTAGATTGGGAGTTCCAGGCTCTCCTGGTTGAGCTATGGAGGCTGCTGGTAGATCAAGGTACTATATGTAAACATAAACTTTGTTATTGATTATCCTCATTAATGATCAATGCTAGTAGGGGCCTTTAGCAACCATGTAAAAGCTCATTAGGGACCTTTAGCAACCACGTAAAAGCTCGTTAGACGTATCCTATGTCTTCAGCACTGCTACGTCTGCGTTTAATGAGCTTTTACGTGGGTTGCTAAAGGTCCCTATTAAATGCAGATGTAGCAGTGCTGAAAGGAAAGGATACGTCTGGGTTAAATAAGCTACGTAGGGTTTGCTAAAGGTCCCGATTATTTAGCATTGATCATTAATGAGGATAATCAATAACAAAGTTTACCTATTGTACCCGGGCCTACCAGCAGCCTCCATAGCTCAACCAGGAGAGCCTGGAACTCCCAATCTAAGGGTCCTGGGTTCGGTCCTTGGTGTGGCTTTTAGTGTAACATAGATGGTTACCAAAAGTGGTTACCAAAAGACTATACCCAGACCTTTTGCTAAGGTTCATAAAATGTATTCCAAAAACGTTTTGCCAAAACTTTTGGTGCAAGCTTTTGCAACCAATGGGGTTAAAATGGTCACCACACCTAGCCTGGAGGGGATTTGAACTTAGGTACTGCTAGTCATGAGTCCATTGTCATTGCTCCACTCTCCCCCCTGATGTTTGGCCCCCCCTGAGACCCACACTGCTAGTTCTAAGTGTCCCCAATTGTGGCAGCACTGGTATCCCGCTAGTGAGGAATATGCCGCTGGTCGTCATGATGCATGGATGCCGTCCTGGCGAATAACTCGGCTGCGCTGCATTCAAGTATCATACACTCTCGAAGGGTCTGCATGATACATGAATGCATGAATGCATCATGACCACCAAGGGCAGGACACATGGAAGCACTTGGCGGTTCTTAGAGGGTTACCTGAAACAATACCGGTGATATCAGTCCTCGGTAACAGCTGCCTACCTCGCTATCTGTTGTATAAAACAACATCCACCTCCCCATCACATCCCCTTTGACATCAGCCTTAGGAACGAGCTGATAAGAATCGCCTATATAATGCAGCGCTGCCAGATAAGCGGCACTGCAGGGCTGGCTCCGTATTCAGAGGTATCTGTGGAGGAGTGGGGCGGCCACGGAGGCTGCATGGCTATCTATTCATGCCACATAGGGAGGTGGGGTGTAGTAGGGTTTTCTATTTATACCAGAACAAGAAGTAACTCATATCAATACGTGAGATCAATAGACTTTGATCCGTCTGGCTCTCTTCTCCTTGTGAGGGTGGGCCTGGTAGGAGTGGGCCCCGACCCTGGGCCGACCTGCCGCCTTGTCGCCGGGAGAGGCCGGGGTGTGGACGGGGTGGGACCGGGAGGTGGGCGGCCTCAGCGTGCCCCGCCCTGCTGTCCAGGCATGTCCTCGATTTATATAGGGTTGCCTTTACTACATTGTATTGTAGGCTGTCCAGCTGGCTACTTCTTGCTTTAACCCTTTCAGGAAGGCATAATGCACTTAATGCATCATAACCTTGGTCGTCAAAATTGATGAATGCAGACCTGGCAAGTAACTCGCCAGTGCAGCATCCAAGCATTATGCAGAGCCTGCAGGGTTCAGACACTCCTCAATGATTGGCATGATGTACCAATGCAGCACTGGCAAGTTACTCACCAGGGCTGCAGTGGTGCATCGTGAAGACAAATGTCATCTTTTAGTGCCGCAGTCCTTAAAGGGTTAAGAGTGTGTATAGAGCTTATTGACCTGGTCCCTTTATGAGCTGGGAGTCATGTGTTAACGGTTCTGTACCCGGGGTTCTGTACCAGTAGGTCTGCATTGTGCATGGTTATCTATGAGTAATGTATGGCAGACCGTGCTCTGGTCGATGCTACTCAGACACCTGCCACAGCTCACTGGGCACCACTTTCACCCTTTAAGGACGGCAATGTGCTCAACGATGTGTGTCATGATGCACCAATGCAGCACCGGCAAGTAACTAGCCGGAGCTGTATTGATGCATCATGACGACCCTTCGGAAGTGTTCTCAACACCGCAGGATTAGCAAGATGCATGAATGCAGCACTGGCCAGGGCTGCATGGGTGCATCATGACGACCAAAAGAATGATTCATTAAGGCATCATGCCATTTTCAAGATCACTCTCCATGTCTCGATATGATTATGATGCGCCAGCACAGTGCCAGCGAGTAACTCGCAGTCAATGCATTGGCGCATCATGCAGATGCTAAGGGAGTGTATCAGTCGTACTGGGATGATACATGAATGCATAACAGGTGATGTACTCGCCGGTAATGCGCGATCTGCATCATGGCGACCACAGGGCAAAGTGTATTAAAGCAACATGCTTCCCTTAAGGGTTAGCTTCCTTTGAGTCAGGTCCTGACTTCAAAATGTGTCGTCAGGAGGCTTCAGAGGGTCAGGTAGGCTACCTATTCTGTCTATAGGTAGTGGTGTATCAGCTTAGGTACCATCAGTATAACTCCAAGCAGGTCTTTCATAACAAAATCGTGACTCATACGACTGTTATTCTTATCAAAAGTGCAATATTTGCAACTCATGAGCGTCAAAGGGTGATATTTCCATTCATATGACATACATTATTATTGTTGTATATATTTCAATAGTATTGCTTGTGAAAGACTTATCACGTTCCCACTACTCATCTAGTGACAAAACACCCACGGGTTTGTGATGTGTTGTCAATGACATTCATGCACAATGTGTGTGTTCCGTACACAAATACAAATATGGAAACAGTTATACAGGCAGCCATAGGCGGAGTGGGACAGGGGATACCTGGATAAACATTGATGTGTGGGCTGTGTCCTCAAATAGCCAATGACCAGTTGCAATCTGAACGGGAGCATTTACGGCATAGGGTACAGCTCCCCAACTCATCATATGTCCACTTTTAGGTCCTAGGTAACTGTACTATCAGACTCTGTCTATACACAACTCCAAATCTCACACAAATACATAGACACTATCATAAAATAACAAGTTGTTTTTCAAACTGTTGACTGATGTGCCTCTACATGGATATCCACAATTTCGACCATGTCGCCGTGTCGATTTTTAGCAAAAAGGCTATGTCGTCATGTCGATTTTTATGTATAAATGAGATACTAGGGCCTGTGTCCGTCAATTTGTAAAAGGGCCGTGTCGGACGTGTCGTTTTTTACCCATGTAGGGGCACACTGATGGCAGTATCCCGATGTCAACGTTGTGCTCTCCTTTCAGCCTTTCTTGCACTGACAATCTAAATGTTTTTGGTCTTAGTATGTTGTGGTTAGTGGTTAGGTTAGTCATAGGGATATTGCTCAGAATGACAAACCGATAATCAAGAATGACCCAGGCAAAACTAAATATGGCTAAGGCCTCATACTCAAAGGAATGGGATGACTAAGGTGGGTCGGTCACTGCTGCCAAAAAGATCACTACACTGATATTCCTAGGCTCCCTATACGACCAATCTCTCAGTCACTAGTGCCTAACTTAGTTAGTCATTTTTTGGCTCCCTATACGACTAACCTAGGTAAGTTATTAATCTCAGGTTGGTCAGTACTGACCAACCCATCTTAGTCATGTAATTTCCAGGGGGGGCCACGGAGTGGTGATCTTACAGGTGGCAC
This sequence comes from Harmothoe impar, assembly GCA_947462335.1. Lineage (NCBI taxonomy): Eukaryota > Metazoa > Annelida > Polychaeta > Phyllodocida > Polynoidae > Harmothoe > Harmothoe impar. Next base: position 28,637,461 of record OX381715.1, read on the forward strand.
CAACTAGTGGTATACAAATACAACACACCAATGATGAACCTAGGTTAGCCACTACAGACTGACCCCTCAGTCATTTTTGAATATAACTTTGCCATTATGACTAACACACATATGACGAGGCTAGGATAGTCTGTATTGACTAACCCTTTCAATCTATGGATGTTCAGTGTAACTAGGTTCCTCATTATTGACTAAGTTCTGGAGTTGAAAGATTATCTGTGCGCTCCATCGTAATACAATATGTATTGTTTGGTTTTGGTGTGTGTATATCACGCAGTGCTAGTGCTAATCCTGCATCTGTCAAAGAGTGGTATGATGATATAGTTTTAAAACCAACACAGCCGAAGGCTGGTCAGCAGGTCCATAGGGCCCACACGGACCGAACGTGGGAAAGAGTGGTATGCAACAACACTATGGTTATAACAGAGAATGCCTGACACGATCAACTATCACGATGCATCAACACGTGGCTGGGGAGTAACTCGCCACTTACTCGCCAGTAACTCGTCATCATAGTGTGCGGTGAGTAACTCACCTGCCTGACCCGACTCCCAAGTAGTCGGGTAAGCTAAAACACAGCTTTTAGCCTGCACACGCCCCGCCTGGTCTCACTTCGCCCTTTGCCACTCAGCCACACCCACCCATCAGAGTACTCCATATTCCCTTCTCCTTTCTATATTGACCTTCATACTAAAGTACTGTATGTGCTCAGATCGGCCGCCCTAATACCCCCCCCCCACCACCACCACCACCACCAACGCCCTTATTCCATATACCTGCCTATATGCCCATACCACCACCACCCTATGTGACATATGGCAGATTGAGGCCAACCCTTGACACCCTCGTGAAATATGCACCACCTCTGCTACATATACCCGGCCTTTGATACATTCAACTCTTTTGGGACAGCATGTTGCATTCAAAGTAGCAACATTTGTCTTCATTATGCACCAATGCAATGATAAGCAAATGATGCATTGATGCATCACGCCAACGAATCAGGAGTGTATCAACACTGCAGTGTCGCCATGATACACCAATGCAGCACTGGCTTGCTACTCCCCAGGACTGCATGCATTCACAGAGCATATCTACACATTAAAGCACTTTGCCCGCTTTAACGGTATAACCTTGAAGCATCCACTTAACTCACGATCGAAAAGTCTAAAAACTTAAAATTGAAAAAAAAGCATATAAAAAAGGCAAGTGATTGACGCTTTGTAATGGCTGTGCTGAGGCCCCACCTACAACTTCTGAAGGTTTCTTTACACTCGGCCTATGGAGGAGGAAGCTGCCTAAATGGGAGGGTGTTTTTTTTTTGAGCCAGGAAGCAATATGTTACTATAGGATTTTTTTAATCCTTAACTCTTTCAGGTCGGCAGAGTGGCTATACGACCCGCAGGGGGCGGTATGATGCACCAATGCAGAGTGGCATGATGCACCAGAGTGCACAGCCCTGAGAAATGAACACGACAATTGTGTTATGATACAGTATTGACATGGTCGAGTGGGGAATTAATTGAGACAGAAATCCCCCCACAATGAGAAAGGTATTGTAGGGAGCAGTATGTTACCACACGTTGCTAACACTTTATACCCAACATCCCCTCTGAAGGCCCAGAGTGCCTGTCCTCGCTCAGCTCCGACTGTTACTTCTTCAGAAGCTGTAAGCGTTTTGTATTTGAGCCCAGCAGAATGTATAATAGTTACAAGGTTGGAATACATATGCATTGGTGCATGATGATGCATGGTGATGGCAGATGAATGAACATGCATGATAAAGCGAAAATATGATATTCCAAAGTCCAAACAAAGGGACTATTCCTCCATGAAGGCAGAGCCCCATCCATGCAGTATAGGTATGTTACATGTATAACGCTTCGTCAATCCCAGGACCATTCCCAGAACCATCACCAAGATTCATTCAGTTTGGGAATTGCGTGTCTAAATGTTCTTACACATTGAAGTAATACCGTTTGCAATAGGTCCATTAAAAAACAAACTAATTTAAAGATATATAATTGAAGTCAACATTCCTCAAGAGTTTTTTCAAATGAGTACAATGCGACCTAATGATGAGCTTGCTTTCTGTATGTACATGTGCTGTGAGCCCCTGTGATACCTCAGAGCATCCCCAGTCAGCCCAGTGGTGGTGGTGCCTGGTATATGGGGGACTGTATAGCCACATATATATATACAGTCCCCAAGGCGCCGTTAGTTAAACCTTGTAGGTTTGGCGCGGAAGACAACGAGCTACAGTATATACACCCCAACCACCCTCCCCTCCATAAATCACGGTGATGCCGGGATATGCATACCAACGACCAACCAACGGGTCACTTTTTGCATCCAAGACAGACAAGGAAGGTGGGGGGGGGGGGGCAGCTGGTAGAGGTGGGTGGCAGGGGCGGGGGTGGAGGGGGAGAGGGGGGAGTTGGGGGGAGGGGGGGCAGATAGCCATCCAGCTATAGACTAGGCCTCGTTTGAGCTGGGATGCTGGTGTAGACTGAGAAGGTGTCCCCCGGGAGATGGATCCGGGTTCTACGTGATTCTGATATGACGCTGAACATTCTCATAATAGCATATACATGAAAAAATACGTTCGTATGTATTCTGTTGGGTGATAATTAAATGAATAAAAATATAATATAACAGCACTTTGTTACCATACTCTGCTACATTCATGATACACGAGGTATATGCTCATGCTGCAAATGAATATACCTTTATGGTCACGTTAGGAATAGGGAACACTCGTTTTTGGCCTGGGACCCTTTTTCACATTGGACGCCATTGTGTGTTACACCATGAAAGGTCGGGATCCACGCAGGGATGGATGAGGTAAGGGCTAGGGCAGAGTCTGGTAAGAAGAAAGGATGAAGTGAATAGAGAGTGAGGGAGGAGGGTGGGGTTGGGGCAGAGTGAGGGAGGAGAGAGTGGCAAGAGGTGGGTACAAGGTATACAGTGATGGAGCGATAAGACGGAAGGCGACGAGATGAGGAAAGGGAGGCCCGGCTGATGGAAGCCATAGGAGGCAAGTACAATGGACACTAAGGGAAATTGGGGTCTGTAAGGGAAAGGAGGAGACAGGAGTAAATAGGGGGCTGCCATCCCCCCCCCCCCCCCCCCACTGGGAGGGAAGGGGTGGTGTTGTATAGAGAGAAACGACAAGGGGAAGAAGGGTAGGAGCACAGTAGCAGAAGCAAGGGCGAGAGGTTGAGGAGAAAGAGAGGGAGGGAGCTAGCTATAGATGAGAGCAGAAGCGGTGAGGGGCTGGGAGAGGAAGCCATGAAGACTAGATGGAATTATGAGAATGAGGGCCAGGTGGAAGAAAGAAAGACAAGACGAGAAGCGAGTAGGGAGAGCGAAGAGAGGGCGAGCGGGGGGGGAAGCGAGGCAGTAAAACATAGGAGCCAGGGCAGAGCAATGGGAAGGCAGGTACAGAGAAAAAATCCAGAATCAGGGAGAGTAGAAGGACAGGGCGAGGAGCCGAGAGGGAGCATGGATAGGAATTAGGGCATCGAGAGTACAGACAGTGAAGGACCAGGGGCCCAGGCAGAGAGATGGTAAGTCAGGGTCAGTGACAGGACAGGGAGAGCTACTGAGAAGAAGGTGGAGTCATGAACAGAGGGGAAGAGGGGCATCTAGACTACAGGGCAGTCATAAGGACTATAAGCTACTGCTATAGTGTGTAAGGGAAGGGGGTTCAGAGGGCAGTGCTATTGGTTATAGGCTTTAGCTATAGTCTATAGTGTGTGAGGGGCTGGTGGTGGGGGGGGGGGGCTGAGGGTGAGACTTGAGCAGTAAGAAGTAGGTGAAGGGGCGGCAGGAGACTGCGGCTCACTGCACCAGCCCCGTCCAGCGTCCAGCCACCTCCCCCCAGCATCAGTATGTCCCCCGCCCCCACATACCTCCTACCCAGCCCATATACCACCTCCTCCACGCACACATTGATTTCTTGTATATGCCTTAACCCTGTAAGAACAGCAAAGTGCTTTATTGGGCTAAGCTATTTAACGCAACGGTGCATAACTATATAGCTGTGGCGAGTTAATAACTAGAGCGTTGGCATGGTGCACCCGTGCACCCATGCAGTGGAAATGAGTTGTTCAACTGTACTGTATTTGTGCATCATGACCACAACACATCACATTGAACAAACATGCTATCCCTATGGGGTTAAACTACCCCTCCCCCTACCCTTCCACCCCTCCTGTTAGCCCGGTGCTTAGCCAGCCTATTCCTGACCAGAATCAACTGAGCAAATCTTGGCAGCGGCCAACTGCGAGAGTCTGAGAAATAAAGCAGAGGCGGCGGCAATATCACATTATCAGATCTGTCATCAGGACAGAGACAATGAAGAAGGCGGGCGCCATTGATTTGCTTCTGACTCGACCCCAGAAGTGGCTGATAAAAATCGATGTGAAGTAATGGGATATTCAATCAGCTCGGTGGCACCGCACTGCCCCCTTCAGGGCGCGACAAGAAGCTCCGGTCATTACCAGCTCTCTGATTCTGGAGCGAGAGCTGGCGCCATTCGCGGCGGTCATTGATCTCTCTGTACAGATACTGTAATCTTCATTTAGGGGTGAGTGAAGTGTGTTGATTAATGCAACTGGGTTAGAGTGATGGCCAATAATCTGCTAGGAGAGTGACGTCTCTGCCAGAACTTGACCCCCACAGAGAGGCCTCCTGATCACTCTTCTGTTGTAGAATGCTCGTTTCCTGCCGTCCGGGAGTGCAGGAAACATCCACCAGGGGCGCTCAGGCAGTCCTTGAGGATATGTTGCTCTGAGCATGCGCAGTAGACCCGAAAGTAAACAAATGAAACGTCTATTGTACATAGGAGTCCCAACCCACTTTAACGGGTATTAATGATGTATATCTCTAAGACCTGCCAGAACACTACTTGGCAAGTCAACCCTCAGAGAACAAACAGACGGCGGAAAAAAGCGAAAATCTATTCTGGGAACTAGTGAGCCCCTGCATCAGGTAAAACTCTTAAAGATATATGTTTGTTAGATCTCTCATCCATTTATAATGAGTGTACAACAATGGTATGCATGCACAGCCAAACAGGGTACACTGTAAACAGTTGCCACCAGTTGATGAAGGAACACAGTAGATACTGTGTACATTCAGCTACTGTTTACAGTGTAGAAAAGACAGGGACAAAGGTATCAAGGTAGCCTTGATCTGTAACCCTGGTCGCTAATCTGTAAAGGACCATGATCAATTTTCCTAGAGGGGGGGAATGTCATCAGCCATAAACCTTGCATGTCTCAATGGGCGTTATATCAGACAGAGGGAAAATTCATCAGGACTTTGGACCAGCACACCCCACTTTTTAAAAACATAACTTCTCCCAGGCAAATGGCGTCCACGTGCATCCATGCGGAGTGTGGCTGTTTAATGATGTGGTTCCCAGACTAGTGTGGGCTGTCTAAGGGCTAATGGATTAACAGATTAACCATCTTAAGGGCAGCTAGTGCTTCCTTGCACCCTTTGGCGCCAGAAATGCAGCCCTGCTGCGATACTCAGCGGTGCTCTATTCATGCATCATGTCAACCTCATGGGACTGATACTCCCCAGAAGAGTCAGTATCATGCACAAATGCTTTGTCAATGCCAGCGCTGCGTCGGTGCATCATGATGTCACATTAAGGCATCATGCCGTCCCTAAAGGGTTAACTAGATTGGAGTGGAGGGGAGATGGTTATGGGTTATAGATGGCATAATACCACTCACACAGAGTACAGCAAAAAAGACTGTGTTTCACCAGTTCTTCCACTGCTGGATGATGGATAAACCCAACACATCTCAGCGGTTAACGCCATAGTGTAATAGCAGCAGGCCCTGTTAGAACCGGACTCAAGCACAGGGCAGCGGTCCTGAACCAATCCCATGAGAAAGCAACGGTCCGGAACCAACCATTAAAACAAGGCAAGGTTTCTAAATCAAAACAACAACCTAGCAGCATCAAGCCCAATAGTAAGTCCCTATGGGTCTAGAACTAGGCACTAAATCTAGACAAGGGTCTAGAACCAACTCTTTATAGACTGCAATGGCAGCTAGAACCAAGTTCTGAAACAAGGCACAGATAGAATTAACGCCATATTAATTAAGGCAGCGACCCTAGTACAGAGGGAGGGCTGCAGGAGCTTCGCACTTAAACCCGCAGGTCTCAGTACCCCTCCAGCGGCAGTCGGAGTGGAGTCGGGACAGGTACTCAGCGCTATATATAGGGGCACTGGGCCTTTAACAATCCCAAACAGGTTGTTTGTTTGGGTTTCTCTTATTTACCATACAGAGTGGACAAGGCCAACTAAACCACAGCATGTCAAATCTGAGAACGGTTATTGAATGGACAATGATGAGACTGGGCCTGCAGTGGGATTATAGAGCAGATTCTCTACAGGAAAGGCTCGTGTGTCTGTCCCATTATGCTGTGCATTCTTAAAGGGGCATTCTCACCACTCACACTTACCACATAGCGGACTAGATCAGTACTAGAACTGTGAGCAGGAAACGCTCGTTGAGAATGCCACTTTAACTGGTCTGCCACTGTGTGAGACTTACACCACCAGTATAAGAAGTCATAAACTGGTACCGTCCAGACCTTTCTTGTTAGGTAAGAGTCTGACCAAAGAATAGGGAATGACTAGACTACAGGATGTCTTGGGGGGCGGGGGGGTAGAGAGTGATAGTGGAGGGTGATGAATTGTTTAATTAGAGCGAATGGGCGCAGAGGACCTGGGGAGGCAAGGAGGGTCGATGGGAAAGCGACTGTCTAGTTTTGTTTGGATTTGTCTGGGATAATCCGGGATTAGTGTTGGATTCCCCCACACGCCCATTGCACAATGCTTTTTCCGTAAGCCGCCAAATCCCTCAGCTCCTCAGGGAGTGTCTCCCACCCCCCAGACTCCTCCTCTACCCCCAGCAGAGCACAGAGCCCCACCCCCAGCAGTTCACGTCATATCCCAAACACATCTTTGATTACCCCTGGAAGGGCAGTATAGCACTTAAGTGTATGTGGGCCCTTTTGTTGTCAAGATGCATGGATGCAGCCCTAGCAAGGAATTCGCCAGTGCGGCATTCATGTATGATGCCAATATTGAAGGGTTAACAAAGTTGGCTTGAATCTCAAATAGAGTGCCAGCCAGAAACTCACCGACACTACATTGTTATACAATGAAAGGAGATGAATTTGAAAGTCTGATGCATCATGCTGTTGTTAAATGGTTTAGACTGACTGCACATCCCGTGCCCCACCCTCCCCAGTTCTTATGGCTTTTTCCACCCTCTAACAAAGCTCCGACAAATACGCCACTACTCTACCCGTCCCCCATGTAGTGATATAAGGGTATCCCTTCCCACGACCCGGTCTAAGGCTTAGAACCCCCCCCCCCCCACACACACACACACACACAACTAATAATATTCGCCAGGCTTTCCTTCTCGTAAGCAAAAGCACATGAGCCTTGAGGAGTTGATGGGGTAGCAAACCTCTTATGAGGGTAGCGTTCAGTGAAACTTTCAATTCAATTCAATTGTATTAACTGTAGCATGTTTTATTCATCATATGTCCCTTCAGTTAGAATCCTTTCCTGATCAGTTTTCCTTGTATAAGATTCCCACCACACGGTGTATCCTCCAATATAATCGGTGCTTCACCTCTTGTCCTTGTTCATCAATCTCCCCATTCTGCCAGCTTTTACCCTGCACTGAAAAAGTAAACTTGTCTCCAGACTCTTCCAAGCGACTGTCATAAAATAAACAAGTTAAAAACCTGTCTAAGTAACAGGGAAGCGGGTCTTCTAGCTGGAGATAAAAGACCCACTTGGCATGTGCCAGTCCAAAAATCGACATTTGCCAACTCCAGATTATATTTATGGAATGGTAACCTGATAGGTTAGACAACTTTTGACTGGTTAATTTTATGCGAGTCACTTAGATGAGTCTGGAGACAAATTTACTTTTTCAGTGTAGTACGTATATATACCATGGGACATCCACATGTGCACCTGCCTCCTAGATACCTCCTCCACCTAAGGTGTCCTATAGTGAGCATCACCCCTATTCATTATCCAGCGGTTTAACCCATCTGCGGAACGCTCTGGGGGTTGTTTAGGCCTTAGACACGTGCTTCAGGCATATTATACATGTGTCAATACGTTTGTCTATTCATCTGAAGAACTCGCAGCAATTCAGTCCAAAGGGCTATACAGCCTATAACTGCATTAGCGGCTACAGCAGAGTTTGCATGGGATATCGGTGACAGCCTCACCTCGCCTCAACAGAATAAGAGGTCCAATGGCCATAAGTTAGATGCTGGAGGTTGGTCTATACATAGTAATGGTCCTATAACGCAGGGCACACACCTGCGGCCTGTGGCGATTGCACCATTAAAAGATATTTTCTATGAACTTCAATCTCTGTGGCCATCGCTTCGCAATAGCATTGACCTTGCCAAAATCATTATAGCCCCAAAAACATTACTGGAAAATACGCAGGAGCAGATATTTACATTCACAACGTACACATATTATCCCCATAAGAAGTCCAAATGTCGAGAGTATTCCAAGCGGGCCTCCAGTCCAGACTTATCTCATGCCAACACCTTACAGCCCTTATCCCAAACAACTACCCCCCCCCCCCCCCGTCCAAGGGCTGAGTCCCAGGGTAGGCCACTCACACACACATACACACTCCACCTGGGCCCAACCCTCAAATATTCTGTAACGAGAGGTGGTGCCACCTGCGCTGAATACCTCTCTGTATGATTACAACCATACTTAGCCAGCAACAGCTAATGTAGTATACAATAATGTGTGCAACTGGGTTTGAGTAGATACCAAGAATGTGTTAGCAGAGTGACACCTCTGATACTGATTTAGATGGCTCAGAGAGGGATTCCTGCATCGACCTCCATCTCAGAATGACCTCTCGCACCCTTCCCACCTGAGCCCACTCGGTCCCTGAGCTGGGGCTTTTTGCTCTTACCGTGTTATCCCCTTTCAAACATTTCCCGAGTAGCTCGGCCAGAAAGCTCGGGCCGATTGTCAACCAAATCCCTTTTGTTTTAGAAATGACTTGGCGCTGGCAAAAAACATGAAGGGCTTTGTGCTTCTTATGCTGATTACGTAGTTGACACAAAGGGGCGTTGCTGGTCGCAGGGCATCGTGTATATGAAAGGGGAGAGTTGGCAGGGTGGGGGGGGGGGGAGGGAGAGAGGAAGAAGGAGAGGGAGAGCTCTGAAAGGTAAAGAGGGCATGTTGGGCTATTTCTGGGTAGGAGCAAGTCAACGACTTTTTCAGCTTTTCCTCCCTTTCTGCATTAGATATATTTGGATACCCAGTGTATCACATGAAGCGATTGCAACACAGTCCCCAACAAGTCCTGTAGAACAGTTAAAATATGGGTTTCTATTTCTTGGTAAAAATAGGATAAACCGGCCCTACAGGTGGAAATATTTTAAATCCACTGTGGTCAGTGTGCGGTCACAGTGGACCAAAAATTAGCACATTCTGAACAGTTAAAATATGGCAAACTATCTGTCTATTTCATGTGATAATATTCTTAAATTGCCTTCATTTATTGTGGGAATGCCTTTGTCTACGCCACCATCTTGCATTGTCTTTTATGCCACAGGCCGTGCAGAAGGAAGGTGGGTTATTTCACCCATGTGTACAGAATGGAATAGTCCCTAGTACTAATCCCTAGTAAGTCTGACATTTACAACAGCAGCTCTAAACATGTCAACACATTGCATGCAAGAAAGAAGAAGCCTGTAAGCGACCATGCGTAGACCACCATGGGTAGATGGAGAGGTCAGAAACCGACGTGCCAAGTTCTCCGATAGAGAAGGAGAGAACAGAGGCATGGTGGTGAGGGCCTGAGCCGGGGCAGGTCGCGGGAAGGCAGAACGGGGCAGGTGTGATCCTCTGTCTCCTCTCAGAACTCAGCTTTGGTGCAGGCAGCGCAAAGACTCAGGGTCACAGCAGGGCTTGGTGGTGTGGGATGGGGTGGGATGGGGTGGGATGGGGTGGGTGGTGGTGTGGGATGGGGTGGGATGGGGTGGGATTGGGTGGGATGGGGTGGGATGGGGTGGGATGGGGTGGGATGGGGTGGGTAGGGTGGGATGGGGACAGGAAATGTGAGGGAAAGAGGCAGTAATGTCGAGGAAGTGGATGTAAGGCAAGGGGCAATGGGTGGTTGGAAGGGACATAGAGGTGGGAGGGGGCAGTGGATTAGTGGATGGGGAGAAAGGGGTTAGAAGGGGGGCAGTGTAGAGAGGAAGGAGGGAAGTCTAGGGTGGAAGTTGTTCATGGAAGTAGGTATTGGAAGAGGTAGAAGGGGGCAGTGTAGGGGACAGGTGAATGGTAGGGGTAGAGGTGGCAATATATGCATGAGGAAGTGGATATAGAAGGGGAGAGGGGCAGTGTAGGAGGAAAAGGAGCAGGCAGTTAGGGGCAGTTTTGGGTAGGAGCATCAGTGGGTAGGAGGAAAGGGGCAATTGATGTGAGGAGGGCAGGTCTTCACCTAAGTGGAGAAGGAGGTGGGGGCTGTCAGAGGATCAGGAAGGATAAGGAGAATCAGCGGGCAGGGCGGTGAGACGGAGATCAATGCGGCCCCTGGCGGCTCACGTGTACAAAAGGCAGCCACTAATGCACTAATTGTAAGCACGAGTCATTTTTTCTGGGGAAACCGTCGTTATGACAACTGGTGGTCACAATGCCTGTGCCACTTCCCCTCTCCCTCCTTAACCCTTTAAGGACAGTTTGTTTTCTTATAATTAGGACAATATATGTCGTCATGATGCACCAACGCATTGCTGGTGCGTTACTCGCTGGCACTGCATTTATGCATCATTACGGCCATAATGACCTGCCCAACTCCATAGGTCGGCATGTCGCATGGAGACAGCTCTGGGGAGATACTCCCAGGGCTGCATTCATGCATATAAAGGGCATAGCACATTAAAGCGCTACATACATACTTAAATAGCTAAGCAGCTCAACCCACCTCCTCTACCCTTTTTTCTCCCGCTCATGTCTCTTAGCTCTGAGGGTGAGGGTGCGGGCTGTGATTGTGCGTGATGTCTGGCACCATCTTTTATTTATCCGCTAAGTGTGTATGATTGTATGCGGGGTGCGGGGTTTGCTGCTCAATGTACAAAGACGCTACGTTCACCCACTACTGCAGGCACTCTCACAGGATAAACCCTTTAAGGGTGGCATATTGATTTAATGCACTGTGTGCTTTCTCTGTGTGATGCATGTCTGCAGTCCCAGCGAGCAACGCATCAGTGCATCATACCGGCTTAACGGGTTGGTAGAGCCCGAAAAGGGAAATATGCATGATGCACCAATGCAGCTCTAACAAGTTAATTGCCAGTTTATAGTAATTCATCGCAAAGACAAAAATGAAGAAATGCCACCAGTAAAGGTTTAACACCCTCCCCTTACCTCTTTCCTCCCCATTACCCATCTGCAGCCTCACCACCCCCTAACACTGACCTGACCTGCTCTCCCTCAATTCCCTCAGCTCCCTAAGAACATATGTGAGCACTCCTTTTGAATTTGGATCTGAAGGTAGCGCCTAATGGGGCTGAGTGTACCACCTTGAAATGCCACCCTCCAAGGCTTTCTTACCTCTCTTTAGCAGGAGGGGCAATGTACAATTTCACTTAGAAAGCTTTAAAACAATCATTAAGAGCGGGTTCAGGTCATGTCCTGACGTGAGCTCGATTCCACCAACTAATACCATGACAGCAGGGCTGAACTTAATTACTTATAACCCAAATCCTTTTTGAAGAAATTCAAGGTCGTAATAATATTTAGCCTATCCAGACTTTGGGTGCTTAAAGGACGTTCCGAATTTACTTATTTCCTTTGCCGCATTATATGATGTCAGGTACTCAATGATTTAGATTTGCAGACAGTTAAACAAGAATGGCGCTTATTCAAGACCAGAGAATTGTATTTGATGTAATTCAGTACCACCCTAGCCCTAGCGCTTATTTGAGACAGGCATTTATTTGAGTCTACAGTGCTAACAAAGGCCAATACGGTACTATTTCAGCAAGCACTAGCCCTGCATCTAAGCTGCCGACCATATAAATGCCTCCACCCGCCGTCTATGGAGCTATATAAGTGGATGTCTGTGGGCATCCAGGCTCACATTCCCAGCACACCGGCCGTCGTGTAACCCTTTAAGGACGGCACACTGCTTTAATGCCATTGGTCCTCATGAGCCATTCATCCCTAGTGAGGAGTTTGTTCTGCATTAATGCATCATGCTGATCATATACCCTTTGAGATCCTCGAACATGATGCAGCAAATTAGTGCTGGTGCATTCGTGCATCAGGACGACAAATGGACTTAAACCTTAACACATTATGCCATCCTTAAAGGGCTACACCCCCCCCCCTCACACACACACAGTACACAGGCAGTAAATGGTTCCGCTTGTCCACTTGATAGACCGGGCATCACGGACACTGGGCCCCTTTGCCGCGCCGCGCCATGTCTAAATTAGGTGTGCTGGTCGCGGCGCGGCCCTGTGACGGGCGACCAATGGTCGGGGCGGAAACTGCCGGGCTCAGAGCGGAGGGAGACGGTCATAACATGGCGGTAGGGGTGAGCGAGGGTGTCATGACGGGTGTAAGGGATCAACCCCCGGGCACACCTGGTCAAGTCTCATCAAAATGGATCACAGGGTAGAAAGAGAGGGAAATTCCAATATAGCAAATGTTGCTTCGCTTTTTTGATAGCTCATTAAAATAGCACAAAGTAATACGTACACTCATGACTATGGTAATCGTAATTCTAGTAATATATAACATATATTCAGGTCCATTCAAAATACAATGTTAAAACACACTGAGCTGTGATTCATTTTTATGAGAATTAACCACCTATAAGAAGGGGATGGGATCGGGGGAGGGTGGGACTGAAAGCAGTGTCTGGTTCCAATGCTATATCGCCTATAGATAGCCATGTTATTGCCAGCGTCGTCCCACCTTTTTTGTATACTACTTACAAGTCGTCGGTGGTGACGTCTCTGGTGCATGGCTATTCTGTATACCTGCCACAACCACCATGACAACATTTCTGTACATGGTGCACCCTGGGACTCGGTCTGATGTAAAAAGTGGGGCTTATCTTAGTAAAGGGAAGGGTAGGGCGGAGATAACACTGACGGTGCTGACTGAAATGCCATCCCTATGATGGGATTAGTCTGACTGTTTACAAATACAACTACCTCCATGCATCCTCGGGTGTACGGTGTATTATCAACCTCCAGCTGTATTACTGCTATCTAGCACTTAAGCATGAACCACACCCAGGCAAATATCAGCGTCACCCAATGTCGCCAATATCACCCTCATACAAGGGTCAGGCACTGCTGGACTATAATAGATGGGCCAAGGGCCATTCTAGTGAGGGTCAGACTATGCTGGATCTTCGTCTATAGCCTCTACTCACCCAGAATTGCTTGAGAGTCTGGCCATGCTGGATCCTCATGCTAGAGTCTGCCAATGTTGGACTCTGGGGAGAGTCTTTTTCAGCCTGCAAGACGCTGATATTTGCCTGTGTGCATGTATACATAGTCTACGTTACAGTGACTTTAATAAAAGTGCCAATGATTGGAGTCTCACGCCATGGTGAGACCAAGATCCTTGGTTATAAACCTGCGTCGCGCTATTCTTGTCCCATTTAGACCACTTTCTATATACCACTCACACCATCTTGAAGTATGTGTTCCGTTTGACACATCGCTAGTGGGAAACTGTGGGGAATTGCAATAGTAACTGGTGACATAGTGATATAAAGTGCTACAAAAAGCTGCAAGACAAGGACTGAGATTGGGTAAAGTAGAATGGGTCTGGTTTAAGATTGTGGGGGAGTGAAGGACGGCCTTGTAGGCAGGGGGCGGGGAATGCTGTAAGAAACCACCATGGTTTTACAGAATTTGACAAATGAGGTCGTATACAAGACAATATGGAGATAAGTGTATGGCAGGCAAGGAACTAGAAGATGTGGTCGAGGAACGGTGGCCAGCTCCATATCTATACAAGCTGGTGGGTGTGGACTATAGCATAGGGATATGTTCTTCTCCCATTTAGACCACTTTCTATATACCACTCACACCATCTTGAAGTATGTGTTCCGTTTGACACATCGCTAGTGGGAAACTGTGGGGAATTGCAATAGTAACTGGTGACATAGTGATATAAAGTGCTACAAAAAGCTGCAAGACAAGGACTGAGATTGGGTAAAGTAGAATGGGTCTGGTTTAAGATTGTGGGGGAGTGAAGGACGGCCTTGTAGGCAGGGGGCGGGGAATGCTGTAAGAAACCACCATGGTTTTACAGAATTTGACAAATGAGGTCGTATACAAGACAATATGGAGATAAGTGTATGGCAGGCAAGGAACTAGAAGATGTGGCCGAGGAATGGTGGACAGCTCCATATCTATATAAGTTGGTGGGTGTAGACTATAGCATAGGGAGAGGATAAGATAAATGGAGCACCAACAAAGGGGGAAGGATTTGGCAAGTATTAAACAAGAGCAAGTATTACACCAGAGAGTCTTTTCATAAGGCCAGTTTAGGATAGCACAAACTTTGTGTGTTTCATAAGGCGCTATCCTTTTTTCAGCTATCCTTAACGGTATCCTTAATTTCGCTCTCCTAAAATGGGTTCGCTATCATAAAACAGGTAAATTGAGTGTATTTCATAAAGAATAAGGAGAGCGTTTTTAGGATATCATAAAAAAGAAAAAGCAGTTAAGGATAGCGATTTTGGTTTTTCATAAGCTACATTTATCCGGACCTAGAACCCTGGTGATAAATATTTAGATTTCTTTAAATTATGATAAAAATCAAATGGGTATGTGAATATGATAGTGGTAAATAACGTTTAGTAATTATTTTTAGGATCCATACCTTTCGGACAATTTTTTTGAAGATTTAAGTTCAATTTTGGACTCTGCCATTTTGGCGCTATCCTTATTTCTTGGTGTCCAATTATAATTTTTGTGATATCACAAAAAACGATCATACATTTTTTCTATGTGGTAGGTGGCACTACATGTATTAGTTGATTTTCATTGACATGTATATAGTGGGCATATTTGAATCTGTCCAACTGCCACACTGAACGGGGAAGGTCGAACCTACGTTATGGCTGAGGGATTCACATTATATCCCCGTCTTTGATGTCTGAATTAATCACCCCCCCAGCCCCGCCCCGCCCCACCCCTGCCTAGCCCCTTACAGGGGTGGGTCACATAAATAAATTTGACCCCTTCCGAGGAGGGAGCTGGTATGTGGACCACATTGATTTTGTACACAAGTGGTATTTGGGTGGATCATGATAGGGGCAGATCCTTGAACTTGGGAGAGGGGGGCATGTAATACATAGCCTAAATGTATTGGGGGTATTGAACCCCTTACATTAAAATATACAGAAATTATATAGATTTTTAAATTGAAAATTTAGAAAAAAACTCATGAATACCCAGCTAACATGTCCTCACCCTCGCTATGTCCTTACCTTCGCCATGACCCCTCTCTCACCATGTACCCTCTCTCGCCATGTCCTCGTGCATGGCCTCTCTAAAAAGGGCCATAATATTTTAGCCCCCTTTCTCTCGAAGAAGGGTCAAAAGTTTTACCTTTTGCCTACAACTTATATTGACCATAAAAAGCCACACTGAGAACCGAACCCAGGATGTGCAGATTGGGAGTTCCAGGCTCTCCCTACTGAGCTAAGGAGGATGTTGGTAGGATCATACAGAGGGTTAAAAGGGTTCAAGGGTGGAGGGGGAGGGAGAGACATGGAAGAGGAACCAGGTTGGTGTAGGATGGTCCTTTTATAGTAGGGACCTTTAGCAAACCCAACATAGCTCATTAAACACGGGTCTAGCAGTGCTTAAAGTATAGGCTATGTCTGGACCTTTAGCAAACACGTAAAAGCTCATTAAACGCAGATGTAGCCGTGGTGAAAGCATAGGATGCTTTCAGGTTAAATGGGTATTTAAATGAGCTACGTCGGGCTTGCTAAAGGTCCCTAATGAGCTATGCCATTGTTTGTAAAGGTCCCTAATATGTACCAGTTAGGGGCGGATCCAGGGAGGGGGAACTGTTTTTTTGCCCCTGTACCCCCTCCCCCTTGATCTGCCCTTGACTGGTACATACTGTAAAAGGACTAGGGCAAACACTTCGCTAGGAAATAGAACACAACACAGCTTCAATTAAGGTTCAGGGAAAGTTATATTATAGCCTCACAAGATAACACAGAGCACATCAATTTGGTGTAACAGGAGCGAGAGCCGACGTCCGCGCACTTCAGCTGCAGGAGAGAGAGTGATCCGCCAGCCCCGCTGCGGATCATTATATAGGGTGGCGACCGCCGCGCCGTCTAGCGGAATCCGCCGGATCCGCCAGATCCGCCAGATCCGCCAGATCCGCCAGACGACGCGGGATCCGCCACCCGATCCGCCGCTCCCGCTACACCTTCCCCTCACTAACTAAACACGTGGGGCCCTCTCCCACACAAATAGGAGGGCTAAAAGGTTTATACAGGATATCATAACTTTAATATGGGGCTAGGCCCATCCTTACTAATGGCTGTACTGTCCGAAGGACTTACTAAAAACTGCGCCATGAGTACGAGGTCATCAGATTTGCTTTACTTAGATAAAATATTTTACTTCTACATAACAATTGAAACACCAGCCTTCTTCGCGCCCCAGGGGCGGCCAGTGGTGAGTTAATTAGGCTTAAGGCATGACTTAGTACGAGGTAGAAACACCAGCCTTCTTCGCGCCCCAGGGGCGGCCAGTGGTGAGTTATAATTTAGGCTTAAGGCATGACTTAATACGAGGTAGAACCAGATAATTAAAACAAGCTAGTGTCTTCGCGCCCAGTGGGCAACCAGCTGAATGACTAAACAACGCTTAAGGCATGCATAACGCATAATTTCGAGGGTGCCCCCTGCTAACTTGAACACTTCGAACTTGGAACTGGGATGGTGGTGTTTGATCGTGGCGGACGCCCGACCGGCATTCCAGGCCTAGAACGCGGCCCTTCCTGCCGGCCCTCCGCAGGGTGACGGAATGAAGATGGTGAAATGGTGATGAGCTGGTGCGATGGTCGGGTGGTTAACCCGGCGGCCTGGACCAGGCCTGCTCCCGCCGGAGCCCGTCTCTCGCCTGGGTGACGCTCACTGGAACAGACAACATCAATTTTTCAGTCCCCGTCACTACTTCCATCCGCCGCGCACTTAACCCCTTCCCTCGTATCAGCTTCCCCTTACGTCCTAGGCCATGCCTCTACTGGCTGGCCGGCGTCCCGCGCCACATGAGCGTTCCCTGATGCTGCTACTCCCGTCCCTTCTGCCTACCCCAGTAGTTTCCCTTAATGTAAGGGGTGATGACCCACCTGGTCCTGCTGTCTGCGCTGGTCTCGCTGCTGCTGCTCTCGTTGCTGCTGGCGGCAGCGGCGCCGGTACCGCGTTACCACCGAGGCGATGACGTCGAACACGCCCGGCCCGACCACCCTCACGCGGCTAGACATGTCGCCTCCCACCGACTCGTAGTCGCCTCCCATGTGGAGGGGAGGCAGCACGAAGGCGGCCCACCTCTCCAGACGGTCGGGGTCACGCCCTGTGACCGTCAGCCAGGGCATCCACACTCCTGGGGCGTTCGGTGAGGTTGGCAGACCGGTGCCGAAGGGGGGCGGGCTCCCGACCGGGGTGGTCCTCCCCGAACCACGGGGTGACGGACCCCGGCGAGGCGACCTGGGGGGTGGGGTAGCGGCTCGTGAGGCCTGGGGGTCCCTTCTCCCTCTCTCCCGGTACTTGGCCTCAGTCTGCAGCCGACCCCAGCGTCCGGGCGCTCGGTCGCCTGTGGCTGCGGCATGGAACTGGGGCGAGCTGGCTGAAGGCTGGTCGCTGGGTGGGAGGCGGGGTGGTGGCGCCCGCGGGCTCCTCCAGTCCGGCGGGAGGGACTCCATCTCCGAGTCGCTAAGAGATTCCGAGGGGCCGGCCTCACCCCCGGCCAGCCGATCCAGTGCTGCGCGTTCATCCTCCTCCACCGTCGCCCGCGTAACGGGGGTCACCTCCGGCGGCAAGTCGGGCCTGTAAGGCTGGAAGCGAACTGCAACGGTGGGCTGCCGCGGGGGAAGCCGCACCGTCATGGTGCGGTCCCACGTCTCGGACTCGGTGCATCCCGCCAAAAAGGTCACAGGGGAGCACCGGTCCCACATCCGGTTGAGTAGCTGCATCACCTTGGGGTGGAGTGTGAAGGTGTCCTGTTCGGTGGCCCGGGGCGCATCCTCCCGAGGCGAGGTACCGGCCTGGGGCTGCAGAACCGCCTGGCGAGAGTACTGCGCCTCCCCCGTGGCGTGTGTAGTGGACCCTCCCCCCACCGTAGCCGTAGCCAGGACCACCTGTCGAGTGTCCGACAGGGGCTGCTGCCGCGAGTCCGGGGTGTCCGACTGAGAGGTGCTGTGTGGTGAGGGGTGTGGGGTGCTGGTGGCAGTGTTGATGGGCACTGGCGTGTCCGAGAGGGGCTGCTGCCGCGAGTCTGGGGTGTCCGACTCGGGGGTGCTGGTGGCAGTGTCGATGGGCACTGGCGTGCGCACCGGACTCCCTGCTGCGGCGGGTGCAGTCGTCGGGAGCAACACCTCCCCGGCGTCTCCTGAGCCTGAACCGGCTTCAGCCTGGTCGGCCCGTGGTGATGAGTCGCCTGCACCAGGGGGCCCGGGAGCGGTGAGAGTCGCCTCCACGAGCGCGGCCTCGCCCTGCTCGGCCAACGCCGGGGACGAGCCGTCTGCACCGAGGGGGGAGGGCATGGTGGCGACCTCCGGTGCGCCAGCGGTGTGGGACGCCACTGTGGCATCCGGTCGCTCGGCCAAAGACGAGGGCGAGCCGTCTGCGCCGAGGGGGACGGGAGTGGTTGTGGCGATGGCGACCTCCGGTGCGCCAGCGGTGTGGGACGCCACTGTGGCAGGGGGCGCCCCTTCTGCCAGCGTGGCATCGGGTCGCTCGGCCAAAGACGAGGGCGAGCCGTCTGCGCCGAGGGGGACGGGAGTGGTTGTGGCCTGCGGCGCGTCAGGGGTGTGTGACACCTCTCTGGTAGGGGACGCCCTCTCTGTACGCGTGGCCTCAGACCGTTCCGTCACAGGTGCTGAGGAGCCGTCTGCGTCGAGCCGGGAGGGGGCGGTCGGGGCCTCCGTGCTGCGGGGGCTGGGAACCGACGAGGCAGGTGCGGACAGGGTGTGGGGCGCTACTCCGGCATGGAGTCCCCCAACCTCCGTGGCCTCCTGCTGCCGCTCCGTGTCCTCCGAGCTGGTGGCGGTACTGCAGGCCGTGTGGGGCGCCACCCCGGTAGAGGGTCCCCCGACAACGGCGCCATCTCCCCCCACCCGGACCGTCACCGAGCAGCCCTCCCTCCCAGGAGAGGGGGTCCGCAAGGTGGTCTGGGGCAGCTGCACGTAGACGTTATTGGTGGGATCATACCAGAAGAGCAGACCCGCCAAAGTGGGGCTGATGGTCGCCCCCTCCCTGTAGATGGCTGGCTGCCCTGTCCCGGCCAGCTGGGAGTGCAGCTGGTGCAGCACTGAAGAATCCACCCCTGTGACGTCCTGGGGCGCTGCCACCTGCGGAGGATGGGGGCGTACCGCAACCTGTGGTGGTGCATCCGGTGCCGGACGCTCTTCCTTGATGGCGAGCTGTCCAGAGGGGGAAGCCTCCTCGTGGGGAGGGGGGGAGTCGGGGTCTGAACTGTCCAGGTCGACCCGTGCGTACTTCACCTGGTCGTCGGATCGGCCCAGCCTCTCCCTCCGGGGGAGGTCTGGTGTCCTCATAGCCATGAGGTTCTCTGCAGCAGAGGCGGCCTCTCGCTGCATCGGGGAGGCCCCATCCTCGCTGCCGCTGCCACCCGGGGTACCGAGGGATATGCCCGGGGACTCTCCCAGGGAGCCCGGGGTCCGCAGGATGGAGCGACCTGCCGGCGGCGTCTTCAACTCGGCCTTGGTGCTGAGGCGCCTCAGCTTGGACGGAGGAGGCAGGGAGGGGCTGCAGTCGAGGTACGAGATCCGCGGCGACCGTCTCCGCGGGCTCGTGGGGCGGCAACGGCTCTCCACCTGTGGCCCAGGGGCTGCGGCCCTGGGGGGTACTCCGGCTGCCGACGTGCTGGCTCGGGGTGGTGGGGTAGCGCCACTACAGTGGGCAAGGGAAGCCCTCGTCCTCCTTGTGCCCGGGGTCCCGTGACCCGCAGCCGGTGCCTCCGACCGGGACGCAGCTGCTGGTGGCGGCAACCGGGGGAGCTGCGGTCGTGCTACCACCGGTGGTTGTTGCAACGGGAGGGGCTGCTGGCCTGGAACCGCTGGCGGTGGCATCGGAGGTTGCTGCTGGGCAGGAGCCACCGGCGGTGGAATCGGCGGTGGCACCTGAGGTCCCTGCTGTGCGCCCCCACCACAACTCAGCGGCGGCGCCGCGTGTAGTGTGGGAACTATGGGGTGTGCCTCGGGGAACTCTCGACTGCTGGCAAACCAGGGGTGGGCGACGCCCCGCTCCCCGTGGTGGCGCTGGAGGTGCCGCTGCACGTCCCCCTTCCTCTTGGCCTTGTAGGCCGTGCGTCCCTCCGCCACACGGTCTCCCCCGTCGCACCCCTCCAGAGGGCACATCCATCCCCTAGGGGGACCGTGGGCCTCCCTCATGTGCCTCGCCCTGTTCGAGGTGTTGGAGAAGGTGGCGCTACACACTGTACAGTTGTACATCTCGCCCTCCTCCCCCTCCTCCAAACACACTTGAACAGGGGGCAACTCACCGTCCGGCTCTGGGGGCACTGGCCCTGTCACTGGGGCAGCTATGGTGTGGGTACTCACGGGGACCGGGATCTTTAGGAGGCTCTGGAGTGGGGCTGCCTGCGTGGAGACCGCTGCTTCCGGCTTCTTAGGGTGCCCGGATCCTCCAAGGAGGCTAGCGACCACCTGTCCTTTGGCGGCACTCCCGCGATCCGCTACGGTACCGATCCAAAGACTCCCCGAGGAGGCTGACACTCTTTCGGCGGAGCTGGCGGATCGTCTCTGCTGTTTACATCCCGCGGAGTCCCGCTCCCTCTCGCTCCGCACGAGACCGGATCGTGCGGAGCCATCCGGCTTGGCGGATTGTTTAGCTCTCGCGGCCCCGCGGGACTTCTCGCTCCGGGCGAGATCTCCGGCGGATCTGGCGGATCGCCCGGAATGGCGGGAGCGGGAGCCATCACCGTGACCTTGGGGGCTACCGCGTGCGGATTCCCTTCTCCCTCTCTCCCTGGGGGGGGTGGGCTCCCTTTTTGACCGCCTACCTCCTCTACCCTTCTTCTCCTGCTTGTTTTTCATTTTGGGAATGACGAAGCGTGCCAGCGACCTCTTCTTCTCTTTCTTAGATGCTCCCAATCTCGCCCATACGTCCGCCATTTTAACGTCCGGATCGCTGTCAAGGATCCGCCGCGCCGGAAGCGGAAGCAACCCAATCCGCCTCCCAGCTGATCCGCCAGATCCGCCGGATCCACCGGATCCGCAGCACCCCTCCACAGCCTGAGTTAAGTTGGGGGGGGTACTTCTTATACTCCGTACTACCTGTCCCCCTGGAACCGTACCTCCTTCCTGCCCCTCCTCCTCTTCCGGGCGTGCCGGGCGTGCCCCTGGGGGTGGATCAGGCACCACCTTCAATCGATCATACGGTACTATTTTTACGGCCCTGGGCGGCCGCCGGATCTCATATACTACTTGGGATATTTGTTTTGTAACCGTCCACGGCCCGGTCCATAACCTTTGCAACTTCGGGCTGAGCCCCACCTTCTTCCCGGGCCAGTGGTAGTACACCGTGGCCCCTACCGGGATTACGTCTCGCACTGCCCGGGCGTCGTAGTTACGGGCCTGCCTTTCCACTGCACATCCAATGTTCTCCCGAGCCAGAGAGTGGGCCAATGCGGTCTGCCGCTGGAGGTTGGCCACGTACCCCTCTGCACCCCCCCCGATGGCTTCCTCTTGTTCCGGGTACAGGAGTGATAGCGGAATGTTCGTCTCCCGCCCCAACATCATCATGTTGGGCGTCACCCCAGTGCTAGAGTGGAGTGACGCCCTGTACGCGGCCATGACCATCCCTAAATGCTCGTCCCAGTCTTTGTGGTCCGAGGCTACCACCGCCGACAGGAGTGCCTCTATGGTTCGGTTGGCCCTTTCCACCATCCCGTCAGACCTCGGGTTGAAAGCGCACGTCCTGGTTTGCTTCGCCCCCAGGATCCGTACCACCTCCCGGAACAGGTTGGACTGAAAGTTTCGGCCCTGATCCGAGTGTAGCTCCGCAGGGGCTCCGAACCGGCATACAACTGTATCCACCAAGGCCCGGGCTACGGTGGCCGCCTCCTGGTTGCGCAGGGGCACCGCCTCGGCCCACTTCGTGAAGTAGTCCACGATGACTGCTATGTAAGCGTTCCCCCCTGGCGTTCAGGGTAGGGGGCCCATGATGTCTATCGCGACTCTCTCCATCGGCAAACTGACCGCTACGTGGCCCATCGGTCCCCTCCTGGGATGGGGCGGGGGTTTCCGCTCCAAGCATCGGGTGCAGACCGCGGTCCAGTAAGTCACGTCCCGGCGGAACTCCGGCCAATACCAGCGCTCCTGCACCTTCCGCAGCGTGCGGTCACGACCGAAGTGACCGGCTACCCCAGCCCCGTGCGCTGTTCTCCAGGCCTCTTCTGTCCGCTTTTCCGGCACTATGATCTGGAATGCCCTCGTGCTTCCCGGTACGAACCACCATCGTCCGAGCAGTTCCTGCCGTATTTCCAGCCGGCTCATTTGGCTGACTAGGGACTTCAAAGCGTATGGGGCGGCGGCTATTTCCTCTGCCGTGGGGGTCACCCCCTTTTCCACCCATTGGTATACTGGTCCCAAAACGGAGTCCTCCTTCTGGTCCTTCCGCCCGTACCTCCTCTGCCACCGTGGGGTCGGCGGCGCCCTGCCGGGTAATGGCCCGTACCACGTGGCTAACGTCTTCCGGCTCCCCATCGCAGCGGCCGCACTGTCGACACGGCGCGCGTGAGAGGCCGTCGGCGTTACCATGTAGCCGCCCTGGTCGGTGCTGAATGGAATAGTCGTAAGTTCCGAGGATTTGCAGCCACCTGGCCACCTGCCCCTCGGGATCCTTAAACGCCATAACCCATTTGAGGGCTGCGTGGTCCGTCCGTACCAGCACGTTACGCCCCAGGAGGTAGTGCCGGAACTTCTTTAGTCCGAAAAGGACCCCTAGCAGCTCCCTCCTGGTGACGCAGTAGTTGCGCTCCGCTCTCCCCAAAGTCCGGCTCCCGAAAGACAGGACCACCTCCCGTCCCTCCTGCATCTGGGACAACACTGCCCCCAGGCCCGTGTCGGAGGCGTCCGTGTCGAGTATGATCTGGCCCTCGTCCTGCGGATACCCCAGTATGGGGGCCGATATAAGTAGCCCGCGCAACGTGTCGAATGCAGTCTGGCATCCCCTGTCCCACCGGAAAACCCGTCCTTTCTCTGCCAAGGAGGTGAGGGGCTTGGCTACGATAGCGAATTCCGGTACAAAGGACCTGTAATAGCTGGCCAGCCCCACGAAGCTGCGAACCTCGGTGAGGCTCTCCGGTATGGGCCAGTCCTTCACCGCCTCGATCTTGCCGGGGTCCGTGGCAATCCCTTCTGCGCTCACTACGTGGCCTAGGAACGCTACCTTCCGCCTGGCGAGGTGGCACTTCGTCGGCTTCACCTTCAGGCCCGCTGCCTCAAGGCGGGCCAACACCTCCCCCAGCCGCGACAGGTGGCTTTCAAAGTCCCGGGAGAAGACAACGATGTCGTCTAAGTACACCAAGCACGAGGTCCATTGCAGACCTCGCATGGCTACTTCCATCAAGCGCTCGAACGTCCCGGGGGCGTTACACAGGCCGAATGGCATGACCGTAAACTGAAACAGCCCCCGGTGCGTTGCGAACGCCGTCTTCTCCCGGTCCTCCGGTGCCATGGCTACCTGCCAGTAGCCGCTGACAAGGTCCATGGTACTGAACCAGCGGGACCCTGCCAGCGTGTCGAGCGAATCATCGATTCGGGGGAGGGGATACGCGTCCTTCTTCGTAATCCCGTTCAGGCGGCGGTAGTCCACGCAGAAGCGCATCGTTCCATCCTTCTTCCGGACCAACACTACCGGGGAGGCCCAGGACCCCTCTGACTCCTCTATTGCCCCGGCTTCCAGCATCTTGTCCACCTCCAGGTCCACAAGGGCGCGCCTGTGCGGGGCCAAGCGCCGCGGGGGAAGCCGCACCGGTGCGTGGTCACCCGTGTCGATGCGGTGCTGCACCGTGTTTGCACGGCCTGTGTCCCCCGGCCGGAGTTGGAAAGCGGCCTTATGTTTCCGCACCAGGTCGGCCAGCGCTCCCTGCTTGTCGGTCTCCACTCCGTCAGTCAGAGTGCTAACGACGGCTTCCGTCTCCTCCGACGTAGCAGGGGGCTGTAGGGTGACCATGCGGCAGCTCTGTCCCGCCGGCGGCGGTCCCCCTTCCTCCGGGGTGCTGACGACCTCCAGCGAGGCCAAGGTCATATCTTTGTAGATGATGACTGGGTTCTGGCCCGGGTTGAAGACCCTCACTGGCGTCACCTCCTCCCTGGTGTCCACGAGCGCGCGTCCCACCAGGACGCCCCTATGCTCCTCCAGTCTCCAACCAGGTAGCCTCCCAGGATGGCTTCCTCTCCCGGGCCAACCACAGCTGTCCGGCAGCTGATGACTCTACAGACACGGAGCTCTTCCTGCTCCGTTTCGTCCCCTGCCTCCAATATTATGCGCTCCCGCGCCAGGTCTACCAGGAACCGTGATTCCCGCAGGAACTTCGTCCCCAGTATCGCGTCGGTGGCGATTTCCGCCAACTCGAACCGGACCGTCCACACCCACTTGCTGATTTTTAACGGCACCTCCACCTTGCCGTGTAGCCGCATGGGCCGGCCTTCCACCGAATACACCGTCTCCGAAGTAGTCATCAACGACCCGGGTTCCCCGTTCTGTCTCCACCATGAGAGCGACAAGATATTCACCGTGGCCCCGGTGTCCATTAAACACCCGACAGCCCTCCCCGCAATCTTGCCCTCCACCAGGAGCCCTGAACCGCCCGCCTCCAGTCGTCCCGTCACTACCTCTATCGTGTGCCCATGCTCTGACCTGTCGACCCTAGAGTGGCTATCCTCTAGGGTCGGTTCTAGTTTTCCGCCACCGGGACCACTGCGGGGGGCGCTGGGGCTGCCGGTACGCCGGCCGCTACGGCCCGCTCCCCTGGCTGCTGGGCCCTAGCGTCTGCAGCCGCCATCTGCGCCTTCCACGTTGGGCAGGTCCGGCGCTGGTGTCCGAGAGAGGCGCAGTGGAAGCACCGCATCTCGGACATCGGTGGGCGTGGGGGGCGGCTACCTTGTCCTCCCCCGCGATTCGACTGGCCGGAGGACACTCGGTTAGTGGGCGCCGACAGGGCGGCCGTCACGGTATCGCGGAACTTAGCGTTGGCGATACGCTCCTTCTCTTGGTCCTCCCGCACCCCCTTCAACTCCTCCCCCATGGTCTGCCCGGTGGCACGCACCACCTGTGACCCGTAGGGCCTCATGCAGGCCTCGGCGTGCAGCGCTACCTGCACTGCTTCCAGGAGGGTAGTTGCGCTGCTCTGGTGTATCCAGATCTGCAGCTGCTGGTCGCGGAGGGACTCGATGAACCGATCTTTGGCCATAACATCTATGGTGGCCATGTCCGCGCCAGGGTACGCCAATCGGGTGTATCTCTCGACTTCCTCCGCGTGGGCTTGGAGGCATTCACCCTTAGACCGTTCCTTCCCCCGCAGCAGCGCCTTATACATGGCGGCCTGGTTAGGGGGCTGGAACCGTGCCACCAAGGCGGCGCGCAACTTCCGATACCCTCCCTCCGCTGACAGCTCAATGCCCGTCAGCAGGCGCCGAGCCACCCCCGTGAGACTCAGTCCCATGAATACGCCAGCGCTCCGTTCGTCCCATCCACTGGCCTCCCGGCACAAGTCCAAATGAACCAGCCACTCGGTGAGGTGCCCTTGGCCGTCGAACTTGCAGGGTGCAATAACGGGCTTTGCCAGGCGACTAGCCCCTATCCCGGATGACGCGGACGTGTCGCCCTTGGCCTCCTGTTTCATGGGTTCCCCTTCCGGTCCCGTGACCTTTGTGAATGGCACCCCGAATTGCGGCTGCTTGTGGTGGGGCTCCAACTCGTGGGTAGGTGGGACAGACCCCCCCCAACGTGGCTGCATGGGTGGGAACATGGGCATGACCGCAGGCGTCGCCTGGGGCGGTGCCATGACCTGTACTGCCGGTGCGGCCGTGCCATATGATCCCCCCTGGTGCGGCCCCGGTTGGGCGGCCGATGATGCCCACTCCCGCTCCGCCTCCATCCAGGTAGGTGCCCCGTACACCGGGGTACTGCGCTGTGGGGCCATTCCCCTGTGCACCTCCGCGTCCATGGCGTCCCTGTAGGCGGCCTCTCGCCGCTGGACCTCTGCCCGAGCCTCATCCACCCTGGCGATCTCCCGCTGCACCGACTCGGCCGTCACCGCCCTAGCCTCGGCCTCTTCCAGCCGCTCCAGGTGTTCCTGTTCCGCCCGACGACGGCCCTCCTCAGCCATATCCCTCTCCCGGCGGACCGCCAATTCCGCCCCCCGTCTTGCTGCATCCCTTAATGCTGCGGCCTCCGTGAGGGCCCTAATGCGGCCCAACTGCTGGGACCTTTCAATGGTTGCGGCGTCGGCCACCCGGCCCGTTCCTTGGGGCCCTCCCCCCCCGCTGCTCTCCAACAACGATGCGTGGCTAATCGTGGAGGTGTTGGTGGGGATCCCTGGGCCGGAAGCGAACGAAACGGCGGATCCGGCGGATCCGGCGGATCGTGCGGAGCCTTCCGCCCGCGGTTGCGCAGGAGCCACTTCCCCTTCGGCGCCGTTCTGGCGATGCGGGAGCCCGGCGGATCGTGCGGATTGTGCGGAGCCCTCCTGCCCCGGCTGCCAAGCGACCGTCCCCAGCTTACTGGCATCCTGGCGGATCAGGAGCCCCACGGACCATGCGGAGTCACCCGGCCCAGGTTGCCTAGCGACCGCTGCCACTTTGTTGACGTCCTGGTGGATCTGGAGCCCGGCGGATCGTGCGGAGCCGTCCGGCTTGGCGGATTGTGCGGAGCCTTCCGGTCTGGCGGAGTCTTCCGGTCTGGCGGAGTCTTCCGGTGGCGGTTGCATAGCAACCGTTCCTTTGTTGACAGGCTGGCGGATTCCGCTGCGGATTTCGCCGAGCGGGGCGTAGGGGACTGTCTCGTCTTGGGCTGCCAGAACTTCCCCGATGGGACCCCACGTTCTGCTGCCTTCGTCTCCTCCCTGCTCCCCGGCTGCTACCCCCAGCTGCCCGAACATCTCCACAGCATCCGCCCATCTAGAAGCCCTCTCTGCTTTCTCTGCCTCCAACCGTTCCAGCCTCCTGGTCTCCTCCTCTCTCCACCGGATGACCCACTCCCTCTGGGCTCTCCTGTCTCTCTCCAGTTCTTGCTCGCGGTCTCCCTCGTCCGAGGGAGCTTCCCCCATTAGAATCCGAGCAGTCTCCGTGGGTAGCCGCAGGAAAACGTCCTCTCCCACTGGCCTCTCCATCCTTCCTTCAGTCCCTGCTGTACTTCCTTCTGAAGCCCTATCCATGGCGTGGTTCGTCTGTTAGTTGAAACCGCTGTCACCACTGTAAAAGGACTAGGGCAAACACTTCGCTAGGAAATAGAACACAACACAGCTTCAATTAAGGTTCAGGGAAAGTTATATTATAGCCTCACAAGATAACACAGAGCACATCAATTTGGTGTAACAGGAGCGAGAGCCGACGTCCGCGCACTTCAGCTGCAGGAGAGAGAGTGATCCGCCAGCCCCGCTGCGGATCATTATATAGGGTGGCGACCGCCGCGCCGTCTAGCGGAATCCGCCGGATCCGCCAGATCCGCCAGATCCGCCAGATCCGCCAGACGACGCGGGATCCGCCACCCGATCCGCCGCTCCCGCTACAATACCGTAAAACCTTGTGTATAAGCCTAACTCATGTATAAGCCGCACCCTGACTTTGGGCTGATCATATAAGCTGCACTACCGATTTGATTCTGGTGACTTTTAAACTGTACTATAGGAGCAAAAACCTGCGTATAAGCCGCACCCTGACTCTATGCTGATCCTATAAGCCATGCTAGCGATCTGATTTGCGTATAAGCCGCAGCTGGTTTGCGAGGTTTTACGGTACTCCATGTAAAGCAATAAGTTAATTCATAGGCACAGATGAGTTAAATCTCATTACAAGGAGAAGTATAGTGATACTTGTAAGATACTTCCTATTAGGGACCTTTAGCAAACCTAAATGCTAAAACCCTATGTTACATCTATGTTTTATGAGCTACCCAATAGGGACCTTTAGCGAACTCAATGAAGCCCATTTAACCCAGACACAGGCTATACTTTTAGCACTGCTAGACCTGTGTTTAATGAGCTATGTTGGGTTTGCTAAAGGTCTCTACTATAAGGACCATCCTACACCAACCTGGTTCCTCCTCCATGTCTCTCCCTCCCCCTTCACCCTTGAACCCTTCTATTAAAGGCGCACTAAACCCAGGACCTAACCCTGCTGAGTTTTGTACGCAAATGGCGTCGTGGGTTCAGTGCGCCTTTAAACCCTCTGTACCTGATTCTACAAACAAAAGTAAATTCCTCCCAAATAGTACATTTGAGTGGAGGTATTCGGTGGTTTACTACAATTAGGATAGGATATAAAGGATAGTGCTTGTAAAGAGGTTCTTACAAGAAGTCAAAGTTGGGATAGCGGACATAAATAAGGATGGCGCTCATAGACAATTGGTTAGAACGAGAGAAATGCATTAAAATCTTGTTATTATAATATATAGGTAAACAAATAATGTATGAACATTTTCGCCCACCCCCATTTGAACTATAGTAACACGCTGGCTTTTTTGCCACAAAGGGCCTAAACTTTTTATGTCAAAATTTTTCACCCCCCCTCAGGAGGGGACAAAATGTTTTGCCCCCAAACCCCCCACCCCCCCTGCAACTAATAAATGAACACTCCCTAAGTGGAGGTACATGTGAGTAGCATCAACAAAATAAGGATAGCTGACAGAAATAAGGATAGCAAATGACATCA
Organism: Harmothoe impar; assembly: GCA_947462335.1. Lineage (NCBI taxonomy): Eukaryota > Metazoa > Annelida > Polychaeta > Phyllodocida > Polynoidae > Harmothoe > Harmothoe impar. Next base: position 28,666,703 of record OX381715.1, read on the forward strand.
CATAGGGGGTTTCCCAGAGATTCCCCACTGCAGGGCGAAATTTGAACTAATAAGACGGTCCCCACACAGTTTAGGGATAGCTGAAAACTTTTATGATAGCGCAAGAACCACTATCCTAAAAAATCAAGTTTAAGGATACCGCCTGGTCCAGTGTGTTTCATAAGGTGGTCTCCTTAAATTTTTTTAGGATATCACAAAATCCAAATTAAGGACAGCTGCTTATGAAATACACTCAATTTTGACCAATTTCCCTCTCCTAAAAATGCTATCCTTAAATCTAGGAGCTATCCTTAAAAACTTGAAACTTATGAAAAGACTCTCAGGGCCAAACATCGGGGCTGAAAGACTCCTGTGGAAACAAGGCTGTGGTCAACAGTAATGCAAAACAGTGGCGGAATGCTATGTTGATAAATGAGTGAATCTCTGTGTTTTTTTACCTGCTTCTTGTGTTTTGGTGTCTGCGCCTGATCTATTGAGAAAGATGGGAGTATTTAAACTCAAGCTGACAGCCGTGAGGTGAGATATATACCTCATTTTTAAATTCCTTCATGAAGGTCAAGTAACCATAATTAATACTTAACAATACAGATTATCATCCCACGTGTGGAAAGCATAGATAAACCCTGTGACGCTGGCATTCATCTGCATTGCCCTCACAAGGTTAACCCTGGCTCATATACCAAAGTGCCAGCCAATCAAGGTCAAGCATGCTTTAACCAAAGGACTACCATGCTTATCGAACATGGAAGAACGTGTCATATCTATAGGCACCCCGTGTAGGCCAATGGATGGCAGAAGGAGAGGCTTAACCCTTCAAGAACCCTTTAAGATGCTACAGTTTCTGGGCTACGGTGCTATGGCCTCTGGCATCATGATGCATGGTTGCATGACTGGTCAGTGCTGCATGCAAGCATTATACCGACCCTACAGCGTTGATGCATTCATGAAGATTCAGCATGATGCATGAATGCAGTGCAGAGTAACTGAATCCAAGCATCATGGCAACAAGCATACTACATTAAAGAGTAGAATGCAGCCCTTATAGGGTTAAATCCCAATCTGTGAGGTATGACATAAAACGTGCGTGATTGATGAAACAATGGGTGGCAGTGGGGCAGGACGGGCCGCCCGCCGAGCACCGGTCCATCAGGGGTAAAGTGGGTGAAGCTGGGATGGACGCCCTCCCAGCACTCAGCACTCACACACCGGGTACACTGGGGCTGCTGTGTAAGGTCTAGGAGGTGGCAGTGCCATCTTGTGGTAACATTGTGTCTCATAGTCTGACTAGATAGTCTCTGTTTCTGTGGTACCATCGTGTCTCTTGACTTCATGAGTTATCTGGTTATAACCAGATGGCGTTATGTCATGGAGGATTAACAGTTTCACTGTCATAGATGTGGACCTTCTTATTCTTATCTAGTGAGACAACTACATGGAACCAATGTTGTATAATCAACTATCAGACGTGTCACCTGATGATCTAGTACTTCTGCAAAAACACATCTATGCTAGGATGTGTTAGGAAAGTCATACAATCTTTCTGCAGGCCTCTGAATTAATGACGCATTTATAAGATAAAAGGCCCTCGGTTTTAGGGGCCTAGTGCTAGGGGGCTGATTTAAAAGGGGTCTATAGTGACCAGCCTCATCAGGGGCCTCGTGTCATCTAGCAGACATACCAAGTACTATAGTTTAACAACATGGCCATCTGGTGCTGCAGGACCCTGGCCTGGTCATGGGTGTGGGTAGGACCAGGGTGGACGTGTATAGACGGAGGTATGGATCGGGTGGCGGACGATGGGGGCAATATGCAGGAGTGGGGAGTGGCTGCTGAAGTAGGTGGGGGCTCCCAGGCCACTGCAGCAAGGATGAGGCATGCTCAGGGCTTCTACACAGCTGCTCCATGTAGCAGGGCTAAATCTGAGAACAGTGAATCATGTTTTTTAAATAACTCCTATAGTCTATAGTCTCATCGGGGCTTAACTCTGAAGGCAGTACGGTCCACTTGTACCCAAACGATCACCCGCTATGTGGATGACAGTAATATAGCCAGGAATTGAAGTCTGTGATCATTTATGTTTTATAATATATACCCCAATACCTGTACAGCACAATATATGTATGAAAGCAATGCAGGGAGGAATCGGATATGGTGATAGTAGATCTTTTCTACGGTCCTGGAATCGTAAATTCTTGCGAAATAATGCCCAGCATGCGGTCGGAAACTGTAACGAAGCCAAAAAGCCAAAGGACCGTCCGAGGTAGAGTGAGTGAGGGGACAGAGGTAAATAAATTGGCAACGGAAAGATGGAAGAGGTTTGGGGGGAGAGGAGGTTCCATTAGGGAGGGAATGGGGAGGCATGGGGAACAGAGGGATGGGTTGGGAGGTGATGGTATAGAATGAAGCTATAGGCTTTGCAGTTTCATGGTTCGAGGGTTGGTCAAACATTAAGGTGGGTCAATGTGATCCCAATTTCGCCCACTGCGCCGTTTCCTGCGCAGATACTTTCTCTAGTTTGACTACAGACCACCAGGGGACCTTTGCTTCATATTGGCATGGATAATATGAAATGGTTAGAAAATAATGAAAGAAGTTGCCTGACCGGGGCGAGAACCACCGACCTTTGGATTTGAAGGCATGCATTCTGCCACTGTGCTATGGAGTCTGTGGTGGTGGCTGTCATTCAGAAGTCATACATAACAAGGCCTTAGTATATTTCCATTTCCTTTCAATTTTTTTTTTCAATGGACAAAAACTTTAGAAATATGCCCGGGACCATATGTTCAAAATGGATTCTCTAGAGAGAGAACATGAAAACCTATATCCTGAGAGAGTTATATAGAAATTTAGCTACTTTTCAATACTATTTTATGTACATATGTGGCAAAACACTATATACTCCTATTACATGAAACATTGACTTCAGGCTTGAATAACTCAGAAAACAGCTCGGGACCCTCCTATTTTCTCAGCTTTGTTGGAAAGTGTATGCTATTATGGTCTTATGGCAAAAACCTGATGAAAATCTAGCTACTTTTACACCAAGGTATTGACCCACCTTAAAGCAGGGATGTAGAACGAGTCCTTCAATGACTGCAATGCATGGACATGTAAGATGCATTCGTGTTTTAAGGAAAGATTGAGGGAGGGAGTATGGGGACTCAGTGTACACAAGGCGTACGTAAAACAATGCTGATGACTGTAGACCCACGTTTATCAACCACTGTTATACATTGCTTCAACTTTAATCAAGGTTAATCTAATTCTAAGTGTTGTAACCACTATGTAGGATGGGGCGGAGGAATGAAAGACCAGGGAAAAGGGGACACGGTGGAGAATAAGGGAAAGAAGTAAAGCTGGGTAAGAGGAGAAAGGTGACTCAGTCAGGGAGAAAAGCAGGAAGCTAAGACTGCCTCCTGATACTGTAGAGGCCCCACGTTTGGGTGACTAGAGAAGGATCCGACATGGCCACTTCATTGAGAGCAGGGATTGAGATATGGGACATTAGTTGAGGGCCAGGATTTGGACTTGGAGGGTGGGAGGGATGGGAGGGATGTGGCAGAAAAGCAGGGCAGTGCTCAGCATCATTCTGAGCCGGAGGTCGATGCAAGAATCCCTCTCTGAGCAATGCAAATCCTTAGCAGAGGCCTCACTCTCCGAGCACAGTCTTGGTCTAGACTCAACCCCAGTTCCATAAATCATCACACATTACCTTGTGATGACTAAACATGGCTGTATCCACACAGAGAGGTACTCGGCTCCCATGGCGCCACCTCTCCTCACAGAATGACGGACATGGGGTGTGGGAGGCAGTTCAGGTGTGTGAGGTGGCAGGAGGTGGACGGCGTCTCCCATGATCCTCCGGGACAAGTTAAGTCGGCGTCTGACTTACTGTGACCGGGGCTTGGTGGCTGTGCTGGTTCCTCACTCTCTCTGAGCCCTGGGTGTGAGTCTGATGGGTACCTGCCTCCTCCAGCTCTAGTCCTCACTGCAGACACCAGGGGGCCTATAAGGTCATAACTGTGGTATGTTACAGTGTATGCTGCACCATCTTGAATATCAGAAAACCCAAGCTGGCTCCACCTTTGTGGTATCTAT